>OY720445.1:22746928-22779554 GCA_963082915.1 Dolichopus griseipennis | reverse complement strand
ATTCAATTTATTATCAATTATATACATACGCACATATATTATATATATCTTATATAAATGTATCCAAAATAATGGATAGATTTTGAAATAAATTACAAAATATTAAACTAAATTGATCTGAAGTTCGCATTAAAAAAAAAATGTAATACATCCACTATATCTTTTGATATATCATGATATAAACCTATACAACTATCATGATATAAAACTAATAATATTATTTACATCCGGGTTAAAAATTCTTCTCCCACAATTTAATATGCGATGAACTCGTACACATGATTTTGATGCTACAAAAAATTGCAAAAGGATAATAAAAAAAATTTTGCAAAATAATCATTGCTTAACTGTTAATTTTTTTTACTACCTACTTCCGTTTATTTTGAATATAACAATGTGTACATTCGAAGGATAATAATAAAAATTTAAAAATAAAATAAAATAAAAATTAAATTAAAAAAATAAACAATGTCATATGTAAATAGACCGAATTTCATTTTCAATCAAATATATCCCATGCACATAACTGTAAATATTTAAATATCATCGATTCAATTAAAAATTTATATATTTTTTTAATAAATTATTGAAGGATTTTATATTACAAATTTTTTGTAGAATTGACATATTTTGATATCAGATTATAAATTATTTTAATATTTCAAAATCATCAGTACTTAAATTAAGGATATAGGGATAATTTAGTTGATTGGGCATTCAATTAATCATAAATAGTTATTGATTTTTCCTAGGACTATGAAAAGCGTTCTAGGCACTTAATATAACTATTGCTATAATATGCCCTGAAAGTCGTTCAATCTGAGACAAAGTTTCCAGCTTATTATATTTTTATATAATCATAATTTGTAATAAATTTATTATGTTTGCAATATAACTGGTCATGCACTCCGTTTATTTTAATTTGACACAGAACCAGAGTTCTTTAAAATCAAATAAATATTATCCTTTTTCAAAGCAATGGCTCTAAAACAAATTCGGATTCAAATATATTTGCTGCAAGATGAAACTCTACGAGATTTTTAATATTTCCGAAAAATGTGTCTGACTTCGAACTTAAATGTATAAAAATTTTGATATAATATACTAACATATATTTTGTATATATAGGTACTCTCATCGGTGTATTCCTGCCTTGTATCCAAAATATTTTTGGTGTTATCCTGTTTATCCGTCTAACATGGGTTGTTGGTACAGCTGGTGCTATATGTGGTTTTTTAATTGTCCTTACTTGTTGTTGTGTGGTAAGTAAAAATTCAAAAAAAAAATTATTTTATAAAATTTATTATTATTTAGTTTTTTTGTTGTTTTTAATTAAAACATTTATTTTAATTAATGTTTAATAAACAATATTTAAAATGGTTTATAAAAAAAAAATGAAAAATATAAAAAAAGAAAAGAAATGTGGCTATAAATATCAAGTTTTTATTATATTAAAAGTATTTTTTCATTCTCCTAAGAATATGCAATTTATTGCGATTTAAACAGTTTTGTAAAGGATTTTAAATTAGTTGATCTAGGTAAAGTTAATAGACATAACAATATTAAATTTTTTTATTAGAACTGTAGGTTCATATTCGACTCACTTATTTTATTGCTTTCGAAGTCACCTGGTACCTTAAAGCGAAGTTTTTTCTATTGTTCTCCTAAGCATATGCAATATATTTTAATTTAAGCAATTTCGTAGTCAAAAGAATTAAAATTAATTAATCTAATTTAAAGTTAATATATATAAAAATCATAGCATTTCGTACTGGAATTTTATCTCAGATAATTAAACAGTTCCAAGTCAACTGCTACATTTAAACTAGGAAATTTTTGTTCACCTAAGTGTATGCAATACATTTTGTTCTTCGAATTTTTTCGTTCTATCGAATTCTAGATTAGGTATTAACGAATTTACTAATTGAACTGTATTCCGAGTTTCAGACTTTTATATATTTCCGTATTTTACCTTAATTTTTAAAACTTATCCTCTTTATCTTATTTATCTTTCCTAATTTATTTAATTAAAATTAATTATAATTTTCCAAAAAGAAAATCTTACAATTTGTTCTAAAGATATTATAAAAATATCTTGCAAATTCTAATAAATAGAAAAGAAAAATTCTTTTGTTAATCCGTGAATGAAAAACATGGTTGAAATTACCATAACGTAAAAAAATAATTTTAGTAATTACAAATCACCCTTGACACTATATAATCCGCTTCTAATAACCTGGATCAAATCATTTAATAATATACAAAATACAAAATACAAAAAAAGCTTAAAAATACAAAATATAGTATTCTTCTTAATCCTAGATTTTTTTTATCAAAATCTTTTTTTTTTTCATTCAAACATTTTTTTAGAAAGAAAATTTCTTTTTTAAATCGCTATTTAAAATGTAAGAAAACCATTTTGTATCATAGTTTTTCTCTTTTCACAGTATCATTAAATAGGTACATTGAAAATTTTTCATGTTTTTTAGAGTTTATGAAAATTGGTGATTGTACCAGGATTATCTTAAATAATACTTTTTAAGAATATTACATTGAAAATGGAGAATTGGATTTATGAAAAAATCTCCATGGAAATTAAGACAGAAAAAACTATAGGTTCACACTTTTTAATAATAAAACAGCGCATTAAAATTTCGGTTTAAAACCTAGTCTCAATTATTTCAGAAGAACCCACAAACTAAAAAACTATTTTTTTAACTTTCGTACGTTTTTCGACGTGGGTTCTATTTCATTAACTTTTTCGTAATAGCCTCAATTTATTGATAAAATTTTTTTATCATACATTTTTTGAGTCACTGAACAAACAAATAAAGAACTAATTTGACCAACTGAGGCCCTAGCATCTAATAAATTTTTAAAATACTTCTATATAAAAAATTGCATACCTTTAGGAGAACTAAAATTAAATACTTTAAACATTTTAAATTCAATTCTAACTGAAATCAGAATAAAATTCAACCATTTTTTAAATTAAATTAAAAAATGAGATGTAAATTTATATTCATTTTTTAATTTTTATTAACATTCTTAATTTCTTACCTGTTAATGTAATCACTAATTACTAATGGAAAGAATTCAAGTTTTTTATTTAAACAATCATCATCATCATCATCCAAATTTTAAAAAAAGTTGAATACAATTTTTAATGAATAATTTTTAATACTTTATTTTTCATTTTATGATTTTCTCCTATTACAGACTATGTTAACGGCTATTTCGATGTCTGCTATCGCTACAAACGGTGTTGTACCGGCAGGTGGAAGTTATTTCATGATATCAAGGTAAAATAAAAAAAAAATTGTGAATCAAATTAAAGAATTATAAAAAAAAAAAATTTATGAATGATACAAAAATATATTCCTTTTTATTCTATTCTTTATATAAATATAAATTTAAATCTTAATTTTCTTTATTCATTGTATTTTTGAAAAAAATTTTAAAATTTTTGTAAAACTCAGAAATTAAAATTAAAAAAATGATAAAAAAAACTTATAAATTAAAAGTATTAAATTTAAAAAGAATGTAAATGAACAAGGAATATTATTTTTTAAATGTATTCTTTCAAAATGTATATTTATGCTATTTTGTGATAAAGGTGTTAAGCTTAAGAGTTTATAGTTCTAAAACACTCATTTTAATTACACAGATAAAGTAAATTTATAATATTAAGCCCCATCGAACGACTTTCGGAAATACAATCTGCCTAAATTTAGTAAGATATTGTACTACAAAGTCTTTTTATCTAAAAATTTTAAAGTTTAGAAAATCTATTAAACTTTATAAATAAGTTTTAATTATGCTATTCATCATTTAATTAACCCGTTGCATGGAATGGAGAGAGTTGACCTCTTAAGTTTCCTTAATGATTTAGGCTAACATCTTAAAATTTTAAATAATTTAAAATTTAAAAAACTAGAAAATCTTTAAGTACAATTACTAAGGACTACTTTAAATTTGTGTATTCCTCCCCCGTTTGTTCCTCGGAGTTATAAGGGATCAAAGTACCTTGGAACTTGATGTCTATTAAAAGATTTACATTTTTTTTTATTAAAGTCTTTATTATATACCGATTTTATTTAAAATTTATTTATTTATTTGTAATTGGAACTTTTGTAATAATACCCACAAATTCATCACCCTTTGAATCTAAAGCGAATCTAGTCGAAATGAGTATATATCTTTCTCTTTTTTACACTGGGGTATGGCTAGCATTTTCCAATTTATTACAGATGCATATTTTTTAAAAAACCATTTTTTCGAGCTTTAATTTTTAATTTGTGCAATTCTAGTGATTCGAGACAAGTCTGGTATAAAATTTCTAATTTTGTAGTGTCGCATTTCCAAAATACGACTGTTCAAAATCCCCTTATGTATAAATTCATGTTGTAATTGTAACTTTTGTATTAATACCCACAAATAAATCAATGGCCTGTGAACCTAAAGGGAACCTAGCCAAAGCCAGTATATATTTTCTCTTTTTTATCCTGGGATATGGCTAGCTTTATTCAATTGATGGCAGATGCATATTTACTAAAAAACCATTTAATTTATTCGAACTTTGATTTATAATCCGCGCAATTTTAGTGACACGAGGGAAGTCTGGTATGAAATTTCCATAAGTTTTATTGTGTCGCATTTCCAATATAATCCCCAATATTTCCCGCCTTCACATTTTTTGGCAGGACATTTAACTGAAAAAATCGGAGCTTTTAAAAACTGGAAAGATATTTAAGAAGGAGTGAGGGCGAGGCGGGATACTATCATTGCACGATTTAGAAAAAAACGGGATTAAAAAATTCTCAAGTTAAAGCCTCGGTTCACTTAAAATACAATTCTTTACTTAAGAATTTACTTAAAATTATTTTAAAAGTCTACTTTTTAAAAGGAAATCGGTGTTCATTTGTTTCCCTGAAGTTCAAAAATAATCTCAATCCGTACATTTTCGGAATTACATAACAATAACTATTATTTCATTCGAATGAAAAACCAAAATCAAGACCACAATTGTAAACTATAAAGAGTTCAAAAACTATACCAGTATAGTATACAATAGTTTTCAATAATTCTATTAGTTTTTTTTATATTTTATTCTTTTTTTTTTTTTATTTTTTTAAATATAATATCCATTAAGATTTGCTCTATTTGTTTTGTATTCAATTTCTACTTTTTATTCTTTTTTTACTGTTATTTAATCCTATTTTAAGAAATATTTATTCAAACTTTTCTTTTTATTTTTTTCTTTTATTTGTTATCCTGATTTTTCTTTTTTTTTCATTTTTAACACTTTCTATTCACAATTGTTCAATTTTTATTCATTCATTCACAATAAAAAAGTTTATATAAAAAAATGAATCAAAAATAAAAAAACCAAAATAAAAAAACAACAGCAATTTAAAATATATCAGGATATTTAAGATTAAAAAAAAAAATTCAAAAAAAATTGTACAAAGTTTTTTTTTTCAAGATAATGTCCTTCAGGCAATTCTTCAGGATTTTTTTTTCCTTTTTCTTATGAAAAATTAAAAATTAAATTTTTTTTTACTCCTTTATTAATTCTTTTTTTTTTAATTCTTTAGATCTCTGGGTCCGGAATTTGGTGGAGCTGTTGGTATGCTGTTTTATACAGGAACAACGTTAGCAGCTGCTATGTATATAGTAGGAGCTGTTGAAATTGTTTTGGTAAGAAACAATTAAATGAATTATTTTTAAAAAAAGAATAGGTATATTTAAAAAAATATTCAAATTATCCTTTTTTAAAAAGGACATTTGTTTTTTTTATATAAAACTTTTTATTTTTAAATTGGAAATTTAATTAAAATTTTTTTAAGTTTTAATTTTATTTTATTTTCTTATATGTAATTTAATTTTTTAATTCTCTTGTTTTTTTAAGACGTATATGGCACCATGGGCATCAATATTTGGTGATTTTACCAAAGATCCTGAAATTATGTACAATAATTTTCGTGTATATGGCTCGTGCCTTTTAGTTGTCATGGGTAAGTACAAAATTTTTATAGGGTTTAGTGTTTTTTTGACTCTATATTTTAGCTATTTCCTGATCCTGATCAGAGATCTCTTTGTACATTTTTGTTTTACAATGAATCGTGTGAACAAAATCCTAGATCATACCTTCCAAATGATTCTGTTGAAGCAGGAGATATATTAAGACTTTTTCAAAACAATGTTTCTCATAACCTTTAAAATGGCCTAACACTTTTAAGTACTTGCCCTTTTCTATTTAACCAATTTTTCAAAATAAATTATCAAGGGATTTGATAAAGTGCAAAATAAAGCTATTCGTTTTATAAATGATCCCAGTGTTACCTCAACGCTGCCTACACTTAGCCATAGGAGCACAGTCTTATTACTTTACCTTGTTTTATAAATACCTAGTAAGGACATACATCTAAAGAAATCAAACAATAATGCCTTCACTCAAAGTTTTCCAACTTGAAACAAAAAGTGCAACCGATGTTCTTACCCACTGTGTCGAATTGTTAAGATGACGTAACACACGGATATAGAAATTCGTTTGTTATGCGTTTGTCGAGCTCATGGAACCATATTCCATTTAATATGTTTACCAAAATTCGTAATTCGTATGTGTACGGTTTAATTAAATTTAAGAAGGATATTTACATCTTTCTCCTCAATATATGTACCTCCAAATATTCTCCATCCCCTATAATCCAAAATCCCAAATAAACTCCATATCCCCGTCTCTGTAAGCAAACTGTATCACAGTTTCGTTCCCAAACCTTGGTTCAAAAAGAGTGAAGTTTTCGTGTGTTAAAGCTGCACACTACCCAAAGAGACACCACGCAGTTTTAATAAGTTGCTTTAGAGTGTTCCAATCCTTTGTAAAAAAAAAAAATGGTCTTCCTGCTTCTTAAAATTCTTGGAATCTCGTAAAAGTTCCTTCGAATTTTGCAAATGATTCCCGTACTGCAGAAGATTTATTTGGTTTTTCATAACAATTCTAGTAAAATAACTAACACAACTGATTTCAGAATTTTTAAAGATTAATTCCCATCATCTCTAATCTATTATAGCCTAGCTCCAAATAAACTTAGTAAATTATTTTGAAAAAAAAAAAATGGTCTTCCTGCTTCTTAAAATTCTTGGAATCTCATAAAAGTTCCTTCGAATTTTGCAAATGATTCCCGTACTGCAGAAGATTTATTTGGTTTTTCATAACAATTCTAGTAAAATAACTAACACAACTTACTTCAGAATTTTTAAAGATTAATTCCCATCATCTCTAATCTATTATAGCCTAGCTCCAAATAAACTTAGTAAATTATTTTGTTTTTTCGAAAGTATTTTAATATTACCTTTCAATAATTAATTGAATTCCTCCACGAGCTCTTCCCTACAGCGGTTCTATTGCAAAAATCTTTCAAACTCTTCATCCTATTTGGGGCCTTCCAATCCTTTGAAAGCGGTTTGAAAAAATTTTTTAAGCACATTTAACGAATTTGAAGAATTAGCTTCAACTACGATCATGTATCTAATAAACTTTTAACTTTTTCTAACTGCCTGTCAGCTTGTAACTATTTAGCCTATACATTTTTAATATCGAAGTATACTGCTCCAATGATCTGTTCCTTTGTAAAAAAATCTTAAAAATATACTCAATATCGTCTCCTCTTCAACGACTACCTAAATTAAAATAAATAACTAATTTCTTTACCAATTTCCACTGAATTAAATAAATTATTTATTTATTTATTTATAGGTTTAATTGTATTCTTGGGTGTAAAATTCGTCAATAAATTCGCAACAGTTGCCCTAGCTTGTGTAATATTCTCTATTATAGCTGTGTATGTTGGAATATTCGATAATTACAAAGGAAATGATAAACTCTTGTAAGTAACTTTGTATTATATCATAAAAATATTATACAATCCCTATATTAATAGTTTAATTCGATTGAAATTTGTAATTCTACAAAAATAAATTAATTAAATATTTTTGAAAAATTCGTAGTATGTGCGTTCTTGGTAAACGATTAATTAAAGATATTCCAGTTGAAAATTGTACAAAAGAAGAGGGTGGAATGTTATATAATAATTATTGCGAAAATGGAAAATGTGATGAATACTTCTTAGGTAAGTTTCAATTTTTTTCACGGAAAATATCTTTCATTCATTAAATAATACTTAAATTAATTATTTTTATAACTACTATTATATTTATTTAATTACAGCTAACAATCTTACTTTAAGACGTGGTATTAAAGGATTATCTAGTGGCGTATTCTATGATAATATTTGGCCATCATTTGTTGAAGTAAGTAATTAAGTATTTAAAAAAATTTGTTTTAACAAAGATATTGACATTAGGTAAATAATTAAAAATTTATTGAAGAAATTTAGAATTGTGGAATCCTTATGATAATCTAATTAGAAGACCCCATTATAAGAATTTTCATAATTTTATAACTTACTACAAAATTTTGGTTTTAATAATACCTTAGCGTTTTTTATTAAAAACGTGCCAGTTATTATTTGGCTGAAGAATCATATAACCTTTAATTTACGTAACATAAGAATCTAGCAGTAATTCCACTCCTCTGTAAATTTTTAATCATTAATTATACTCGGTTTGAGCAGCTCCTAGTGCTAGCTCAGTCCATCAAGACCTAGTAAAAAATAACAACTGGTAACAGAGTCGATTTTAAAGCTACCAAAATTCAAAGGTATCGCATTTTTGCGAAAGAGATCATACAACCTCTATTGTGAGAAACAGGAGAAAAAATATAGCAGTCTGGAAGCCTAAACATTAAGACAAGCATGCAGCTTAATCAAAATGTTATGGGATCAAAATATTTCAAAGTTTTGAAAAATAGCCTCTATTAGTTTATAGACCTACCCTCCAACTCAAGTCTTCCATCCTATTTGCCTTTGAAAGGCTTAGCCTCATAGCGAAGCCCACATACCTATTGACGTAGTATTGTGTAAAGGAATTCGTTCCTAGGGTTTGAAAAGAGTGTAAAAAAAAAAGGTATATAAGTTAGTTACTTTTGCCACTCCACTTAATTCATATACTGATCAGAAATTATTTAGACACTCATTAGCAAACCATGGCCTATTAAAATGTACGTGGCCATGGAAAGAAAAGTGTCAACAAATTTTTTTATTAATTTATTTATTCTTCTTCGTTGATTACTCTATTTAGAACCCTATTCCAAGGATCCTGAAAGGAATCGATAATCAGGTCAATCATATCAAACAAATCTTAAAAATTGGCTTTCTTCAAGCAACTAACTCCTAATTAATAATTGGAATGCATCTATAATCCTATAAGCATCCATCGATTCAAACTAACGTATAAACTTCTATTGTTCCCTTTCCTCAGATACTTGACGACAATTTTATCTTCTAATATTAATTATATCAGTTTTATTCAACTTAAATCATTATTATTAAGTAATTAATATTAAATATAAATCTTAAATGTAAATTTTCTTAATAAAAGAATTAATTTAATTTTCATTATTCTTTAGTTTTATTAATACTTTATGAATATACAGAAACATAGACAATAAATACTTTCAATAGAATCTTATAACTTTTACAATATTCTGAAGAAATGTCAACATTTAGAAGAAAAACTTTATTTTACCATTTTTTTTAAATTTCTTCACTTTAAAAGTAATTTAAATTCCTAAAAATGTAAATAGATCCCGATTCCCATCCCCATCTAAGGCAAATTAAATAAGATGCTAATTCCCCTGGTCCGGACTTGTATAACTACCTATTGATGAATAATTAATTTTTAAAACAATCTATATTGTTTCTATTATATTTTACTATACTCTTTAATCAAGAGTTTCCAATGAATTTTGTTGAAAATTCAATGGAAAACTTTAATATTAATCAAAACTATAAATAATTTTATAATTGATTTTCTCATCTTACAAGAATGATGCCTAGCAAAAGATGAAGAAAAATTTAAATTCAAAAACTTTCTAAATTGTATTGAAATTCAAAAGTAAATGGAAAGAAAAACCACAATCCCAGCAGGATAATGTCATTTGCAGGATGTAATTATATATAATATTTAAAATAATCTTATCAAAAATATGTATATAAAATATATACACTATTATGTACTCGTATTTCTTTCTTTAATTTAATTTATACTCAAAAATTTAAATTTTTTCTTTAAATACATATATGGTATATATGGTATACATGGTATACATTCTGTAGGGTTAATCAACATGGGTTTTGATCTTTAAATTGGTTTAATAATTTTCCCAAACAGATTGCCAATGCTTATTAATAAAAATATATTTTTTAAAATTTAGTTTCACTTTAACGCCAGAGCTGCAAAATAAACTTGTTTTTATAATTACTCCCTTATAATAGTCAATCTTCAAGTATTCGAGCAATTGTGGAGACTTAGGTGTTAGTAGATTTCCTGCACACACAATTTGAAAAGTCATATTTATAAGGGAAAAAAATCATCCTAAAATTATGCAAAAATTATATATGATGAAATATATTTTCAAAAGACTTCAACCTAAAATTATGCAAAAATTATAAATTAAAAACAATATTTTGAAAATAATTCATCCTAAAATTATGCAAAGATTGTAAGTCCGTTAAATCCGATTGAAGCTATTACCTTTAAGATTCTTTATATTTCTGAAATCAATTCATCCAACTTAAATTTGAATTTATTTTGAAAATATACCTGGGTATTTGTGAAATTTCTGTGGCCTTTCATAAAAAAGAATTTCTTACCTATAAATTCTCTCATGTTTGGTTATCAATCTTCCTTCTTGTTTGGTTAATCTCCGACGATTATAGTAAGCAATAATAGCGTCGAACATTGGTGTTTATAATCTACTTGTATATTGTTTACACTTTTCTGACAGATAAACATTTTTTAACTATCAAAAAAGAATTTAAACTAATGTCTGATTAATTACAGGAAGGAAAATACATTGCATTCGGAGGCAATGTAATTGATGCTGAAGCAACCAAAGATTACAATTATGTTATAAATGATATTACAACAACATTTACAATATTAATTGGTATCTTCTTCCCTTCAGTAACAGGTAAGTTCTCTTTTTTCTTTTCGCTTGATTTAAGCTTTGTCTATGTCAACTATTATTCCTTGAAAAGGTATTATGGCGGGTTCGAACAGATCTGGTGATTTGGCAGATGCCCAAAAGAGTATACCAATAGGAACAATTTGTGCCATTTTAACTACTAGTACAGTTTATTTATCATGTGTTCTATTATTTGCTGGTACTGTTGATAATCTCCTGCTAAGAGACAAGTAAGTTTTTCTAGTTATACTTACCACAAAATAAGTCAGTAAAAATAAATTTTTTTAATGTGTTTATATTATAGGTTCGGTCAATCAATTGGTGGCAAATTAGTTGTAGCAAATATAGCATGGCCAAATCAATGGGTTATATTAATTGGTTCATTTTTATCAACGTTAGGTGCAGGTCTTCAAAGTTTAACTGGTGCTCCAAGATTATTGCAAGCTATCGCTAAAGATGGTATTATACCATTTTTGGAACCATTTGCAGTATCATCGAGTCGTGGTGAACCAACACGTGCTTTATTCTTAACTATTTGTATATGTCAATGTGGTATTCTATTGGGAAATGTTGATCTTTTGGCTCCATTATTATCTATGTTCTTCTTGATGTGTTATGGTTTTGTTAATTTAGCTTGTGCTGTACAAACATTATTACGAACACCAAATTGGAGACCCCGGTTTAAATTTTATCATTGGTCATTATCATTGATCGGTTTAACTTTATGTATTTCTGTTATGTTTATGACGTCATGGTATTTTGCTTTAATTGCTATGGGTTTGGCTATCGTCGTATACAAATATATTGAATACCGAGGGTAAGTTTTTAAGATTTAGAAAAACTCCTTTAATACCACTTTTATTTTATTGTTTCTTAATAATATATTATTTTAATAGAGCTGAAAAGGAATGGGGTGATGGTATTCGTGGTATGGCATTAACAGCAGCACGTTATGCATTATTACGTCTTGAAGAAGGTCCACCACATACAAAGAATTGGAGACCACAAATTTTGGTTTTAAGCAAATTAAATGATAATAATTTACCAAAATATCGTAAAATATTCTCATTTGCTGCACAATTAAAAGCTGGTAAAGGTTTAACAATATGTGTATCAGTATTAGTTGGAAATTATGGAAAAATTATGGCAAGATCATCTGAATCAAAAGCAACATTACACAAATATATGAGTGATGAACGTGTTAAAGGTTTTTGTGATGTTTTGGCTGCCGAACATGTAGGGGACGGTTTATCTGCTGTGTAAGTTAAACCAATATATATAAGTTTTTATTGTTTTGTAAATATTTTTTATTTCATCATCAATCCATGCTTGTTTGCCCCCACCAGGATCAGTTTCACTTTTAAATACTTATTTACCTTCGTTATAGGACTCTCAACCTTGAAAGATTTACTCCTGTTAATACTTATGATAATTTTTCTATATTAATATTTCATTTTGATGGTAAAGCATACTGTCAGTGAGAAGGCACACTTTCACCAAGCCGTGTTATGGTATCCAAGGCCTTTAAAATTTTTAATAGGACTTCCATGCGGAAAATCATAAAATTAATGAGTAAAATTGTATTAATATTTTATCGAACATAAGTTTAAGTACAACAAAACCTAAACCTGTCTCTTCATTTAATTGAAGACATATCCTTCTCCGAAACCATATATAAAATAACATAAGTTTTCTACTTAAATAAATAGTATACAATAAAAAGGGGGCTTAAAATTCGTCTATTACTATTTGATTGGACTGCATATATAAAAGATGTTGTATGTTGAAAACTCAAATATTTTGAACACATCACTCAATTTGTGTCCCTTTCTTTGTTCTTTTTTTTTTTTTTTATGTTTCATTACTTTATCAGCTTCCTCTATATTTCAACTTTGAATTTTCGTTTTAATAATCGAAAGGGAATGAAAGCAAAAGAAGACAAATATCTCTATGCAAAACAACCTAAATTATAACAATTTAATATAATATTTGTTGTCAAGAATCCGTAAATTAATAATATTTTGTACACAGCCATTTTCTAGTAGAATTATTTTTTAGTATAAGACAACAAAATATATTTATATGTATTTTAAATATTATATATAATAACATGTATTTTAAATATTATATATAATAACTTTATGTATATACATATTCTTTTGTAAATTCCAAGATCATCATTAAATCGGGTGGATTTAGTGAGGTTTGAGTCAGGTTCGTCACACTTAAAATTTAATCGCTTGGATAGCCGACTGTTCAAAAATTTTAATTTACCAAGGAATTTGTCTATATTATTACGAAAGTCACTGTTCCAAGTTTCCATTTACCGAGATATCTGTTTATTTTACTTTGATAGTTGTCGTCAGAGTTTATCTACCCACAATTCAAAGTTTTCATTTACTACAAAAATTGTCATCAGAGTCTATCCAAGATTCCATTCATTTTAACAATAATTGGATTCAATTAAGATCTCATTTATTTCCTCTATTCTACTATAACCTTTTAAAGTTACCCTTCAAGTAAACTCTTCAATATTTTAATTAGCTGTTCCATTTTTTTTCCTAAAATAGAAACAAACCTTCAAAAGACATCTGAAAAACTAAATCGTTTTAGCCCGAACAATAGGATAAGCACCTAACCTAATTGCACAGTATAATGTTAAAACATTATGTCTATCAAGGGTTAAAATGGAAAACGCAGATGGAATAAGTTGATTTTTTAAATTATAAGCGTTCCACAATTTGGAGATACGATTTATAAAAGAGTTCCTAAGTTTCAGAGTTTTAAATCGAAAAACCTCTACAGTATACAAATGTGATTGAGCTGCTAAGCATGTATTACGTCGAACGGGTTAGAATTTTGACATATGATTTTTAAGTTTCGTAGAAGTATTACCCATTAGACATTTAGAGAACAGACAAGCAGCGTCTACATTTCGGCGTTGCCGTCACAAATTGAAAGTCAATATTTAGTACTTTTAAGTCTGTTTTACTACTAATCATTTGTTTTTTCAAATTTTTTTAAGTCTGATTCCTTAATTTAACGTCTGACCTGCGTTCGAAGTCTGACCTAACCTGCGAATGAAACCGTTTACGTAGTGCGCCGACACGTACCTTCCTTTCGTCTTATGGCATTAAGTTCATAATGTTAATTTATGTACTTGTATCATACGGAACTGTTGCACCATTTTAAATCCCAGCTTTTTTATGTACAATCATAGCAAAATAGGACTCTTTTTGTTTTTTTTTTTTTAGTTTAAGCAACTCTATAGTTTAATAATATCAAAGTTGAAATATTCGTTTGTAGAAATATGAGTTAGTAAATTAATAATAATATTTGAACAAAACTATTAAAACAAACTCTACTTCCTTCAGGTTGTTTCTATTTTTGTTTTTTTTTTTAATTTTCTAAAGTTAACCCAGATTTATTCATGTAGGTCGTCTACATTATCTCGTTTTTTCATTTAAAATTTTTATTAGTATTTTTTTTGCATTAAAGTTATCTAATATTTCTCTTTTAGTCTCTCTCTATATCTATCACTTATTTAATATCTATACTATGTGTACATAATATATATACATATATCCATCTATCTTTAATCTTTCAGTCATTTTTATAAAGGTTTTTAGTTTTTTTTTTTTTTTAATTATTATTTAGTTTTTCTGTTCTTTTCCTCTTCCCTCACAATTTATATTAAAAAAATATATATATATATTTTATTTTCAGTGTTCAAACAATTGGTCTTGGTGGTATGAAACCAAATACTGTTATAATGGGTTGGCCATACAGTTGGCGCCAACCAGAAAAACAAAGTTGGAAAACATTTTTACAAGTAATGAGAACAGTAGCAGCATGTAGAATGGCATTATTAGTACCAAAGGGTATAAACTTTTATCCAGAATCAACACACAAAGTAAGTATTAAAAAAAAAAAAAAAAAAAAAACCCAGAACAACAACAAAGCAATAAAAGGGTTAAATTAGGGTAGAAAAAAAAATAGATGGTGGTGGTTGTAAAGGAAAAAAAAACGAGGGTTAAACAAACTTATTAAAAAGCATTATTTTTAAATGCATGTTAAATGGTGGTTAGTTTTAAATTTAAACTTTATTCTGGTATATAAGTTTGTTTTTGAAATGTTTATATATAATATATATACACCATTTTTAATGAATATTAACCGTACAAAGAAATATTGTATACAGAGGTTAATATTATTATTCTTTTTTTTAAAAAACTGGTTTAAAAGTTACAGGGGAATTTTAACTCCATAATATAAAATCCTCTCAATTTCATTAAAAGAAAACAGGAAAATCATTTAAATAGGATTAAAAATCAAAGAACTTTAATTAGATGATTACAAATAGTTGCAAGTAATTCTATAATTCATTTTGATCGTGACATTTTGTTTAGATTCATGTATAATGAGTATTAATGAAAATTAATTTTCATGTAATCATATAGAAATGCCCTTTAATTGCAGGATATTATTAATGGAAGAGAGGTTTTTTGAATCTGGAACATATGAAAAGCATGACGGTAAGATCTAATATGCATTTGCTTCCTTATATATTTGACAATCCATATGTGGTGAAAAAAATACCGTTCCCAAAGTTCCGGCAAGTGTCTTGAAAATTTTCCAGAGAAATCCTCTGCTTTTTCTTTAATATCCAGACAGGAATAATATATGTCGTCTTCAACATAGTAGCCCATTCCTTTTTATTTAATTGGTACTTTACATACGACTGTGGTATTTTATTAACCCTTGAAAATGCTTAACACATTTTTTTTTTTAAATAAAGCATTTTAGAAACTTTTTGTTTTTTTGATATGATTTATTTTGATGTCCATAGTCGTGGAAGAGTATTCCAATAGAATATGTTTTCTTGTTTTTTCTATTTCCGGAAAATAAGTTTTTGCTGTTGTTTTGATTTTCCACAGAACAATGCTCACTCAATAAATACCTTTTATTGATATTAACGTAGCGGTTTGCTCGTCGTTTCTTTCAAGTCAAGAGCATTTTTCAATCTTATTTATAAAATGAGAGAAATTTGAGGACTTGCTGACTATCCTAAAGCATAATCGGTTCTGGAAATGTAGTAAAAATTAAATCTCAACTTATTCCATCACGTTCCGAGTCAATTTAGCGATGTCGATCTTTCCATTCGAACAATAAATCTGATTTAATTATGCTCTGCTAATGAAATTTACAAAAATAAAGCGGAGATTGATTCCTGGAAGCTTCCATACGAGATACAAGCAAACGAGCATATCTCCGAAACCAATAAAGATAGAACCTTCAATTATAGTTCAAAGATGTTCTTCCTCGTTTCCATTAGATTCCTATAATTTGAAATGAATTGGAATGGAATATCAAGTATCTTTCACACTACTTCTAATACCTAATAAGCATTATCATCGAAATTCTTAATGATTAAAACTCAAAATTTAGTTCAAGAATATTCCGTTCTATTTCCTTTTTGATTCGGAAGTTGTATAAGGATTGGAGAATTCTTCCTAGATAGCTGCTTCACCCCTTTCTAGACTTTAACTCAGGATATTTTCGAAATTAATAATGATAGAAACTTGAAATTTGATTAAAAGTCTCTCCTATTTCTTTAATGTTCCTGGTATTTGAATAGCTTCTAGATTTAAATTTAAAATTAATTTTACAGGTGTAGGGTATATTTTTAGTCCTTTTCATTCATTTAATGTTGTTTCATTACTTATTTTTTTAATGTAACAACATCGGCGCAAAACATATTTGCATCATTAATCAATGCAATAAACTAATGCGTATACTCTTATTATTGCCTTTGTTTTCAAATTAAAGAATTCATACGCATGATATAAGATCTTTTTATTGCTTTACTAAAAACGAAATTACATTAGAATTTAATTTCAACCTTATACATGTAGAACTATAAAAGTTTCTTTTAACTCTTTAAATTAAACCAAATCCAAACCCACATTTTTAAAAAAAATAAGATACCCACATACATACAATGTATTTGTTAACATTTTAGTAACTTTTATATTACATACATACATATATAACTATATACTATACTTCCATTAATTTATTTTTACTTAAAAAACAAAGATTTGTGGTAACATCGATATCTGGTGGATTGTTCATGATGGTGGTATGCTTATGTTATTACCATTTTTATTAAAACAACATCGTACATGGAAAAATTGTAAATTAAGAATTTTCACCGTTGCACAAATGGAGGATAATTCAATTCAAATGAAAAAAGATTTAAAAACATTCTTATATCATTTACGTATTGAAGCTGAAGTTGAAGTTGTTGAAATGGTAATGTATCCTATATATAATTCTATATATATATAATATAAATTATATAAAAAACATATTATACACGTATATATTATATTAAATAGTTTATCAAAAGTTTAATATGTAATTTTTTGTTTAATATCAGTGTTTCTAAACATATATTTTGAAAAATAAAACCAAGATTTTAATGTAACTGTAAATGCTTATATAGAGAAATTAAAAATACACCTACACTCTATTTATTTCTCCTTATTTCTCTTATGGATTTTTAATTAATTTAGGAAATATTTTAATATTTAAATGAAAAATCAAAAGCCAATCCGAAATATTAGTCCAAGATAATTTCCAAACTCCTAAGATTCAATTCTGGAGCTTAAACTTGTTTTTTAATTATCCTGAATTTGCTATATTTGTTGAGTACAAAAAAGTTTCCCAAGGTTTTCAATAAATGTTATTTATAATTAACATTGACATAATGAACATTAAATTGAAGACTTTTGTTAATGTAACAATTTTACTTTAGACTACTAGGATTGTGTAAGTTAAAATTTTATTTTTCCTATTCTATTCCTTCAGCTGTTTTGATACAATAAGTTTTTCATTTTACTGATACCCGGCTAAATGATTCAATCTGTACATTGGTGGCTAATGGTACATTAGTGGTTAACTGTTGATGGTTCCTAAGTTTTGGCATTTGTTTACTTGATGCGGTTTCAGAACATTTTTAAAAATATATTGTGCTCTATTGGCACTGATGTTGATTATAATAAAGAATAGGAGTTCTTCTTTACCTTCTATTAATACAACTATTAGTAAAAAATATTTTGGAAATGAAATATGTCTAATTTTCTACAGGAGCTCTTATGTAAAGTCTAAATAAACCGTTATGGTAACAGTAGATCGTGCAACAGTTGATCCTCTTAAACCTATTTTATTTTCTAAAACAATTTTGCTTTCATATACAAAAAAAAGTAAATATTTTTAAAAAAGTCTCTGCTATGCCTTCAATATGAAATTAATTGGGAACCACTGATTGATTATAGTTTCAAATTAGAAACTGTTTATCAGCATCTAACCATATAACAAAATGATTTAAAAAACTGTTCTCAAAAAGAATGTTATTAAACATTATTGATTTTTTTCTTTTACATTCAACTGATATTTTTAAGCACATTTTGAAAAATTTTTGTAAAAAAATGTACCTACATAGTTTAGTTTTACTCCGACCTTCTGTTTGTCAACAGCCAATTGTTAATAACGAAAGTTGTATGAGCGATATTTTCAATTTTAAACGCCACATTATAGCTGTCTTTAAAAACTATATTAATACATTATTTCTTAGCGCATATTTCTTCCAAAAGGTTTGAGTAAGGATTTTGAAAATTTGTAGGAGTTGATTCTTCAGTATAACTGGAGAAAAAATTGCATTAATTTACAGTTATGTGAAACTCAATTGTTGCCATACTCTTCACCCCTTATATCTTCCTAACGGTTTGACTTAAAATTTTCAGAGGAGTTAGATCTTCAATAATATTTTTGAACTTTTTAATGAAGCTTTTTATTACGACTCTCTTTAAGGCCCTCCCTCTCCAAGGGGTTGAAAACCGAAAATTCGTAATTTTTAAACATCTTAAACTTGAATAGCTGTCCAAATTTTTTTTTTAAGTAATATACACAAAGTACTTTAACTTGGTTTCCTAATTATAAAAGATTTATTTTTTTTTTCCTGTTACTCCACTAGGGAGCATAGGGCTTCAATTTGAAGTCTCTATTCTTCATCAAGCACTGTTCTTTTCCATGTTGTCCAGAGTTTTCAGGGATTTGTTAAGTCCCACAAGTCTAAATTCCTAATTCCGTTAGGCCAGAATATTCGGCATATTATTCTTAGGTGTTTGTTGACGAAGACTTGCAGTTTGTTCTGGATGAAGTTAGTAACAACCATGATTCACTGCCATATGTTAATGTCTATATTACAGATGACTTGAATATCATTAGCTTTGTTCGTCTTGATATTTGCGAACTGTTTCATATTAAAGACTTATAAAAGATGTATTTAAAATGTGAAGAATGTGTCTCTTCATTTTGGAAATTGTTTTCTAAAAATGTCCTTGTTTTTAAAACCCTTTCTGTTTTCTGAATACTTATTTTATTCATTTACTCATTCCTCAGTATTAGAGTCCTCCTGCTCATATTGTGTATCATTATTACGTTCAATGAAAGATTTCCCAGTTAAAATAAATCCAAAGGAAAAAAAAAGTAATCACATAAAATTGAATGATTATTTTCACTAATAAAATTTTATTAAGGTTATGAATTTCAGTTTTATTTTATTTTTCTTATATTCTTTGTTTCTAATTTTCTTTTATTATATTTTCTTCCGAAGTCAAATTGTACATATACTTATTGAGAAAAACTTTTCTTTTAAACACAGAAGCAAAGACATGAATGGAAACTTAAAATTTCCAAAAAAAATAAAAGAAAATTATAGAAAAGCCTAAAAAAAAAAATCAATTTACCGGTAATGTTTATTGGCGCAATGTTAATGATGTCATTTTGTTATTAGGTTTCTCCATCCACTGTTATTGTCTGTGGATGGAGTAATCGATTTTAATTGCTATGAAATTGTTAAAAATATAAAAAAAAAAAAGAAAAATCTGTGGTAAATTATTATTGGTTCAAGTTAAAAATACTGTGGGATTATTTTACATAACATTCAATTGAGAAGAGGTCCTTTCAAAATTAAATATTAAAGAGAGATATTTTTAAAAGGACTACTTAGATTTTTGAAAAAGAAAAATCGGAAGAATCATTTAAGCACGTTTTTTCTTTATATATATAAATGACTTTGAACATGACCAAGGTCTTATGATAAATACTTATCAGAAATACTTATCAGGATTTTATTTTTGCTATATAAAAATGTCTTCAAATTAATATTTTTATCTAACTTTAAAACCACTTTAGTTTATTTTTCAAAATTTACTAAAATATTAATAGGAAAAAGTCAAAATCTTTATTTTATATAATATTATATTATGATAAAGTAAACGGAGTGTTAACGTGTTTATAAGCTTCTTAAAACGTTTAATAACATTTAAATTTAACCAAATCATATTATAGACTTTTTATATCTTTTGTTGCACGTATTGTTAAGTTGTGAAGTAGTAATCTGCAAATTACAAATTCTGGACATCAATTTGATTGAAAATGAATAAGATATGTAATTTTGATCACCTCAACCGAGGCCCTGATGCAGCATAACTACTTATCACTTATCAAAAAATAATTGGTTTTGATAAGTATTTGTTTCAGCAAAACCATATTTGATTACTAAAAATCTGATTATTAAAAACCACTCACTTTATATTATACTCAATATATCTCAAATTTAAAAAAAAAAGTTCTCCTCGACTGTAATCATAAATTTGAGTTACTTAAAGATTTAGAATAACTTTTAATTCAAATTGTATTATTGCATGTACTATTGTAACAAAATTCTAAATAGCTCAAATTTCAACTCAAGTCATTGCTCAACTTTGAGTTTTTAAAAAATATCACTAATTACTGCTCAAATTATGAGTATTTTACATTTTGACTTCACTCAAATGTTGTATAATCTTGTATAACCAATCAAAGTTTCAATCCACTCAAAGTAATAATTCACTCAAAGTTAAAATCCACTCAAAATTTGAGTTTTTTTTGGTTTGAAATAAGATTCCGATCAAATATAGCCTTGGTTTTAAGTATAACTTATTTTTTAATATATCCATTATCAATCTTGGTTTTATTTCACTCAATTTACACTCAATACAAAAACTTTGACACAATTATATACTCATTAAAATATTATATTTATTTTTTAATAAATTAATTAGATGAATAGTGACATATCAGCATATACTTATGAACGTACACTTATGATGGAACAACGTCATCAAATGTTACGTGAATTACGTTTAAATAAAAAGGAAAGCTTAAAAGTGGTAAGTGTTCATATTTATTTTTCATATAACATTCATTATATCTATTTTCAATTTTATTTTTTATCTTAATATAAAAAATAAAAATTTTGAAATTGAATTTTTTTTTTTATTATTATTAAATTAAATAAATAAAATATATATTTAAAAAAAAAAAATTAGGTTTGAAATTAATATTTTTTTGTTTTATTATTAATTTGAAAATATTTATTTTTCAAGTAATTTTTAATATTTAGTATTTTTAAAAATAAATAATTCTCAAAAATACTATATTATTTGAAAAATAATATTAATTTTAATTATATTAAAAAAAATATATATAATATTATTTTAAAAATTATTTTTTTTCAAATTATTTTAATATAATAAATTTTAAAAATTTTAATTAAAATAAGTACTACGTATATACTTTGAAAAAAATTTTTAGTAACTGACATTTTTTTTTTTTATATTATTACCTTATTAATAATTAATTTTATTAATTTATTAATTTTATATATAAATTTTTTAAAAAAATTTCTTAATTATGTAAAAAGGATTTATATATAAACATATCCTTTTACATACAATTTTTATTAATTATAAAACAAGTATATTTATATTCGTATATAGGTATATATAATAATAATAAGATTCAATTTTATTACAATTTTTTTTTTTTTACTTAACCAATATTTATATACTTGTATACAAGTATACATGTATATAATCGTTTTATTAAATATAAAATTTATATGGATTTTATATTTTAATTTAAATTTAATTAAATTTAATTAAATATAATAAATAGGTTATAATATTCGAATAGAAATTAATTAAATTTTGTAGGATATTTATTATATAAGTTAGTTATTTTTTTTTTTTTTTTTTAATATTATATAATAAAATTATACCGTTACATTTAACATTTTAATTTTATTTTCACCAATCACTTATATAAATTGCGAAATAAATTTTTATATATAAAAAAAATGAAAAATTTATTTACTTTACTCTTATTATCCTTTTTATCCTTAAAATTCAACAACAAAAAAAAAAAAAAAATTTATAAAATACAAAAAAAATAAAACAAATTAAAAAACATACAAAAAAAAAAAAAAAATTACGACTATACTCAGGCTCAAACATTGGTGGATTTCAACGAAAGAACTGGAGAGGATAAATTACCTTTGGTAAAAAAAAAATTTAAAAAAAAAAAAAAAAAAAAACATTTTCAAAAATAAAATTATTTTTTAAAACACATTTTCAAAATCAAAATTATATATATATATATTTATATATACATATTTATATATAAAACTCTTTACATACAACATTATGATATGGTTTACAATTTTTGTATTTTACATAAAGTTTCGTTATTTTTTTATTGGTTCGTTATTTTTTTTTTTTTTTTTAATTTTAAAATTTTGGAAAAAACTAAAAATATAAGGAAAAAAATTTTTTGTTGTTTTTTTTTTTTTTTGACTATAACTGTTTTTTATCGTTTTTTTGGTTTTTTTTTTTTTTTAATTTAAATATTATATACTTACATAGTTTATAATAATCATTTTTATTATATATTGGTCTGATGCGAATTTTTAAAAATAATTTTTTTTAAATGTCTGAATAGTTTTTTTTAATTTTAAATATAAAATTAAGTTATGAATAGTTAAGTTTTTATTTTTAAAAATTGGATCGTTGTTTTTTTTTATTCGATCGTTTTTTTTTTTTTTTCTAAATGTTTTTCAATGGATATGAATACAAAAAAAAAACGTTAGGGGTAGTCACTATATATCTTTTTTGAGTTGGTGCAAATTTATGAATAGGAATGTAAAAAATATACCATGCAACTTTTGCGACATCTTGTGAGCAATTCTAAATTGAAATTTTGTAAAGTTTTTAGGTGTAATACTATTAGATTCATCAGTAGGCTTATAGTATAATATTGCCTGGACAAACTTTTGATTAAACTTTGTTATTAATTTTTATTACTTATATAGGAAATTTTACAAAAATCTCCTGTGAGTTATAAAAGTCGTTTAAAAATTTGCAAGGTTTTGAATTAAAATTGATAATTTTTGAATTTTAATTTAACAATCTAAATTGCAATTGATGTTATCTTTGCATTGCAATTGATGATGTAATAGTTATACTTCAAGTGTAAAAAATATAAATAACTTCACGTTATCGCCATTTTGTGAGCGATTCTGATAATTTAAAAATTGTTGTTTTAAATTATAATTTTAATTGATTTTTATAACAGGCAATTTGCTTATTTTAAATTCCTATAATTAATATATTCAGTCATAGTTTACCTTAAGAAGTTTTTTTTAGATTATTTGACACTACAGTCAACTGACGGTTCTAGAGGTCGTTTAAATTAAAGAACTCACTCAAAGTTATTTAAATTTTTATTTCACTATCATAAATAAATGAATAAAACAATCACAAGATTCTTAAAATATTTTAATGCAGGATTCAGATTTTCCGAAATCCTTCAAAATTTTGCAATTCTAGCATCAATCATTGTTCATTTAATTTTAATATTTAGCTATGCAACATTTATTATGCACCAACGATTATTGTGAATACCCTTAGTTTTTTTTTTTTTCAAATTTTTTAAAATTAAATCGTTATTTATCATCACCATGTTTTGTATAAGTTCAGTTTTTTTTTATTTTGGATCGTTTTGGAATTAATAAAATATTTGCTGTGGAAAAGAAATGTGTGCAAACAATTAAATAAAATAAATATTATAAAATAATGCAAAAAATAAATGACATTTTGCATTTTATAAAAAACAAAATACATAAATATGCTAAAATAATAATTTATAATCAATCAAAATAAAACATCTTGAATGGATAGAATTATATACCTACATTGGTTTTTTTTTATTTGTTTTTAGTGTTTATAAGTTTAATTTTTTTAAATGGAAATATTTTTAGAATATTTCTGAATAATATATATATATATAATAAAAATAAATAATTCATTATATTTTATCATTTATATGTATATATACATACAAATTAAATCATAAAAATTCAAAAAACAATTCATTTTGATTTTATTAAATATAAATATTGTATTCATCAACAATTTATTAATTGGATTTAGTGTTTTGTATGTTAATATTATTGCATATTTTACGGCAAATTTATAAAATTCATATAATATTTTTTATTCATATTATTGATTGATTAAATTCATTGTTGTTCATAAAATTGAATTAATTTAAATGTTAATTTGAAAATTTATTTTATAATTTTAATTCAAAATCTTGGTTTTTTATAGAAACTTTATTTTTTATTTGGAAAATGGTTTATTTAAAAGGATCCGCGGAAGCTATTAGAACTTTATTTTAATGAATATCATTTAAAGCCATTTAATTATTGTAATTAACCTATTTTTTACTTCAAGAATTTGACTTTATACTACAGATTCATTAAAATGTTGCATTGGTTGCATATTTATAGAAAGTCACTATTGATATCTTTATTTTTCCTTAAAATTAGTAACATTTTATATTATAAGCGCTGATGGAGCTTAATTGGCGCGTTTCATATAGGGCTTTAATTTAACAAAGGCGCCATAGTTATTCCTTAATTTTACTTTCAATAAGGAAATCTAATTAATTTAAAGAATTATAAGAAATATAAAAGTGTTTTATAATATTAATTAAAACCGTATAATAAATATTAAATTTTAATAAATTACAAATTCCTATATAATTTGTTTTTAATTAAAAATTTTTGAAAAATCATATTCTAAAAAATCATATAGATTTGAATTATCACTATCACTTATTACTCATTCGTCAAAGAAAAAAAATTTAAAATACTTATTAGAAAACAATGATATCTTGAATATCTGATTCTGACATCCTGATAATTAAATGTTTTTTTAGAAATTAAACTTCATTAGTTTAAAGTCAAATATGGTTTTGGGGCAACATAAATTTATAAAAAAAAATTGTAATTGGATAATTTGATTAGTGATAAGTAGTTGAAGCAAAAGGATATTCTTGTTAATTCCTTTATTCACTATTATCTTAATTCAAAAAATTGGCGAAGAACAATCAACAGATTCATGATAAGCTCTCATGTTCTGGATCTTTTAAATAGAAAGTCCATAAAGTAATCATGTAAACCATTTTCCGAATAACTCATGCAAAAGAACACAACTCGCAAAATTTATTAAAAATATATACATAAATATATATTTTTTTTTATATATATACAAATTATTAAACATTCATTATCATAAAATACATACAAATATTAAAAAAACCAAGATTTTTTTTTATTTCAACATCAAAATTTTCATTCAAATTTTCCAAATTAACACAAATTTTCCGGAATTTTCCTCGAAATATAATATAAATTGAAAATTTGTTGCTTTTTAAAAAAGCTTATTAAATCATACACATTTTTTTTTTTGTACCATATATGTATGAATTCTGTTTATTCAATCATATCATATCCATTATACATATTCAAGAACATATCTATAAGCATATACACATGTATCTTAAAAATTCACATAATTTTTAAATTTATACTGAAAAATCCAAAAAAAAAAAATTCCTCATATGTATTAAATTCGCATCAATAAGCAATTGCACAACATTAAAAAAAAAAAAAAAAAAACCATAAAATTATTTCATAATCTTTAGTTAATTCCATTTTGAAAAAAAAAAAAAAAAAAAAAAATCACATATCATTTAAAAAAACAACATTTTTCAATCAGAAATTTTCATCATAAATTCAATTTTTTTTTTTTACTCGAAAATTAAAAATTATTTTCGTAAAATTTAATTTTTTACATTTTAATTTAATTTTTTTTTTTTTTTGCATCCTAGAATAATTTTCATTTTTAATCCTTCGTTCGTTAAAAATTATCCCTTAATTTTATCCTTCCAGAATTTTTTGATAAACCAATGTTTAATTTTATTTGCAAAATTTTGTTTGGGCTCCTTTTAAAAATGTCCTTCAGTTTAGGAAAATTTTAAAAAAAAATTTCGCAATTTAATTAAAATCAAAGGACATTATTTTTAATTCTAATCTTAATATTTTTTGTTTTTCTGTTAGCCTAACCAATATTTGAGTTTTTGTTTTGTTATCCTTTTTAGTCAAATTTGATGTCCTTTTTCTTTGAAAATTAATTTGTTTTTAGTTATTATATTTTTTATTTTAATAATTTTAATTTAATGTTCTATTAACAAAAAAAAAAAAATACCAAAATCATATTCATCAATCATCAACATTAACAACATCGTTATCATCCACAACATCATCATTCAAAATTAATGTCATAGTCATCATTAAATTAGACAATCGCTTTAGTATAATCGCTTAATAAACGATATATTTTATATATTTTTTAATAATAACACAGTGATTAAAATTTATTATCAACATTGTAAAGGACGAAATTTATAAAATTAATTTTTGTCATTGAAATAAAATTGAAATAAAGTTTTTAATATTAATTAATTAAAAATTTTAATCATTTATCATTTCATTAAAGTAAGTAAATCCGATAAATTGAGCATCCATATATGTTAAATCTTCTAATTTTTATATAATCCTAAAAGTATGCAATTATAAGAAATATTTTTATCTTCTAATTTTTATATGATCCTATAAGTATGCAATTTTATAAAATATATATGTAGTTGAGGAATTTTTACATTATCAAACTGGAGTTCAATTTGAACCTTCAAATTATTCGGTTGTGGTATTTTTGCACTAAAAAAAAAAAAATCAAAAAATAAAAATTTTATAAAACAGAAAAAAAAATAAATCTAAAAAAAAAAAAAGAAAAAATTATTTTAATTTTTTATTTTTTTGTTATCTTGAAAAATAAATATTTAAGCTAAAATAAGAGTTTTTTCAATAATTGTAGATTGCCTTAATGCAATCATTAAATGATAACTCAAGTGAAAATGACTTAAGAGAAAATATAAATTCGAAATTATGTGAACTATTGAATAAGAATAAAAATAAAATGACAGGTAGCCAAAAGAATAAAATGTTAGGGCAAAATCCCAATAGAAATAAAAAGGAAATTGAAAACCTAAGGGATGAAAATGTAAAACTTAAAGAACAATTAGCCAATATGCAAAAACAAATTGAAAATTTAACAAAAAATAGATATGTAAGTGAACCACATGTTTCAAAAGGAAATCCATTTTCACCATTAATGGACCTGGATAACCATGATAGCACTAATAATAACAACACTCTTAACGACATCGAGGATGACTTCATTGAGGTATTAGCAAATAAAAATAAAGAATTAAAAAATAAAATTTCCCCAAGTTCCAAAAATAAAAGTGAGGTTACAAAATCAACCTCTACCAAAACTAATTGTAATGAAAAGCAAAACACTCAAAAAAATTCATTAAATATTGCTGAAGAAAAAATGCCACCAATTAGCATTTTTCAATCAGATATGGATTATATCAAAAAAGTTTTAAAAAACAATTATAATATAAAAGACTTTTCAGTCAAAGGAATTAGCAACACTCACTTTATTCTGTATACTTGCAATTTAGCGGAATATAAAACTGCTTGCGAATTTTTGAAAAAATCGAACACTAACTACTTTACATTTACTCCTAAATCTGAAAAGAATCATTCAATGGTGCTGAAAGGTCTCCATAGTTCTTATTCTTGCGAAGATGTTTTAGATTTGCTAAAATCATATCAAAATGATAACCTCAAATTTGAAAAGGCTATAAAATTATCTACAAGAACACAAAAAAATAATAATAAAGCTTCACCTTTTTTTGTTATCCAAATTTCACCAAACAGCATGGTTAATGAATTATATAAAATCAAAACTCTTGATCATCAAATAATCAGATGGGAAAGCCTTAAAAAACCAAACCTGACTCAGTGCACCAGATGTCAACGATTTGGACATACAGCATCCAATTGTAATATGGATTTTCGCTGTGTAAAATGCGGAGAAAACCACCTGCCTTCAAATTGTAAAATAACAGATGCAGATCCAAAATCCAAATTATTCTGCATTTTATGTCAGCAAGCAGGCCATCCATCATCATTTAGCGGCTGTCCGGAACGAATGAAAAAAATACAACGTCGAGAAGAACTAAAAGAACTGGCAAAAAATAAAATTGCTGATAGACACAACATGGTGAATAATTATGTACAACCAAATATCTCATATTCCAATACAGTAAGAAATAATTCTCATAATTTAAAAAATATTAGTCAAAACAATAACAATACTAACACAAATAATAATAATAAAAATAGTCTCAATACTAGTACTAACCCTAATGATAATAATATAGATCATACTAATACTAATAACACAAATACTAATAATAATAATAACATAGATGTAAGTACTATAAATGACACTTTAATACAAAAAATAAAAGAAATGATAGATAGCAAATTTAACGAATTATCACATAGAATTGAACTTGTATGTGATCATCTTAATATTGAATAAACGCACTATAATGATTAATAATCAATACACCTTAATTACAGCCAATGTAAACTCTCTTGTTTCTCACTCAAAAAAGCTTTCTCTTATGCACTTGCTCGAAAATTATTCACCAGACATGATGTGTGTTAACGAAACAAAACTCAAAGAGAAACATCAGCTGATAATGACTGATTACAATATAATTAGAACTGATCGAAAGTCTAACGAAGGGGGCGGTGTTGCCATATTAATAAAAAATACAGTAAAATATAAAATAATTAAAAATGCGATTTTTGATAATTTCATTTGTTTAGAATTATGTATTATTTTAACAAAACTTCCTAATAATAATAACTTTTATATAATTTCTGCGTATGCACCACAAACAAATTCCAATTATTTTATAAACGAGTTCAAAAAAATTTTTGATGTTCTATGTCTAGACAATCCAAATAACTTTTATATAATAACAGGGGACTTTAACGCAAAACATAATTACTGGTTAAATGCGAAGAATAATAGTAGAGGGAATCAGCTAAATAAATGGTTAGAACAAAATAAAATTTTATATAAATGTAAACTGCTTGTAACAGACCTACCTACATTACCGAGAGCAAACTCCTATTTAGATTTAATTATTAGTGATTCAAGAATAAATTTTGCTGGCACTATTTCCACAATTCCTATGGATAGTGACCATTGTGGTATCCTATCAAAATTTAGAATTAACAATGATAAACTTTTACCTGAAATCCCACCAAATGACAATAAATTCCTATTTAATAAAGTAAACTGGAATAAATTTAGAAAAGAATTAGATAAAAATTTTAAAAACTTATATGAAAATAATGAAAAAAAAATATTTAATAATATCAATATACCAGCAAACGACATTAACTTTCATTTGTTGAAATTAAACGAAATAATTTTAAAAACAATTAACGATAACACACCGAAAATCAATATAAAAAAAAACTTTCTAAGTAAATATAATTCAATTAAATTAAAAAAGCTTTTAAAAAAAAAGAGTATTTTAATAAATGACATTCATAAAATATATAAGCAAAATCTCAATTTCTCAGCACCACAAATCATACTTTTAAAAAGCTTATTAAATAATATTAATACCCTAATCAAAGAACAAATCAAAATAGAAATTAGTACATATTGGAATAATAGAATAAGAAAAATCATTCCCGGAAATAACCATAATATGTTTCCTGAAATCAATAAAATTTTCAGGAAAAAAAATGGTGATTCCAATATCAAATGCTTAAATATAAAACCTACGGAACAATACCTTTTAAATGAAAATAATATAGACTCAAATAAGCTTAATAAAACCAATGATGATAAATTCATTGTTACCAACCCTATAGATATTAATAAAATAGTCGGTACATACTTAGAACATACTCATAAAAAACAGAATCACCTTTTTAACAATTTTCACAGTAACATATCTAATAAAATCAACTCTTCTAGACAATTAAATAAAGAAAAACTGAATAACAATGTTTCCTTATGTAATTTTAGCGAACAAAACAAATCAGATAACCAATATGTAGAAAATAGTTATTTCACGAACTTTGATGATCTAAACTACAAATTTAAATCACTTAAACCAAAAACTTCTTGTGGCTACGATAACATACCAAATATTATTTTAAAGAATTTAAGCAACAAAATAATAAACCAATATGTAATTCTTTTTAACAATTGCTTAAACTTGTCTTATTTTCCGAACATATGGAAAAAAGCCAAAGTCATACTTTTTAAAAAACCTGGAAAAGACCCTGTTATACCAGGAAATTATAGGCCCATAAGCCTATTACCCAACATAAGTAAGGTGTTCGAGACAATAATAAATGATAAAATTAATATGTTTGTCAATGAAAATAATATTTTAGTAAACAACCAATTTGGATTCAGACACAAGCATGGTGCTATAAATGCTATCACAAAACTAGTTTCCGACGTTTGCTGGAGCATTAACAAAAAAAATGCTACCGGAGCATGCTTAATCGATTTAGAAAAAGCGTTTAACAGCATATGGTTAGATGGTCTAGCTTACAAATTATATAAATATAAATTTCCAAACCACCTTATTGATATTATTCTCAATATGATCTATGGTAATAAATTCTATATTTCCTCTAAAGATTCAAAATGCTATAAATTACATAATATTGAAAATGGTCTAATGCAAGGCACGGTGAATTCACCAATATTATTCTCGTTATATATCAATGAACTACTAGAAATATTAAATTCATTCAAGGGCGAACATTATTCATTGGCCTTTGCCGACGATATAATTATTTATACAAGTAGCAAAAAAATAGAAAATATAAATAATGCAGCCCAAAAAATGTTTAATTTTGTAATTGATTATTGTAAGGTCTGGCAGCTAAAAATTAATTATAATAAATGTGAAACTATACTATTCCGCAATACGTATAAAAACTTAAACTATAATTTAAAAAAAAAATGGAGAAAATTTGAGATAAAAAGTCCTACAAATGATATATTACCGAAAAAAAAATCAGTTAAGTATCTAGGTACTAACCTTCAATTTAATATTAACTACACTAATCATATCAAAGAGATCATATTGAAAGCGAATAAAGCATTTATGGCATGCAAAAATCTGTTTTTCAACAAATCAATAAGCACAAGAGTTAAAATTATTAGTTATCAAGCTTTTGTCAGACCCATATTAACCTATGCTTCACCAATCTGGTACAACATAAGTGCCAGTTTGATGGAAAAAATCAGAAAATTCGAGAGAAAGTGCATAAGAGTGTGTTTAAACGAGTGCAGAAAACCCGAAACTAATTTTCTACATTATCTTTCAAACAAATATATATATAAAAAATCAAAATTAACAAGAATTGATAATTTCATAATTAAATTGATTCGCCAACATTTTGATAGAGCAATTAACACTCCCGAAAATGGTTTAATATCCCATATATTTTACCATAATAATGAGTATATTAAAAAGACATTAAAATCGGGCTTCATAGCACCCGAACATTTCATTTATTTAGATAAAGAAGGTTTTATACAAAGCCAAAACCATGTCCCTCTACTATTTCATTATAGTAGAAGGGCTACATGTACTAAAATAGAATTTAATCCAAATAATATTGACATTGGTTGCCTGAAATACGACACCCATATCCCAAATAAGGATATGTCTGTCTATAGAGATTATTGGTGGTTAAAAAATTTAAATTGAGTTTAACAAATTTTTTTTTGTATTAAAGTTTTATTTTTAGATATAGTCTTAGAATAGTGGTTAAGTTAGTTTTAAGGTTTTTATTTTAAATAATAATGAAAATGAATTGGTTTTTTAAGTAATTTTTTACAATTATATAATAGAAAAAAATATATAAAAAAAAAATATATATCATTTGTAAATATAAATAAATAAACTAAGAAAAAGAACCAAAATTTACAAAATAAAAATATTATATTTTTACATGTAAATCAACTAAAACAATAAATTTAATCTAATTTTGTAAACTTTTTTATGGATGTAAAGAGAAACTGAAGAAATAAATAAAAAGTAATAAAAAAAAAAAAAAAAAACAATATGAAAAAAGAAAAAAATGATGTATAAAAATAAATAATTAAGAAGATTTTTGAACTAAAAAAATGAACCACAGGTTCAAGATTTAGTTGTAAGATATTTTAATTTAAAATTAGTTTTGTAAGGCTTTTTTCTAATGTAAAATAAAATGAAATAAAATAAAAATAAAAAGTTAAAAAAAAAAAAAAAAAAAAAAAAAAGGCTTTATCA
>OY720445.1:22645427-22746728 GCA_963082915.1 Dolichopus griseipennis | reverse complement strand
GCCCTGTATTTAAATTGTTATAACAAAACAGTTCTATAAGAGACAGTTCTACAATATAACAAAACAGTTTTATAAGAAGCTTCGACTCTGTAAAGTGCGGAAAAGTACCGTATTTAAATTCTTATAATATAGTTATAACATGTTGTATAGTTATACTTCAATCTAGAAATTGTTGAGCATTTCTGTATTTTTATAAGCTTAATAAATATATGTACAGGGTTGCCATACGGTACTTTAATTTACCATTGTAAAAAAATCAATTTTAGAAAAAGCTTATGATCTCTTATATAATCCAAGCCGTATCAAAAATTTTGACAGATGTTAGTTCATAAAAAATAAGTATTAGGCTTCTAAGAAAACTTTTTATAACCGCCCTCCGTTTAGGAGCTGTATGCGGCAAAATCTGAAATTGTGAATTTTCAAAAATTGTTTTAGGTCAAAATCAAAAATCTTGTGATTTTAAACCACTGTAACATGAATATAAGTCCAATTTCTTTTTTCACGAAATATAGGAAATATTAAAGCTCCTAACATTATATTTTAACAATTATTACCAGCTCCTCTTAGGCAACGTTTATGCTGAAGCTGCGATAAGTGATAACAACGTCGATAAGAGCATAGCATAAAAAATTTATATTATTTATCGATGATCAAAACGATGCTCCAATATAAACACCTCTATTTTAAACATGTATATTATAAACTATTTTTCTATATACGTTTTTTAGAGTGTTATTTAATTTTGAAAATGTCCTTTTTTAAATATCCTTAATTTTTTTCAATACTCCCTTTTTTCTGTACTAAAATAGCATATAATTATATTAATAATATGCGGTTTTATAGTTTATATTTTCAATGAAGAATTATTCGCGTGTTAATAATTACAATTAAAGGATTACACGTCAAATATATATACAATATAATTACAATATACATAACATGTATATAATTTTTCAATATTTAAATATTGTATACATAAAATATGCAAAATATACAAAATATAATTATTTTATTTTTATTTTATGCTTTTTCAGCAAAAAAGTACCAAGTGAAATTTTCCAGTTGGTTTGTTTATTTTTTTTATTAATAACGCATGATTACCAACACCTACCGCTCTATAGAGATTGTGTCTTTTAATACATAAATAGATTATATTTTTTGTACATTATCGTATAAATTATTTTTAATTTTATACATATCTATTTTTAATTCATTAATATATTTACATTTTACATCTCCCCCTTAGAACTTGAATACTTTTTGGTTTTTTAAAAAAATTAAGAATTTTCCAAATGAGTTAAAATTAAATAAATTTATTAATTATATTAAATAAAAATTAAAAAAAAAATACAAATTTAAAACGGCTTCCTTCAATTTATATTTTTAAACTATTCTACTTAAGATATATTTCTTTTCAATAATTTCAAATTAAAATAGACTTCGAATATCCTTTACATAAATAGAATGGGATTTCAGTATTTCTCAATATAAATTAAGCTTTTAAAACCCTTCTTGGATCATATAGGTCTTTTGAGAGCAAGTATAACAAACTAGGTTAGAGTAATTTACAAAGATTCTCTTGGGTTCCATCCCTGGTCGGATCATATCTAATAAAAAAGTATAGTGTATATTATAATAGATTAAAAAAGAAGTCAAAATGCCAAAAAGGCAAAGTATTATTTAGGTATGATGAAAAAGGGTCTATGAAAGAGGACCTTATTCAAATTAAGTACAAAGCTCCAAAAAAAGCTTCCATTTAAATATATAAACATATTTAGTAAAAGGCAAATATAACAACTCTGGAAAAGTAGCACTCCTGGTTTTTTTTATATAACTCTGAAATCCTTCCTAACTTTTTTTTTATAAATAATAAGTCAACAACAAAGCATTTAAAATAATGGAGGCTGCCGCTCCAAACCCTATCTAAACAAATTATTGGAATCCTGATTTTGTTAACAACAAAAAATTTAATATAATTTGGGCTAAATTTTGGTTTTCAGGATTTTTGATTTTCAGTATTTTGTTTAAGGTTTTTTTTTTTACAGAATTAAAATTCGGGGTTTTTTCTTTTCGGGATTTTTTTTTTGGATTTTTTATTCGGGGATATTGTTTTCAGTAAAATGTCATGCCCCCGATGAAAGATCTAATAAACTTTTTGAGTCTGATAAAAAGAATCGTTGAATGATAATACCGTTAATTTCAGTAGTTTTTGCAATGGATTTGCAGCTTTACACGCTAGGTTGCATAATAAAATGAAATACCACAGTATGCAAGCGATATTTTAATTAAAAGGTACAAATTCTTATCATTTTTTAACTTACACTTTTTAAGAAAAGCGAATGCATTTCCAATTGTGATTGAAAACATATTTTGTAATAAGTATGAAAACTTTATAAAATTTTATAAAATTCTTTATTATCTGCAAAACAAAATAAAGTTATAAAACCAAGTATTTTTAAGCATTCGAAATTAGTCAGTCCAAACTGGTCCACCTTGTTAATATTATGCATTTAATAAGGTGACCATATTGTTTCTCTTTTATTAAAACCAAATGATAATTATTTTATGGAAATATACAAAATTTTTTACTTTAACCCGATATTTTTTTTTATCATGGAATTTATTAACTACATAAAATTTCATTTGAATTTAATTTTATTCTGATCAAAATATTTTATTCGAATAATTTATTCTCTCAAAAATTAAATTTAATTTGAAATAAATTAATTAACTTTAAAAAAAAATTTTAGTATAAAAACAAATTCAATTAATTTTATTACCTAATATTGCTTTAACGTTAAATTTTGGTATTATATTTAATATTTACGTACATTTTATCAACTTGATTAAATTATATTATAAACTTTAAATGTATATTAATATATCTATTATCATTTAATAAAATAGTATTGAGATACGATTATTTGAAGTTATCTATTTAATGTCAATCACATTTAATGTCATATTCAATTTTTAATTAATTGTCATAAAATCACCTAGAAAGAAATTTAATATTCTTATTATACTTAAGAAATTCTGTCAATTTTATTTAATCCTGTCAAAAATTATTATTAATATAGCTGTTAATTACAATATATGTCATTTTGTCAATATTACAATTAAATATCGATTATTTTAATGATCGAATTACACTGTCAAACCTTAATTTTTGAATTATTATAAAAGTAAATTTTTAAATAAATATTTTTAAATAAAAAAAAAAATAACTAATTTTTAAATAAAAATACTAAATTTAAAGTTTTAATTTATTATTTTGTGATTTTAGTATAATTTATTAATATTAGCTACGATATTTTAAATTTCCCCCTAAAAATATGCAATTGCAGTCATTTATTTTATAAGCAATTTAAACTATTTTATTTACGATTTTTTCAGCAAATATTATTAAATTATTATTAATCAATATAATTTAATACAATTTTATTAAAATAAATTTAAAAAAAAAAAATATTTAGTATAATAATGTGTATAAAAAGAAAATAGCAATTTAAACACAAACTCATCAAATTATTTTTTTTATTCAATATTTTATTATAATATTTTTATTTCATAAATTTATTTTATATAATATATTTACACTTTTATTTACATATATATTCTAATATAAGCATGATAATATTATTTATTAAATAAAATTTTTAATTAATTCAAAAAAAAAAATCATAAAATAACATTAATTTAAATTAATTTTTAAATTAAATTAATATTAAGTTATTTTAATAAAAATGAGCAAAATAAATACAAAAAAAAAATAATTTTAATAAATTATACAGCATTAAAGATATTAATTTTAATGCTTTATTTTAATTCAATTTTAATATAAATCCATAAATATTTAAATTGATTACTTTAATTAAATTAAAAAAATTTAAATTTAAATAATTAAAAAAAAAAAAATAACAAGGTGAAATAATAAGTATATAATGCATAATATATAAATGGTAATGCAATTAAAATATAAAAGTCTAAAAAAAATATATGTATATACATTATTAATATCAAACAATTAAAGAGTATGAAGGAGTAAGTTTTTAGTTTAGTGTAATTGCAATCTGTGCAGTATAAGAACGAAGTTAAAAAAATTAAATAAAATTTTTTCCAAAGAAATGTTCAGTTAAGGAACGCATGTTCAAAAAAAAAGAGTTTAAAACAAAATTGAATTTTAATATTTTTAATTAGTTATTATACTTCACAGATGATTTTTTTATAATAAGTAATAAATTCAAGTAAAGACTTTAACTAGGAGTTGTCTTAATAAATTTCTTCGCATATTATCTTATAAAGGATTACTTGACACATTCGGCTCAACTGCGGTGATTCGGATCATGATTTGTAAGGATTTGCATGTATGGAAAAATTGAGTAATTTTTTCAGTCGAGATGCTAAAAATGAAATGATTTTTTCAGTCGACTTGCTAAAAATTAAGTGAAGGCGAATGTGTTAATATATAACTAATTTTAGGTAGTCATAGAATTATATACGTTTATGAAATAATTATATACATTTCATAGATAAGTTGCCATGGATACCTTCAAATATCTTCTAGATCTTTTAAATGTCTTCTAGTAATCTTTTTTAAACATATTGATTTAAATAAATCAATTTAACAAGTTTTACTCTTTAATCTAAACCTACTTTACAACTTTAGAACTTTTCCTTCACCTTGCTATTTTTACGATTCTATTACAAAATTTATATTTTCAAAAACGCTTTCTATTTAAATTTCAAAATTTATCGAAATCATCATCACATTTAACAGGGATAAAATTGTTCTAGGAACTTATTTATTTTTTATTAATTTAAAATTAAAATAAAAATTGTAGACAGTAGAAATAAAAATAAAAAACTTTATTTTATAAGTTTCAAAAAAAAAGTAATTAAAATTGCTTAGAATTGAATTTGCAAAAACTTTTAATATTAAAAAACTAAAATAAATAAAAGTTTATTAAAGTTTAAAAAAAAGACAAACAAAAAATCAAAAAAAAAAAAACTATAAATAATTCTTTTTAGAACAAAAGAATAGGAGTTTTGGAATTATTTGGTGTTGCAGATGAATTGCTAGATGATAGTGAAGAGGTAACAAAACAAAGAATAAAACAAAATTAAAAATTGCACCATTTAAAAGTCAATTAAAAAATTTATGCAAAAAAAAAAAAAAAATGTACAAAAAAAATTCAAAAAAACATCAAATTCTTAGCATGAAAAACTATTTTTTTTTTTTTTCTTTTCTTATTAAAAAAATTTTTTATGAAAAAGCAATATGAAATTAGAATAGGAAAATATTAAAACAAAAAGTATCTATAAATTCTATATAAATTCAAATATATTATATATATATTAAAAAATCTTCCAAAACAATTAAGCTAAGAATGCATTGCAATGCTCCAAAATCTTTTGAGCTAAAAATGAATAACATTTTCAATAAACTAAATTTAAAAAAACTATGCATTTTGCAAGTATCTATCAATATTCGAAAATTAAAAATTTGAAACTTGCGTATAAAGTGATTTCATGTACAGTATTAGTAATTCGAACACTGTCTGGTAAATAGATTTCGGAACTTGCAAAGAAAGATTTAAATTTATTAACAACTTTTTAGAAATTCTTGTATTTTTAAATTCTAATAAGAAATTAAACAATCCAATATTTCGAAATTCCAATAAGAAATTTACGAAATAAAACAAAAAAACTCTTTCGATATTTTTTAGGTTTATTTTTCGAAATTATATTGTCAAATTCAATAAGTAATCAAACAATCTAATATTTCGAAATTCCAATTAGAAATTTTTGAAATAAAACAAAACCGCTTTTTCAAAAATTTTTAGGATTATTTTTCGAAATTATATTGTCAAATTCAAATAAGTAACCAAACAATATAATATTTCGAAATTCTTATAAGAAATTTCGAAATAAAACAAAAACGCCTTTTCGGAATTTTTAAGAGTTGTTTTTCGAAATTCAGTATTACGAGAAATTTATTAAATCAAAAAACCAGCACAAAATGTATCTTAAAGAAGAATATATCAGTTATTACTTTTTCGAAAGTCGAACCAAAACTTATCATTCGTATTAAAATGAATATTTAAACTTATTAATCTTATTAAATTAAAATCACTTTATATAACAAGTACTTATTCATTTCGAATTATTTTTTTTTGTAAATATATATTACATATTATAATAAAAATAGAAAATATGAAAATATAGTTTTGTATCTAACCAATATACACTTTAATAGCCTGAAAAAAAAAAATTACAACAGATCAATTAAAAAAATAAATCTAAGCTAATTTGCTAAATATAGTTATAATAATCAAAATTAGTTTTAACAGCTTAGAAATCAGCTTATACTTAAAATTATATAACTAAGCAATGCAAAATGCTATTAAATTTATAATTAGTATCTAATAGTAGTATAAAATGTGCAAATTTTAAGATGACAAATCGCTTTCGAATTTTTTTTTTAATTCTAGATTAGTCTAAGATTAGTAAAAAAATATGTATAAAATTAATTAATACATTTATTATTTACATCATGTATTTATTAAGTGCTTTTTATTCTTCAAATATTTTCGAAATTACATAAAAAATATAATTTTTTTTTTTTTAAATATTTAATTAAAATCTAAATTTTTAATTAAATTCTTTGTTTATTTTAAAAATATTTTTTTTTAATATTAGTTATTTATATTAATTAAATTAATTATTTTTCTACTAACTATTATAGTAGTTCATAGATATAAGGATTTCTTTAAATAGGTGGTTAAAAATGGTTAGAAGCTTAAGAGTAGTGGTATAGTTACAATAAGTTAAAACGGAGGAGTAATTTTAATATACCCGATGTTCATATATGTATGCACGGGTATAAAAATGTTGAACTCCTCTTGTAAATTCAATATTATAACAATCAAAAGTTTTGTATTCAAAGTAGCTTCTAATTGAAGCTGCTAAAACCATTTTAAACCCCAATTTTGTGATGGCACTTTTAATTCAAATGTTTAAATACAGTTTAAATTCGAAAATAAAAATATAAAAAATTGGAGGGGGTGTTAAAAAAAACTTCCACTTCCTTCCAAAATTTAACCAAATCGTATGTCATCAACTTTTGCAAACATATTGAACTGAATGTGTATACATAGGCCCGATTTGTCCTTAACAAGCGGGTTTCCATGGACTATGTTACCATGGTTACTACGTGATGCTAAACAGTTTTCGAAGATACGCAAAAGTTGAATTAAAATTTTTGAAATTTCAAACTTTTCAAAGGTTTTTAAAACCTTTCTTATAAGGACAGACGACCGCTTACATAATATTGGTTTTGGGTTGAATTCTTAATATTCTAATAAATCACAATAATTAACTTATAAATAATGATAATAAAATAATTTTCAGAATTTATTTCATTCAAAAAAAACTATTAACTTATAAAATTGAGATGCATAGAATAAGTAATTCACATCAGCTATACTTGGGCCAAAATTAATTATATTACATATTATAAACTTAATTCCAATAGTGATTATAAATAATAAGCTCATTTTCAGCTCAAATTTATAAGTCATATCACTTTTCAAAAAAAAAAATTTATGCCAAATGTATGCCAAGTATTTGACCAATTGCGTAGTAGTTAAGATACCAACCTTTCAAATGGAAAGTCTCTGGTCCGAATCTCGATCAGATCATATCCCAAAGATCGGATCCAAATCGCGATCAGATAATACCAAAAAAAGTATCAGAATATGAAATACTATATATAACTAACTCTTGTGTAAGATAATAGATGGCGCACAAAGTTTAACATTTGTATATACATAATCTTATACAATAACTTCAGCCGAGTAATCAACGACTTAGTGAACATAATGATTAATAAAACTGAAGCCTAGTCTAAATAAGTTGTGAATGCCATTATAAGAGTGAAATAGGAATAAAAATCCAAAAAAAAGGAACTTTAAGCATTTGTAAATGAACTATTCAAATTCAACTTTAAAATTTAATATTCACCAGAGAAAAACTTAAATTATCTTAAATAGACTTAAAAAAATTAAATTTTAACTCATGTCGCCAAAAATAAATATTTACATTATTCTTTAAAAAAAACTTCCTATAAAATAAAAAAAAAACAAGAAAATAAAAAAGAATTTATTACTTAACCTTGGAAATCTGTCATATATTAACTATCATTCTTTTGGGAGTTAAATAGAACAAATATTAAAAATAAGGGAATATAATTTATTCTATTCTGTTAAAAAGTTTTTCGAACTTATTATGAAATTATTTTCTAAAGAAAGAAAATTATCTACACAAAAGTTTTTCCAGTTTATTGTTTATTTTTTTTTTATTATTTTTTTTTTTTTTTTTTATCTTAACAATAAAGAAAAATAAAAATATTTTGTAAAAGAATTCCTAACAATATATTTCTTCTTTTTTTTTTAATATATAATTTATAGTAAACATTCCGTTAAATATTTTTATTCAAAAAAAAAAAACTATTCAACAATATATTAGTTAGTATATACCTACTATACAATAATATATATACATTATATACTATATGTATACAGTACCTACTAAAAAAAGTATTTAAAATATTTCATTGTCTTGTTAAATATTTTATATAATAAAACTATTTTAGTATAAAAAAACTTAAAAAAAAAAATATGTTTAACCCTTATGCAGTTTATTCAGTTTATGAATAATTTATGGTGCAAGGGTTAAAAGCCCTCCCCAATTACTAATCACTGAGATCTTAAACAGAACAAAAATTATTGGAGAATAAATGTCATGTTACCTTCTTTGTAATATTATTTTCTAATTGATAAAATTTGTAAAATACTAGTTAATTTCAAATACCCCGTTTTACGTTGCTTTGCATTCCATAATTTTAAGAGTATTACTATAGGGTAAAGATATTAAGAAGAGGGACAAATTCATATAAACTTTTTGATTACTTATGATTACTAATAATACTTGTAAAATTATGAACAAAGATTATTAATTAGAATTTAATAGAATTAATTTTTCAATTTTGAAAGTACGTTCTTTCGCCTCATTCTAATCAAACGCAATTGCATTTTTATCATATGAATTATTTTGAACCCTATATTTAATTTGAGATGGCCTTATTTTATAAGTCATGTATCGCGTATATTTATTTTTTAAATTTTATTTTTAAAAAAATTTTTAATGGGCAATGGTTGTGTGTATCGCCGTGTGTGCGTTGCTGTTTGCATTGTATGTATATTTTGAAATTTTATTTTTTAGTAAAAAAATATGTGAGCAAGTGTGTATATAATATTATTACAAAAAGCGTAAATAAATACTTATATTTATTAAGTAATGTAAATCTTCTCTGAATAGAATAAGTGTGCACTAATACATTCAAAACTCGGAACATGGTTTATTTTACTCAAAAATATTTCATATTAAAAAAGTTTACATGAATTTGTCCCTCTTTTTATTATCTTTACCTTATGGTATTACTTTTTATGGAATTTTATAATGGATGCTTAATTTAAATTAAGAGATAAATAAGAAATAAATATGGTGGACTCTATTTAGTTCGAACCTTATTGACCCGAAAAACCAATATCAGGAAATATAAATTTATTTTCCCGGATTATTTAGACTTGCAATCATAAAACAGTTTTAAAAAAGAATAATATATAAACTCGTGGTCAATTATTTAATTATATTTATATTCTTAATATAGTACTTCTTCGGAATAGAAGTTAAATATTTGTTAAAGTACAAAATACCATACCATGAGTCCTAGAGGGTTAAAATAAAATATTAATATATTAAATAAGGAAATATTTTCTTTAAAGTTCTTTTTTTTAATTTTTTTTAACTAATCTTAAAGTTATTTATATTATTTTTAATCAGTGACAACATAATAATAAAATAAAATATTTGATTTATTTTATTATATATATATAATAGTCTTTTTATATTCATGTTTCTTTTATAAATATACTACTATAAAAGTATATACATATAACTATTTAATATTCTTGGTTTTATATCAAAATTTCATAAATCATTTGTCATATTAAATAACATAATAATAATAAAAAAAAAATGTTAATATAATTTATTTATATTAAATAAAAAGTTATTGTCAACAAAATTGTATACAAAAAATGATTTATACCCAATGGTAATAAAAGTCTTAAGCCTCTATAATTAATAATTATTATATCAAAGATTTATCTGTTTTTTAAATAAGTGATATAAAAATCACTTATATTTTAAAGTAAAATAAAAAGCAGTAGTATTTAATAACTTCTTAATCATATTAGAATAAAAAAGACTTCTAGTTCCTTAAATTTTTATTGATTAGGTTTTAAAAGAGCAACCTCAGTAACTCTTATTTAAATCATATTAATTAACCAAGATCTGCACATATTATGGGAAGTTTAATTTGAATAATTTAACATACATAAGTTGAAAGTATTCCATATTTGACTATCAGATGGCTTTTCTTATTGCCATCTGATCTTACTTGGAGCTATCGTATAAAAATAGCTTTGTTCGATGAGTTTACTGTATTTTATAATACATTGAAAACTATTGTGCAAGGAACCACAATATTACCTACTACATGTAGGAACTCAGTTTAATTTGCTTTTATAGACAGCTTTTACGGTTATACTTAACGTCTTCAAGGTTAGTATTAAATAAAAATGGTTGAAATGAATTAAAATTAAAATGATATTAATTGACCACAAGATGTGAAATAAAAATGAGGTTCTAAAAAAATTGTGTTAATCTAGACTAGTTTAACATTTTCCTCTATGCCATCTCTTTGGTGAACTGGATTTGATTCAATGCATCATGCTTGAAACTGTGGTTTAAAATATTAAGAAATTTTTATATAGTCTATCTGTAGAAGCCATGTGTTGGTAACGGACAGAAGAGGATTGCCATATTTTCAACTATCTGAGCAACCTAGTGCTGCATTTCAAAAAATATTTAATGTTTCTATCTCAAAAACAACCCTTTCAAAAAACCTAGATTCTCTCTGTTACTCACTAAAATACTTAAGATATGACTCTAAAAAGGGAAACTGTGTTGAGAATAAACGATTAATTCCATTAATTTTTTTAATTGAAAATAAAAAATCTCAAGTTTAAGTTTACTATTCTGATATTGAAGTTTACTATTATCATATTGAAGTTTACTATTTTCATTTTGAAGTTTACTATTCTACTTTGAAGTTTACTGTACTCATACTGAAATTTACTATTCTCATTTTGAAGTGTACTATTCTCATATTGAAGTTTAATATTCCACTTTGAAGTTTACTATTCTCATATTGAAGTTAACTATTCTCATTTTGTAGTTTAATATTGCCATTTTGAAACTGAAAAGGTATATTCACACAAAAATTGAATTAATTCAAAAAATTAATTTAAGAAATCATGTATTTTTTTTTTCATAAAAACAAATAAAATAAAATTATAATCATATTTTGTTTTTTTTTTATCAAATCTTTCAAACAAAATTACGATCAAAAATATTTTAGGACCTTAGTTTCCGGTCACAATTTTTCCAAAGATAAGATAAAATTTGAAAATTCTTTTTTTTTTCTTCATTTTCTTTATCTTTTTCCTTAATAATGACAGTTGAATTTTTCTTTTTCTTCTGTTTGTACTGTGAAAAGGATTTGGATTCAGAGAACAAAATTTAATAATCAAAATAAAACAACAATAACATTAGCAACAATAAAAAAATAAGGAAAAATATAATAAAATAATAATAATAATGACAATTATCCGGATATTTTCTTACCGGAAGTCTTTCTCATTTAATTTTATTTTATATCTGATTATTTTGAATGAGAATTAGAAAGAGATAGAAATAATATAATTTTTCCTGAATAATTTTGTTTTTCCCTCATTTTTAAAAAATTCAATACCTTTAGACTTAACATTTTTTTTGAATCCATGTTTCTTTAAATCGATTTTGACAATTGAAATTTTGAACTGAAATTAATAAGAGAGAAGGAGAGAGAGAGAGAGAGGGACTAATAAAAATTTGATTAGAAATTTTGAACGTAATATTATCATATCTCATGAGAAATCTCACATGAAAAAAAAGAATTGAATTCCTTTCACCTTTATAAAATTTTATTAGTAATGAAGTTTTATGAATTTGATTTCAAAAATATTTTATAGAATTTAATTTAATTTGGTTATCAAGGTTATTTCTAAAATTTTAAAGAACACGTGTGATATCAATTTGAAGAAGCTTTAATATAGGTAACTTAATTCTATCATTTTTATGCCATACTAAATTATAATGAACTGGGTAGGGTACTATAATACCCTAAGACTTAGAATGAGTTAAATAAGTGTAAGATGAAACCCTGTGGAAAGTAAGGAAACTTCAAACTTGTATTGTTTTCAATCATGTAACTCTAGATAATTTCTGAAACATATTTTGAGGCATTGAAGTTCATCTTTAATACATAAATTAGTTATATATAGTAACAACTGGATGGCACACAGATTAGAGTGCTGAACTTTCTATTAACAGGTTTGGGTTCCAGTCCCAGTAAAAGATATAAAAACTTTTATCTGATTTTCGAATGGGCACAACTATCTTTCGCTATTGAATTCAAAATAATGATATAACCGAGATGGTATAACAGAAGATATAACTATAGTATTACAAACTAATGGAAAAGAAGGTTCTAGAAACTTAATATGATTAATGACTGCTTTGTAGTTAAAACTAGAAATATTTTAAGATCAAATGGAAACACTTTATTTCGAATATCAAGTTCGAATATTAAGTAAACCCCAAAATAGAGTTATTAACCCCATAATTTATTAACATCGTTTTATTCACGTTTTTAACAAACTGATTGAAAATTTTTTAGCGGTTTCTAGTCTATAAACTGGTACTTTCAGTGGTTACACCATCGTAATTTATACTCCATTAAGATTTATTAATAAATAATTTAATTATGTTAATTGATAAATATTAATATCTGTGATTAAAAACTTATTAAATTTTATTTAAATTTAATTGAAAATTTAAAAATTTTTAATTATTCATTGATATGCATTTATTATGCAATTTTATAATCATTTTATTCACCCAATTTTCTTATAATTATAATTGGTTTATATTTTTATTACTTTTTCTCATTATTATATTAAAATTATGCTGAATGAATTTTTAAAGTCTATTTGAATTAAATAAATCAGTTTGATTTCGAAAAATTAAATTAAAACTCATAAAATTTTGCAAACATGAATAATTTCAATTTTTCAAGGTATACTTATAAATTCAATTCCAAAAATGATTTTTATTACAGTTTTTAAAATTTTATTAACTTTTATATTGATAAAATTGGGTTTGACATGATCCTGCGTTTTTTTTTAAATTAATTATTAAGATTTTCCGGAAACAGAATACTATAACAGATAATTATTACGTACCTAGAGGTAATTTAATTTAATTTCGGTTAATTGAAAATCCACATTTTTAATTTATTGAAAGACCAAATGCAAAGTTCAAGTTAAAACATTATATAATTCAAATTAAAATCGGATACTATGGGAAATCAAATGAAAAATGATTTTAAAAATTATTAATTTAACTGAAGACATATAGTTGTGTAAACATTCGGTTCAAATTCCGTTTATTTTAATAGAAATCAAAACCTATCGACTCTCTAAAATATTTGATAATTTCACATATGTCCTGGGGACGATGCGTATTAAAACCTTCAAATAATTGAAATTTAATATTTGAACTTTACGTGCTTAAGTACCAACGAAATGTGAGCTAACATTTAAAATAAAATAAAAAATCACTTTGCATACTTTTAGGGGTAAATGTAAGATACGACTTTTAATCTTTTTAACCTTCAGGGATTCATCCAAATGTTAAAAATGCATCTTATTTTAATTTTATTTACCAGAATAAGAGAATTAACGTCTACCCCATTTACTCAATCATTATGAATCCTTACAAGGATAACTGGAGGAAAATTAATATATTTGTATAACAATTTTTTTCTATGTGTATAACATATTAGTACTAAATAATTTTTCTCTGAATTTAAGATATAGCCCAAAATATGAATTTAAAAAAAACCAAAGAGATCGTAATTAAAGATTTACTTGAATTCATTAAAAGGAAAATCAAAACAGGACTTTAAACCTATATTTAATATTTGAATGAAAAACCCTCTAAAATCCAAAAAGACTTAACCTCATTTAAAAAAAAACTATAAATTAAATTCGTAATAAATCAAAATATCTATTTGTTATTATTTAATTATTTTATGAATTTCTGATTAATTTTCAATAAAATAAAATTAATTTTAACTTTATATTTAATGTTCGAAATTTGAACATAATATTATATTATGAATATAAATTGAAATGAATTCGCGCGCATTTTTTCTAAACGTAAATGTAAACAAAAGTAAGAAAACAAGATGTTAAACTAAAAACAAATATATTTTATAAATAAACACAAAATATAAATTTTGTTTTTTGCCAAATAAATCCTTAAGATACTTTAGAGAATTGTTTTTCTTAAAAATTAATCGAAAATATCAAAAAAACAACAATAATAATAACAATAACTATGAAAATAAGTTAAGAAAACTTTTAAATAAACATACAAAAGATACCGATAAGATTTATTTTCAACATAATTTCGATTCTCTTGAGTAATTTATTTTCAAAATTTATTTTCTATTTTTGTTTGTTTTTTTGTTTTTTATTAAGAAAAATTATATCTTAAAGATTAAAATTATCGAAGACGATACATATCCCAAGATATTTTCCCAAAGACTAAAAATAAAATATTTAAATATATTTTTAACATATTTTAATAAAAAAACCTATTTAAAATAGTTAAATATTGTCTGTTTCGTCCTTGATATTTGAAAAATGCATACAAATAAATGTATCTATAAATATTTTGAATGAAAATTTAAAAAATTTTCAATGCCAATAATATTTTTCAAAAGCATTTAAGTCAATTTGGAATTGTTGTTCCATAATAATTTGTTATTAGGTTTGAATTATGTACCAATGAAATTTTAGAAGTTTTTTAAGGTTTTGGAACCCGGAAAATTTATGAATAAGTTTCAAAAGCTAGTAATTAAATATATTTATAAGATTCACAGAGGTTAGAGTAAAAATTCCAAGAAATAATAGATTAAGTCCAAAGATCTGTTTATATTATACCTTAAAAGTATTTACTTGGCATTTATTACATGGAAGGAACTTAGTGTATTCTTAGTTACTTTGAATAATCGGATGGGTGGTACAGTGATTAGAGTGCCGACTGAACCATAATTAATTTATAATTGCTTAAATGAAATGGTAAAGATAAATATGTGTACTAAAGATGTGGTTAAAAAATATTTCCTTAATGAACTCCCATGACCATTCAAGACGGCATCTACTTTTATATACATTTATTTTTCAGTCCGTCACACTGTAAATTCTTAATATTGAAAATTTGACCACAAATAAGTAAGAATTTTATGAAGTAAAGGTTTACGAAGTGTTGCATTTAAAAGTGTTTTAATATTAAAGTAAATTGCTGAAACTAGAATCAGTTCTTCTTCACATTAACCTTAGTGCAGCAATTTACTTTTATATTAAAATGGTAATAAACCAAGATCTAAACCAATAACCCAAGATCTACCATCAATTTTTTATTTTCTACATATTAGAGGACTAGAATTACTTTAATAAAAGTATACATTTTTGATCAAAAAATATCATAAAACAAATCCAGTTTTGAATTTTGAATAAACTTTTTAAATATGATTAACAAGTACAACCTAATTGAATTTTTATAGTAGGTATGTACCTCTTAATTTAATACTTCAATGATTCTTCAAATAATATTATTTCAAATTCAATATAAATAATAATATTTAATATATTAGTAATGCTTTATAAAATTATTAGGTTTAAATAACATTAATGGTAAAATTTCTTTAATTGAATTAACTTTCAATCTAAAATAATATAGTAATTTAAATCATTACTTTAAATTTATCAATATTAATTATTAATACCTTCAGAATAATAAATGCAAATACAAAATATATACTATTAAGTTAGTTATGTATTTCAAAAATAATTAATATAGAATCGAATTATAAATACAAATTCCTATTAATATGACAAAAACTACAAAAAAAAATTAATTAATTATAATCTCAAAATAATTCTAATTGATTTAAAATAAAAAGTTGTTCTAATTATTTTACCTATTGATTTACTTTAAATTTAAATTATTTTAAATTCTTATAGAATTTAAATAATTAGAAAAGAAAATAAAATTTAATTTCATGAAGAAATTCGATACAAAGTCTTTCATTTTTTAATTCTACTGAGTTTTAAAGCATCGTAAAAGAATTTTTATACAGCTGTCAAATTTTAAAACATTTGCTCTGCAAATTCAAAAATGAAACATAGAAAAGTAAAGATGCTATTTATGTGACGTCATACACATCATTTTAAAATATTTTTCTAGTGACAATGGAAAAATATTTCGTTTTCAACATACAGACTTCTTCAGTGCCTGTATTTGAATCAAGTAATCAAATGCTGTAATCGAGTACAACCACTGACATTTCGTAGTAGTTATAGACGTAATACTTGTATTTGCAAAAACTAAAAACAATTTTGAAGAAAACTACTCAATTTTTTATTTACACCGAATTATTATTTGGTTAGACACCATTTTATACGGTTACACCCCACGTTGTCTTGCATAAAAATTACCTTAAATATTTAAGAATTAAAGTCAGATGCTTAAATAATTTTAGAAATTTTGACATAAAACACTGATGAAAGCCTTGTTCTTACACTAAGTTTAAAAATATATTAAGAAATTTTTAAAAAATTAATTAATTAATTTAAAATATTTTCAATTAATAACTTTATTCATTTAAAAAAAAAAATAATTAAAAAAAAAATAGAAAAAAATTGAATTATTTTTTAATAATTAACATTTTTTTCTACTTTATTTTAAATTTTAATTTTTTTCATTTATTTTTTTAATACAAAAAAAAAGCCCCAATTAAATTTTAATATTTTAAGTAATCTACTTTTAATGAATTTTATTTTAATAATTAAATTTTTAACTCTATTAATTAATACATAGCTTATAACTACATAATTTAAAACAAAAAATAAATTATTTGACTAATAATTTTTTTTATTTAAACAAATTATACTATTTTATAGATTATAAAAAATTAAATTAATATACATACTAACAACGTTAATAGGACTAATTCAAAAAGAAATAGATTAAATAGAATTTTGAGTTAAATATATAATTTATAAATCAATTAAATAAATTTGCATTATATTATAATACATAATTAAAGTATAGAATTAAAATATTTAAAAAAAAAAACTTTAAAATTATACATTATCATAATTATTAATTGAATTGCAAAATAATTATATAAATTCTATGGATAATACAGAATGCTTCCTTTCTTCAAATATATTATATATCAATTTTGTAAATATATATCATAAGTATTTCATATAAAAAACAAATCATAAAATTAATAAAATTATTTAAATTTAAAATTGAATTTGGATAAATTCATATTAATTTTGAAAATATTTCCGTACATACTTAGTTAAAAAGTCACAGAGTATGGTTTAAATATTAAAATTTGTATAAGTAATGTAGTTTATAACTCACAATTTTAAGTAAATTTTAGTATTATGGTTTTATAAAATCTGTTGCATGAGCGTCGTCTAAGGTAACTAAAAAATATCCAAATTAGAACTTCTTTTGAACTTTTGAACCAACAGCAGTTTATTATAAATTTTTATTAATGATGAGATACAACTATTGCGTGATAACTCGATAAATTATTTTATTGTAATTATGATGTTTTTCTCTTTTTTGAAAATTAGCTTAAATTTTCCCAAAATAATGAGTTTAGGTAACTTTAGATATCCGGTACGTTTAAAAATTTCATTTGTTGGAGTTTGTCAGTCGTTCTTATGTAAGCATTTTATGGCTTTGTTTATTAGAATACCAATTTTTGTTTTATTTCCAACTGGAATTTTTATATTCAATATATTTCCACTTTTTTTAAAGGTACCCAGCAGAGGCACAATTATTTTTACTAATTTTTCTAATCAATTACACTTCAGTTTTTCATCAATTACAATTTCAAGGTATTTATATGCAGAAACTCTTTCAATTTTAGTCTTATTTACCAATAGATTGGGATTTATATCAATAAATCACAATATTCCATGGTAATCCAAAATTATATTATATGTATAAAATTATTAATTAATTATTTATACAATTTATATTTAAATATTAAAAAATCTACAAAAGTCTTCTTTTTTAATTTTTTAAAAATTTTAAAAAATAACTGTTAAAAATAAATTAAGTTATAAATTTATCCAAATTCAATTATAAAAATAATTAATAATTAACGCACAATAATTAAACAGAAAAAATTATATAAATTAAAAATAGGAAAAAATATTTTTTTATATAATATAATTTTTATATATTATATATATTATAAATATATTTTAATATAGCTTTTGAATGTATTAAATGTTTTCATTGAATACACAACACAAAATCATTATATTATATTCATTAATATAATTTATACCAATTATTTTTTGTATCATATTTATATATGTATCATTTACGTATGTATAATTGTAATTTTTATTATTTTTATTTATATGCATAAATACATATCTATATTTTTATAAAAATTAATTAAATAGAATAGTAAATGGATGAATTTATATTTTTATATATAGATTAATTAAATAAATATACATTTATTTTATAAATACACAATTTTTTCTTAATTTTTGATGTATTTATTATCATTGCAAATAAATCCATCTCTTTCATTCGAAATATTTAAAAAAATAAAAACCGTTATATAAAAATAAAAAATTAAATTAAGACAAAAGAATAAATAAAATAAAAATAATTCATTTGAATGCTATATATACAATTATTATCTCTGTATTTTTGTACTTATTATATCTCTTTTTTGCCTTCTTGTTCTTATTGATTGTTTTTTTTTTTTTTTTAGTTTTTTGGCTTGCTTTAAAATAATATTTTTCGAATTTATTTCATTTTAAACAAAATAAAACAAAAAAAAAACAAAATGGCCGCTGTGAATTGTTTACTTTTTGTTTTTTTTTTTATTATTATTATTTTACTTTTACAAAAACTCACGAAATTGCTTAAGTTTATTACATTTTTTTTTACCATATAATATAATATTAAAAAGTTTAATTAATTTTTTTTTTATTTTTATATTTTTCACTTCTTTTTGTCTCTTTTTTTTCTTTTATTCCTTTCTCTTTTCTTCAATGGTATGATTTATTGTATTATTGAATTAAAAAAAAATATTAGGTACAAACAATTGTTGATCATCATCATGAAACAACAAGAACTTCATCTAAAGTACGATTTGCTGATCCTGAAAAAGATGATGGAAATGGAGAGGTAAATATATATATATATATATGTAAATGCATTTATTTGTATAATTATAAGGAATATTAAAATGGAATTTTAAAAAAAATATAATTAAAACCTTTATACAAACAATATTAATGGCAATGGGATCCATAACAACAAAGAAAACTTTAATTATAATAGAAATTAAATGTCATAACCTCAAAAAAGCTTCAGGCTAGCACAACAATTTATAATCGTGTTTAGTTGCTAGGAACTGTCAAAAATTAGTTAATTGCAACGCTATCGATTAATAGGCGCATTCAGTTACATTTTACAATACGCTCGGAGGTCGCATGCAGAAAATAATATTTGAACCACAATTTTATTTGACATTTGCGGGTTAAATATTGTCAAATTTCAAACGTCATTGACAGAATTAAAACATAAACTAATTTAAAAAAAAAAACCTCTAATGAGCATCAGAAAATGTTCACAACATATTTTACAGTTACTAACTGACATTTCATAGAATAACAATTATATTTAATAAACGACCGCAATAATTAAAAACTAATTATAATTTAATTATTAAAAATCATCTGTTTATCATGACACAAAAGTACTATTAAATTTTTAGTACAATATATTAAATTTTGATTTTATAAAATTAATCATATTTTAATTTGAATTTTCAGCCTAAACCTGAAAATAATGAAAATGATGGAAATGATTCTGATAAAGGAAATTCTTCGCCATCTAAAAATGTTGTTGATCTAAAGAAAGACGAGGATAATAAATCTGGTGAAGATGAAAAAGAGAAAGGACAAGATGAAGATGAAAAACAACCCGAAAATCTAGAAAAACCAGATACATCTAAAGGACATAAATCACCAGAAAAGAATCAAAAGAAAAATATTCCGTTAGTATTAATTAAACCCAAGCTTTAATTTAAAATTAATTTAATTTACATTTTTAATTAAATTAATTAAAATATAAATTTAAATATTTGTTTTTTTAGCGATGAGTTTAATGTTCGTAGAATGCATACGGCTGTGAAATTAAATGAAGTTATTGTAAATAAATCACAAGATGCCCAGTTGGTTATAATTAATTTACCTGGACCACCGAAAGAATCACATCCAGATCGAGAAAGTAATTGTAAGTTAATTCACAAATTTTTAAAACAAGTTTTTAAAATATTATTAAATATTAAATTAAGAGTTATGTTTTCCTTTCTGCTTTCGCATCTCATAAATAGACATTAACACTTTTCATTTTTATTTTAGATATGGAATTCTTAGAAGTACTTACTGAAGGCTTAGAACGTGTTCTCATGGTACGTGGTGGAGGACGCGAAGTTATCACAATATATTCTTAAGTCATCTTTATATTAAAATTATTTAATTAAAAAAAAACAAAAAATTACAAAATACTTCAAAAAAAAAAAACAAAAAACACACACTCTAGCCCAGTTAACCCAAAGATGCGATATTCTATTGCCATCAAAATAAAAATCAATTAAAAAATTTAGAACTTAAAAAAAAAAAACAAAAAAAAAAAAAGCGCTCGCTAAAATATAATTTTATATTTATATTTTAATTTTATTTTTTAAAGAAAAACTTTATATATTTTTGTTATATTTTCAAAAAAAAAATAAGAAAAAAAAAAACCAAAGAACCCTAACGCCAAAACTTAATAAAAAAAAAAAAAAATATTTAAGATGAAAAAAATAAGTACTTTTTAGAAAAATAAAACTGAAAAAATTTATTAACTACTTAAATTAATACAAATTTTTTTTTTTTTTTTAATTTTTAATTGAACAATTTAAACTCAACATATATATATATGTTATACCTTTTCAATTTTAAAAATTATAAAACAATTAAATTAAATTAAATATTTAAATTTAATAATTTTAAAACTTAAATATCAAATACTAAAAATTATGGTATGAAAGTCACTTAATTTAAGTACTTAAAATAAAACGACGTAAATTAAATTATTTAAATAAAAACGAATGACGTAAATCAAACGACGTAAATCGAAAAATTTATTTCAAAATTGGGAATTCATAAAAATAAAAATCTTTTTCACAACATTTTAATTCTTTAAACTCTCAGATAAAGATTAGAAAAAAATTCGACGTAAATCGGGGGAAATAATTTTACGGTATTTTTATTAAAATTTAATTCATTTCGCAATGAACAAAAATGTCCAAAGCAATTTTAAATACAATTGAGTAATTACCCCTGAATTAATATCTGACTATTAAACCATCAAACAGTACAGTTGTACATGATTATGTCAAATATTCTCAAAATCTAACTCCTTAATAAAATTTGCACTTAAATAAATCGCCCAATTCAAATAATTTCATCAATTTTAAGACTTTCCCTCCAAAAAGTAAATAAAATTTTTTTTAAACTATTTTTTATAATATTTAATTAAATTTGAAATTCATTTTAATTCAAATTTTTAAAATTAAAAAGGTATTTAAAAAAAAAAAAAAACAACAAAAATAGACAAAAAATATTAATTAGTTAAATAGTTTACTTAATTAAACTAAGCCAAAAATAATAATAAAAAAAATAAATAAATTAAAATAAATAATATAGATGAATAAATTATTATTTAATATTTTAAAATAAATTAATAGATCTTTAAAATTATCTATATATATATATATATATATACAAATATATTGCATATATAGATTATATTTAATAGTTGAAAAGCAAAAAGTAAGAAATCAAAAGTACTATATTATAAATGAAAGTTAAATATATATGAAATATTACTGAACTATATATATATATATATAATAAAATTTTAATGAAAAAAAAAGTATACAATGAAAAACTACAAAAAAAAAACAAAACATTAATATAAATTAATATAAATTAATAAAATCGTTCATATAATGAACACAAAAAAAAAACAAAAAACTTTATTTAAATATATTAAAAAAATATTTAAAAAAAAAAACAAATATTATTAATAAAATTAATTATAGAAAAAAGTCTTAAAGTTATTTTAACTATTAATAATTACTATTAATAGAAATTAAATCATTAATAAAAGTTAAAAACTTACAAAAAAAAAAAAATTAAAAAACGATAACTTAATACCGAAAAGTATTTACAAATCATTGTGTTAGAAGTTAATAAGAATTAAAAAATTTCTAAAAGAAATTTATTCTGTTAAAATGAAACCAAAAAAAAAAAAAATTTAAAAAATTATATTATAAAATTTCATAAAATAAGTAAATTAATAGTTATTAATATTAAAAAAAAAAAAAATCTATTATAATAGTTAAAGAAAAAAAAAATAAAAAAAAAAAAACAAAATAGAAACTAAAAATATAGGTAAATTAAATTAATTTTAATTTTAATTAGTGAAAAATATTTTAAATAAAAATTAATTATTAATTATTATATTATTATTAATAATAATAATTTAATATAAATAAACATTAATAATATTTAAATGAATTAAAAAAAAATAGAAAATGAAGATACATTAGGTTTGTTTTTTTTTTTATAGTTGAATATTTTACATTATTAATTGAAAAAAAAATATAAATATATAAAGAAATTATATTAAATTGATTTAAATAATTTTATTTTAATATTAATTTTAAAAAATAAAAACAAAAATTATTTTATTTTAATTTTTAAACAGTCAACAATCAAAAACAAATTAAGACAAAAAGCCCATTGTTTATGTACTAAAATAAAAAAAAAAAACTGCTTTTTTATTACTTAATTGCTTAAATATTATGTTATTATATATATATATATATGAAGAGTGCAGGCAAATAACAATCAACGTCACTTTTTTTAGAAATTGAGAAAATTCAATTAATATTTTCAAAGACTTCTTGGGTATAAAAATGTTCTGAAAGTGTCTGTAAACAAGCTTCATAATTAATGTTTATCCTATTCTTAAAGAAATACAATACAAAAAAATTAAAATAATTTAATATTTTCTTATTTTATTTACAAAAAAAAAAACTTAGTTTCAAAAAAATTCAGTTTTGTACGAAAAAACAATCAAATATTAAAAATTTAGGAAAAAATAATCAAACAAAAAATAATTTAATAAAAAATAAAAACATAAATAGTTCAAATTAAGTAATTCATTAAGTTTAAATTTTTATAACGTTAAAACGTATGGATTTGCTTAATTATTATCGTCTGTGTCCGAAACTTGATTCGAATGCGGCAGTGCTTCAAAAAACCGCTGCGCTTCGTCTCTGCAAAATTCTTTAAGTACCATTAAATCATTATATTTTCCAGATGAAAGTGGAATTAGGCTAGTGTAAGAAGGCTTTAAATTTTGTGAACTGTTACCAGTATTTTTATATCTGATTATGTACGAATTCCATGGGCCGTTATATGTGTTTCTTAATTGGAGTGTCCGACTGTGTTCCTTTGTTATGTAGATTTCAGAAATTGGCCTCGTTGCAAATGGAGATTTTTTTTTATAATGATTATTTTCCAAATAACTGCCCCAGTTTTTGACAATATCTTGTTTACTTTTAATAATGACAAAGGGCGAGGGTTTGACCCGTGAAGATTTAACATGATCGTTCCATTCATCAGGCAATTCTATTTTAAGATTTTGTTTTATTAATCCCATATTTTTGTCACATTCCATGTAACTATGGCCTCGAACGGGAAATGTTATTTTAAATTCCCGTTAGAACATTTTTATTTGTAATAGTCAAGTCAAGTCAATAAAAACAATTCAAAATTTGCCATATTAAAAAAAACTGACATTGATTGTTTTTTCCATTAAAACTGTGACATTGATTGTTCTTTCCCTGTACAGGAAATTTTGAACAGGCTAAAACTTTGATCTCGTTTGGTTTTACATTATTTATTGTTGATAGAACGAAAGATCTCATTTTTGCCTTTCCAATGATACCCATATTGCATTTTCGAAAAAAATTGACATTGATTGTTATTTGCCTGCACTCTTCATATATATATATATATATATATATATATATATATGTATATATTTCGTTTACGTTCACTCGTAAAAAACAAAACACTATAAATTTTACTCAAAGTTTAAATTTGTCAAAATTATTAATTAATTGTTATATATTTTAATTTTTTTTTTTAATTATTATAATTATTTTGATTTATTTTTATAATTATTATTTTTATTATATTTTTATTTTTTATTTTGTATTAAAAAAAGTTACATATTTTTGTATACATTTTAAAAAAAAAAATTTGTTGTTTTATTTTCATAATAATATAATTTAAATTAAAATTACTAATTTTATTTTATTTTCCTCTTTCTTAACTAATTTTTTCCATTTTACACTCTCAAGCTTTTCATTAATTTATTTTTAACACACAGAAATTTATTAATTCTTTTATTTTTAAGGCGTCAGTTATAGCTTTCAATGTATTGTACAACCGATTATAGCAATTTAAGTGTAAACTGATTGAAATACAAAATCATACTAAAATAATAAATCAAGAATTGCTTCAGAATTTTATTAAATGACAAACAGTATAACTGACGCCGTCCATAAATAGTTCTTTTTTTATATAATTTCATTTGAGTAACTGTAATTTTAGATCAAATACTTGTGTTTTGAATATTTGTATATATTTACAGTAATAAATTACTGGGTAAGTAAATTCTTAAATAATATCAAGAAAAGTGTGTTGCCAAATTATCAAACACTTACTGCGAAAAAATATATATATATTATTTTACATCGATACACCATGGTAACATTTATATATACATACATATGGTTGGAGAAAATATAAAAAAAATGTCTTAAGTGGTTTACACACGATTTATGTTATTGTCAAATTAATTTGATATGTAAAAATTTTTGAAATTGATAATTTTTTTCAACGGTTTTTAAATGGTCTACACACGATTTATTTTATTGTCAATTAATTTGATTTGGAAAACTCTTGAAATTTATAATTTTTTTCAATAATGTGCAATGAATTAAAATAAAATATTAAATAATATTTTTTGACACTTTAATATTGAAATGTCAAATTATGGAAATTATCTAAAATTATGGAAATTATCTTTCACTTAAATCTCACTTTTTCAAATTAAAAATTAAAAGTTGAAGGACTTAAATTTAGGTTCAGTTTAATGCATTCGATCGATAATTACCTTAAAGATCGCAATTAAGTTACCAACTAGATTGTTGAAAGTTTTTGAACTCTACAAGAAATGGAATAAAAACATGAGTAAATAAGTTGAGATTGCTAAATTTAATAATGACGTCATCCAATGGATTGAATTAATATTTTGAATAATTATTGAGAATCGTGGATATAAAAAAAATGGGCCCACCATATTGTGTATACTTTTTTATTTTTTTTTTTTTTTTTTGTTTTTTTTAAACTTTAAATGTTTTTATTTTTATTCTCATTGAATTGTTAAATATATAATTGTATGAAAAACAAAAGAACAGAAAACTGCCATTAAATTAAATATTTAATATATACTTTTAAACTATAAATTGTAGAAAAAAAAAAAATTATTAAAAAACAAAAAAAAACACATCTAAAATTTAAAAAAAAAAAAAATAAAAATATTGTATTTCTTGTCTAAATTTTAGTTTGTAAGTAGAAAAAGTCTGTAAAAAAAATTTTAAACAAGACAAACAACATGAATTATTTTATTTTTTAGTTTAATAGATCCAATTAAAATGTATAACAATCATTTCTTAAATTTAATACAGAGTTTTTCAAGATATAGTTTTTAGAATGCTTAAAATTACACTTCAAGCACCGTTCATTGAACAACTAATTGTAAACAATTTGAATAGATGGTTAAATTTTCAAATTATCTCAGGAAGGTAAAGGTAAGTTACATACATTTATAACTCATCGATTTCTACTTGGTATAAAGACAAAATAAACTATAATCTCATGGAATATACGGTTTTACTTGAATATGAATACAATATCATTGTCTTCAATATATGAATATATTTGAATAAAATTTCTTTCTTTAAAAAAGATTAGTTGATCTTACCAAAGATCATCAAACTTAAATTATACGTTCTTCTTGATAGAAAGGTAACGTTCCAAAAAATTCTAGAAACTTTACTTTGAAAAACTCTAAAAAAAATTAAAGAAATAGTTAAAATATTATTAATATATTTATTTCAATTTTTTTTTGTTTTTAAATAGCAACACTTAATTTAAAAAAACAATAAGTTATAAATATTAAAAAAAAAAAAAGAAACAAACAAGAAAAAAATTAAAAAAAAAAGAAGAAAATGTAAATTTAGGTTGCTTTGTCATAATAAATTCCTAAATACTATAAAATACGCATGTTCAGGCCTATAATTGTTAACATTAATTAATTAAATTAACAAAACAAATTAAAATTTATAAATATAGGTAATTACAAATACATACACATGTAATATTCATTTTGTTAATATTCGTTAAAAAAAAAAAAAAAAAAAACAAAAAACTCTCTTGTAAATTTGACTTCTTAATAAATAAATCTTTACATTCAATATTGATTTTATTTTTTGATTACATAATATGTAAATATTATTGTCACAATTTAATTCCCTGTTTTGTTTTTTTTTTAATCAAATTTATACTACTTAATTAAATATAATTTTATTTTATTTTGTTTAACTATAAACTAATTTTAATTTAAATACAGATTTTATTTATTTTCTTTTAATTAATAACAATTTCAATTTTTATAGCTCAATTCTTGCATCCTCATTTAATTTGAAAATATCTGAATTTAATTTCAAAATATCTGAATTTAGTTTGAAAAAATCTGAATTTAATTTTAAAATATCTGAATTTAATTTGAAAATATCTGAATTTAAATTGAAAAAATCTGAATTTAATTTGAAAAAATCTGAAATTAATTTGAAAAAAACTAAAGTTTTTAAGTAGAATTTACTATCATTTTTAAAGAAACATATTACTAATAATTATTAAATTGAAGTATAAAATTTGATCAAAATGCTATGTTAGTTATGCAAATCTTTCATATTCTCAATCCATTTCTATTTTACTGAAACGTTATGTATGTTATACTCGTATATACATACTACATATTTTTATAATTACAAATTCCTCGGTAAAGCCAGAGCATTTTTAAAAACTTCTATTTTTTAAAAACCCCATAAGAAAGCACTTGTCTTCTATAATTTAGACTTCTATACACATATCTTATGGGATTTAATCTTTTAACTGTTTTCTTCTTTCATAATTAATATGTAATCTTCTTTTTTAATTAATAAATTAATGTTTTATCTAACTACTTGATCTAATATTTTTTTATACTTCAATTAATATTAACTGTCCCCCTCTAATAATTTCAATTAATTCTGATACTTTTTTTTTCCAATAAATATTTTATTAATTTTAACAAAAATATAAATAGTTGCATATAAATAGTTGAACGTTAATTGTTAATTAAACCAAAAAAAAAAAAAAAACAAATAATTAAATTAAATAAAAAACAATGTAATAATCATTTAATAGAATAATAATAATAAAAAAAAAGAAAAGTTATTTAAAATAAATAAAAAAATATACTTTAAAATATATACCGAAAAAAAGGACAGCTCATTTACTGTGAATCAAATATTTTTTAATGACAAAATAATATATATATATATATACATATATTGAAAAAAAAAAGTTACTTATATATAGACAAGATTAATTAAAATTAATAACAAAAGTAAAATAAAACAAATAAGAAGCAAAAAATAAAACATGTATTATAGTTTAGAATTAGCTCAAATATTTAAAAAAGCAAAACAAAAATGAAACCATAAACAGATAAATATTTAATACAAAAATTAAAAAAAAAAACCAAAAACCCAATTAAATAACAAAGAAATATCTAAAATTAATAATAAAAAAAAAAAACAACAACAAAATTAATATTAATAATAACGAAATTAATCAAGAAATTTGTAAATAATTATATAAGTGCAAAATGTCAAAAAATTAATAAATAACAATATCAACCATTATAACTAATAAAAATAATATTATTTATAAATATATATGAAATCATTTTAGGTGTTCCATATATATTATTAATTAATACATAATATTAATTAATTTAAAAACAAAATATAGATTTATTTATCCAAATATTTAAATTTAAATTTACATAAAACAAAATAAAAAAAAAACACATTATTAAAAATTCAATTCCGAATACAATTTTTAGGGACTTCAAATTTATTAAAAATTTAATAAAAAACAATCTATTAATAAAAATTTAATAAAAAATTAAAATTTCATTTTAATTTAAATTAAAAAATATATAGTATGTATATATATATTTTTTAAATATATATATATAATTAAAAATTAATACCAAATTAAAAAAAAAAAAACACTTGTTATTTTACTACAAAGGCTATATAAAAAAAAAAAATAAATAGTTATATACTTTTACAGTTAAATTTATATTGTACTGTCTATACATATTAAATTTAATAATATAATCATTCTGTACCTGATTTTGGTATTTTGAGTACTAATTTTTTTTTTTTTTTTGTATAAAACTTATAGTAATTATATTTCATTTTACATTAATTTTTTATATAACTTTTAAATATTTAATTTTATTGTTATTTAAATTTGTAGTATTTTCTTTTTCATAATTAATATTAATTTAATTATATAATTAATAATTTTTTTATTATAAAAAGTTGTTTTAAAATTTCATACACAAAAAAAAAGCATTAAGCAATCGTTTCAAGTTCGGATGACTTATATACAATTAAATTAATATTTATTAATAATAATATTGATATTAATTAATTATTTGTTATTATAATTTTATATAAAAATTAAATATTAAATTAATTAATGATTAAAAGTATTAGTATTAATTAATGATTAATAGTATTGATATTAATTTATTATTAATATAATTGATATTAATTCATTTATTATTATTAATATTGGTATTAATTAATTATTAATATTATTGATATTAATTAATTATTAATAAAATTTATATTAATTAATTATTAATAGCATTGGTATTATTAAATGATTAATAGTATTGATATTAATTAATTATTAATAGTATTTATATTAATTAATTATTAATAGTATTATTATTAATTAATGATTAATAGTGATTATATTAATTAATTATTAGTGGTATCGATATTAATTAATTATTAATGGCATTGGTATTATTAAATTATTAATGGTATTGATATTAATTAATCATTAATACTGTTCATATTTATTATTTATTAATAGTATTGGTATTAATTAATTCATTAATAGTATTGATATTAATTAATTATTAATAGTTTTGATATTAATTAATTATTGATATTTTTCTTAATACATACATTCATACATATTAAAATAAATGTTTCATACGAATAGTAAAATATCTACCTAATGAAACTTTGAATAAAAGCATTTTAAAACATTTTCTAGATATTTTAATATTTTCAAAAAAAAATTCAACCATCTGTAATTATAACGCGAAACAAATTGTTAATTACTTCTGTCATATGATTACCAAAACAATTTTTATAATGAAATTAAAACAACTTTTTAAAAATTTTTAATTTTTCTTTTTCTTATTTTCTTTGTGTATTAGGAAAATTCTATTAAAAAATTAAATTAATACAAAAAATGTAAATTAAATCAAATTAATAATTGAATAATTCTTCAAAAAAAAAAAAAAAATCTTTCTATTACGATTTAATAATAAATAAAATTAAATTTTTATTTATTATTTATATATTTATTGTTATATAAGTATATAAATAAAAATAAGTATATATATAAATTTATAACATATTAAAACAATTGAATAAATTAATATTTAATTAAATATAATATTAACTTATATATACTTACATACATAAATATTTTCGAAATTAAATCAAAGCAATAAATGACTAGTAAAATATATATACATTTATATGTATACATATATAAAAATATAATTAAATATATGTATATTATATGTATAAAAAATAATTTATTTAATATATATATAAATATTTTCTAAGAATTTATATATAAAATTTACTATAAAATAAAAAGATATATATCTACATAAATATATAAATATATATAATGTATATATAACGTTAAAAAAAAATATATAAAAAAAAATTTCTATAACAAAAATTTAACTTTTATACAAAATAAAAATAAGAAAAAAAAAATAAAAATATTATATTCTTATTAATATTAACTAATTAATTTTATTTATTAATATATATTCTATATTATAGTAAAGAAATTTATATAAGTAATAATAACAAAGAGAAGAAAAAAACTTATATGTAAGTTAAATATATACTAATTAATTAAAAATAGTCTTCATTACAGAATTAAGATTTCGAAAAAATTTTCTTCAATTTAATTTATTAATTTGTTACAATTTGCAGAAAAAAATACAATATTAATTAATATTTACATTTAATATTATAATTTGTGCGCTCCTTAATATTATAAATATAATTTGAAGTAAATATTATTTCTAAATTGACAGATGTCATTCTATTGTAAAATAAATAAAAAATGACAAAATAAAATGTATTTAAAATTAAGAATATACAATAAAATAACAAAACACTGCCAAACAAAAACAACATCAAATGTCATTAAATTGACATTTTGATGAAATGATTGCAGAACGTTATGAATAACATCTGTCAAAGTAATTTCTGTTATTCTATTTTATTTTTCTTCTATGTAGACCCAGAATGTGATGAATTAGACACAGATTGGGAGAATTTAAAAGTTTTAATTTATACTTATTTATTAAGAACATTGTATAATATTCCATTACAGAATATTGTCCCTTGTTATTATACCCCAATCATTTGTATGACTTTTCTTCGGTCCACACCTAGAATGAGGTTTTAAAACTGGTGACAATGAGAAATAAGCATCTAATTCGGAAATACTTCTTTATAAAAAAATATAATTTTAATGTCACAATGATATAATGACATAAGATGAACTCAAGTTTTTTTTTTGACACGTAAGACTTGCCGTTGTTCAAACGTGCCCAAGGCTTAGTTATCAAGAACGTACCTAGTAATGGATTCTTGTGCTAATATTAATTCATTAATATATTTCTAATATTATATACTTTCTGCAAATTATACAAACCCATTTTTTTTAACCTTTTTCATTTATTAATTTATATATTCCAAAATACATAATAAAAAGTATAAAATAGAGTCAAATTATATGTGTTAGTTAGTTAAATACAATATTAAAAACCAAACAAATAGGTACCAAAAAAAAATAGCTAACAATTATATAGAAGAAAATGAAATAATAAAACAAAATTGTTAATTTAAAAAATTTATTTAAATTAATTGTATAAATAAAGTATTTAAATATGTAGAATTTTAATTGAAACGTTTAAAAACGCATATACAAAAAAAAAAAAAACATTTTTCAACTTATTATAGAATATTTAAAAAACAAATATATAGAAAAATTATTTAGTAAAACGAATATTCACATATTTATATCTTTAAAATCGAAAAATTCTTATATGAAAAAGGGCAAAAAAATTGAAGAAACCTTGTACCTTAATAAAATATTATTAAATTTAAAAAAAAAAAAATCTTCTTTTCGTACTAAGCTTCATTCTATATCTATCTATTTCTTTACTAATAAAAAAGTTCTTCGGTCAATACCTTAATCAAAAAATTTCTAAGGTTTTTAACTTTTAACAAAAGACTTAACATAAGTTTAAATGAATACCAATCCCACGACATTATTTATCGATCTTGAAATATATTTCAATTAAATATTACAAATCTAGATCTTATATTTTAACAACTTGTCACAAATCAAATTACCCTTTTTTTTTGTAATAAGTAATTGTTTTTTTACTAATCATAATAATCTAGTGACTAAAGTACTTATTACGAGTCATCTAATAAAAACTTCTCAAAATATTTTATTTAACTTTGATTAGTGATAAATGGGTTGCTGCATTACAGCCCTCAGTACCTTCAAAATTACAAATTACCAAAATTTCAAATACTTTTTAATGATATATTTTGTTTTATTATTTCTATTTTTTTTTTTCTACAATCTAAATTCAATCAAATTTTTTTAATAATTAATTAGTTTCAATTTCTATCTTAAAGATTGAAATTTTATAGTTTTTAATATTGTGTTAAATACAAAAATTTTATTTTTATGAGTTTTTTTTAAACTAAAACAAAAATTTAGAAAAAAATCCCTATTGAGAAAAAAAATATTTCATATTTAAGAGATAAAATCAAATATTTTAAATATAAAAAAAAAAAAACTAATTTAATTATTAAAGTTTAAAATAAAACTTAAAAAAAAAAAATTAAATTAATTAAAAAAGAAAAAACTTGTTTTTAAGACACGACTAAAGTTAACCAATTTAATTAAGTATTTCAAATTTTTGTATGTGAAAAATGTTTTAAAAAAATATTTTATCAATTAACTTTAGATATTTTAAAATTAATTTTCAATAGGTTACCATAGTTACCACCATATACTTTCAATAAAATTATTAAATTAATATTTTAAATTTTTATTTAAATAATAAAGCAAGTATGGCAATATGTTATACAATATAAATTTTTATATATTAAACTATTTTTAAAAATAGTGTTACCAGATAAAATAATTAAAATTTGAACCAAAATGTTTTCAATTCTAATTATTTCGGTTAATTAATTTTTATATTAATAATTTAATTAATACTTTTTATTTAAAATAAATTATTTTATTTAAGACATTTTTCACTTTAACAAAAACATACAAAAAAAAAAAAAAAATAACAAAGTTAAAAGAAAAATATATTAAATATTTTTAAATATATATTAAATATTTAAAAATTATTAAAACAGATTATATTATTCTTAAATATTAATTAATAAAAAAAAAAATATATAATAAAATATAATTATATATAAATTAATAAAAAAAAAAAAAACAAAAAATTAAATCTGTGTTGATTGCTGTGTTATTTTTTATAAGAAAACTCTATTTAAAATTTTTATTATGAAAATTTAAACATAATAAAATTAATTATTAAAATAATTAAAAAACAAAATTAAATTTATTTATTTTTTTTTTTTTTTTCCTCTACTAAAAACAAGAAATAATCAGAAAATACATCAAATTAAAAATATTTCCTTTTAAAAAACTTAAAATTAATTAATAAATATTTAAATTAAATTAATCCAATTAAAAATTCCGAATTTTTTTTTTTGGTAATATTTAAAAAAAGAAATTAATTGAAAAATTAATTAATAAAATTTAGAAAAATAAAAAATTTCTTCCATATAGGCTCAAAATGTTATTATTATTTTTGTATAATTAAAATAAATATATGCTATTAATATAATTATTAATAAAATTATATTTAACAAAAATAAAAATTCGTATACACATTTATTTAAAATATTTCTTACATTCAAATAATTAATTGAATAAATATAACGTGTATGGAAATATATAGTTTAAAAAATATAGTATATATGGCGGTCAGTATCTCTAAATGGCCTTATAACAATCATTAGATAAAACAAAAACAAATTATTAAAACACAGTTTTTTCCTCCGAATAAACTACACAAAAGCATACAGCAAAGTTGTTAATACACAAAACCTTTCTTTTATAAGACGTCAGACGGTTCTATGAATTTTTCTAAATGTTATTCAGAATTCATCTCTTAAAATAAAACAGTTTATTTAAATTATTTTAAATTCTTACAGTTATTCTGGCACAGTGTAATTTATATCTGTGAGTTGTAAGACTTTTAATGAAAAAATTATGATTTTTAATGCGCTTTAAATATTTACAAAGATTTAAAAATTGAAAATGTGTATCTATTAGATTATACTATCAAGTTGAACTTTAATTAATACAAAAAAAATTTTAACTAAAAAAATTTCAGAAATGTATTTTCAAACAATTTTTTTTTATTTTCAAACATTTCCCAAATTTTATTACAAATTAAATACAACGCATAAGATAATTTTTTTAAATTTATAAATTTTAAAAAATATTACAATTGAATAATATGTAATTATAAATTATAATAAAAATTAAACTCCATACTTTTACCATTCCAAAAACACGAACTAAAAACTGAATCTTTTTACTAATTTTTCCTAACCTAATTAAAAATTAATTAAATAAAAATTAAGTACATACTTGAAAATATAATATTAATTAATAAAACGAAAAAAAAAAAACCTGCATATATACATACTAATTATTAGATAACTATATAAATTAAATCAATTTTGAAAATTTAAAATAAAAAATTTAAAATTTGACATAAACAAATTTTTTAAATAAAACTCAAAATGTACAGTAACTATATTATAATCAAATGGAAATTAATTAGTAAAATTAAATTAATTAAATTAAAAAAAAAAATATATATTAAAAAAAATTAAATTTAAATTATTTATTAAGTTAAATAATATTTAAAAATGAAAACAAAATTATTAATAATAAATGCACAATTCCATTGATATTAAAATTTTCACAGAAAACAAAAGAATTAATTAAAAAAAAAACATTTATTAAAATTTTGAATTACATGAAATAAATTTAAAACAAAAAAAAAAAAAAAAACAAATAAAATTAGTTAAAAATTTGTTAATAATTAGTATATTAAATATATAAAAAATTAATTAATTTAAAAAAATAAAAACTTTTAGAAAATTACAAATTAAAAATTAAAAAATTAAAAATAAAATACAAAATCAAACACCAGCATAATGTAATAATATCTCTTTTTAAACAAAATTAAATAAAAATTTCTATATAATTAAAATTAAAACATATATTATAAGTATTAGAAAAAATTATAAATATAACTAATATTTTAAAATATCTCTTTCTTTTTTTTTTTTTTTGTATTTAATTTTAAAATTCTTTTGTTGGTTGTTTTTTAAAAAAAAGAATTAAAAAAAACGCAAAAAGAATTATTAAATTAGCCGTATGTAAGAATACGATATAATATTAAAACAAGTAAAATACCCGTATTTTAAAAAAAAATAAAATTGGTATAAAATTCTTTAATATTTATTTCAAATACGTATTATTCAAATTTAATTTCACCGTTATTATGAATTTATAATTTTACTTTTCCAACATCCGCTATAATATAGATAGACAGGAATTTCAAAAAACAAAATCCAATTTCCCGGAACCCAATATGGAAATAATAAAAATCAGAAATAATATTCAAAATATTTAAAGAATTGTCTATCTAAGCGGACCTCTTATTAACGGAAATGTATCTAATCATTTTATCTTCTCTCTCTTTCTTTAAATCTCAAACAAATATTTTTTAATTAATTCACAATTTAAAAAAAAAAAAATAAATTACTATAAAATTTTACTTTCAATTAATTAATTACAACTAATAACAAATACTTATTTTAAAATTCAAAAAAAAAAAAAGAAAGATGCCAAAATACATTATAAAATACCCGGCACATTCATATTTAAAAAATAAAAAAAAAGTCAATCTATAAAATACAAAATAAATAAAACATAATATATTATATACATACATATAGAAATTAGAAACGTCAAATTTAATATACATATTATATTATATGAAAAAAAAAAAAAACAAGAAAAAAATACTTTTTTAAGTCTAAAACTAAAAGTACACTGCGTTATTTATTTGAATCAATTTGAATTTAAACTTTGAGTATAACAGATATGAAAAAAAAATAAAGTATAAATTGACAATTTTGACATAAATTGACAATATGATATGTCAGTTATGACACAAGATGTCATAACTTAGTAAAAGTACTTGTCAGTTAAATTACTAAATCAATTTTCAATTTGTATTTCAAACTTAAAATTCTTCTTCTTCTATGGCGCTACAGTCCGTTGTCGAACCTTGGCCTCCTGAACTTAAAATATAACAGTTTAAATTAGATTCAAATTTATAACTGTACTTTCAGTTAAAATATTAACAGTTTTTAAACAATAAAAAACCAAAAAAATAAAATTTCCATATTACCGTATATTTTAGGTAGATTTTTTCTCATATTAAAAAACTATTCTATAAGCGACAAAAAAAAAAAATAGAAATAAAAAAAAAAATAATACACAAACAAACAAAAAAAAAAAACCGTAAACTGCATAATTCTGTCATTAAAACATAAAAACAAAATAAACATACATGAAAAGAATATTTAAGAAAGCAAAACAATATAATAGGATCTCATGCAATACACTAATACAATATTTATACAATATATTTACATATGTATGTATTTGACTTTTATAAACTATATAGCAACTATCTAGAATGAATACAAAAAAAAAAAAAAATAAAAACAACAAAATTCTCCAATGCAAAAAAAAAAAAAAAACATAATATAGAATATATACATAAATATTTGATGAAAATGTCATTTAATACTTTACGAAATACAAAAGTAAAATGAAATAAAATAAAATATAACAATTTTAAAACAAATCAAAACAGAAGTCAAAAAAAATTATCTAAAAACAAGACATTATAAGAAATTATTAAAACAAACAGAATATATTAAAACATAATTGACAAAAAATCATATTTAAACATAAACAGAGCAACAAAAGAAAAAACTCTAATTTAGAAAGAAAATTATTTAAAACAAAAAATTAACATATAAAATTAAATTAAATTAAAAAAAAAAAAAAAACAAAAAACATTAAAATTAATTAAATTAATACTTAATGAAAAAAGAAAAAAAAAAAGCCCAAACAAAATAAAGTTATAATTTAAGTTAAAAAAAAAAAAATTAAAAAATTAAAAAATAAACATTATTGTGTATTTTGAATAAAAATAATTAAAACAAAATACACAATAACAAAAAAAACAAAAACAAAAAATATATGGAAATCTATATTCAAATTAAATTAAAATTTAACAAAAAACAAAAATTCAAAAAAAAAAAAAAAAAACAAAAAACAAATACTTCAAAAATAAATTATATAAAAAAAAAAGTTTAATATTGTTTTATTCAATATTTTTTTTCCCAGTTTTCAGGTGGTAATTTTTTTATATCATCATACACAAGAGTTGACGAAACATGTAAAATAAATATATTAGATTTCGAATTATTATAAATACTTCGCATTGAACATAGAACAACATATAACATTAAAAATATAGCTGGTATTTGAATTTTTATATTTTAAAAATTTCGAAATGTAATATTTATACAAAACGTATTTAAAAAAATTTTCAAAGTATAAACAAATTGTCCGAAGTAACTCGGTATTGCACAGTATTTAAAAATGACAGTATAAATGCTAGAAGATATAAAATACTTCAGCAAAAATGCCTAAAAACGAGGAAGAGTGTAGTAGAGTAGACTGTGTCAAATCTGGGAATACGGACCGTATTATAAACATTATATCACTCAGTTAAATACTTTTGGCAAAAATTCAAACATTCAGCATTCATTAGGTGTAATGCTCATTTAAAAAAAGGAGATATGTGGCAGCTAATCGAACCCTCTGCAGTAGACTAACCAAATTTTGCAGTAACTTTGGCCATTACATTAAACTATTTTTGGCAAAATTTCAGACACCAAGCTTCCATAGGTATAGAGTAATGCACATATAAAAAAAGAAGTTGTATGGCAGGTACTCGAATCCGTGGACCAAAATGGCTGGACTTAAATAGCGATGAAAAGTATTATATAAAAAGGAATTTGTGAAAATTTCAAAACCCTAGCTCCTGTATTTTTTGAGTTATCGTGCAGACGGACGGACGGACATACATAGCTAAATCCATTTATTTTTCGATTCTGGTCCGATCCATACACTTGAGGTTATATCTACCGCCCACTACTCATTTTTTTCCTTCTCTTTATATCTATTTTTCTATGGCTCTACTCCAAGTGCTTTTTGGTCTTTCAACTCTTCGTTTTTCCTGTAGCTCCAATCAAATGCCGGTATCGCAATGAATTTCTTCTTAGTACGTGTCTTACCTGTCAGCATTCATTTTCTTGTCTGTATATGTAAAGGTTTTTATTTCGTTATTTGCCACAATTCTTCATTTAGTTATTCTCCATTGCCAGATGATACAAATATAAGACTCCGTGGCAGGAGAATTTTTGTTGTCCAGAAAATTTGTATCTCCACATTCTCTATAAGTACTCTGCCGAAAACTGCTCTTGCCTGTTTAAGGCTGTTTATTAAGTCTTGGCTTATATCTCAATATTTTGCTGTAATGCTTGCCTTATAACAGTGGATATTTTTCATATCCTCTATAAGTGATTCTTCAGTTGTCACTCGTCAATTTTTTGAAAAACAAAATATTTATCTGAAGCCCCTCTTGTCTGAACTTTCTTTCAGCTTATTGATTTTTTCTTCAAGTTTCTGATGTGTAGGTTCAAGTAGGCATATATAAACTGAATAGTACAAATCATCCAGTTTGTTTCTGAGCTGCCAATTGAGGTATCAGGAATGGTGAAGTTGTTCGTCTTTAGCAAGACTTCATCCAAAACTATATTGACCAGTATTGGTGATAGTGGACATCCCTGCTTGACTTCATTTTTCAGAGTTATTAATTTTGCTCAAATTATTTTTATGAATTATTTGGGTTTTGGAATTCTCGTATAAGTTCTTAATGATGTTGATTATTCTTTTCAGGGATACCATTTATTTCAAATGCTCTCCAAATTGAGTTTCTAATATTGAATACTCTGCTGAAATCCATAAATACAACGTATAGTGGCGAAATTAATTAAATTGATTGTTCCACTATTATTATTGGAGTATTTGATTGATATATGCAGCAGCTTCTTAAGATGTCAAGATTTCAAGATTTGATGAAAATTTAAAGCAACTTCTTTCTAAATAAAAATCTAATTAATTAAAATTGAAAATTACTTTAATTTTGAAACATATTAATAGTTATTTACAGTAATTAATTCAAATATTTTTGAAAAATTGTAGACATTTTGTCGAAAATTTTAGCTACCACAAAAATAAATTATAAAAAAATTTTTTTTATTAGTTCAATTTTTCCGCTTCTCTATATGAAAAGATTTTTATATACACATTAAAAATAAATTTTAAGAAAAAAATTGAGATTAAAAACACTTTCGCAATTTTTTTTTTACTCATTATATGCCCTTTTTTTAATGTCGTGTGCCAAACAACGACAACATAAAATACAAAATAATTTTATTTAGCTATCGAAAATTAAAATGAGAAATTTTGTTCATGACATCTTTAAGATATAAAAATTATTAAAAATGTGTATTTTGAATTATTTTATTTAAATTTCTTTCCCATTTAGCAATTTAATAGCCAATCTATGATGTTGCTCTCGATTCGCTCTCGTTTCGCTCTCATTTCGTAATCAAAAAAGGGCAATGTGCATGACAGCGTTTTTTGACATTATTTTGTTTACAAATCTGGAATTTGTACCTAGTATTTATTGAAACTGTAACATGTTATAAGTCGTGAATCTGTGTACTTCTATACTATACCATAAGAAGTACCATCTGTGTACTTCTATACCATATACTATGGGTATAAAGCTTCGAAATCTTAAAATTTTCAAATCAAACACTTATTTTTCAATAAATTTTGTTTTCTTAAACGCAAAACATTTTAATTTTGACAACTCATATTGTCAAATATCGGAAAGTATTCTTTTACCACACAGTCAATGTCAACGCCGTATGAACGCCATGAATGTTAAACAAAGTTACAAAGTTAACTCAAATTGTCAAATGTCGGAAAGTATTCTTTTACCTCACAGTCAATGTCAACGCCGTATGAACGCCATGAATGTTAAACAAAGCAAGCCATATAAAACTTTATGAAACCTAACAATCTAAACAGCGTATAAAATTAACAATGAAAATTTTAAATTTTTTTTAACTTTTTAGTCGGGAAACGGCGTAGATTTTCAAATTTGAAGTTTGTGTTCTGTCATTGAATTAAATAATAAATGTTTGTTCAAAAAATTTAAAATTTAAATAATTATAAAAAAAATTCAAGGTTTTTGAAAATTTGAACTTCGTTGTCATTGTTACCAAAAAACATGCTTTCAATTGAGTAGCAAAAATTGACAGATCACGCGCGTAAAATGCGTCGACGTTACCCGAAGCTAAATTTTTTTCTTGATTTTTGACATTGCAGTTAAAATTTGAATTTTTTGACATTTTTATTTTTAATTTCACATTTTGAGAAATCCAAAAGGTAGAATTTTGTAAATGTAGAATGTTTAAAAAATACTTTTGGAAAAAAACTTTTAATATTACAAACGTTATTCAGAAATATAATCTGTAAATCCATTTTTATTTAATTTATGTGTCAAATTCTTCCCATCTCCTCTTTTTCACAATCTTTTATAAAGAAAATTTATCAAACACACTATTTAGTTAAACAGCTGATTTATATTCTCTTTTTAAGATATTTTAAGTTTATTAATTTCTATTTGATGTTTTCTTTTTCTCCGTTTATTTTTATAAAAATCAAAAAAAAAATTTTTTTTTTAATTTCTGTTTTTTTTTTTGTTTTGTTTCTTTTTATTTTTGAAAATTTAAAACAGCGTATTTAGATAATTTAGAATATAATGCTAGAGAAATAAAAATAAAAAATAAAATTTAAAATAAAAAAATAAAAAATAAAAATTAAATAAAAATTTGAGAAAATTTTCTAACTAGTAGTGGACTTTTCATTCGCTATTCCGGTGCGGTTTTCAATAATTTCCCATTCAACTTTAGGAAAAAAATTAAATTAAGAAACAAAAAAATAGTTAATCACCATAAAAATATTAATTATCAATTAATTTGTATTAAATTAATCAAAAAAATAAAGTGAACATACTAAAAGTATCAATAACAAACTGAAAATTTTCCATCATATTTTTTTGTTTTTTCCTTTCTTAAATCAATTTTTGCTTTAATATTAAAAATGAGAAAATTTGAATGAAGAAATAAAAATACCAAAAAAAATTTCAAAATAACTTCAAATTATTTTGATTTAAAATTCAAATAAAAAAAAAAAAAATTGAATAAAAAAAATTACACAAATGGAATACGATGATCAATTACACAAAGCCGCCTGGAAATTAAACGAAGATGATGAAGGTTTGTATATAACTGTTTATTTTAATTTTTTGAATATCGTCATTCGACAAAAATTGATCTATTAATTAGGATCAATCGCTTCTATCATACTTTAAAATATTATTTAAATAATGTCCCTAATAATTCCCAGCTTTATTTCAAGACAATATATTCAATTTCGCATTATTGCAGTTTGAACAATAGTGATTGTTATAAGACATTGGTATAATAAAATTGCTCCTCCGATTGTAACACACTGATGATAGTTATAGGTTATAGAAATGATATTGAGGGATATAGACTTCTGGATATGGATCGGATCAGCATCAAAAAGTAATTCGAATTAGAAATTTGTGTTTGTCCGTACGTTCATCGTCACGATAAATAAAAAACAAATAAACCTTGTTTTAAATTCACCCAAAGTTTTTTTGGCCATTTGGTAGGTTCCCGATTTATAACTAGAAAGCACTTCTTTGAAGTTTCAAAATGTTGGTTTCGGGTAGCTGCCTTATAAATTTTTAAATAGTGCTTACATAAATTTGGAACTAATTATACTACGAAGTTGAAACTGAAACTATAGTCAAGTAAAGTATTATGGCAAGCTCGTTCGCAAAATTTTGTGATTTTTTGTCACAAAGCTAAATATAGTTGCCAAAGGTATGGTTGGAAGTAGAATACACATCTTTGTAACTAACAAGATTATAGGGTTGTCAATTTGAGCCCTTATGTAACATAATATAGCAAGTGAAATATTTGGATCACATTTTTGGAAAGTAGCTTTGCAAAATTCTCAATCTGATTATTGTGAATTTAATGAAGCTACGATGTTGAAATTGGAAAGCAGCAAGATCAATTTGCACGGTTATCTAATCGCTGACAAGTCCTAATGATCTGTTTTATATTTTGTTGATCCAACACAAGTTATTCGTTTTACTGTCATGCAACTGCCAACTTTTATTTATATAATATTATGACAAAACTAACCTACAAATTTTATAATAGATGATGTTAAAATTTTATGGCATCAAAATTTACACTAAATTTTTTTTTTTTTTAAATAATGTATATTATCCTAGAGTTGACACCATCAACATTTTAGTAATTAAAAAACGAATTAATTATTTTGCCAATTAAGTTAAAATATCTCCGAATATCTAATAATTATGTAATCCAAAAATTTATTTTAATAATTAATATAAATTCTCTTCGCGTACAAATAATTAAACTTAATTCAATTAAAATGATTTGTCTTGTGTGTGAGGATTGTTTTTGTCAAAAAAATGAAGTGAGTTATATTAGTTTTGGAAACAGCTGATTTTTAAATATCATTTGTTTATATTAATTGCTAACTTTAAAGAAAAGTGTTGATATTTGAGACTTTTTTTTATTACTAATATCAAATATATGTGTATGTAAATAAGTTTGAAGTTTAATAAGTATGTCAAAGAAAAGTAAATTAATTTTAAATTCCTTAAAAAAAAACAAAAAAGTTATAAAAAATTTTAATTAGAAAATTATTATTTTAGAAATTACTTTAAAAAATTTAACTTTTATTTATTAACACGAAAATGTAAATATTTACCTTTTGTTTATAAACTAACTTGTTGTCATCAGTTGTCAAAGTAAAATAACTCAATTAACTTTAATTGAATTATTTAAAAACTAGTCCTGAGGCATATTATTTTTGAAATAATTGAATTAAAACATTCCGTTCGTTTATTACAGTTGTTCGAAAAGTGTAGCAAACTTTTTATATGGCAATGTCAGTTTTCTAATTTTGTGATTGGTTTAAAAAGCAAACTAGTCATATAAACGAACGGCATTAAAATGTCAAACATAATAAGTTAATTGAATTAAGTTCAATTTTTTGTTCGTGAAGAGATCTATAGTTTCTTTTTAATTTCACTAAAATTTATTTATTTTCGCAAATAAAAGTATTTCATTTATGACTTGTAGACTTCTTCAGTGCTGGCTGATACTCGATTCGATAATTTTTTTAATATCGTAATAAATTGTATAGAATTTTATTTCAAAAATCAATACTAATATGAAAGAGTATTATTCAAAAACAGAGTATCGATATTAATTGCTCAATTTACTCAATAAAAAAAAACGTATACCTACTCTAATTTTTACTTAACATGTAAAAACGTAGTTCAAAGTTCTCATAATGTTCATATTTTGTTTGTCTGATATCTCAGAGTTGACACAGTTCTTAGATCTTTAGGAGGAATATTGCTTAGCAAGCTCAAAAATTTTTTTGAAATTTATCTTTCTTTTTATGGACTATTTTTATTGACTCCAGATGTGCAGAACGATGTTTTTTAAAAAATCTTTTATGTCTGTTTATTAATGATGAAAAATTACTAAATTGCGTAACTGTAAATAACTTCTTAACTAGAAAAAAATAACTTGCAAAAACATATTAAATAAATTGTATTTTGAAAACATTATTAGTATTAATTAGTTACAGAAGCAATCGAATTTATATATTGAAACAAAACCAGTTAATTTTAAAAACGTCCAGATTAAATTATAGTACTCCTCATTTTTAGTGTACATGCTCGTGGATTGTCTTCAATGATTTAGGGCACTAGAAGTATAAACGGAATAAAACTTAGAGCAAATATGCATTTTTTGATCTTACTAAACTATTTCAATATTAAGAATTAATTTCTAATACCTCTTTTTCTGAAATATATTCAAACAATTTATAAGAACGCCGCAAAACGTCAAATTAATACAATATGACACATATGTCACTATACCCACCCCTAAATAATTCATTAATTGCGTCGTAGTACCATTAATAACCAAAAATTACATAAAACTTTATATTTCTCTAATTAAAATTTCTTATGACACAGTATGTAAGAGAACAACATGATTTTAATAAATAGTATCTAATTATATAAATTATATATATATATATATGATAATATATGATATTTAAAAAGAAATAAAAAAAAACAAAGACTTTAATTTATATTTGGGGAATCTATAAATAAAATTTTAAATATCAAAATCAGAATAACAAACTTTAATACTCTCCTAAAATTCTCATACACGTATTTTGATGTTTACGAAACGTATACAGCTGAGATCCTGAGTATCATTCTCAACATTTACATACAACATATAAAGTGTATGAGTATCAAAAAGTATCTATGCTAGGTATGTAAAGTTCAAAATTAATTTTATAAATAAAAAAAAAAGAAAGAGAGAGAACATAAAATTGTAAACCAATATTATTTGTTATGACAAGAAAGACAATAGAATTATTTTTTTTTTTTTTATTTTTTGATTTTGTTTATTTTGATTTTTATATTAAAAGATTTTCATTTCATAAGATTTTTCTTTTCTCTTTGTTTAGATTCAGATTAAAAACTTTTGTTTAGAATTAAAATCAATGTAATATTTTGTAATTATTAATTTAGTTAATGTTAATAATTAGTATAAAGTATAAATTCCGTAATACTATTTATAAAATTTTGAAAAATTATATCTAATTAATAGAAACTTTTAAACATATAACTGCGTATGTGATCAAATAAATACGCTGTAAAAATATTTTAGGAAAACTCTTTTGTTTATTTATTTATTTTTTAAATACAAATCTAATTTTAGTTTTTTGTCTGAAACTCTTTTCAAAATAGTTTTCATTATTTTAAATACCTACCATTGTATAATTTATTCAAATTCAAAATTTATCTTCAGATATTTTAATAAATCTTTTCAAAAGTCTAGGATTAATGTGCTTAAATCATTCATTCACCTCCTTCCTATAAAATTATCACCTAATCATAAAATATGTATCACGGTTTGGACCCCGTCTACAAGACCTATAAATTTAATAAAATTTGACAAAGATCCATAATTGAGGAAATGAAGAATATACTATAGAATATACTGTATCCTAACTAGGCTAAAGAAACTAAAACCCTCTTATTTTAGGCATATTATGCGTGAACACAAATACGAGCTACTCCAGTTAATAGTTCAAAAAAAAGAGGTATTGAAAGGAAACAATTAAGATGGGTGCGCAATATTAGAAACTGGACAGGCATATCAAAAACATTGATGATTTAATCCATTTAGAAACGGATCGAATGATATTTTTCGGGACACTGTTGTCAACATCATATGACCGCTGACATCCAATTACGGATAAATAAATTTTGAATTATTTTAAGTCAGTTCATGTTAAACTTATCATTGGACACAAATAATTTTAGTTATACTTATAAGTACAAATGTGTTCCAAGTTAAAAGTTAGTAATGTGTTCAGAGTTAATAATGTGTGCGATTTAGCTAAATTTAACAAGGACTATGACATCTTGCTTCGAAATATTCCATCCAATTTTCTTCAATCCCAATAATCGAACAATCTAATATATCCTAAACCCATATTTCAAAATTCTTTTATATCAGTATTCTCGAAATCAAACTGAACATTTGTATTACAAGTTCCACCCTAAAGTTTGGAAAAAAAGGGTCATAGTTTTGGTGTGTTAAACTTGCAGACTACCCAAAGTAGTTTATTATCGCACGGTTACAATGGTTACTTTCAAGCTTTCTACTATCCCACGTAAAAAATATTTAACGTGTAATTCTATGCTGTACACCAATGTTTTACTTATTTATAGTACATTAAACACCAGTAATAGGTAATATGTCAATGGGATACAATAAAATTTATTTTTAAATTATCAGAATCCGATGAGACTCTCGGTTCAAATTCAATTTTTTTTTTTTTTTGGTAAGTGCTAACTGTTCAACTGTTAAGCTAATAAGCCTGTCTATACCATAGGTACATCTTTCAACAGGGAGTCATAATATATTCGTGATATTAAAATTGATGTTAACGAATTCCATATACAATTTAAACATGAGATAGTACTAGGCCTTATAACATGTAGAAACGTCTTAGGTTTTCAATACAATTCTATTTTTGTTGATATCGTAATATTTTGTATTTGAATTATATGGTATTCTATATCTGTGAGTTATATTATTCAATTAAATTATTTGTTTATATTTCGCATTTGTTTATATTGTTAAATTAATTTATTTTTTACTAAAGATATATATTGTAATTTTAACGCAATGGCGAATGGTAGTTGCGTCGAAAAGCAGAAAAATTTCCCGGGGTTTTCGCATGGAAGGTCAGCTCTCTAACCACTGTGCCACCAATTTTATAATAATAGAATCCTATTAATTGGGAAGAATTTTAATTTTAAACAATTCAAGTTGTCATCGAATATTTTAATAACAATAATATTATAGTAATAAATATTTTGGCATCAAAGCTATCGAGTACAATGTATGCTAAATATTTTATATTTCTTCCTTGGTTTATTCCCAAAATTCCAATCAAATTAAACTTGAAAACATTTTCATGTGTCAATGCAAAAACAACAAATTATAAAACAATTTCAATGTTAGATAAAATATTTCAAATTCGATTATGGAATACCATCTTACAATAAACAAACAATTTTTAAACATATTGCAACACGTTTCTATTCTGCATGGTTAAAAATTTAAGAATTATCAGAATAAAATTATTAATAAAATTTATATTTAAAAAAAATAATAACAAAAGCAAAAACAGAAGGCTAATAAACAGATCATTCGACTACAAAATTACCTGTATTATTAATACACATTCAAGACAATCAGAGAATAATGGCCGTTGCAAGAAGTGGGATATCATTAAATAGAATTTTCTTTTTTAAGATTTTAAATTAACAAAAAAATGGATTAAAATTTAAATACAAAGCATTTTATTGGCAAGCAATTCGTAGGATTTTTAAAAGAATTTATTAGGGCTTTCTTCTATAATAAGAGAAGCCAACATCTAAGTAAAAACGTAAGTAAGAAACATAAGATCCATCTGTTCAGCAATACCATAAGCAGTCAATGAGGTTTAATAAGATGTATATAAGTCTATATATTCACCATTTTTTTTTGTGGAATACTTAAAGCAGTAGGAGTAGTAGTCAGAAAGGGATAAATAGTGACGTTCTTATTATCTGAGCCATTTAGACAATGCCAATAATGTGAGTTTCCTGACACATTGAAATCGTGACCTTCATAATAGATTTAAAGGCTGCACTAAATGAAAAATATGATAAAGTCATGGAAAAGGAGAACATACATAACCCATTACCAATTTTTTAAACCTGATTTAAGTAAAAGAGGTTAAGCAATTAAGCTATCTTGGTGGTGTTTTGAACACAAATAGAAGAATTGAGCTTAATGTCGAATTACTCAACTTTACAGTCCGCACTACCCCAGTCTCAGTCTGCACCAGAGTCGAGTTCGATTGTCTTGCGTCCCAATTTAAAGTTTTTCCACAGCAATGTTAAATCAATCAACCCATTCTAATAATCGAATTGAAGATATTATAATCAAATGGCTGCGGGCATATATCATCCCCTATCGAAATGATTTCAAATCAAAACCAATAGTGAAACATAAGAAAAAAATAGTTTAGATTAACCCCTCACAACGAAAATGGAGATGGATTGATCACACCCTGAGGAAATCAAACGAAAAACTAACTAAACATTTCTTCAAATGGAATCGCCAGATCACGTGTTTTTGAAGACCTGAGAAATCTTGAAGAACAAATTTGTTAGAAGAGATGGCTTAGATGATTTAAGAGATATGGATGCACAATTCTACGTTTGATCAATAACCTAGAACAGTGAAAACAACAATTTTGTAAGCATTCGATGCTCAAGTAGCGATTTAGGAAATCGAATAAGAAGATATTTCTTAATTTATAAACTTTGAATACAACACTTTTCAATATCTTATAGAACACAAAAACAAAGGTTTTTCTTTTTTTAATATTTTAATTAAAATTTCAAAAAAAAGAACAATATAAATTACAAAAACAAAATACTGAAAAATTATTACAATTTTTTATTAACGGAACAATTTTTTTTTTTTTTTTGAACTGTTATTTGGTGGGGTCATCAATTCGTTTTAATCTTATAATAATAAAATACAGTTGATCGACAAAAAAATTGCATGAAAATGATCAGTTTTATCGTGCCAGCCGTAATAAGAAAATCGTATCGTATATTGAAGTGTTCCGCGCATACATATGACAAGAGTTCCAAATTTTATATCATCAGCTAAAGAAGCATGGGATTTATTTAAATTAAAAATTGAAGAAAGAATAAAAATATTTTTTAAAATGACTATTCTTTATACACATTATAAAAGTGATAATAATAAAAACAATAATAATAATAATAATAATATTATCACTAAATTGGATTATGATCGCAATTCAATTATATCCTTCAATCCAATTAAAAGCAATCCCAGTACTTCAGTTGCTTCAGTAGATGCAAATAATCTACACAAATTATATGAAAATCTAACAAGATCTGATTCAACAGATTCGGTTGAAAGTGCTAATAATTTAAATAATGAAGATCAACAAAGTTCATCTTCAGAAAAAAGTGCTAATGATCATAGTGAGGTGGTAATTGTGCAATCGAAAATTCTTTTAAAAATCAATACAAGTGATTTTAAAAAAAAAGAAAACGATGTTTCAATGAAATATGAAACAAAAACCAGTAAAAAAAAGTTTATGAAAAAACCACAACATTCTAAAACTGAAAATGTTGCAAAACCAGCTTGTTGGAAATTTGATCCGAGGACAAATTGTAGGTTTTATAGGTTTTTTAATAGTTAATAATCTTCGAAATTTATTTGAATTTTTTTAAACCTAACCTTAGATTTAATGTGTTACTTGATGTTATTTTTACCTATTAATAAGTTTGTTTTGTTTTTTAAAAGCTTTTTATAAGACTTTGATGGATTTTAAAGTTTAACAAGACAGGCAATTAGAATATTAAGTTTAAGTTCAGTTCCCGCTCTTATCTCTTCGATTATTAAAATAAATCGAATATGATGATAAGTCGTCAGTGTTAACTGGAATTGTGTATAATTTTAAGAATTGGGCCAAAGATATAGTTACATCTAAGACTGATAGGTGAAATTCAATTGCTACGTATAAAAATTGTACCCCACCCTCGTTAAAAATTGGCAATTACAATGGAGAATGGTAGCTGAGTCAGATTCGAAAGCTAGGTTTTTTCACTTTCACCGGAAATTGAAACCGAGCCTTTTCAATGATAAGTCGACATTCTAATCGACGTTCCTCCCAGCCTGATCATCGAAATCAAGTATAACTTTTATAATTGTACTCGTATGACTATTAGTCAAAATGGTATAATAAATTTGCCAATACGTTTGTGGCGCTCCATGGGTTCGAGTTTTTATAATCTTCTGTTTTTATATGAGCATTACTCTATACCTAATAAAGCTGGATGCTGAATAAAATATAGTCGGTGTAGTGGAAGAGGTTCGAAGAGCTGATATTCAACTTATATTTTCTTTAGTTAATAACTGAAAACCTAATAAGTGGTATATTTAAAATTTTACCAAATTTATATATTACGTATGACCGAGTATCCCAGAGTTGACACAGTCTACTCTACTACACTTATCCTCGTTTTTAATTAATAACGGAACTAGATGCTAAGATAATTTCATTTTTAAGTTTAGTTTCCTAATGATTGAAGAGCGCGAAGTGAGATCTTAAATATTCTTAAACATGTAAAAATATACTCATAATTATGTTAAAGGGTTTCTAAATCGATTCCAATTTCCTTTAAAAGTAGGGCAAAAAATTTACAAAAATCTACTAAAAAAAAATATAAAAAGCAAAACGAGAACACGTAGAAGAAGTTGTTGTTTTTTTATTTTGAATTTTTCAGTAAAAAACAAAACCAATTTTATTTAGTGGGGGCGAAGGAAATTGTAATGGAAAAGTTCATTAATCTGATAAATCTGAAGGTTTATTTCTTTAAAATTATCCATATAAAATGAAATACTACGACACCACATAATAAAAAAATATAATAAAAAAAGTATAAAATACATATTTTCTGGTACCATTGAGTAAATTTATGTGATTACAAGAAAATAAGATAAGAGGAGGGTAAATAATACCATTAAATATATATACTTTATATATTTATATATGTATTTTTTTTCCAAAATTATTAAATAGTTCAAATAATAAGTTAAAAGAGCTATTTTACAAATAAAACTGAATTTCCTAGAATAAATTCCCTAAAAGAAGTCCATCCAAAAATAAAAATGTAAAAAGATATTTTTGGATATAAAAATTTATATATATGATCTTCTTATTTATTAATTGATAATACCAATTAATTATTTTGATGTGTCTCATTTTTCATCCCCCTATAATTTCAGTACATGTATTATAAATTACCTAGAATTTTTTATATTAAAAATAAAACAAGAGTTTTTTATTTATTTTTTTAATATTAATTTCCGAAACAATTTTTCGTCGACTGAGCCTTTTAAATTCAAACTATTAAGTATCATGTAAGTCGATATATTAAAAGAGAAAAATTAATTAGTACATAATTACACTGTGACCCAAACTTTTGTAATGTAATTATTGTTCAATAAACTGTCTAATAAAGTGTCAGTTCTGTAGGTACATGAGAACGGATGAGAACGGGAAAATTACGGGAAGTATTACACAATGTTCTAAAATCTACAACTGATCTTGATGAATCCCACTTAAAGTCCAATCTTGTGGAACCACATTTCTGAATTGTTTGCTATCTCTAGCTTTAAAAATTTTGCAATAATTACCAAGCATTGACTGCTCGGCGTCAATTACTCGGCGTTTTTGAAAAAATGTTGTGCAATGATTTTTTCTAAAATTATTCTACACCATACTGTGCATCTAAGTAGCTGCATTGGATAATTAAGAATTTTTCTTGGGTTTTGAGTATCCCATATTTTGCAATTTATTTATTGTATATTCACGTGATCATTCAGGTGAAAATGGGCTTCACGTTCATTATAAGTTTGTAAATAAACTCTTTATTTTTTAGGCAAAATTCTTGAAAACTGTGCCTATATTAAATGCTTATTTGCGCGTCATTTCGTTTAATTTAATTCGTGACACAATTAAATCTTACATGGAAGAAACATAGATCGCCTAGACTTTACCAACTGCTGTGAGCGTCACCTGGTGGAAATTTCGGGGTTTTTTTCAATCTTTTTTTAAATCGGAGCAATGTTCACATAATTTCACACTGCACAAAAAAGTTACAGACAGCCCAGATAAGACCGAGCCAATCCGTAAACTGTTGCAACGCTGGGTGCAGTTGTAATATGAAATTTTTGTACCTGAAAAATCGAAAACTGGCTTTATAATAAAATTAAACATATGTATTTGGATTTGTTTTTCTGTACTGAATCTCTCAATCAGAAGTTTCCCAAATTTTCAAAATTAATTATAAAAAAAAATTAAAAAAAAATTCGTATACATAAAACTTATTTACAGATTAAATCATACTCATGTTACTTATGCCCCACAGGTTAATAATTATTTATTAAGAATTTAAAGATACTGCTGAATCTGTGAGTTTTATTTTTTAATTAAACTTTTTATATTTTATTTGAACACAATGACGAATGATATAGCTGAATCTAATCAAAAACCAGATATTTTTTTTTCTTTTACCTAGATCCAAACTCAGTACCTCTGAATTAGGCGTTAATATTCTAGCCACCAAGCACTGAACTGGGACATCACTCAGCCGTTTATTTATTTTATAACCAGATTTAATTTAATTTTTAAAAATTTTCTTATAACCTCGTTGTCTTCCAAAAATGTTTTCATAATCGAACATTTCCAATGTTTTCCTTCAACAACGTCTAACCCCACAAAATTTAAGCCAAACACTCCAAATTGAAAAATTAAAATTTCATTTTTATAATTTTTTATATTATAGCATGCTACATTGATGTTGAAGAAGACAGTGAAAATGAAGATGACGCCACAAAAGAATATTCAGAATGGAATTATTTACCAGATATACTTTTAGAAAAAGTATTTGGTTACTTGACAGTAAGAGAACGATATTATGCAAGTTTGGTAAGATTTGATCATTTTCCACATCCCTCTTAACAAAATATCAATTGAAAATTTTTATTGTATTTATAGGTTTGTAAAAATTGGTATTATGGATTTCATATGCCACCAGTTTGGTCAAATTTTATTATTGATGATCGTACATTAACACGTCCTAAATATAATTATTATTCTGGATGGCATTATGTACTTGATCATAATCGAACACAAAATTGTTTATTACGTGTTGGTCGTTATATAAAAGGTTTAGAATTTCGTCCAGAGCATAGCTTTCAAAATTTATTTCAATTTATGACATTATTTTCATGGTGTATGGATAAGGTTTGTGTCCAAGATCAGGTTATTTAACACTTTAATTTTTAAAATTTGTATAATTATAGGCGCAAGCTAAAAATTGTCCATCTGAATTGACTGGAATTGGTGCTAAAGTTAAAAGTTTAAAATATGTTTTTCCATGTAATCAGTCACAAACTGAAGATCCACAAGGAATTAAACTATTCGGAACTGGAGGTAAATTTTAGATTAATTTGAAAAAAATTCGTAAATCTTTTGAATTTTCATCTTTGGTTTTTTTTTAAGGTCAACTTTTACAAGTCTTAAAAACTCTTCTATCAAAATTAACAAATTTACAAATTTTAAGTTTGGTCGATTTAGTATTGGAACGTTATGAAGCTAATCATTTGTTGGATGAAGTTTTAGATTCATGTTGTACAGTTTTAACATATTTAAATTTAGTAAATGTTACTACAGTTCATTGCCCAATTATGCATGTTGGATTATTTTTAAATTTAAAAGTAAATATTTTTGATTTTTTAAAATTACATATTTAAATTTGATCCAAAATTTTTTGTTCAGATTCTTGTGATCTCACCACAAAATATTGATGATGATGTTTTACAATTAATTGCCGATACAAAACTTAAACATTTACATTTATATCAGAATCGTTATACACCGCCATTTATTGGTATTAGTTGTTGTTCAGCAAAAGCATGGCGTAATCTGAAAAGAGATAATCCAGAATTAAAAGTTCATATAAGAGTTGAATCATGTCAAGATAATGAATTTGTATTTCAACCAGAAGCTCCTGTTCATAGTATATTATATGATTCTCCAAAAACACAGGTATATATTAAAGTATCTATAAAGAGTTTTATTTAGAATGGTTTTTGGATGGTAATTTCAATTCCAAAATTCATTTTTTTTTTTAGATAACACCAGAATTGATGCTAAGAATAACTGATAATTATAAAAGGACATTATCAATATATGGTCATGAATCATTGCCTAGCTTTTCATCACCAAAATCATTTCAAGATCGTATTGATAGTTTATTATTACTTTTGGTCAGAGAGTGTTGCTTTATGAACACTTTGGTACGTATTTTGATTTTAAGTTAGTTTCTCAATATCTAGACCATGAGTCTTTTCTTAAAATATAAAATTAATAATACAAGTACTGATCATTTCATAAAACTGCACTAATATTTGGTTGCTCTGCAAAAATATTTTATTAGTAAAAATTTTCTAGTTGCAGAAAAGTTTTATAAAATTGGACACTAATGGTAGTGACCTCCACATTTTAGTGAAATTTAAATAAAACTTATAAAAAAGTGTTAAAGACCAATTAGACACTTTGCTCTAATGGAATTGTATGAATTGGTACAAATTGTATTATAAGTCCCGAAGAAAAATAATTTCGAATAAAATTTGTCAAAAACCTAATAGATACTAAAGCGACTTCTCCGAATGATAATTCCATTCGTAGCAATTTAAAAAAAGAACCAAATACAATGAAATTTGTAACATAAAAATTCCGAAAGCTTTAAAATAATTCAAACACTTCGGAAAATTGAATTTCGAAAAACTGAAAAAGTTAAAATGTGCTTATGTAGCTTTACTTTGTCCGTCCGCCCGTATGTTTACAAAAACTTTTACACCGTTTGAAACGGCTAGGTGTAGCAAAAAAAAATAATTTCTTAGAAGAATTTGTTTCTGTAGCCCCACTCGTTACGGAGCTACAGCCCCTAAAGTTGGAAAAAGCCCAACAATAGAGTTACCATACGATACTAAAATTTAACATTATGCAAAACCCAATTTTTGCAAAATTTTTGGCTTCACATATTTTTTAAACGGTTGATGCTAGGGTCTTGAAATTTTGGGAGAAGTTAGATCCTCAGAAACTAGTAGGAGTCGGTCAATAAAATTTTTTTTTGCCACGTCCTCTTTTTCGGAACTATAAGTGCTCGAAAATTTAAGTTTTACTATATTTAAGCTCCTGTAACTTAAATACCTGTCCAATTTAGTTTTTATAATTATACAAAATTTAAAGGTCCAGCATTATATTTCAAAATACGTTAAAGGTTTTTCTTAAATATTAAAGTGGTTCTTTAAATTGAGGAAGATGTCTCTCATTTTAAACCATTTTTGTTTAGATAGTAAAATTCTAAGTAAAATTCCAAATTTTGGTGGAGTTCACAATTGGTTTCCTAGAATCTAAAAAAATGGAAGGATGGGGACAGGAGGGAAGTGGGAAGATTCTCGAGAACTATCATAAGTTTGCTTAGCAAAAATATGGGAACCTTACCCATTCAAGGGCTATTAGGACTTAAAAATTAAAATTTTTATATTTTTATAAAACAGTAACTTATTCACCCAAATTATTCCAAATTTAAACGTTGACATTGAAGCTCCAACATTAAATTTCGCACTTGTTAACCGGTTTTCTTGAGTGCATTGGGATTATATTCTAAGTATTGATTTCACTATTAGTCATAATTAATAAATTGATGAAATAACTAAATTATAACATTATCATTTATTTTTATATATATTTTTATAAAGGGGGATACCCTATATAATTTTGAAACTATGCTTTTTAAAAACCCGTTGTTTTTTTTATCACTTGTTTAAAAAAATGATTAGTTACTGAATCACTTAGATATAAATTTCGTGAATTATTAGCGATTCTTATTAAAATAACTGTTACATGAAAAGAAATAAATAAAGTTAATGTCAAAGAAGTGTCAATGTCAAATGAGAAAACTACAAAGTCTTTATTAACTAATCTTCAACACAAGTAATCAACACTATTGTATACTAATACACACATACATAACAAAGGACTAGATTATATTTAAAATTGTTTGTATTTTAATTTTAGGTTATAAGGGAAAAAATTTCATCAGGAACTGTACTTTTGTTGGCACATCATGCAAGAAATTTGAATAATTTTTATATAAGACGTTCTGCTGTCATATTAAAATGTGAATGGCCACAAAATCCAGAATGGTCAGATGAATTTTTTGAATGGTTAAAAACTGTATCAAAATCATATGAAACTGTTGAAAAAGAAGTTTCACAAATAATTGGTAAACCGTGGTCATTTTTAACTGATGAACAATATAAAAAAATTGAAATTGAAGTTAGACAAGAGTATTTATGATTGTTTTATTATATTATTTGCCATATATATATATATATATATATATATATATATATATATATATATATATATATATATATACATTTATATATATAGAATTTAGTTTTTTGAATTTCAATTTTTTTTTAATATATTTTTTTTTTTTTTTTTTTGACAATTGAAATTTAAAAATTAATAAAAAAACACTAATTGTTTTTGTTTACATAAATACAATGAAATTTAAATGTGATCTTCATAAAGTTATAAATTTTGTTAAGTTTATTTTATTTTTGTTAATTAAATTACTTATATAAAAAAAACAATATATGAATATAATTATTTTGAAATTTCTTTTTTATTTTTATTTAATATGAATTATTATTTTGTTTTTTTTTATATTTTTAAAATAAAATTGAAAATGTACATAATCAGATCATTATCATTTACATCTGTCAAGCAACATTTATTTCATCCTAATAGTATGCAATAAGTTAATACAAAAAAATTATATCAAGCTACAATAATTTATATTGATTCATTATATCATGCAATAAAAGCTTTTGATTACAAATTCCCTGACATCGTAAATGTCTTTGCGACGTCGTGAATACATTGTCGCATGATCGTAAATGTAAACTTAAAAATTTCACATTGTCTCATGATCGTAAATTCATTTTACATTGTGTTCGCGACCCATTTTCACGACGCGTGTTGTTAAATTGAGTATCAAAAATTTTTTGGATATACAAAAAAAAATTTTAAAGTTATTTGAATTTTGAAGTTTTAATTTGAATTTTTGTCAGTTAAGTTTTATTTTTGTGGTCATGGAAACTCTTATTTCTTCACCACAGTCCAATAAATAATTGAAGAAAAATTTTTTAACGAAATTAATATCCATTTTGTCTAAATATTAATTTATACTTTTCAAAGAAAGTTTCTATAGAAAAAATTTAAATTTTTTGACATTTCATTTTGACGCAATCAGAATTGTAAATAAAATACATTGTATTTTAGACACAATGTGTTCAAAAATTTTTACATTGTGTTATTTTCACATTGTATCAGGTTGAAATTTTTTTACGACATTTACGATGTCACCCATTGTTCATTCTACAAATCTATGAGAATTAAATAAATATATCATGCGAGAAAGTTTTTAAATAAGTTATTTTTACAGATAATTTATCGCATGCAACAAATAAATGCTACCATAGATGGGAAAATATATTAATAAATGTATTGTAGAGAAATATTGAATTATCGCACGATATATATCAAAAAATTTTAAAACAAATTACAGGGTGGGTGCACGTAACATGTTTCAAACGCGTTGTTTCAAATTTTTTCAAATTTATCAGCAAGTAAATTGTTTCAAAATTTTTTGTTTTGTTTCAAATTTTTTTATTTTGTTTCGTCGTTTTCAGGTAGCATATAATTTTGTTTCAAAAAATTTAAAATTTTGTATCAAACATATTTTAGTCGTCAAAAAATTGTTGTCGCCAATAGTTTTAAAAAGTTTAAAGAACTTAAAAACAGTTTATTTCAAGTTTATTTAAAATTTAAAACTAATTTTAAGACAAAATTATATTAATTTAATATATAAGATTTATTTTGAAAGTGAAAGTTTTCTGATGATGAAAATAAAATAAATAATATTATACAAAGAAGAATTTTAAGAGGTAACAGTAATACATTTGAACTTCCAGCAAATGAGTGAGTAAAAAGGCCTTTTAAATTATAAAGTATTAATCTAATAATAATATAAATGCTATAGGTTCACAAATTTTTTTAGAGTTGGAAAGGACGCATTTGAAATGTTACTTTAAACAAGTAAACTTAAAGCAAATCGAAGAATTAAAGGTATTCCACCAATAATACAATTGGCAGCAACATTGAATGTTTGAGCAGCGGAAGCTATCAAATTAATGTTAGTAGTCACAAAGCATTCTCTATGACACAGACGACGGTATTTAAAATTTTTTAGTAATACATTAAAAACCTTAGAAGAAACCTTAGAATTTAAATCTTTTGTTAGTTGACTCCATAATTACTTTTTTTCCTTCCTTCCAAATTCTTTAAAATATTTTTGGCTAAATCACTATGAGACTCTGATACTAACATTCTTTTTTTGTTAAACAGGAAAATTTTAAAAATCAATATAACGTTACACAAATAAATTAATGTATTTAAAATTTTAAATCAAAAGATCTATTACCATGACAAATTCAATTACAAATAAACTGACGCTCTTTGTTCTATAAATTTTGTATTTAGTTTCAAATTCTTTGTTCCAAAAAAAAAAATTTTGTAACTAAAAAAAAATTTTTTGAAACAAATACTTACTGCCAGTTAACTTTTGTAACAAATGAATTTTGTTTCAATCAATGTCGAGTGCTGCCACCCCATGTCTCAACGCCCTCACTTCTTCTCGGATATTGGCTTTAAGCTAATGAATCGTTCTTGGCTTATTAGAATGAACCTTACCCTTTAGGTAACCGCAAAGAAAAATATCGAGCTAACACATTGGTAAAATCAGAAAAACGTGATTTTATTCAATTGCCAACAATTTCGCGCAGGAGAATCACAGTTTGATAATCTATGTGAGCTATGGCTTCATTTTGTTGGAACTACAATTTTGCATTGTTCTCTACCTCGGACCTTAAAATATCACAGACAAGCCCCTTTTCGCCGCTCAATCAATTTATAAATTGTTGGAGAACTCTGAGATCTCTAGATTGAATAATTCCGAATAAAATAACGCCCTTGACTCGTTCTAAAGCTTCAATAATCTTAACTTATGATCGAAATTCATATCCTATCCACATCTTTCTTTCGTTATATGCTGCTTGTAACCTAGCGTCATAAGTATGTTATAAGGATAGTTTTATTATTATTCGGAATACCTTGCCACAGATGGGCGGACGATTGGTTACAAACTTTTGTTAGTTTGTACCTATTTCAGTTGTAGACTATAATAAAATAAAACATTCAATTTAATTTATTCTAAGGATTATTACTTTATTATACAATTTATATATCAATATTAATTTTATTCTTATATATTTATATATATGTATTGTATATATATTTATATATTTCTTTTCTTATAAACTATAAAGTTTTTCATATATTAATTTTTTTTTTAATATGCTGTTGTTCTTTTTATGAAAGAAATTTGAATTAAGAGCACCTTTTACTTCTTCTTCGAACATTAAGTAATTTGTTCTAATTTCTTAAAATAAAATTTTTCCAAAGTTATAAATGAAAAAAAAAAAAAATTAAGTTAAATTTTAGTTAATACGGATTTTAATTGAAAAGAACAATGGAATCAAGATAAAATAGATTTGAATAAAAAAGGAAACAAATTAAAAATTGGTTATTATTACTAATAATTAAAATTTAGTACAAATCATAAAACTAAATACTAATAAAAATAATAAAATAAAAAAAAACTTTTTTGTATTTTGCATATATTTGGGCGTAAAATACAAAAAATGACAAGAATTCAATTGATTAGGTTTATTTTTATTTTTAATTTATGGAATTATTACATTTTTTTTTTTGTAATTATTTTTTAATTAATTATTTATTATTGTTTTTTTTTTTTGTATTCTTTACTTTTATTTTGCAAATTCTATACAAGCACCTTATAATATAAAATTTCTAAATTAAATTAAGTTCTAAAATATATATTTGATAGATAAAACTAAAATTAAGAACAGAACTCTTCCAAAATTATTTTAGACAAACAAATATGTCTTTAATTTTATTAAAATTTATTGAAATAAATTAAATAATTATTATTTTTCATTTCAATTTTCTTTTTTTAATTTTCTGCTCTTAAATTTTAATTTTTTAGAACTTTATTTAATTCTACGTCGTCCTATACTATTACTTCTGGATTCGGAACCTCTTTTTTCGTACATATGTGATCGTGTTCCTGTTGATATTCCAGATTTTGATGCACTTCCTATTGATGAATTTCTAGCTGATGATAAATCTTCTTTTGATGAGGTATACTTACGTGATTTTGAATGGCTATTTTTAGAACGATTCAATGAACTATTACTGCCAGAATTTTTCCGTGGCATTGTTGAAATTTGTTTTCCCTAAAAATTAACGATAAAATCCAAGTTGAATTAAAAGAAAAACTTTATCTTTATCAATGTGCAAGAAGTGAAATAAAATTTGAAAAAAGGAAACAAATATTAAAATAAAAACAAAAAAAAAAAAATTATACTCTTGTTACAACTGGTGCTGATGGTTTATCCTGTGCATAATTTATTTCATAACCTTCACTACGATGTTTTGGTGTCCATGGTGCCAACATAGAAACAGAACGTGATACACTTCTAGTCATTGGTTCAACAGTTGATACCGTATTTTGACTATTATGTGTACTAACTGAACGTTTAGAACGTAAATCCTCGCGTGACTGTGTTCGACGTTTAGATGGTGAAGCTCTATATGGTTGTGGTATATCACCAACTGTTGTTGCATGTAAATATACAACACTACGTTGACTATGTAAACTTGAATCACCTTCAGTACCAGAGCTATCATGTAAACGATCTCGTTCTCTGTTAAAAAAAATTAAAAGCAAAAGGTTATTTCAATTCTAAAACATTTAAGTAGTCAATGCTTCAATTCCTCCTGTACATAACGGTATTTGCTATTGGATAGAAAAAAAGTGAAGTTTATAAATTAATATATCTACCTTGAATATGATGATGATTGTCTTGAACGTTCCATACTACGGGCCGGTTTTGGTGGACCAGGTGGTGGTTTACGAAATTCAATTCTAGCTGGATCTGATGACACCTCACGATATGGTGATTTTGAATCACGATCATTGCTACTACGATACGGTGATGATGATTTATCATTAAAACGATATCTATCGGGTTTTTTATCTCTGGGTGGAATTTTTGGAGTACTTGTATGATGATGATGATGATGTGTATCACGTTCTTCAGTTTCTGAACCACTTTCGGATATATTTTTTAAATTTGTCCGAGAACGTGAATGATGACGTGTTTTTCGGGTATTATCAATTTCATCAACACCATCTTCTAAATTTTGCATAGAACTACTTCGAGCTCTACTAGCAGCTGATCTATTTGGTATACGATCTAAATTATAAGCGCTCTGTGAATATTTCTGGGTACGATTTAAAGTTGCTGAAGATCCAACAGTTGGACGGGTGCTTCAGTATGAAAGAAAAAAAAAGTTTAGATTATTATGAAATTTAAAATGTTAGTTTTTGTTTTAATTACCGTGATGTTGTCGCCGCCTTTGATATTGTTGGAGGATTTGAATCTAAATCAGTATCACCGAAAAATCGAAAATTTTTTCCTGATGTTACAGGTGGTGGTGGTGGTTGGATTGTTGTTGCTGAAACTGGTGGTGGTGGTGAATGATATGATGGCTTTTTATTTGTTCTATTTAATGTAGAAAAATCATCTTCTGTTGTAGTACGGAATGATGATGATCCAAGTTGACTCTAAAAAAATAATTTTGAATATATTAAAGTTAATATATTGTTAAAAAATATTGTTTTGTATTTACTTTTTCATTTTTCTTTTTTGATTTTCTATCCAAAGATTTAAACCAACTGGTTTTTTCGGGTTTAATATCAGTTTCATTTTTTTGTGAAAGTGGTGACGGTCTTATTTCTTTATCTGATGGTGTTCGTTTTAATAGAGGACTAGCCCTGGGTGTTGATAAACGTCTTCTTGTTGATATATCGTTTGACTGAAAAATATTAAAATAAAAATATTTTTAAATATAATTGTAAGTGACTTGATTTGACATATATTTAGTAAAATAATTTGTAACAATTTTAAGGTGAATATCCTATTACAAAATATTCTCGAATATTTAATTAAATATCTTAATCCGAATTTAGTTTAAGATATTATCAAATAACTTTTAATTAAATTTTTAACTTTATAATAATGGTTGCAATGAACATTTTGTAAAATATCCATAAAATATAGAGCTATTTACTAAAATAAAACTCAATTATAACCATTTTAAGAATATAACTTACAACAATTTTAGAAAAATAAAAAACAAAAATGTCGAGTACCTAATTCGAGCAGTACACCTAAGTGTATATTTTATAACATATTTAGATTTCAAAATCTTTAAAGTAAAAAAAAAAAATTGAATCAATATCATAAATAGAATCATTGAATATACCAAATCTAGAAGATTTCAATTCCAAAAATATCCAAGCAACAAATTTTAAAATTAATTTATAATAAAATATTTAGTGCAGTATACAATTAACACACTCTGCCATTTTGAATTTATAGACAAATGTGTGACAAAATTTTTTTTTAATTTTTTTTTTTTTGTATATTTTACCAAAATAAAAATATCGTTTTAAATTATAGTTTTTGATTTTATTTTAGGGCTACCATTAAATTGGTGTTGCTTAAGATGAATAGAAATTCATAGAAAAAGTCATATAATAAAAATTGTTTAATATAGATAAGATAATCTTAATATAATCGATTTAAAAGGTTAGGATTTGACAGATTCCGTCTTATTGTCAAATTTTCTAATTTATTTTTGCACGATATAATAACGGTGATCTGGTGACTTCTCAATTCAACATGAAAAAAAGAGCATCGAACACTGCCATATTAAATTAAGACCGAACGGTTATGTGAACCAAGAATCGAAATTAGAATCGACATAAGAACTGTCAAGATTTGAATCGAAATAAGCATTTGATCACAGAAATCTAAATGCATAACTGAATTTATTTACATTTATATACATTTCTCAATAATATTAAATGATTTCAGGCGATTGTATTTGAAATTATTCTGTTATCAGAGAACCAAAGATTATTCAGCAGTTGCAGCTTATTATAAATCTATATTACAACTAAAACTTTTAAATTTTCAATAAATCCGAATAGATATGAGTAATTGTAAATTAGAAAATAACACCAGCTCTAAAGATTACCAATCAACTATATGTCACAATAAAAAACCAAACTTACCGTTTCGATAGAATTAAACGTCAAATTTATATGAATCGATTCATAAATTGATTTAAATAAAATATAAATCTTTTCATTTCTACAGACTCATTAAAAGATTAAAAATTGATTTTATCATAAATTTCAAGATTTAAATGACGATAAGATTAAGTTTCATTAAATATCTGTACTAAATTTTATCAAAGTAATCAGTAATCACTAATCCTTACAAATAGTCATCGAATCGATTTAAAAACTATTTACAAAATTATTGCTCTTACTTTTTTTTTTTTCAAATCATTGCTGTTTTAAAATAAAATTTAATTTTTTTTATTCTTCTTTAATTAAAAAAAAACAAAAAAATTTTTTTAAAACAAAAAAATTAAAACAAGTAATAGAAAATAGTTTGTGCATCATTGAAACGCCAATTTCCATATTAGTGATGTCGTTTGTATTGTCACATACCAAATTAAGTAAATCTAAATTGAAAACAAAAACAACAACAAAGGAAAAAAAATAAAAAATAAAGCAGGAAAAAACATAAAAAAAATCAGAAAATTGCGTTGGCTCGCATAATGAGTTGATCGTCAATCACCTGGCCATATTGAGCCATGTTTTTTAGCACATTTTCAAAAAATTTTGTAAAAATGTGCCTATATAGCTTCACTCTGTCCGTCCGTCCGTCCGTCCGTCCGTCCCTTTTTACCTACGATTGACTAAAAAATATCAGAAATGGGTAGGTTTTGCAATAAAAATAATTTAATGTTAAAACTTTTTTTTGTAGCCCCCCCCGTTACGGAGCTACAGCCCCACAAAGTCGAAAAAAGCCCCATATTTAAACAGTTATAATTAGAGTTCTATAAGGTATATTTCCAAACTGAAAACGGTAACAGACAGCTGTTTTTATAAGCTTTACAAATTTTTAAAAACCAATTGTATAGGGTTACCATACGGTACTAAAATTTACCGTTATTCAAAACTAAGTTTTACAAAATTTTTGATCCCTCATAACTTCGGAACGGCTAAATCTAGAAACTTGAAATTTTGGGAGAAGTTAGATCCTTAGAAATAAGTAAGAGTCAGTTAACAAAATTTTTTTGTCACGCCCCCTCTTTAGGAGCTGTAAGGGGTCGAAAATTGAAATTTTGCTAAAAATTTAGCTTTTAAACACCTATAACTTGAATACCAGTTAAAATTTTTTTTTATTTGTATACAAAATTGAAAGCTCCAAAACGAAGGTTTCAATAAGTGTCAAAGGTTTTTCTTAATTTTGACTTTGTCCGTCCGTCCGTATGTTTACAAAAACTTTTACACCGTTTGAAATAGAGTAAAGATATTTTAACCACTGGTAGATATTACAAAAAAAATAATTTCGTAGAAGAATTTTTTTCTGTAGCCCCACCCGTTACGGAGCTACAGCCCCCCAAAGTTGGAAAAAGCCCTATTTTTAAATTATTATAACAAGCGTTTTGTTAAGTGTATTTTCAATCTGAAAACGGCAAAAGATAGCTGGTTTTATAAGCTTCACAAAAATATAAGGCTTAAATGTATAGGGTTACCATACGGTACTAAAATTTACCATTAAGCTAAACTCAACTTTTGCAAAATTTTTGGCCCCATATATCTTCTAAACGGTTCAACCTAGGGTCTTGAAATTTTGGGAGAAGTTAGGTCCTCCAAAATTAGTAGGAGTCGGTTAACAAAATATTTTTGTCACGCCCCCTGTTTAGGAGCTATAAGGGCTCGAAAATTGAAATTTTGCTATTTTCAACCACCTGTAACTTTAACACCTGTTAAAATTTTTTTTTACAAATATGCAAAATTTATAGCTGCAGCATCATATTTCAACATACGTTAAAGGTTTTTCTTAAATTTGAAAGGGTCTCATTAAATTGAAGAAATTGTTCTTTGTCTTAACCATTTTTGGTTTGATAATAATATTCTAGGTAAAATTCCAAATTTTGTTGGAGTTCAAAATTGATTTCCTAGAACCGAAAAAAATGGAAGGGTGAGGACAGGAGGGGGCGGGCAGATCCATCATAAGTTTGCTAAGCAAAAATTTGGTAACCTTCCCAATTGAAGGGCTACTAGGTCTTCAAAATTAAAACTTTTATGTTCTTATAAAACAATAACTTATTCACCATTGTAAGTTTTTCCAAAATTAAACGTTAACATTGAAGCTCCAACATTATATTTTGCACTTATTAACAGGTTTTCTTGAGTGCATTGGGGTTATATTCTAAGTAATTCACTATTAGTCATATAATTAATTATTAATGAAATAACAAAATTATAATATTATCATAATATATATTTTTATAAAAATACATGATAAAATACTCAGTAAGAAACCGTATATAATTTTAAAAATGTGCTTTTTAAAAACCCTTGGTTTTTTCCCCTCACTTGTTTTCTTTCTAAATTCAGTTTTTGTATTTTATATATATATATATATACATTTCAAGTTATGTGTTTTTGTATTATTTTTTTTTTTTTTAATTTCATGAATCGATTTTTAATTTTTTTTTTTTACATAACTACCACACTTACATTAATAAAGTTAATTATAGTATAACAGGTAAGTAACACTCAATTTAATTTAATTGAAAAGTGAAGTAGTTGAAGTTTTTATAAAAAAAAAATTACACAATCATATTTTGATTTAATTTATTAAACTTAAATATGAAAGTTTAAATTTTACTAATGAAACTATAATGGTCTACAATTTTAATTTCAATTTATGACAAAGTATCAATTTATGTGTATATTTAATTAGGAAATGTTGTTAGTTGCGACTACAATTTAAAGTAAAGTATTAAAATGTTATCCAATAAATTTGAAAAAAAATGCAGCATAAAATTTAAACTTTTTATTAATTTTTTAAGATTGTCATGTTTCATTCATTAATTTCTAATTTATTCATTTTGCGTCTCATATTTGTTGACAGTTTTAATTTGTAATTTTTTCAAATTATTACCGCAAGTCCAATTTTAAACTATTTTCAATCATATTTTGAAAAATATTCTTTTTTTGCCTCCTTTCCAATTCTATAAGAAGCATAAGGCAATTACTTTGTTTTCGGGGCTAAGCGGCATGTTCTTTAAACATTATTTTCATCAAACTGTATATTATCCAGCTGTAGCTATTGTATGAGATTATAAATACATACTTTTATACAAAGTTATACAAACAACTGAATAAAAAATTATAATTTGCTGGTCATCTATTATTTTACACAAGAATTGGATTTAATATTTAAAATAGATATTTCGATTTTTTATTGGGTTCGATTTTAATTGGGACTAACCGAAATTGGAAGCCGAGATATTCGAATTGAAAGAGGAATGATGTTTTAATTGTCTATTAATGTCTTTAGGCATAGATGTGATTGACTTTGCTAAACAATGTTTGTAACCCCCTAAGTAAACTAGATATATGGAAAGCTTTGATCACTATCACCTCCTGGGTAGTTTTAGCGGAAGATTCCGAACAACCCAAGAGCTACTAACAATAAAGATAGAACTTTCAAATTTAGTGCAAGGGTACAAGAACCTGTCCTGTTTCCATTATGTCCCTAATATATTGCAAATAATTTCGGCAGTGGTTCAAGTATCAATCACACGCTTCATAAGCCCTAATAAGGGCATATTTTCGATATTGATTAATATAGAAATTTTAAATTTGGTACAAGGGAATTTTGTTCTATTCCCTTTATGTTTCTGAAATTTTATAGGATTCGAGTAGTAGTTCGGAAAGCTGCCTTTCATCTCCCGAGACCTAACCATCATTGCTTCGAAATATGATAAATAAAGAAATTTGAAGTTTTGGTACAAGTTCATTTCCTTTATGGTTCAGAAAATTTAAAATGAATTGGAGCGGTGGTTCGCTTAAATGTCACGCGCATCCCAAAATCTTACAAAGGTATGTCCTATTTTTTATTACAAAGCTAAAACTTATATTTTCATTCAACATTTATTTCCTAATCTCTAAAATAAATTTTGGAGTTTAAATTTCAATGGAATTTATTATAAGTCAGGAGCTTTGACTTACTGTTGTTTCATCACTTCTTTTATATTGACTTTATTATCTTTTATTATTACTTCTTTTATAAAGTCTTAAATTCTTCATTACTTCTTTTATAAAGTCTTAAATTCTAAAAATATTCAAAATGCCAACTGTCCAATGTGCCTATGTTTAATAAAAAAAAATATTTTTATAAGGATAGCAAAGCTTAAGTTTATAGGGTTTATACTGATCAACAGCTTAGGTTTATACTGATCAACAAATTTTTCTACTCAGGCTAAACTAAAGCGGCAAACTAGATGGATTTAATACGGAATTTTTTCCACACCGCGGAACTCTTACGAAATACATGTTATCGATTAGAGATAGCTTTTACGATCTCTCCGATGTAAGAAATAAAAGAATCAATAAAAAGTATTGAGAAAGTTTTAAATACGACGAAGCAGTTGCATGAATACATTTTAGAGAATGATCCTCTAAGAAATAGAAAAGAAATCTTCAAAATAGCCTATCTTCCTGTCAAGAAATTTGTAAAGATTTACGATACTAGAGCATACAAACTTCAGTAAAAGATTTTTTTAAAAACCTGATAGTGGATAGCTCCGATTTTGAATTAGCACGATCACGAACAAAATTTTCGAGACAGACTGAAATCATACATATAGTTATGAAGAAAAGTAAGTTTTGTAGAAAATTTTATCAATTATGTAATGAAAGAAATTTCCCCTCCAATACCAATTACAATAAAATTGTAATTGCATACAAATTTAATCAAAATTTTATTTAAAAATATTTATTAAATAAAAAACAAAAAATACAATCAATTAATTAAATACTTGTAATTTTATTTAAAAAACAATATTTGTATTGTTATATTGTCCAATTAGAAAATCTATTTTTAAACCCATATTTAAGTAATTTGATTTTTTATTATTGAATTATTATAAAATAGATACATCATAATCTTCCAATTATTTTGATATTTCTTTTGATATTATTTCAATAATAATGAGAAGCATCTCAATTTTTTACCTGTACATTATGATTACTTTCTCATGTGTGTACAGGTAAATTTAATATTAAACAATTCAAAAAAAAAAAATATTCAATAGAACTCAAACTTAATAATAAAAAACTAAATTTTAACCTTAATTTAACCTCACATCATTCAAAACTGAAAAAAAAAAACCCATTATTATAATTATTTTTTCTATATAATGTGTAGTAGTTTATACATAAAAAAATTTTCCTTAAACAACTTAATATTATATTTTCCCCCCGTCCCTGTCAACCAATAGATCACCATTATTTCTTAAATAAAAAAAACCAAACAAAATCTTAAAATCTCACTTTTTAAATAATAATTTATTATTATGCACCACCACCGTAAATTACTTTTCATTTTTTTTTTTACAATCATTCAACATCATCAAGCAACTAATATCACCTGAAACCGCGAAATAACCGCAATTGTTGTCATATCAAGCTGTGAATTAATGTAAAAAAAAAAAAAAACAAAACAAAAAAAACCATCTTCGGTTTGCGTTTAATTTTTTTTTTTTTTCTTATTATTTTCTCCCTGTCAGTATTAATACATTCACCGGATTACACCTGATTACACTACTACATGTGCTCCCTTACCTTATGAAAGGTGAGTATAGTGCTATGGTATTCAGTGCTCACATGTAAATATTTTTAAAAAAAAAATAAACTATATTTTGCCTTTGGGAATATTTTGAATTTTAATAAATGCTTGTGCTGGTGCTTTTGTGTTCTAGAAGTTTTTATATTATATTTTATAATGAAATATATGCTATTATAGTGGAATAAGTACATATATATATTTATACATAGTACTTGTTATTATACCCTACACCTAAAATATGTATAGTGGTATATTAAGTTTGGTACGGTGTTGTAACCACAAAAAGGAAACAAGCTAGATAAAGTGAAGTATATATATTTTTCTTAGATTCATATTTTGAGTCGATGTAGCGATGTCCGTTCGCCCGTGAACATAACAACGGAAAAATAAAGAAACTATCTGGATAAAAATTGTACTGTAGGTTACCAGTGACATTAGTATGGCGTGGATTACAAATGCGCGAAAGATAATTTGAAATTTGAAATGACCGAAAGTCGTAGTTCGGAAACTCCCAAGCGTCCCCTTAGACCTAACTTGTATATCTTCGAAATTGATAAAGATAAAAACATCAAATTTGGTACAAAGTGGTTCTGTCTTGTTTTCTTAATGTTCCTGAGATGAATTGAAGTGAAGTTTCGTGTACGTAACAGTAAATTCTATTTGTCAGGTGTAGGGCATTACTAAATCGGTTGCATTGACTGACTGTTGTTTCATTACTTGTCACTTTTAATTCAGTTGTTAACTTTTGTATTTAATACGAATAGTACTTTAAAAATTAAAAGTTTATTAAAGCATAAATTATTTGACCTTTATTTGCAAAATTTTTGTATTAATAAAATAAAACAAGTCAATATTGAATTGGGTTATATGTGAATGCATTCCAAGCAACTTACTGATTTTATTTTCTTGAATTTTTATTATTTATTTTAATTTACTATATTAACTTAATTAACTTATTAAAAATATCACATTTTAAAATATTTAAATTATATTTCCAAATTAAAAAGCAACATTTATATAAGTAAATTATGAAGCAGTTTAAAGGCCGAATTAAGCTCTATTAATACCTGACTGCTGTTCCATTCAAGTCATTTAAGAGTTGAACAGGATTCTCTTGGTTTTACACTTTCCGTTAAGCGGTTAAAAACCGAGTGATATATAAACAACCTAGTGGAGTTTGAGGATCTTCGTTCGTGACACATGAAGGTTAAATTCAAATTTAATGTGGTTGACTTCATATATATGTATATGTAGGGTCTGAGTGTATGGTCTTTTATATTCGAAGTTTTTAAATAGCTGACCACCTAGTTTCAGTATTTTGTTCATTTATATTGCATTGCCTTAAGTTGTACCCCACAGTTATTTTCAAGTTCATTCGTAGATCAGAACTTTAATTTCGAATAAGAAATAGTTACTATTTAATCAAGCGACTGCTTAGAAGTGATTATTTCACTGTCATATGTTGAATATTCGTCTGGGATAACTAATGTTTCTTGATAATCCTAATTAAATAACAGGCCTCGTTAATGGATGATGACATTTTTGTATTTACTCCTTTATATTACAATAAAATTAATTTAAAAATATTGACATCTAATTTATATTACTGGAAATGACGCTTAAAAATAGCTTGACGCGTGACGCGTGTATTATCACAGCGACAGTTTTGACAGATTTATCACAGCGTTTAATAAATAATTCGCATTTTAAATATGTCTGGGATTTCGATACTTCCGAACTACTGAATAAAATATATAAAATTTCCACAAATATACATCTAACAAATGGGTTTTCATGCACCACATCAGAATCTTTAAAGAAAAAAAAATTAATATTTTATTTTCTTAAAAAATTTTTGCGATATGTGGTAATGGAAAAATTTGAAAAGACAACTCTCATAAAATATTTATAATGAATTTGTATTCAACTTTAAAAGGCTTTCGTATATAAGGAACTGGAAATAAAATTATAAGGAAAGTTACAACGGAAATAAAATTCATGATTATCAAATAAGGAAAAACCAAGAAAAAACTTGAACTAGACTGAATTATATTATAATCTAATTTAAATTCATCTTCGTATACTGTCATCAATCCTTTTTTGTCAAACCCTACAAGTATTTTACAAGTTAAAAAAAAAAAACTGACATGGCTGCCCTCGTATTATGCAATTTATATGTTACGAAAAGTGAAATATGTGTATGTGTTTCACTATATACAACTGGCCTACATTTTTAAAAGTAATTCAAAGAATTTGTTGCTGACAAGTACAACGCAGTTTTTAAAAAAAAAGTAACAACAACAGGTAACATCAATTTTTTTTTTTTTTTTTTTGATTTAATCTACTATATTATAAAAGACAACCTTCAAATTGAATAAAAATTTCCTTATTTGGATTCTTGTCAGTCTTGGCACCATACATACACGATTTAGTGGCTATCAATGGAGATCTCTATATATTTATTTATTTTTTTTCGAATGTTGCAGTTGTTTCTTTTGTTGTTTCGAATTTTTTTTTATATCATTTTATTATTTCATAACAATATACAACATGTTATATAATATATCAATTATACAATATAGTTAGTTATATGTTTACTTTGATTAAGTTTTTTAATTGTTGCGTGAATTAATTAATTTCATTATAATTAAATTAAAACTGATGATCAATTAATTTCAAGTTAATAAAATTTATTATTTAATTTCAGTTTTTTTATGTTGTTATCGAATTTAGCTTAAGTATTTGTTGTAATTACTGCTCTATCTAGGCCTTGCAACACTGGGGGTACTACCTAGATCTTGCAACTTATTGTGAATTCTAATTTCCATTACTTTTATTAAATTCTAAATAATATTTATTATTTATATTTTTATTTATGCCTTCCTTACACTTAAAATTGTTGATCTGTGCGGGATTCGAACTGATACTCCATTGGTTAGGAAGTCATATTATCGGGGTCTCCATTTTTAAGTATTTAAAGATACAAATATTTTTTAATAAAGATACAAATATATATATTCGTTTTCTTGATAAAATTCTGCATATTCGTACGCTATTAGGTCATTGGACTACTTTGTTACCTTACCAAGGCCCCACAGCCTCTACTATGTTTCAAACTTGAAGATATACCTGGAAGAATTTGGGACTGAATATTAAAACAAAATTCAAACCTATCTTCGCGACATTTGTTTTAAAGAATATATAATGAAATATAAAAAAAAAATCATAGCCATGATTATTACAAGCCATGCTTCAAAATTAGAAAATTTTGATTTAAGTGTGTTATACAAATAAAATTAAATTGGTTTTAAGTGTACCTAATTTGTTTTTAAGGGACAATTTTTTTCGAACCCATAAGGGATGGGATACACTTACCTCACTACCACCCCGCCAAAGGCTAATTTTTGCGTAGTTTGTGTATTATTTCAAAAAATAGGCCAGGTTTTTACAAAACAAATTTTTTAACAGTTTTTAATCAAAAATACATAAAAATATATAAAAGAAAATATATATTGCAGTCATTTTAATGATAAGCATTTCTTATCATTTAATCATTACTTAAAGTCAAAATATACAAAATAGACTATAGACCATCAATCGTATACCAGTTCTTCGTATAACAAATCATTTACTTGAAACCCCCCTTAACTAACAATTTTATAACATTTTTTTTAACAAAATAGTGTTAACAGTCACATTTTGTTTTCCTTGTTATTAATTTTTTTTTTCTCAAACCCAAAATCTATGCATATATATATGTATACATATATATATACAATTCATCTATCCATCCATCAAATTAAAATGATAATATCATATACAATAAATGTTATATGGTGGGTCGATAAATCAATTTAACAAAACAAAAAAAATAGACAAAGAGGCAAAAATAATGTTATGATCATGAAAATTGACAACATAATTACATTGTTAGCCTGCCAGGTAAAATGATGTAACATAAAAGCGCATCCAAAACACACATATCATCAATATATATACACAATATACAAAACATTATAAAACTTTACATTTTACTAACAAATTTCTATAGAACTGAAATTATGTTTAATTTTGATATGATGTAAAATGGTTGAAGAGTTGTAGTGTACATAGAAATTGTGTTATAAGTTTCAAAAAAATTGAAAACATCTTCATCAGATAGTGACCAAAAAAAAAAATACAAAAGAGGAAAAACTAAACTCATCTCTATTAAAACACAACAGAGGGAAGACATGTATCAGTTGATGATGATGTAAAAGAAAATGATTTTTATTATAATCCCGGTCACCCACCAATTTTAAGTCTTGGTATTCTCTTAATAAAGAGATAATATTTGATTTAAAAAAAATTAAGTCTACATTTATACAAGTTATAACTTTTGAATAGTTGTAGAATAAAAATTACTGGATGTAAGGTAATGTAATATGTATAAAAAAGTGGTTCTTCTACTTCGCTGTCTTAAGACAGCAAAATATTAAAAAAGTTTGAGGACCTTAAAGGGTTATATAGAATATGGAAAAATTTACAATTTCTTTCAAATTTATTCGAAAGCACATTGTGATTCAAATCCCCATGAGTTATTGAAGAAAATGATATATTCCTTAAGCGTTAATCATAAAAGCGTAGAACCGGATTAGCATTTCAATTTTATTTTAAATACACTTTAGAACGAATCGAAAGCAAGTTTTGTAGTGCATTTAAATCTAGACTTTACCGTTATAGCGGATTTTTTTTTTAATTCCACGTAATCTACTAACTGCTGCCACCAGAGAAGGGATTTACAGTTTGTTTTCATTATCTACTTTTATCTACTTTTGGGTTCCTGAAATTTTAAACATAATTTACAAACAAAACCTATGCACCAGACTAGCATTTAGATTCTCTGGCTAAAAACTACACATGAAATCGATACTTGATACTTGTACTAGTTGTAGTTCGCTTATAACAAGCTTTTACCGTTATCTAGTAAGACGAATTTTCAAATTCTATTTAACCTAACCAATGGCTGGATGGCACAGTAGTTTGGGTACTAACCTTTTATGCGAAAAAAATACATTTATGTAAAAATATAAACAAATAATTCAATTCAATAATATAACTTACAGTTATAAAATACCATATATCTTAAATACAAAATTATTACAATATAAACAAAATAGAAGTGTATCTTTTGAAAATCTAAGGGGTTTTTTACATGTTATAAGGCCTAGCACCATCTCACTTTTAAAACTGTATATGAAATTCATTAAGATAAATTCCAATTACACGAAAGACTCCAAGTTCCACATGTACCACTTAAAAAAAACCTACTAGTTTTTATTACCAAAGAGTGGACTTAAAGTTTATTTTGTAATCTACTATTATCTATTGTTACCAGAGCTGGGATTTGTACTTCTACGTGAAACCTAATACTATTTGTATTGAAGTTGTTCAATTTATAAAAATAAGACTCTTCGCAGTATTGCCTTCCGAGGCAGTGATTGACATTTTAAGTAATTATTAATAATTTAGACAAAATTATAAACATATCAAAGGTATACAGATTACTCTAAATGTCATTGAGGCCTTTACATTACACTACTACGTCAGATTCCGTATCCCACACCAATTCCTCTATAATAGTTTTAACATAGTTCAACGCAATTCTTATATTTTGTCTCAAGGTTAAGAAACGATTACCTTAATAACGGTAAAAAATTTTCATTTATTTATTAAAATTTTAATAAATTCGATATTCCTCAACATGATTTGCTTACACGGTGATTTTTTAAGATTTGCTTTTCTATTTTTTTTTTTTTTTTTTTTTTATTTTTCTGTTATTCACAGGTGTATCATATTTTTAAATGTTCGCAATTGATCGATTGATCCAGCGATTGAAGTTGATGTTAAACTATTTGCGGCACACGAAAAAAAAAGAAAAAAAACAAAAAAAAAATTGTTTCACTTAATATATGAATCAAGTATACAGTCACACACAAAAAAAATAAAAAACAAAAACCAATCAACAAAAAAAAAATTTAAAATTGCCCCGATGAGTATCAAATTTCAATCAAGTTACACAATATTGATAGCCGGTTAGAGTATATTTTTTACCACTTTTTTTTTTATTTTTTTTTTTCTTGAGAATAAATGTTCATATAATCGATAATCATTAATGTAATACATGTATGAATAGGGACAGGTAAATAAAAATCTATATATATATATATATATATATATATATAGATACAAAATCTATAATTCTCATAATAGAATTACTCTATTATAGAATACAGAAAATATACATATACTTTGATGGTATATTAAGATAATAGTAAGTTTTCACACATTAGACACCCATTACTCATATACAATATTCTGTTGTATTTTGTATAAAATAGCCATTGCCATCACCATCAATATATTATAACAGTCACTTAGATATATATGAGTATATACCATCATCGTCATATTTTATATAGACATATTATATCAATCTCTCATATTCAATCATATATCAATCATAAAAGTTATGATACGGTATACAATCATAGTTTTAAAATTTTAGGTATATGGTGTGGCGGATTAAATCAATTGATGATGAATTAATTTTTGAAAGGTTCTGTTGTCATTTTTAAATGCTACTTCTGCTATAACAGTTGGGATGAAACACCAAAATTATTATGTATGGTGTGGAATGGAATTCTTAGGTATATATTTTTGCAATCTTGATTGTTCTTGCTTCTTCTATATTTCGTTTTTTACATTTTCTAGGTTTAATAAATGTCTGATTTTTTTTTTATTTTTGATTTTAATGTCACCATAGGTGGGACGACGCGGTTTAATAATTTGGAATTAACAGAAAAAAGATAAAAAAGGGGTTATTGGCATTTGATATTGTGTGTGGTTATAATTCAATATTTTGTATTGATCATAATATTTTTTTTTGTATATATACTTCAATATTTAATCGAATTTTTTTTTTTGTAATTTTTTTGATTAGTTCTAAACAAAAAAAAACAAAAACAAAAAAAAAAATCGCGAAAAAAAATATATAATAGATATATATAGAAGATAATAAAAAGAATTGACAATAAGATTTTAATAATATTAACAATTCAAATCTGAAAAAATTTCAATCATAATATTGATTGATTAATATACAATGAAATTTGGAGCAGATTATGATTAAAAAGAAAAGAAAAGGTTAAAGTTATTTTTGAGGTGGTACGAGTCTATTAGATTTTTTTTGGCGGGGATATATGTTGTTTAAGAAGTTGTTTATAATATCTTATAATTGTACAAGGAAGAATTGAAATGCGAATTTGAGATGAATCGTAAATAATAAAGAGAATTGAAGAACAAAACAAGTGAGATGGCAAGGACATTAGGGAGTGAAGGCAGGGATATTATTTATTTATTTATTTATGTACCGTGCTCTATCACATACAATGTGATATGTGAGTAAATCTGCCTTACCGTATCAGGTGTGGCAGTTAAATTTATTTTATATTATAGTATAAACTATTACGATATCTATTATAAATTATATTTTTTTCAGGATTTGCACCCGAGACTTTTCGATTGAAAAGCTGCTATTCTAATAACTGAGCTATCAGTCAGATGCAGGGATATTAGGGAGCGAAATATGAAGCAAAGTTTTCTCCCGGAAAAACAACAATGTATTATTTTCTTTAATTATTAATTTGAAGACGCACTCTTTAGAACAAATAGACTATCGCTTTTATAAATGTGTCTAATATCTATAAGAATATAGTACATGTATTTCATGATATGTACTTTTAAAGAACAAATATAGAGCTAAAGCATGGGTCGCACATTTATTTTGGAGTGACCACATTTAATATCCGTCAAACTCACAATATGGTTCCCGTTTAAGGCGTTTTAGTTCGAATCTTAATTCTCGAATAAGTACTGGGATTCGAAAAAAAAAATTTATTTGATTTTCGATTTGATCGTTATTAAAAACGATTTTAAAAAAATTAAACTCATTATTGGATTAAAATTAATGGATTACGTAGAACTAAATAACTATATGTTAAAGATAGATAGTGTTGCCAGCTTTCAAAAAATATGTATCCTTAATGGCGTATATTACCCTTTAAGCTTACTTTATTCATAAGGACACCAACAAATTGAATATTGTTAAAGGAAATATTTATACAATTTTGTTTGGACACATCTAATTACTTCAATTTTCACCACACTGTGTGGTTCGATTTATTTTTTATTTGACATTTGTTATTATTTGACATTACATCAATTTAAAATTCTTTGCTTTTTTCATATTCGTGAATATATGAATGTTTAATTTAATAAATCTTAGAGTTTAATTTTATAATAAAATTTTATAGTGCTAATATTTTAATTTAGACATAACTAGGTATATATAAAAAATTTCATTTACCATTTCTTTTTTTTTTAATGCTACTATGAAATTAAATCATTTGTGTTTGTAACTAAATTTAATTCAATGTTAATTTAATATATGTTTTAGTCAAACATATATATATGATACACAGGGGTTGACGAGACCTCACCAACATGTAAAATTAATATTTCAAATTTTGAATTATTATAACTACTTCAAACACTAAATTATGATGGCAATACTAATATTTTATTCATGACTGAAGAATAGAATAGAAATATGTTTAATTTTTTTTTTTTTTTCTAAAACAAAATTTTAAAAATAGGAGAATATAGAATATAGAAGAAGAATAGAAATTGTTTTCTTTTTATTTATTAACCGAAATTTAATTTTATGAAATTTAATTAAATTTTTTTTTATGAATATTTTGTGAATTAAAAAAGTGTTCAAATTTATTTACCTACAAAAAAAAGGCATTGTAAAACTCTGCAGTCAGTGGTGTGAGGGTTTTATTTTATGAATATTACGTATTGTAAACAGTGATTAAATTTATACATATAAATTTTTAATAAAGTATAAACTGACTCAAATTTTCGTTAATTTATTTGTATGTAGGTAATGAATTAAATGAAACCTTTAATTTGCAAAAGGTTTCTTTTTTTTTTCTTAACTTAAAAGTCTTATAAGACCAACTATATCATATGCTGGACCAATTTGGAAAAAATCAGAACATTGGAACCAGAATTCATAAGAGCCTGCGTAAATCTACATAGAAAACCAGAAACGGACTACGAAACAGTTTTTATTTCAATGCTTGTACCCTAAAACAAATACTATAAGATACGATAACTTTTTAAAAAAAATTATACGTAATCATTTTGAAAGATCTCTTAACACGTTAGAAAATGGTTTAATATCAAACATATATTACCATAACGAAGAGTATATTAAAAATTGTTTAAAAACTGGTTTTATTCCGTCCGAGCATTTTATTTACCTAGATTCCAAAGAATATATTAAAAACCATGAGCATGTCCTCCTATTATATCATTATAATAGAAGGGCTATATGCAAGTTGCAATAGATTATAACCTTTAAAACATTGAAACTAATTTATTAAAATACGCAGTCAGGTAACTTTAGATTAAGCTTTAGTTTTAGTATTAGTACTCAATAATGAATATAATAATGACAACAAATGGATAAAATTGCATATTGAAATATACCTGGTATTACATAGGCCATACATTCGAAAATAAATTATTAAAAATCTGAATTTCTGTCAATACCATGATTTGGACCATGGGTGACTTATTCTATATTGTTTTTATTAGAACTAGAACGATTTTAATGAATTCAACATACAATTTAATAAAAGATACTAACATATACTCTATAATAAAAAAACGTACTAGAATTACTATAGATACAATTCTATTTGTTATAATAATTTTATATGCGAATTATATAAGGTACTTCTATATCTGTGAGTTATATAATTCAATTAAATTATTTGTTTATAATAATAAAAATTATTATAATATTCAAATTAATATAAATTACTCCTATAGTGCACTTAAATAACGATTTAATTTAAAATAAAAAAAGCAAAATAAATTCAGAATTATTATTGACATACTATTCAATAACAATGAACCAATGATTCTCAATCTAATGAATGATCGAGCGTTTAATTATACTTTTAATTGCACAAAATAAAAAAAAATAAAGTATCTGATTTCATAGTAATTTTATATAAAATTATTTTTTTTTTTGCAATAATCAGATTCCATTTTAATTGATTTAAAATAATGTAGAGATATTTAAAATGTATATAATATATAATATATACCCCATATTGGGTGGTGAATTTAAAATATTTTGTTTTACTGTTTTCATTTCTGTCACTCTCTCTCTCCTTCTCTTTTTTACCTTTTCAAAACATTTTTTTTTTTAACTTTTAATTCAATTTAATTTCTGATTGACAACTTTAAACTTCTTATTTTGGAATAATTAACTTCAATTAAACTTCAAGCGTTTTTTTATTCCAAAGTGTTTTATTTTCTTGTTTAGGCGTTTGTTTTTTAAAATTTCTGATTTAAAAAAAAAATGTCAAGATATTTTTTTTGACTATCTTTATTTCTCATCTATGTATCTATAAGATTTTTATCAGAAAAAATATTTCAATACTAAATATTTCGTAGTTATTTAGTATAAAATGAGCAAAGAGTTGACAATTGAGTTAGTGATTGATTTAAAAATAAAAATAATAAGTAGTTAAACGTTCAATATAAACAAATTGATTTCCTGTCTTAAATATACAGATTTTTTTTTTTTTTTTTTAATTTGTTTAAGAATGGGATTAGAATTTAAATAGAAAATAATGATTTAATATTGTCTTTTAAAATGTATCTTTGATTAATATTATGTACAATTTGTTAAAATAACAATAAAAGCTTTTAATTGTATCAGTCAACGATTATTTATATATCAATAATAACAAAGACAATATCAATTAATTAAATGGGTGTTCAACGCTCCCCAAATTAAATTATTTGAAAAAATATCAAAATAACAATTAACTATGGAGTTATGTAACACCTACATACTGTTGAACTAATAATATTTGATATATTTATAAGTCGAGTATGCATATCTATTAGAATATTATCTGTATTATAAATGACTCTTAAAAAAAAGCTTTGAGGTTATGTTTTTATATTAACTAAGTCGCTTTTGATTATGTTAAAAGAGAACCAATTAAGGAAGAGCAGAAATTAACTTAGAACGAAGTAAAGGGTTAAATTCGAGGAACTTTTTGGTACAAAATGAAACACTCGGCAATTTTAAATTAAAGCTTAATCTGGAAAAAAAAACATTTTATGATCGCTTATAAGATTTAACTGCTACTTTAAATTTTTATAAAACCTCTTATAAATCTATACATAAAAGTAATATTTTAATTAAATAACATACAATTAAATTTAATTACTATATTTAATACTCAAAAACAATAAAACAAAGAGTTAATAAAATTACTCGCTAATTACCAAATTTAGTAATTAAATATTCCAACTTTATATTAAGTTTAACTTATATAACAACCAAATTGGCAAAAAATAGGAAAAATCCCAAAATTTTAGTCCCATAAATTTTTTGTTCCTACTTTGATACCTTTTAGCACATTTTTTTTATACTTTTGGAATAGATTATGTCTATTTCAGTTCGCCTGTCCTTTTGTTTAAAACTACTACACCCTTTTATGTAAAGATTCCTGAATAGTTTTTATATTAGTTATTTTGAAGCGTATGATTGTGCGCAGTATGAAGAAACATGCAGATCTCCAGGGAAACAAAGCTTAAATTTTTCAATGCTTGTGTAAAAATCATGATTTTGTATGGCAGCGAAACATGGCAAAATACCTAAAATAATCAGCCAGAAATGTCAAATATTCATTAATAATTGTCTACGCATCATATAACAGAATATTCTGATCTCTCAAAATAAGCAACTAGGATCTTTAGAGAACTACAGAAGTAAAACCCATATTGAGGAAACAAAAAAAGATAAAGTTAAGTCGGAGGGTCATACGCAAAGAAAATATCATAACAACATAAGTCGCATTGCGTTGCCTCAAGGAAGTAGAAGACTCCTGCGTCCAAGTAATAACCTAAAACAAACAGTACTAAATGAACTGAACCAATGTAACCTCACATGGAAGAATGTAAGAACAGGAGCAAGAGCCGTGTGAGATAAAGATGTCAAATGGAACCTCTTGTGACCTCGCGCAGTGACATGGAAAAATAAAAAAGCAAAGTGCAGCACAGTAAAATTAGGAAAAGTTTTAGATAAAAAGTTTAAATGATGTCATACAGCATGTAATTTTATTCAAAACTTCCTGTATTTAAATGCCTATCCTGTATCCTAAAAGCTTAAAACCAAAACTATCAGAGAAGAAGATCTTCAAGATTGAATGTATGCAAGTTCAGAAAAAAAACCAACCCTATCAGAGGAAGAAGGTCTTTAAAAACGAAAATACGTAGGTTATTTCAAACTTTGTATTCCCATTTGTTTTTGATTTGTAAGAGATAAGAAATTTAACTTTTGGTAAGTTGTAAGTTGATTTTCAAAGTAATAATGTAAAGTAGCTTAAGGTTTATATTTTTAGTCTTTTTCAAAAATGTGCCCCTTTCCAAATCTTTAGTCTTAAATATTACTTTGGTTTTTTCTTTTTTTTTTCTATTATAATTTGATTATGGTAATCATTATGCTTTAAATTTTTAATATCGGTTTTTTTATAGTTTATACTTTAATTATAGTTAAAATTAGAAAAACAGTTTTTTTCTGAATTTAATTAAGTAATTAGTAATAAAGTTTGTAATTATATATGTTAATTCTCATTATGAACTGGAAAAAAAGTAAAAATTTTACTAAAAATCTTAAAAATTTTCTTAGAATTCAAATTTGAAGACAAAATCAAAAAAAAATTTGAAATTCATAATAAAAAATTTAATTCTCGTGGTTTAAAACCTTTAAAATTTTTAAAGAAACTTACTTTAATTATATATAATTATCAGCCTAATAATAATCTGTTTTTAATTTTTAAGAGTATATATTACATTTTAATTTCGGAGAGTTTTTGTTGAAAAGTGTTTAGTGTTAGAAAGACTATAAAATTTAAGAAATAGTGGAATCGTTTTATTTGATAACAATGTTTAACCTTTTACTAGACAGTCTTGATAAACTTATCCAAAAACTAATGATTATTTTATCTGATTAAAATTGAATTTAACTAAAATGTAAAGCCTTAAAAATTAATAAAGTCAAAGCTGAGTTAAATCTATAAGGCTATGTGTTAACTCTACTAGAGGGTTTTCATTAAGTACTTAGCAACTCTGTAAACATTTTCAAGGAGGGAAATTCTTACCTTTACGATAACTCAAATGATCTACAAACGGCGCGGATCTGTCTCGGCTGGATGGCACAGTGGTTAGAGTGCCGACATCTCAATGTTTAGCATCTATGTGCAAACCCTTTCAAGGAGGGAAATGCTTGCGATTTACGATAACTTAAATGATCTACAAACGACTATGTGACACAGTGGTTAGAGTGTCGACATATCATGTGAAAGCAAAATTTTAAATAACTTCGAAGGTTTTCTGACAACTCTGTAGAATAACTTACGCCAAAAAAAAACCTGATATATAGTTTAAATCCGATCCCAATAAAACCAAATTGTATTTAAATATATTAACGCATGCAGAATCCTAATAATAACAATTCAATTATAAAATGCTAGACATGCGTATAATTAAAAATAAGCTAAGTATAATAAAAAAATATTTAACTCATTGCAATATTCACAGTCCAAATATACTAAAAACCGAATAATTTTTGTTGACAAGATCACAATTCAATTAGTAAAACATTAACAATTTTAATTTTATAATAATCATAAAGCATATAAAGTATACTAAAAACATCATAAAAAATAATCCAAAAAGATTAAGGTTATAATATCCAGTACCCACTAATATTAGGTTAACATTGAAAATAAATCTCCAACAACAAACTGTATTCTTAATTTAAATGCAGTAAGTTCTCGATTTATCGAATTCATATTTAAGCATGTTTTACAACATTAAATATGAAGACATCCCGAGGAATGTAAAGATTAACATAATTTTCAGACTACAGGAAAGTAAATTAGAAATTTTCACAGAAAACTAGTTTAACTAAATGTTAAATATGGAGTCACCTAAACTTTATACTTAAAACCTTATCTAATTTTGCTGTTCTTCAGCTCTGCCTTGTTTTAAGTTAAGACTATGCAGGTTAACCTTAAAACACTTAATTTTGATATATCATCGTACACGTTTCTCTATCTAAAGTCCAACGCGTACAACTCGACACTGTCGTCAACGAAATATATTTTGCGAATACATGTGTTTAAATGCCGTCGGATATCAAATAACACGAGAACCAAGAGTCCCCAAGAAAGATTTTTACATATAAATCGTAATTTTCTAAAAACTGCTGCTAATTTGATGGCAGTGTCAAATAAAAATTAAAATATCATACAAATTGGATTTACTTAACGAATCAAGACTGCGACTGCATCTTTCAAATATAAGGTTAAGAAAATTAAAATCGAAATTATAAACACTATTGACAAGACGCAATTTAAATTTATCTAAATTTGCGCTAAATCAGCTTTCAAACTAGTTTTATTTTGACAGAATTTTAATTTAGAAAACAAAGAACAAACCTAGAATAAAAGTGAAGTACAACTGTACAAGAATTATTGTAATACTAAACAGTAGAACGAAAATGTAAAAAGAAACCGGTTTTTTGTAATTAAACTAGTTTAAATCTAAAATTCTGAACTCAAAAGAATACTTCGAAAAATCGAACCTTCCAACGGTTGATTAAAAAAAAATAATCATTTTAAACATAAGCAAAAATTTATTCAAGAAACATATAAGAAATGTCTGTGTCCAAATATTCTTCATTATTACTAATAATTAAGATGTCAAAACAATTTTAATACAGTTCTACTGTGTTTAATCATTTAACTTCAAAATATACCACTATTATATGCGACCATTTAATTTTATTTATTTTATTTTTAATTTTATGGCAATTACAAGTTTCAAAATTAAATGAAAATATTATTAAAAATATATATCTATATATATATATATATATATATATAATTATTAAAATAAATTAAAAAGTATAATATAATTATTAATATTGGTTTTTTTTTAAACTTCCATATATGTCAAAAACAAGGTTTTCCAGTAGATTTGTTACACTGTTGAGTTTCAAAAAAAAAACAAAAAACGAAAAATCTTGTTGAAAATTTTTCATATTTCTTGTTAATTTTCATTCAGCATTGATTTTTCTTTTAAAAAAAAGTTGATTTCTTTTTTTGAAAACTGATTATTCGATCAATATACTTGCCGTATTTATGTAATATAATTTTATTTATTAATTTTGTTAATTTTTATATTCATATATAAATTTTATTTGATTTCAATTTAAAATGACCTTGCCTATATGAGGGTACCTATCATATTTTAATAATAGTAATAATCTAGTTTAAAATCGTACCATATTGTACAAAAAAACTAGTTTAAGAATTCTATAGTTCCCTTTGATTCACCAAACTCCCTGGTTATTAATGAAAACTTCTTTGAGTTCTGATATACCAAACTCACTGCTATAAAGCTGAATGTTCTGAAACTGGAGGTTAAGTCTAGTGCGAAGAAATGAAAACCGTATATGTATTCAAATATGTTCTTAAGCCAAGATTTAAGCCTAGGGAAGATTCAAAGTTCTAAAGTAAGAAAACTTTAACTTTATACATATTCTGATATTTTCTTAATCGTAGAATTAAGTCTAGGTGGGCTCAAAAGTCCGAAGAAATTAAGATCTTAATATATAGATATTCAATTATATTCTTAAGTCAAGAGTTAAGCCTAGACACAATTTAAAGTCTCAACTTATGAAAACTTTTACATTAATTATATAAAGTAAGATATGTTCTTAAGCCTGAGTTAAGTCTAGGAAAGATTCAAAGTTTAAAGGTATGAAAATCTAAACTGTTGTTAAGCCTAGATTTAAATGTAGGGAGGATTCAAAGTCCGAAATATAAAACGTTGACTATATATTATTAAGATACGTTCTTAAGCCTTGATTTAAGACCAGAAAGAGTTTAAAGTCTTAACTTATGAAACCGTGTTCTTAAGCCTTGATTAAAGCTTAGGGAAAGTTCAAAGCGTCCATTTAAGAAAACTTTAACTATATATATATTCAGATATTTTATGTGTAGTTAAACATGATCTTAAGCCGAGGGAAGGTTTAAAGTCCGAAGATATGAAAACTTTTACTTCATATGTCTTCAGTTTTGTTCTCAAGTCTAGAGTTAAGTCTAGAAAAATTCAAAAATAAAAGAAAGTTAACAGATTTCATCTTAAGCCTTCAATTAAGTCTAGATTAATAAGAATATTACATTTCAATTTATTCAATCTAGATTCAAGCCGAGGAAATATTCAAAGTCCCAAGATATGAAACCTTTAATATTGTGAATATTATCACTTCAAATCAATATTTTAAATATTAAAGAAATTATTTCAATAAAAACTTCTTAGAAATCCCTCGTATGCAATTCATTAAACCGTTCAAAAAGAGAACTTCATTACACCAAAAAAAAAAACCAAAAACTACAAAAAAAATAACAATAATAACTTCTGCACTTTTTTAAAAAAAATTATCAATTTATCTTAAATCACGTCTCCATTACACCAAAAATAGCATACAACACAACATTTCATAAATCGAAAGAATACCATAAACACACAAACACACAAAAATAACTTAAAATAAAAAAAAATAAAAAAAACTATATTCATTTTCATTGAAAGCAAACCACATCATTTTCTGTCCATATATGGTGCATGTCGACCCCGAAGTCATATTAAAAAACATTCTATCAAATATATATTCCAATACGAATATATATATATATATATATATATATATATACATTAATTCTTTCTTAACTTACTAAGTTAATATATCAGAAAACATTAGTAAAAAAAAAAACTCAGGGGGCTTTAACAAAAAAAAACAACAAAAAGAAAAAAAAACACTTCAAAGTTGATTACCAAAAACAGAAAATCTCTTTTTTACACTATCAATGACCATATTTGTTGCACGCGACATCAATGCGATGACATAGCCACATTTAAGAGAGATAAAATTTTTGGAAAATAAAATAAAAATGTAAACCTTGATGAAAAATATAGCAACAACTTATAAAGCAAAGTGATTTAATTTGGATAAAGTGCAAAATTGAGCTATTCGTCTTATTAATGATCCCAAAGTCAAATCAACGCGCTTTCCACTCAGCCATAATCGTACAGTTGGGTCACTGACATTTGTTTTATGCATGCATTGTAGAAACTAACGGCAGTTCCCCTTCAAGATAATAATGCCTCCCTTCAAGATTTTTCAACGGGAAACGACAAGGGCAACAGATGCTCATCCCTACACAATTGAGCAACCCAGGTGACGCAATATATAAATCTGTTCTCCAAAGTTGATAATGGATATGTGTTAACTAAATTTAAGATGAACATTAACATCTTTCTTCTAAATATCCCATTAAATTCTTCCCATCTTCCATAATCCAACAATCCCCAATATTTCCAACAAATATCCCGAAAGCATTTCGTATCTCTACCCTCGTAACCTAGCTTTGTATTTGCATCACAAATCTAACCTTCAAATTTAGTTCAAAAAGGCCTTATTACACACTAGCTAAAGGAACATTTCTTAATTGCTATGGGTGGCTTTCAAGTTTTCCAGTATCTCTCGTAAAAACAAATAAACTTCAAATCACTTTTTACTTAAGGTTCACATCACTGTTTAAAACCTCTGATCTGATACCAAAAGCTATAACTATTTAATTTCGGGTCTTCAACATTTTAATCAGTTACCAATGGAATGATAATTTCATAATGTTCAGAAAAAACCAGAGAAGATATCAAAAATAAAAATTTTAAAAAAAAGAGACAGAAAATACAAAAAAAAATTCAAAAAAAAAACAGATAATCTTCTTATGATGTCATTGTCGTTTCAAGAAAACCGAAATAAACGCCAAAAATTATAAATTACCAAAATAAAACAAAACTAAAAACTGGTATCGATTAAAAATAAATTTTTTTAAGCCCACCAAAAATTCCAAAAAAAAAAATTTCAAATTTTGGAAATACAAAAACAAATATATGTATAATTTTATTATTTTATTTTTTTGGTTTTTAATTCTCACCTTCATTTCCTTTGTTTCCGGACCACGATATTCCATATATCTTTGTCGCATTTCATCTTCATTTACCATATAACGATCCTTTTCTGTAGATGGACTTTTTTCACCATTTGGTGAATATTCTTTATTCTCTTTTTTATTTTTATTACCACCAAATAATTTTTTAACTCTTTCAAAACCACCAATTTTTTTTTCACGTTTCATTGTCTCACTTAAATGATGTTGACCACCATTTGGATGAGTACCAACACTCGGATCATTTAAATCTTTTGTTGATCCTCTAATATTACCTTTTGGTGGACTAACAGATGAATCATGATGATGGTGTGGTTGATGATGTGATTGATGATGTGATGATCGTATATCTGATGAAAATGTATCTTTACGTCGTAATGTTGATTCTTTTGGATATTTATCTAATCTTGGATCAAAATGTGAGCCATCATCTATACTTCGTTCACGAAATACAAAATCATATTTTTTACGTTTTGGATGCATTTCATCTGTATGACGTCGTTCTTTTTTTAGGAACAACTCACAAGCTTTCATAATATCGATTGTTGTTATTGGCTTACGCCATCTAATAAAAAAAAATGAAATAAAATAAATGGTTTTACAGTTATTTTATATTTTTTATGTTGGTAGGATTGTTTTGTATTTAAATTATAGAAGTGAAGATACAATTAAATACAATGAAGAATTTGATGTACGGAAAAGTTTCATGTAGAATTTATAAATAATCAAAACTTTCGTTCCGGATTCTGGAAGGTACATTGATACGCTTACTAGAAATTCGGTCGTCGACCGTTTGAAAGTCAACTCTACAAGTTTTGATTACTTAATTATACAACGATATTTAAAAAAGAGATTCCTCTAAATGGACACAATTTGGCAATTGGCGATACAACACATAGTAAGTAGAAAAAATCGACTTTGAATGGCATTGTATGCCGACCTGTGTACAAGTACAGTTCATTAATGTATTTATCAGTTAAGAAAATTTTTAAAATAGTTTTATGATTTTTTTTTAAATTATATTACTTTTCTTGTACTAACTAAATTTAAATTAAAAAATATATACTACAAAAAAATTAATTAACTTACTTAGTCGTTATGTCACCATTAAATGATTCTTTTCTAAAGTCATTTTCAATACCAGAATCACCCTTATCAAAACTGCGTTGTTGCCTTTTATCACGTGTTAATGTTGAAATATGCCATTTTTCTTCATGTGGACCACCACTAATATTTGTAGAACGATTAACAGTTACTCCTTGTCTGTCTATTGGATCTATATGCTTAATATGAATATTATCTGGTGATGTTCGATTAATATCACTTATTTGTGAATCTAAACTTCTTGGTTCACAATCCATACGATACCGATCCGCAACAGATAACAATGGATCTTTAGATCTATCCGGTGAATCTAATCGTTCTCTGCGAACGAATTCTTTAACGTGTGGTTTACCTTCTTCATCATAAGTTGTTTCTTTCTCATGAATTTCTTTTACTCTACCTTTATCATCATGATAATATCTTGTATGTATATATTTAGATGATTTTAAAGCTGATTCTTTTGCAGCTGGTGTTGAAGAAGGTATATCTAAATGTGAACGATCTGGAGAGTATTTATTGTCAATTTCATTTGCTGGTACTTTACTTTCACGTATATTAAATTTATTTTCTCGTATATTATCACGTTCTGGTGATAAATAACGGGTTCGATCTGGTCGATCATTGGTAGAACGTTCATGAATTCTATTTGATCGTTCAGTTCGTTCAACACGTTCAATACGTTCCACGGGAGGACGTTCAATTTCATATGAAGTTCTCACAAAGTTTCGATCAGGTGAATAATTACGTTCAATTGTTGTTAATGGTTTCCACTCATTACCAACTGCAAATTTTCTAGAATGAATTTTCGATTCAAGAGCTTCTCTACGATTACTTAAATTATTAAATTCATTTCTTGATTCCAAAATGTAATCTTTACGTCTAGCGTCCATACCGTCAGCACGTCCACGATTTAAAACCGTTGTTTCAATTGTTGTTGGTGGGGAAGAACTACGAATAACTGGAATTATTGGTGGTTCAACTGATGGTGATTTACTACGTTCAAAATGATGATGGCGATTTGAAAATTGATTATCAGTAAAATATCTTTGACTTGGTAATTCATCTTCAAAATATTTTCTTGGTTCAAAACCTAAACCTTCGTCATCACTCAAATTTCTTGGACTTAATTGTTTCCATTCTGTTGGTGATGTTAAACCACCACGTATATTTGTTGTAGTAGTATGATGATGAAGTGATCTTGGTTCATGATTATAATGATGATAGTTAACACCACTACCACCATTACCATTTAAATAAACTTCAGATTTGTTATTATTATTGAAGTTTTTGTTGTTATTATTATTATTGTGACTAGGATAATAATTTGGTGTTCGTTCATGTTGTGTGGTTCCTTTTGTATTGAAACCATTCGTTAGTTGAAAAGTTCTATAAGGAGGGGAATCCATTTCTCTAGTCGGACTCCTCATTGTTACTTTACGATGATGCGGATGATGATTATCGTCAGTTTGATCTGCAGCTAATTGTGCGTATATAATGGGTTCGTTTGGTCTGGTGTAAGAAAATGCTGGTCCACTAATTGTTGGTGGAGGAGAAAATCTTTCCATAGACAAACGTTTTACCATACCATCAACAGTTCTACCTTTTGTAAGCGGAGGTTTTTCTGGTGGTAATTGAGAACTGTGCATATCCTTGTAGGAGTTGCTTGAAAGTATAGGCAGATTAACTGCTGTTGGTTTTTCAAATTTATTTCCTTCTGTACTTTCTTTTCTACGAAAATCAGTTGTTGTTTCGTGTTCTTGATTTGTATTTAATTTATTATTAATATCAGATAATATATGACCACTTGGTGGTGAATTTTCTTTATCACTTAAACGATTTTGACTATTTCTTTCCAAATCAGTATTTTCTTTTCTTTTTACCGTTATTTTTCTATTATTTTCTAATTCGTTATTCTTTAAATTTTCTTCGTTATTTAATACTTCTTCAAAATAGCTCTCTTTTTGTGTATTTTCAATAATTGGACTTAATTGTGGTATTACAATTGGTTTTATTAATAATGATGAATTACCGTTATTATTTCCAATATTATTTGCATTATTTGTAATAAATTCGTTATTATCATTCTCTCGTTTCTTTGTTAAAATTGATTTCGATTGTAGTCTATCTTTACTATATGTGGAATCAATTAAATCACTTTTACTACGTTGTACTAAACGTCTACCACCACTTTCCTTAAATCTAGCGTCCTCTTCAATATGACTTAAATTTGTATCACTACGACGACTAAACAAATTAAATATTGATGGTTTTTTGGTTTTTTTAGCTGACGCGTCACTAACACTGCGACTAAGAGGTTTCGTTGATTTATTTTTTTTACGTGTCGGTAGTGAATTAAATTTATTTGGTATTACTGTTGGTTTATTTCTTAAAGAACCCTTATGATGAGAATGATGATGATGATGTGATTTAGTTTTAGTTAATTCACTAGGTTCAGCTTTACATTTAACACTTTCGGCTTGTTTTAAAACTAATGCGGCTTCTTTCAATATAGATTTTTCGTCTAAATTTGTTGGTGGTTCACGTCTTAAATGTGATGTTTCGGGTGGTTGTAAATTTTTCGTTTGTATTGGATAGTTAGTAGATTCGTTTGGTCGTGTACCTGTAATTAAAAAGGAAAAATTGAAAATTATTTTTTCAGTATTGACAAACAAAATAAAAGTAAAGTTATTGACATAAATAATATTAAGACAAACAGAATTAAAAGAATTATAACAAATACAGTGATGTTCTATGTTTTTTAAAAGTAAGTTGATGTAAATTAATAGACAAGAGAGGCTTACTAGATTTTGACCATAGCGCTATTTGCTAAAGACTACGCAATGAAATTGCGCTATCTGTTGGTATATAAAAAAGATCTAATATTACAGAAATAGATAGATTTAAGAAATAAGTTTTTAAACAACTAAAAATTTTATAGTAATGTACTTTAAGAAGTTTATTATACCACGGACTAAGTATTCCTACCTTCAAATGAACCCAATGTTTGAATTTACTATTATATATTAATAGATATCTAATGATACTAATTTCTGACTTGATCAAGGCTTTCCAAATTAAAAACGAGAGAATCAGTTGTGATCTGATTCTTTAAAGAGAATCAGATCGCATAGTAAGCTTAAACATAAAATTGAAAATCCCCTGATAGCATTTGATGCAATATGAACATAGAACAGAAGGTACAAGTCACATAAAATTTCATTGAATATAACACCTATACCCATATTGATTAACTCGTCACTGTACATTCTAGTAAACTTACAATCAATTAAGTAAAATTTCATATATTTTTCTTTTGTCTTATTTTTTCCCCTTAATTGACTCATAACTTAAGTAAATTTATTATTTAGTTTATCTTTTAATATATTCATTACATTTTAAATATTTGTAGTACAAATACTAATTAATTCTTTCAACAAAATATGAAATTCTTACATTTCAAATATTGACTTTTAATATTTTAACCCCAATAAAAAACAAAAAAAAAATTTATTTTAACCGATAAAAATTTTAATTATCAAACCGTCTTTTAAACTTCAAAAAAAAGAGCAAAAGAAAGCAAACAATTATTTTTTTTTATAAATTCAAGTTAAAGATACATTTTGTAAACAATTTTTTTGTTTTACACAAATTTCATTTACAAAAAAAATAAAAATTCAAATGAAATTTATAATAAAGATCAAAAATATGATTGAAGATAAAATGTGTAATAATTCTAAAAATAAAAATATTGACGTTACTAACTTTGTATTCACTATAAAAACTTAAAATTCAACATTTAATATCAGAATTAGAATCAGCATCAAAATTAGCATCATAATATTTTTTTTTTTTGTTTTTTAAGATTTAACGAAAAATTTCAACTTAAATACAAAAAAACCAAAAAATAACGAAAGTTGTATTATGAATGAGCAACACACTACAGTAGACCATACCTTATACAAGAAATTTTGTTCATCCTACACTAAATGAATCCGATATTAAAATACAAAATATATATATTGTGTCATACAATGTATTAAATGAGTGAGTGTTATAAATATGTTTTAAATGTGAGCGTATCATAATTATTATAACTTTTATTTTTTTTTTTGTTTTTTCGTGTCTTTTATAGGTTAAATAAATTTAAATTTGAATTTGTAAAACTATTTTACACATATGTGCAGATTTTTTATATTAGACTTGATTTTAAATATTTTTAATTATACGTTTTGATTCAAATTGAATGGAAAATGAAAATAGTTTCAAGTTTTTAAATTTATAGAATGAATTTCATAGGTAATATGACAAGTTATTGTTTATATTAAGATATACTTTTTTGGAGTTTTTATGAAAAGTTTCTGTTTATCGAGTAATAGTATAATATTAATTTACTATTTTCTATATTCTTATAATTTTGAATTAAAGTATATGATCCTCCTAAATTGAAGTATTTAATAATTTCAGCTTTGAATATTTTACGAAACATATTTTTGCTTTCATTTTAAAATATTTTAAATAAACATTTGTCTTTATTTTAATACATTTAATCTTTGATCTATTTGTTTTTCAGTTCTAGTCATTTAAAAAGTCAATAAGTCATTTAATAAGTGAAAAACTTGAGAGTTATTAAACTGCTTTGTACCTACTTTGATTCAATCAATACTTTAGTGTAATAAATTGGAAAGTTTGTTGATTCAACTTAACTATTAAGAAAGTAAAATGCATTTATACATTTAGTTTTGATTTATTTTGTATCCCTCCTAACTTAAATATGCTTAAAGAATAAACTTTTAGTAATATTTTATTTGGGTATATTTAAATAAATGTATCATGGAACTCCAACTAATATTTCAAATAAATAATATTGATTAATTTGTTTCTAATGAAAACTAAAATCAACTAAAATAGTAGAAACAATAACGAGATTATTTTATAGATATATTTTTCCATTTATCTTTCCATATATTTATATATATATATATATAAATAAAATATTTAAAGGTTAAATTCAATTTACTATAAACGTTTATATTTTCACCTTAGATTTTCCAAATTTAACATAAAACAAACCTATAAATACTTTCCATTTCAATTATTAGAAAATAAAAACAAAAAAAAAAGAACAAGAACAAAAATGAACTTCATATTTATGGTGAGAATTTACAAAAAAAGAAAATTGAAACCTTGATTTAATTAAATTTTTGAATTTCATATATCATAATAAAACAAAAGACTCAAGCGGCGAACTTGAAAAATTTTCTTTATACAAAAAAAAAACATGTTTTATTTTTAATATTTTTCAAAGCCAAAATAGACTTGAAATTATGAAATATAACGGAAATTATCCACCAACATAGGTTTTTTTTTATTTAAGGAAAAGTAATATTAAGTAATGAAAATAATTAAATAGCTGTTGAAATGTTTATATTTTTTGATATTTTTTAATTATCAACAAAAGATTTTTAAAGTTTGAGTATAAAGGCCAAATTTTAAATACTTTAAATTTAAATATTTTTCCAATATAATTATATTTTGCAAAAAAAATTGTCTTATACGTATTCCCATACTTTGTTTGCCTCAAAGATCTTAGGGAAATTTTTTCAGAACCTTTTTAAAATTTATGAAAAATATGTCATTAATTGCATTTTTACCTTATGCAGTTCAATATATTATTATTATAAAACCACATACACATTTTTAAACCAAACTGAATATTATTTTTGTTATTAAATACATTATAGAGGGCGTTTTAAAATTATCTTTAAATATTTTTCTAATAGATGAATAAATTATATTTAAATATTCCTCCTGCTTTAAAAACGGATCCAATTAAATACAATCTTTGAATTACTACATATTTATTGTGTTGTTAAATGTTGCACTTGCTTGAATATAAATTAATCTGGTAACTCTGTTTTTACAAGCTGTTCTAATATAATCAAGTTTTTCCTTTAAAATATCTTACAAAATATAAAATAAATGTATATTAATCTGTTCCGTGACCCACCAATATATCACTGATTTACAATTAAATAGAACTTAAATACATGTTAAAGTGCCCTTGAATTGAAACACGTCCATTTACTAATTAAGATATAATAAGACCAAAATTGATAAATGTACCTTTCAATTTATTTCAAGGAATGTATATATACAAGAGTATATATTTATATATATCTCAAGGACGTTTTGTTTCACTTTTTAACCTTGTTATTTAAATTGACTGGAGAGTTAATGATAAACGTATATATAAACAAAGAAAAACTTCTTATCATGTTTGGAAATACAGGATTTGACCTTGAAGCGAATACAAAAAAACTATATTTAACATTTATTTATAAATGGTAAAATCTTAATCTTGTTTTTTCTTTTATAACTCGAAATTTGTATATTGATTTCGAGTATGTTTTTTTTCCAATATATTTATATATAGTTAAAAGAATTAAACTTAATCTATGTTGAAGTATTTCTTGTGTAAATTGATGGAAATTGGTTCAAAATGAAAATTTGTAGGAGATTACTCAAACATTATTCCAAGTCTGAGTTAATTTGTTAAACCCCAGAAAAATACAGAGTAAACGTAAAGAAAACCTGTATCAAATTTATAGTATCCCAAAGTATCCCTGTATCAAAGTAAAATATCTCTGTAAGTCAATATGATCCCATCAACCATGTTATTCAAATTGCCAATTAGTTATTCAATTCAATTACTACTAATCTAAATGCTTAAATACCGACTAACCTTTACATTTCCAAAAAAACCAATTTCCCTACAATTCTTAGAAATCAATATTATATTTTTTAAAGTACTAACCATAATGCTTATAAAAATAATCTGTAATTCAGTCAATATTTACATACAAAATTTATAACATTTATTAAGGTGTGGATATAATATTTAAAAAAAAAAAGTTATTTCAAAAAATTATCACTTAAGTCGTCATTAACACTTAAGTTGAATTCGGAACAAAATGTTTTCAAATTCATTACTGATGAACCCATTAAATTTCACTACAAAAATCCAAAAGAATAGTTCTTCATTAAGAAAAAAAAAGTGTTGATTCTCAGAAAAAAAAATGAAATATAAAAAAAAAAACTTATGGTTTATTTTGCAATAATTAATGGGTTTTTTATTTCGACTTTGTTAAAAATTACAAAACAGATTTTATTTTTAGGAGTTTTTTTATTAAAAGTTTTTATTTTTTTTTTTAAATCAAAAAAAAAGTTTGTTTTGAAAAATAATATAAGTTTTTATTGATTAAATAATTTAAAAATTGATTGTCTGTCTCATCTAATACTAAGTATTATTTTGCATCTAATCAAATTTTGTTCTCACCATTTTTAAAGTTGAATAACATCTTAGAAAAAAATTTATTTTTTATGTAATCTATAATGTTTTAACTCAAAAAAGTCTTGAAATTGAGTTTATTGAAAATATCAAATTTTAATATCTTAAACGTTCATTCCTGTATCTAAAATGTCTTCGACATTTCGCTGGTTCTTAAAATATTAAAAATTCCACGATTCTTACTACTAATCTTAAAGATATTTTTGAATAATAGCTTCAGCGACTGATTAAGTCAAAAGCCCTACTTTTATTTAAATTTATTAACAATTTACAAAACTTCACAAGAGAAGTCAAACTTTTCAAAATCCCCCCATTTAAGCCCTAATACCAGCAAAAATAAATAAAATTTTTCAATTTGAGAATATAACTCGCAGATACAAAATTGAATTACAACTCAAATGCATAATTATATAAAATTTAATAAAAATAGAATTGTACCAATTAAAATATAAGACATTCTACATGTAAAAATGTTTAAATGTTCAAGATATTAGTATACGTTCTCTAATTCTTCAACATTTCAGATAGAAAGGCTAAAATTATTAGCCAAAAAGTGGAATATACGGCATATGAAAAAAGGTAAAATTAAATATCTCTTATATCTCCCTTCTATCATTTTCCTAATCTTATTCCTCAACCATTATATTGCGCAAGCGCTATTCGCTCATCTAGTTCTTACACTACTATAGACTTTATTACCTCTATATTCTGATTACGATGGAAATTGTGTCTATCAGAGGATTCAAAGTAATCTTTTAAAGTTATCTGTCTCCCTTATTAAAAATAGAAATTACCAAAAGCTTCAAGTTCCCATTAAATAAGTTCTTTTAGAACAAACAGTGAAACAATCGTACTGAACCAAATCACTTGACTTATTAAACTAAAAACTCAAGATTTTGGGAGTTGTACATTAGTATATTAAGAAAAAAAAACCAAAATTAATGAATAAAATTTTGTCACATTTTTTTTTTCAAAAATAAATTGAACATTCAAAACATTCTTTTAGAACTAGTTGGGGTTTTAAATTCTTTTTTTTTTTTTAATTTTTTAAAACCAGTTTTATCAATTATAATATTATATTGAAATATATATACTTTTATATGATTCTAATTAACGCTTACCTAATTTATAAAACAAAAAAATTATTAGCTTATTTTAGCTTAAGATTTAAATACATGTATGCATGTATTTAAAAATAAATAATTTTTTTTAATAAAACAAGAGACCAACAAAAAAATTCCAAAGAAAATGTTGACTTAAAAAATTCGAAACAATTTAAGCAAAGAACAAAGAAATTGTTTGTTTATATTTATTTACTTATTTTTTTCATAAAAATTCACAACTTTATTAAATTATTTATACTTTTATTAAATATATTTTTAAATATTTATTTTATTTATTGTACTATTTTGTTTTTTTTTTTTGTTTTTTATATTTCTTTAATATATTTTAATATTTTCAAAATTTTTTAAATAATATTTTCTTTTTTTTTTTAATATTTTATTAATATTTTTAATTTAATTTAATTTAGCACTATTTTAATTTTCTTTAATACAAAATGTTTGTACTTTAAAATAAGCTTCTTTAATTTAATGAATTATTTAATATTATTATTTAAATATTCACTTTAAATATATAAAATATCACTTTTAATCACAAAAATAACTAATTTATGTATTTTTAAAATTTTTTTTAAATTTTTAAAATTTTAATTATAGTTTTAATATTTCATATGTATAGTATATTCTATTTTAAAAATCAATTATTCAATTTACTTATTCAGAAAATCTGTTTTGTTTTAATTTTATTCGAATTTTCTTTTGAATTTTCATTTGCTGTTTTTTTTTTTTTTTTTCTTTTTTGCGATTTTCTTTTATGCGATTTTTCAATGTCAATGAAAATAAAAGTAACAAATAGAAAAAAAAATTACAGGAAATTTTTATTTAGTTTTTTTTTTTATCCATACAGTTTTGATTAGTTTTTCTTTTTTATTTTAAATTTTTATTTTAATTTTATTTAATAATTTTTCACCGAAAAACTTTGAGCTTTTCGAAGAAATAAGCTCAGGTTTTTCCGTTTTCGAGACTTCATTGATTCACCGTCAATTTCTAAATGAAATTTCAATAGAATAAAAACGGTTTTATTTTTTTGAGTAAAAACTCTCCCAATAAAAATTCAAAAAAAAAAAAATGGCAAAACAACACTATAATATTAACAGCTAAAAAAATAAAACTGAACTTTAAAATTAAAAAAAAAAAAAATAATAAAAACCTCTAAATCAAATATTTAAAAATATTTATAATATAAAAGTAAATAAATAAAATAAATTAAAAAAAAAAGTCAAATCAACCTTTTTTGCACTGCCACGCAAATTTTCAAAAAAAATACACAAATAACAAGAATTTGTTGTTGTTGTTGTTGTTGTTGTTTTTTTTTTTCTTCCGTTTCTTAAAGAAATCTTTAAATAAAAAAAAAAACAACAACAAGAAATTAACAACCCAGCAAACAAATAAAACGACAGAGTAACAGCAAGTTAAACGACAAACAACAACAAATTCGTCGCGCAAAGTGCCGTCATCATACTTGTATATCGCCAAAAAATAAAAAAAACAAAAAAAAACCTCATAAAAAATAAAAAAAAAAAAAAATTAATTTAAATCGAAGAAAAAAAAAAAATAGTCAGAACTTGAAAGTTTAGAAAAAAAAACAACAAATAAAACAGAAACACTGTACTGTATTCACAGTGAATAAAAAATATATATATATATATATTTACAACAAAATCTCAGAGTGATTTTATATTGCTAAATATATACAATTATAAACATATTTATATATACATATATTAAAAAAAATTTTAATAGCTAATAAATGTATTAAAAAGTTCGTTCATCAAATTGTCATTTATTTTGACAACCGGATTTTTTCATAATCCAACTATCAAAATCGGATTATGAAATACTACCGCATTCGGATTTTAACCCATCTGTCAAATTACTTTTAATTGTTATAACCGGTTTTTAGTACCGGATTACTAAAATTTAATTGTGAAAAAATTCACCCGGTTAATAAGTGTTTATATAAAATATAAGAAAATATTGTCTCAATAAATGATATTAATTTTAATCTTGTATCGCAAGGGGTTAATGTATATGAAACGAACCATTTACAATTTTTATTTGTTTTTTAAATATTCTTTTGACTTAAAGCAATCCTTTACTAAATATAGTTCATTTACAAACAGTTTATTAACCAATCGTTGGGCCGAAATGGGTTAATGAATTTCAATTGACCCAGTGTGTATGCAACATAACTTCAAAAAATCAATACAAAATTTCAAAACCATTTTTATTTAGCTATCCTTTTTTTTAATTGAAAGACAAAATATGAAAAGATTTTGGAAAAATTTTAATGCCATAATGGGTTAATTGAAATTGGAAGAAAAAGTTTGTTTCCACTTTTAATTTAGTTTGAGTCCTGTGTAAAACTAGACATACATAATTCGTTAACAAATTTAGTTTTTACTGAACCTCGTTCCGAAAAGGATTTAAAATTTTAAACTTCTTATTATAGCCAATTACACTATCAAGTCAAGTAAAAGAGTTATATTCCAAAAGTGTCCGGAATGTGTTCTGAATCATATACAATATGTATGCACACAATCTATTAGGTATTTGCCAGTATGACATGTAGACCATACTTTCTATCAATTTATAAGTAATATAATTTATTTTTGTTTATATTATATATTTGTGTATTTTAAAAAATATTTGGTCACTATGGGGATTTGTAAAAAAATTACTTTTTCAATCATTTGTTTTCAAATTGCACACCTCCTCGGTTAGTAAGCCAAATGCTCACTCACTCACCCACCGAGGCTTCTCTCTGGAATACTATTGCAATTATATAGTAGTATATATGCAATATATACAGTAGTATATAAAAATTTTAATTATCAGAACTTTTTCTTACATCTTGGATTTTTCCACGTAAATAAAAGGAAATTATATGCATTGAGAGCACATATGGCGTATAAGAACCAAAACAGCCTAACCCACAAAAAAAAAATTTTAGAGGAAGTCAAATATTCGGTTTGTATAGATGTGTTTGGAAGAAATAAATTTTCCCAACAACTTTTTTTTTAATTTACTCGCCTGAACAAGATTCATCTAAGATTGCAAACCCACTAAATCCACTAGACAGACAAGTGATATTCCTAGTTATAGTTTTAAAATTATAATAATAAACTTAATCATATTCATTAACTACTATATAATATTTATTTAAAATTAAAAAATAAAGAAAAAAAAAAACTGCGAAAATATCACAGTTTATCGAATGAACAACAAATAAAAACCAAAAACAAATGAAAATCAAAAAAGCAAAAATGAAACAAATAATCGTTTGTAATCATCTTAAGATTTTTGTTGATTTTTTAATGCTGTTATATTTAATATTCAACATCATGATTAACAAAATAAAAATATAATATTTAAAGTAATAAAAAATATGTATATATATTATATATATATATATCCATATTACCATTACTATGTACATACATATTTTATATGTTAAAATGATATAAATAATAATAATAGTAAAATTAAAACGGATTTCTTTCCGTCCACCGATTAAAAATTTTTTTTTTTAGTAGTTAAATTATGTGGGCGAACAAGGTAGATTACTTAAGAAGAAGGAGAAAAATAGTCAAACAACTACAAGTATATGTATTATGTATTAAAATAAAAAAAAAAAAAACAGAAAGAGATAACAATAACTAAAATAAAAAAAAAATTAAAATAATTATTACTCCTTTTTTTTTGTTTTATTTCAAATTTAGTTTATTTTTTTAATTCAAAAAATTTAAACTAAAAAACTTGCGCTTATAAGACATTCGATTATAAAATAATTAAGTCTACCGGAAACAAATAAATTCAAACTTTTTAATTTATTGTAGATTTAAATTGTTGAAGATTTGTAATAATAATTTTACTAGAAATTAAAGTAGATTTAAAATTACCCTTGATAGTTTCTGTGATAAAAATTATATCAGAAACCTTGCGTCGAAAATTTAAAGTACACAAATCAATTAACTTTGGTCTTTATTCATATGCTGGTAAGATAACGGGATTCGACAATGGCAAGTGGCGTAAGGCAAACCTAAGAAATGTTTTTTGTATTGCATGAATCCTTTCAATGTGTACCATATAAAACGGAAACCAAACTTGACTAACATTTTCCAGGTTCGGTCTTTCAAGTGCACAAGTGTACAATGATTTAAGAACATAAAGGTCTGAAAATTCTTTTGCAGAACTTTTAACAAATTCCAACAATGAATAAACTTTATTTATAATATTGCTATAATGAGTTTTAAAGCTAAGTTGTGAATCAAACTACACTCATAAGCCATTAATTGAGGTAAGTTTAAGTAAACTAATACCATCTAAGTTATAATTGAAACAAATAGGACTAAATCGACGTGTATAAGATATCTATGCGCATTTATTTACATTAAGTTGTGCTAGTTATTAACTATCCAATTGGTAAAGTTTCGAATATCATTCTAATAGAAGAAACATAATTTACAGATAAGATAAAAAGCAGAGGACCAAGGTGGCTATTTCTGAAATTACAGTTTTATATTATATATATAAAAATGTTAATCTATTTTAGTTAAATATCAGACTTTAAAGTTGTGCTTAAAAGTTAAATATCAGACTATCTAAAAAATAAGTTCTACCAACTCTAAGAATTAACGACATGTGCAGACAAACTTAGAAGTACGTATTAGTTGTGCACTAGAGAAACAAACTATTATTTTCATGTAGTTGGATGATGAAACACTCAAGGAGTCCAAAAAATTAATTAATTACTTTAAAATCATTGTTTGAAATCATTATACTAATTGTCATATACTCCTC
>OY720445.1:21772373-21958146 GCA_963082915.1 Dolichopus griseipennis | reverse complement strand
TTTTTGTTATTCAATATGTATTTTTATAAATTTAAATTTATGTTCGTAACGGAATGTCAAAACAGCCCTAACAGCAATTTATTATACCAGCTTCAAATAAAAAAATCGGTAAATTGAATTACGTTATATTTTTTGTTATTTGTTCTCCTGGACAGGAAATTTATTATAATTAAAACAAGTGATGAAAAAAACCAAGGGTTTTTAAAAAAGCACATTTTAAAAATAATATAGTGTTTCATACTAAGTATTTTATCGGAATATAATGAAGCTTCATTCAATATTAATGTTTAATTTAGGAAATATATAAGTCAGTGACTAAGTTACTGCTTACTTATAAAAACAGTAAGTTTTTAATTTTTAAGCCATATTAGCCCCTCTATATGGAATGTTGCTAAATTTCTCAAGGATATAATCCTCACTACTCCCCATCCCACAAACTTTTTTAGGTTCTAGGAATTAAATTGTGAATTCCACCAAAATTTGAAATATTACTTAGAATTTTACTATTTAAGCAAAAATGGTAAAAACTGAAAGACACTTTCTTCAATTTAAAGAACCCCTTTTAAATTTAAAAAAATCTTTTAACATATGTTAAAATATAATGTTGGACCTTTAAATTTTGTATATTAAGGAAAAAATATTTAAACAGGTATTCAAGTTACAGGTGTTTAAAAATAGCAAAATTTCATTTTTCGAGCCCTTATAGCTCCTGAACATGGGGCTTGACAAAAAAATTTTGTTAACCGACTCCTACTAGTTTCTAAAGATCTAACTCCTCCCAAAATTTCAAAACCCTAGCTGGTACCGTTTAGAAGATATGTGGGGCCAAAAATTTTGCAAAAATTGATTTTTGCATAATGGTAAATTTTGGTATCGTATGGCAACCCTATACTACTTAGCGATATATTTCTTTAAAGTTTATAAAAGTAGCTCTCTTCTACCGTTTTTCGATTGAAAATAAACTTAACAGAACTCTTGTTATATCAATTTAAATATAGGGCTTTTTTGAAATTTCCAGGGGCTATAGCTCCGTCACCCTTCAAAATTAAGAAAAACCTTTGACACATGTTGAAATATAATTGTAGAGCTTTGAATGTTGTATATCAATAAAAAAAAATTTTAGACATGCATTCAAGTTACAGGTGTTTAAAAATAGCAAAATTTCAATTTTCGGGACCTTATAGCTGCAAAACAGGGGACGTGACAAAAAAATTTTGCTGACCGACTCCTACTAATTTCTAAGGATCTAACTCCTCCCAAAATTTCAAGACCCTAGCTTCAACCGTTCAGAAGATATGTCTGGCCAAAAATTTTGTAAAAATTGAGCTTTGCGTAATGTTAAATTTTTGTACCGTATGGCAACCCTAAACATTTGCCTTTTAAAAATTTATAAAGTTTATAAAACCCGCTATCGTTTGCCGTTTTCAGATTGAAAATACATTCAGCAGAACTCTTGTTATAACAATTTAAATATAGGGCTTTTTCCAACTTTAGGGGGCTGCAGTTCCGTTACAGGTGGGGCTACGGAAAAAAATTCTTCTACGAAATTATTTTTTTTGTAATACCTACTCGTGGTTAAAATTTCTTTTCTCTATTTCAAACGATGTAAAAGTTTTTGTAAACATACGGACAGACAGACAGACAGACAGACAGACAGACAGACGGACGGACAAAGTGAAACTATATAGGCACATTTTTACAAAATTTTTTGAAAATGTGCTAAAAATACAAGAGTTATTCAATATTTTAATCAAAATAAATTAACAGAAAATCTTTAGCATAAAAATTCTATTACATAATTATTAACTAATTATAAATTTTGATTATTTATAAGAATTAATAGTGATGGTATATCTTAAAACTTATAAATAAACTGAAGTTTGATCATCTATATGATAAAAATGGATGCCGTTGTCAAATTTATTTATAAGCATTAGTTCAGTAGGCAATAGATCATTTTGTCTCGTGCCATTTGATTTGAAATCACGAGCTTATTTAAATTTTTTAAGATGTCGCGTCCCAAAACTTTTTTTTTTTTACAAGTGAGGATTTTGAAATCGACATCTTAATGTTGTGTTTGTTATTACCCTATAATTATAGGAAGTTAAAATAAATCTTTAAGACAAATGAACTTAAAATACTAATAAACAAATTACTTCATTAAATTTAAAATTAATTGAAGCTGCAATTAAGAAGATTATACTCGTAAAAGGAAATGACTCGAGAGTTTTGACACGCAATTATTACCCAGTTACCCTATTAAATATTGATACTCAGTTTTTATGAACTGAAATTATAACAAAATTATTAAAAATATAAAGTTAAATGCTTGTCTTCGGCACCCATTCATATTTAAAACTCTTTTTCTTTATGATATATGTGTATATTATAATATACATAAAGTATTTCTATGAGTATTAAGGACAACTATTAAGGACAACTCAATTTGATTTGAAATTTAAAGATTCTAAGAATAAAAAATTAATTAGAAAATTACTTATACTTTGTTTTTTAATTTTCCACACTTGATGACTTCTAGATGGCTTTGTTGTTAATTAAAAATAAATGCAAAATATTTATATATATTTTTAACAATAAAATTTAGTTGGAAATAGAATACGAAATCAAAGTTAAAAGAATGTAATCATTTGAAATTTATTTACCATTGATGTCCACATATATTCATATATATGCACATTTATATATGAATATAATATAAGTTATTAAATATCAGCAGATAAGACATACAATCGGTTACTTTTAAAGGTTTTACCATTTTTATTATTATTAAACTTTAACCTAATCTATTTATAAATAAAAATCAATAAATCCGGAAAAATTATCAAATCCATTAGAATCCAAACCTTTAAATTCCAAAATTACTTATAACCTATTAGTAATCGGTATATGTATACCAGATATAACTAACATAAAGTCGCAAAATCTGTAACCACAAAATCTTTAAAATGATTACTCTTAATTCCCAAAACCCAATACATAATTATAAAAAATTGTATCTTAAAATAAAATATATAGATATATATTATAATTATTTTTTTGGAAGTATTTTTTTAAATACTTCAAATAAAATTGTTAAATATATTTAACAATTTGTATGTGTATTTTGTGATATAATAAAAAAAAAATATGAAAGAGATGTGCACGATTACAATTTTAATTTAAATGAAAGAAAAATTAAAATAAATACTAGTAATTAAATATATCTATGTTCAATATACATATATATTGGTTTAAATGTGATAATATTTTTAAATGGTTTCATTACATTAAAAAAATAGTATAGTTTTTATAATTTTAAGAACCCTGGAACCTAGGAAATTAAAATCAAGTACAAAAAGTAATCACTTCCAAAAAATAATCAAAAAATTAGAATTCAATTAAATTTTTTGACAGATTAGAATTTGTATCAAAATTTCACTGTATTTCTTACACATTTGTTTACTGTATACAATTTTTATACGATGTGAACAATTTAGTCATAGGTATATTAAAATTTCTTCTCCGTTTGTAACGCATCGATTTAAACATGACATATATTAACACAAAGGTATGGATGAAATATCCGAAAAACTAAATGAGCTAGATAGTGTTGCATTAAATCTTGACGCCTTATATTACTGTTTTACAGTAATTGGAAAACTGATTCATGCAATAAATTCTGCAATAATATGTGTCTGTAATATTTTTTAATATTTTTATCTTATAAAACATAATTTGTAGGATATGATATATATATTCTGCAATTTTTGATAAATCATGACAGTCACAAAAAAATTTGTTTCTTATTTTGATGGTATTAAACAAGGTTTAAATGAAATATATATACACACACACACAGATAAACATTTCAACTATTCCATTAAAAAAACTCAAATTTAAAATTAAATCAACAAAACCACAATTGAAAAATTTTTCTGATAGAATCAATCGGGTAAATAAAAAAAAAATAAAAAAAAAATCAAAAATAAATAAAATGAGTAATATTAAACAAAAACAATATTCTCTTTCTCTTTCTTTTTATTTACAGATCAACAATTTAGTAAAAAAGAACTTGTTGTTATTGTATATATAACAGAAAAACAGAAATTGTATATACCAAAAGGGCTCCAGCATATTTTTATTTTATTTATATATACCTACAGTTATTTATATATACATTTATTGATTTTTCATATATACCATATTACCATTATATTGTATTATTTTTATTTTGATTAAATAATAATATTAATAATATTTTTTTTTTTTTGGTTTCAAATAACCCAAAAATATCAAATAATTCAAATAGACTGAAAATAAATTTAACAGTTATTTTTAGAAAATAATATAATTAAATAATATTAAAACTGAAAATCGTGTTTAATAACTGCTCGGGTGCGGAAAGTCGCGTTTAAAATCGGACATTTAAAACTTCCGGATTTTTTTAAATTTTCGTTTTGAAATTTCGTGTTTTTAGTAGTTCAGAAAACTCGTTCCTAAAATCTACCGTTTTGAAAGCTGTATTTGCTCTGAACTGCATCGCATTAACCCAATAATTAAGTTTCAAATTTGTAGTGTAACTAAAACCACATATTTACAGTTTTTTTTTAAAAATATATACCCAATAACGGGACTGCATTAGAAATTATGGAAAATTTCATTGGTTTTAACCTTCAATTGACCTTCACGAAACTTTTAATTAGAAAATAGATCAATTAGACGTATATTCGAAAATTTTAAAACATTCGATATTTATTTATATAATACCAGATTTTTATACTTGGGAACTTTCATTAGTTCCAACCTTCATTTCACCTTCACGAAACATTTAATTAAAAAATGGATAAATTAGGCAAATATTTTAGAATTTTTTAAACATTCGAAATTTTTGAGATTTTTATATTCGGGATTTTGAAAGTATACCCTTATATACATATAGTATACCCTTATATACCCTAAAAGTAACGGTTATTTTATATTTAATTAAAAAAAACATGCCCGACAGTGACAAACAATAGAATATTAAATTAAATAAAAGCTATCATATTAATATTATAAAATCATTTATATTATTTTGTTTTTTTATTTAATATTATTTACCTGTTAAATATAATTATAATTAATTATAAATATAATTTACAGTTGGAATGGTGAGTTTATTTTTATTTGTATAATACACTGTAGACTTCCGCAATTTATTTAATACTTAGTTTTTTTTTCATTTTACTGTTATAAAAATATTTTGTATTCCTTTGGATATTATCTATATTTTATTTCTATTGTTATTATTAGTATTATTTTAATTATTATTATTATTATTATCATTTTTTTTTATTATTATTTTTAATAATTGTTATTATTATTATTATTGTTATTATTATTATTATTAACCGTTGCCCTCAGTTGTTTGTATTTTATCAAAAAATAATACAAATAAAAAAATAAAATAAAACAACAATATGAAAATAATTAAAAATAAATAGCAAAGAATCAACATGATGAAAACAAAAATAATAATTAAAACTGACTGATATATAATGGAGAAAAAAAATAATACAGGAGCAAAACAGGACATTTTTGTATTTTTTTATATTATTTGTACTATATAATAATCAAATGCAATTATACCATTCTTCAGATACAAGAGATGAATACTATAGAATTATGTTGAGTCTGTCACTAGATATGTTATGGATCTGCTACGGTATAAAATCATGGATCCGATACTTTTCAAAAACGTCATTACAGTAGAAATCCCCTCATGACGAAATCCCAATTTGGTCCACTTTTCAAAATCCAATTATCATATAATCGAAAAAGCTGGATTTTAGCAAAATCGGAAATCTTCTGTTATGAAATTTAAAAATTGAGACTCAAAAAACGGAACTAGCGCCACTTTAAAATAATTATAAAATGAATCTAAAGCAAACTGATTTTTATGTCAAAAAAAAGAACAAACCATGATTACTTTTAAAGATTTTCCGAAAACATCTTAAGATTTCATTTCTTAATTTATTTAATTAAATTCCATTTTAATTTATAATTCTTTTGTCTCTTTTTCTTTTTTTTCATTACTTTCCGCCATTTTCTTTTTGTTTTTGAAAATTTGTAAGTGAATTCCTACTTAAAAAGATTTAAATGAATATAATTACAGTTAGAAAATAATAAAATTAAATAACGGATTTAAATATCTATTAAATTAATTTTTTTTAAATTTCAAATATAATTGTGCACACTAAAAAATTAGATAAACATATTGAAAATTAAAAAATATAATATACTATGATATGAAATGTTTATAATTTACAGTTATAATTTATAAAATAATAATAACTGTAAAATAATATAATAATAAAAGAAAAAATAAAATAAAGAAAGAAAAACAATTATACATTTATAATTATTATATTGTATTACGAGTAATGTACTTACCTTGAATATAAAAATGTGTAATTACTATGTACTAATAAATATATTATAATAGAAATTTAATTTAATATTCTGGAATTCTAACTATAAATAATAATATAAAAAAATAATAAAAAAAAAATTAACAAAATATTATTAAAAATTTTATGATAATAAGCAAATTTAAATAATAAAAAGATAATAATTATATTATAGGATTAAAAAAATTTGATTATATTCATTATATTTGCATTTGCTAGAATATACTTTGTATATTATTATTATATTTATATAAAATATATAAATATATATATATAAAATATTAGCAAAAATATATTTATAATAATAATATCCATTTAAAAAAAAAATATATATATATATATATATATATTTATATATATATATATTATATATTATATATATATTATACACACATACTCGTATATAGTTAAAAATAAAGCTATATTAAATTTAAAAATTTAATATAAATTAATATATATATATTATTATAAAAATTAATTAAAAATATTTTTTCCAAAAAATTTAAAAAAATAATAACAGTTAATAGTATTTTTATTGACGTGATCCTTGTTTTTAATTTTAGTTATTCTTTTTTTTTAACTTTTTTCACTTGATAAAATAAAGAACGCCATGAAATCCGCAAAAATAAAATCCTAATTTTTCAAAATTTTAAAATCCAAAAAAATTCAAAATCTAAAAAATTTCAATTTGAAAATTTCTAAAAAATAATTTCAAATACAGTTATATAAAACCAACTTTTAAGCTATTTTAAAATTTCGGCAGTGGCAGAAATTTCAATTTGAAAATTTCTAAAAAATAATTTCAAAAACAGTTAAATAAAACCAACTTTTAAGGTATTTTAAAATTTCGGCAGTGGCAGCCCCCATCATTTTTAAAATCTTCTTAGCTGTTAATTCTCATATTATGGAATAGAAATATGGTTTTTTTGCAGACGTTTAAAAATTACACAATATCATAATATTCCAAAATTTTGTTTAGAGGGGATTTAGTAAATGTCTTTTTTTAAAATCTAGGTTTTAGAAAATCTCGCGTATTTAAAAATTTCGTATTAGAAAATAGAAATTTAAAAAAAAAAACATTTTCAGAAAATCTTGCTTCAATTGAAAAATCTCAGGTTGTTAGAAAATTTCGCGTTTTTTAAAAATCTCTAATTAGAAAATCAAGATTTTTAAAAACCGCTTTTAGAAAATCTAATTTTTATAGAAAAATATCGGTTTTAAGAACTTAATAGTTGAATTTTTTTTGAAAACGCGATTTTCTTAAATACATTTTCGGAAATCAGATTTTTTGAAAGCGGTATTTACTAAATCGCGACTTCAACTCTAACCGGTTTCTGTCTTATTATATGATACAAAAATTTGGGTTTGAATAATTTTTTTAAACGTAAATTTGATTAAATTGTAATTGTTTGCTAAATTTCGCTTTCTGCTTTCCTTAAAATTTATAATTTTCGTGTTTTTTACAATTTTGAGTTTCGTTATTTTGTATTTGTGATATTATATTTGTAGTTTTCCCGACCATCACAGTAAAAGTGTTTTATTTTAATAATTTATATTAAATATAAATAAAAGGTTATTCAAAATTTTGTATAGGTACTATTTAATTGAATTATATTGTGAAATAGTTTTTTACAATTTTAAATATTTTTCATATGATTAAACAATAATTTAAATAATATTATTCTGTCTATAGTTTATTATATCGGTATTAATTTTTAAAATATTTATGTACTTACAATCTATAAAATAATTTTAATTAAAATAAATTGCAATATAATAGATATAATACTATTTAAGCACCTTATGATATACTCTCAATTGCAATTCAATAAAATGAAATAAATTAAAAATTATTATAATATATTATAAATAAATATATAATTTATATATTTTTTTGAAATTTTAAGTTTAAAATAATTGAACATGAAAATGTGAAAATTATTACACTTTTATTTTTACAATTGAATGAATAAATTATTTGAACGTTTAAATTTAATTTTTTTTTTTAGATTTAAATAGTATTTAATGGTTGTATTATAATTGAAAAAATTTCTGAAATATATATTTTAATATCATACATAAATATTTAATAAAATAAATTTTAGAAAGTAATACTTATGACAGTCGATTTTAAAATATATCATGAAATGGTTATGGGATTTAAAAAAAATTTGAAATTTTTTAAAATATAGTTTTATGCTAAATTGCGATTATTAGAAATATAAAATTGCAATATTTCATTTATTATATTCTATGTTTAAAACTGTTTCTTAAATAAAAAATTTATTCGAAAAATACATTTTTTTAAATAAAAGATCTTATAATCTACTAAATTTAATATATTTTATTAATATTTAAAAAAATTTATGTCTATTCTTATCTTAAACTTTTAGAAAAGGTTAAGATTCAATTAGAATCATAAAATTTTCAAACTAAATATCAAATATTTTTGCCTCATTTTTACTTTAACTGAGGAACTTTTTTACTTTAATTGTGAAATTTGTAACTTTAGAGAAGCCAATTTAATCTCGAAAGTTACTTTTAGTGGAGAAATTTAAATAAAAGCTTATAAAAGCATTTAAACTGACTATAGAATTGCATAAGTTTGTAATAATTTTAAGTAAAAATTCTTCCCTTAAAGTAAAAACTATTCAGTTAAAATAAAAATTATCGGAAATTTTCAATTAAACTAAAGAAAATATATTAAAACTAAGACAAATCTAAATTATTTTAAGAATTTTAAAAAATTTTTTAAGTTCAATTTTCCAAACAATTTGGATGAAATCTGACAAATTTGGGGCAATGTCATAATTTCCAGAGTCATATTTCCCTTAGAAAGTAATGACTCATTTATGGAGAATAAATCCCTAAGGGACTTAAAATTCATAATAATGAGCCATAACTCCCTAGGGACTTTTGACCCTTGGAGTTTTAACTCTGGAAGGTGGGTCAAAGTTCTCTTATACAGTTCTTAGCTGAAAGATTATTAGTAACATAAAAACAAATATTAATTATAATTATGTAACATCAATGACAGGTACGAATGTTTACAGACTTTATTGAAATGTAATATCAAAAATAATTAAAACACTTTTTGGAATTAGATTCGAAAACACGTTATTCATTTTTTCCAAAATTCACAAAATTTTAGTAATATAATGTTATAACTGGTTAAATTTTTAAAGAGAGTTATAACTCACTTAATGTTTCGTGAATGCTAAAAGGAATTTATGACCCACTTGTCAAGGAAGTTATGTCCCAAGTATTTGAAATATTTGAAAGTGTGACAAAAGCCTCTTAGGAACTTATGTCCCCCTATATGAGTCAAAAATCCCTAAAGAACTTATAACTTTGGGAGTTATGCACCAGCAATTTGATTAGAATTAAATAAATTATGAAGCTTTAAGAGATATTTTGTGCTTTTAAATTTTAAAAAAATTACAAAACCATTCAAAATGGCTTAAGTAAAATATTTCAAAATTAAATTAGATATAAAATTAGAAGGAATTAGATATAAAATTTCAACATATTAATTGTTAAGCTTTGATAATAGAATTTATATAGTTTAATATTCTTGTATTTTCCAATTAAATATGCATTTACCAATTTTATAAATATTTTAACAAGGTTTTTAAATTTTTAAATGTATGTTCACATTTTCTAAGCAATTTCTGTGAACTTAAAAGGTAATGTGTAGCAATTTTTAGCTTGATTTTCTATTTAATTTAGAATCTGCCAAAAATGGCTGAAAAATTTAAATTTTTAGTACAAAATATTGATTTGTATTCAATCGATATTAAAATCCAAACATCCAAAATGGGATTTAAATTAATATTGAAATAACTACTTTTGATAAGTTTTTAAATAATAAAATAAATAGTAATTATATATTTAATAATAGGATTGAATAGAAAAAGTATTAAAAAATCATTGACTTTAATACTTCATTAACATATGAAAAATATTTTCCAATCCAATAAATATTTTTGAATAAAATATTTCTACAAAACAATTAGGTAGTATACAAAAAAATTAAACTATATTCTAATTTTAAATTAAAAACTTTTATAATACCTGTTTATTATTATTATTATTATTATTATTAAATAGATTTCAAAACTATTTATCCATTTAATTCAAATATTCCTAATATTTATATTTTTAATAATTATAGCAAAATGTATTTAATTTCGAAAAAGCAGACGCTAAAATAAAAACAAAAATAAAAAAAAAAATTTACAAAATACAATACAAATATGCAATTCTAAAAAAAAATATAAAATAAAAAATGGCGTTCAAATTAATATTTTTATCTTATTGATAATATATAATATACAAATAAAAAACCAATAAAAAACAAAAAAACAATGTACTATCAGATTTTAATACCGTTATTATAACAGTAAATATATAAAAACAAAGCAACAAAAACAACACAAAAAAAAAAAATAATGAAAATAATTTAATAAAAAAAAACAAAACAAAAAACAAAATAATTAGGCACAAAAATTAATTAATTCTTTATTCTATCCATACCAAATATATGTATATACATATACAAATAATTATGTATATGTAAATATACCACCACATATGTGTTTAATTTGTGTGTTTGTTTTTTGTTGATTGGGTTGGCTCTAAACGGAAGTTGAGCCCTATACAAAATTTAAAAAAATTAAATTAAATTAAAATTAAATTAAAATTTAATATAATTTAATTTAAAAAAATAAAAAAGAAATGCAATTAATGAAAAAGAAAAATCACAAGTGAAAATCAGTATTAAAAGTAATTACAACAACAATTTCAAAAAGCAATCAAATTAAATAAAATTAAATATTACCTATAAAAAAATAAAGTGTTAATTAAGAAAATAAAATAAATTATATCTAAATCTAAAATTTAATATTAATAATAAAATACCCTCTCACTTAAATATATACGTGGAATAAGTTAAAAAAAAAAATCAAGATGGCGGCTGTTACTTATGGAAGACAGGTAATAAAATTTTTATATACATAATTTAATAATTTAATTAATTTACACAAAAATTATACATTTTAAATGATTAATTTAGTTTTTATTGAGTATTAAATCTAATTTTTAATTTATTTATAAATTCTAATTTTACTTTTTTAAAAATCGAGGAAGAGCCAATTTGACTTGATCAAATCATCTGTTTGGTGAAGCTAAGGACACTATTAAGTGTTTGTGTTTCTTTGGGTATTGTTGTAAAACTAACTTCTCTCTGATCCCCTTAACATCTATATTAGGTACAAGTTTGAGTATAATTTAGACACATCAGTGCTGGAGCCTCTATTAAGCAGCTGCAATATCTCGATAAATTGCAAAATAGAAACACATGTATTATAAATGATGTCAACATAATCTCAATGCTCACTTCCCTCAACAATCGACGTACAGTTGGACCACTTGCTTGTTTTTAGATACGTTTTAGGGATTAACACCCGGACTTCAGAAAAATATAAAACAACTAAAACTTTAACTCAAGAATTTACAAAGGAAAACAAGAAGATACAGATATGGCAGATATGGCTTATACTTCCACAATTGAACTAGCCAGAACTACTCACACGTTGTTATCACGGATCTATGACACTTTACTAAAAAGACAAAATTCCGAATGAAAAAATCCCGAAAACCAAATCCCGAAAAACCAAATCCCGAAAAACCAAATCCCGAATGATTTCAAATCTTGAACAAAAAAATCCCGAATAACGAAACCTTATTAAGGTTGGGTATGAAGTTCCAAAAAAAATTTTCACTTCATAATACATATATATATTTAGTAAAAGGCAAATATAAATACTCTGGAAAAAGCATTCCTAATTCTGTTCACAACCCTGAAATCCTTCCTAACTCTTTTTTCAGTAAAATGTCATGCGCTAGTGATAAGTGTGTGTCATGTCATGCATGAGTGATAACCGGCACTCATAGTGCCAAAGATAATATTTTTTGAAGACTCAAATAAAAACAAAAGCTTGCACCTAAAAAACAAAATCTTGCAAAAAATTAAAAAACATAAATTTGCTGTTCCTCCCCCCACTTTAAATCCTTCCACTTAAAACTAACAAATTATTAAAAAAAACTTTCACTTAAAAAAAATACGTGACAATCCACCAGTCATATCCCTAACACCTTTTGTTAAATATTAAATTTTATATTATCATACAAAAAACTGTGGACCACATTTTTGATTAAAAAAATTTTTAATTAATTCATCAAAATCATGAAAAAAAAATGACTTTATTGACCTTAACCTAGAAGAATTAAATTAAAAATAGAGAGAAATGACAGGGTTTTCAATTTGAAATTAAAAAAAAATCGGTTAAAGAGGTTATTAAAAATTTACAAAAAAAAAGTTTTAGTGGTACAAAATTATTAAATTTTTTTTAATATAAAAGTTAAAAAATACGTTTCTTTTTTTTATAAAATTTTGAAGGATTGTCCGAATGTTAAACATTCGGAAAATATGAATTCAAAATAGAATTCGACATATTTAAAATAGTCTGATATATATTTTGAAGCATATATTGCACAAGGCTGGTTTAAAATAAGCACACTAAAATATTCTGCAGATATAAAAAGGAATTAGTTTAAATTAAGTCTATATATTTTATAATCAAGAAGATTATGGACCCTAAAGCAATTGATAATTTCCCTTTTTTTTAAATAAAAGTTATAAAATATATTATGAATATTCATAAGGTTTATCTATTCATGCAAACAGTCATTATAGCAAATTCCTTTTATTACTTTGAATGTGATAAAAAAAATTTTAAGATAAAGTCCTTTCTTTTTTTTATTGAAGGATTTTCAATTTTTAATTGGAACCCATTGCATATAAAATTTTCACAAATCCTTATATTAAATTTTTATCTATTGGCAGTGAACCATACATTAAAATTTTGTCTATGACATCGTCAATTTTACAAAATTTGGTTCCAAATTCACCAACTTAAAAGGAAAAATGGCAAAAGAAAATAATTAGAAATTTAACAAAATATCCATTTTTTATGGTTATATTTTATTTAAGAATATAAAATTTACATACAGATCCTTTTGACATGTCCTCTGAGATTTTTTATGTGGCAGTTTTTAAAAAAAAAATTGATAATTTATTTCGAAGTTTTTGTAAGTTCATTTACAGTAGAATCCTCTTAAGTTTCTTCGCTTTGTGTCTCCGCCTCCGCCCTTCAAACAATTCCCGCGCAGCTATAGGAAGGATTCAAGTGCTCCTTTCAATACATAATCGGGGATTATCATAGATGGTTCAAAATTTGATTAAAGAAACTAATTTATTTAGAGGCCAGTGCTTCCATCCAATGTGTTGCTTCCCTCTTATAGAAACTCCCTGTTTTCCAAATTGCAACTTTTACTAAAAGATTAACTTCTAGCCTTACCTTAATGTCAATAATCCTTCTAATTCCTCTTGATAGTAGCCATTGCCTTCACATTTATGTGCACAGAAATACACTGTAGTCTTATTTGGTAGCCGAATACAGTGTTCTGTCAAAAGTGTTTGACATTTAAATCCAAGATAAACTGTTATTGTGCTTAAACGAGAGTATTCTTAAGTGGACTCCATTAAACATCTAAGCTTCACAAATACAAACACAATTAAAGGATTTTAAAATAAAATACATTTTTATTTGAATTTATTCTTTTTGTTTAAGAGACCGTCTATTAACCGCTATTAAAATTAATGGAGCAACAAATTAAATTAAAAGAAATAAAAAACAAGCAAGAAAAACAATGAAAAATTAGAAAATTTTCAATGTCACCAGTTTAAAAAAAAAAACAAAAACAACAACAAAAAAATGGAAAATGGAAAATTCTAAAAGAGTTCAATATTTTTGTATCTTGTTAAAAAAAATATAAATGGGTGGAAGAAAAATGATAAAATATGGTTTTTTTTTAATAACGGTAAATATTCTCTTATAATATTCAATTTATATGCATAATGTCTCCATATAAGTAAATGTAAGACTAAATACAAACAAACAAACATATTATAATAAAAATTAAGATTTTCTTTTTATTGCTTTCAAAAATTTTACACGGAAATATTTAAGTTGTATATATTATATATATGTATATTATTTAGACATATTTACATACTCACTTAATCATATACAATTACATATACATAATATATTAATATAACTACTTGTATACTGATTTTTTTAATTAATATTCAAGGTCAAATTAATACAATAGAAAATTTACAGTTATACAGATTCTTCAGAATTTTTATGTAAAATATTTCCCAAATTTTTATGATTACTTTTTTACGTGTATAATTTCGAATCTTAATTTATCAGAAATTTTCAAAAAGTTTTTCGGACAGTTTTTCGGAATAACATCATATAATTTTCTTAGGACCATTGTCAGTTATTTTACCAGGCTGCACAATAGTAAAATTTGAGTAAAAACAATATTCAAATTTATGTGTAAATTATATGGAGATTTTTCCTATCAAAAGATATCATTTCTGACTAAGTTTAGACAAAATCAAATTAACCATTATAAAATGGTTATTTATTTACTATTTTATCTATTAATATCTAGAGCCGCATTAAATTTTTACATTCAAAATTTTAAGAAATAAAAATTATATACAAAGAAATTTTATCGTATACATGTTTCCACTTCAACTTCTATCAGAAGACTAAATAAAATTAGAACTTTTTAGATGAATAAACGAAATACATATTATGTTCGCAAAAAAAAATTTAGTATACCGGCCTGAACAGTAAACAAGGCAATGTATAGACTAATAATTTATAGTTACCTTTTCGGATTGAAATGAAAATTTTTTATTTCTATAAATATTTCAAACTTATGATCCTTCCAGGATTTTATCTACATATCCTGGGTTATAATGTCCTCTACTTAAAACATAACGGACTAATCTTATCCAATTTGTTTATTTATTCATATTAATATTACAAATCATATATTCACAATCGAATTCTAAGAAAACTGTTCCTAACATTTGGTTTTTATCTAGGAAAAATTACCGAATTTAGCCCCCAAAGCTTAAAATTATACTTCCTTTATGTTTGGCAAAAAAAAAAACAGATTTGTTGATTTTTTTTATATCTTGTGCAGAATTGCCCTCTGGCTATTTAAATTAATTTTAATTAATTAAGAAAAAAATTGCATAATTTTAGGTGAATACAATAAATTATTTTATTCAATTAATAATAACAGAATTAAAATGGTACAGATTTGCCCTCTGGCTATTCAAATTAATTTTAATTAATTTAAAAAAAAAATTGCATACTTTTAGGTGAATACAATAAATTAATTTATCCAATTACTAATAACTTTATATGGTAATTCCTTTGTATAAAATAAATTAACGGGGATGATATTTTTTTAAGTTGATGTCTTATAAAATCTGAAAAATAATTAAATTACGCAATTTTAAAATTTTAATTTGATTTTAAGTTTTCTTTCATTGAAGTTTCACCGCTTCTTGAATTTGACGATTTATATTATGAATTTATTTAAAAATTGATACAACAAGAAAGAATTCATCACTTTATTCGGGCTTTAAATTTAAATTTTAGAAAACCCCACCGACTACCACTCTCATCAAACATCACTTTTTAATACAAACTTATATTAAATAATTTCATGCCAAAAACTCAAGAAATTTATTCATTTATGAAAATATTATTCTCAATAGAATTTTTGTAATTAAAAGAAAATATCACCAAGGGAACGAATATAAAGCCTTCGTGCAGACATGTTTACACAAAAATATTATTACATATTTTATTGTATACACGTATTAAATCCATATTAAACCATTAGCCTGCACCTTATCAGTAATTAATATACCTTTGAGATTCATATAAAAAAATAAATCCAGTGCTTTATAATAAAAAAATTAAATTAAAATACATTTTTATTACAATCATATGTTTAAATAAATATTAAATTGAAATTAAAAATGATATGTTATATTGCGCAGCAAAATACAAAATGATTTAAAAAATTTTATTATTGATATCATAAATATGTATATACATATATTTTTTTTTTAAATAAAAAAACACAACACCATGTCAAAGTTACCCCACCCTACTTTACTTCATATGGTCAAATAAAATATAGTTAAATGAGAATTCAGAAAAGTAAGATACCGTTAAATGAGATACAGTTTTCTGATAGTTTTAATTTAGAAAACGAGGAAGAGTGTAGTAGAGTAGACTGTGTCAACTCTGGGATACCCGTATGACCGTTATATAAACATTATATCATTATTATTATAAACATTAATTACTTTTGGCAAAATTTCAAACATATCAGATTTATTAAGTGTTGTGTAATCTTATAAAAGAAGGAGTTGTATGGCAGCTAGTCGAACTCTTGGCAGTAGAGCAACCAAATTTTGCAGTAACTTTGGCCATTACACTAAACAATTTTTGGCAAAATTTCAGATACCCAACTTCAATAGGTATAGAGTAATGCTCATATAAAATAAGAAGTTGTATGGCAGCTACTCGAACCCTTTGCAGTAGACCAACCAAATTTTTCAGAAATTTTGGCCATAAAACTAAACTACTTTTTCGCCAAAATTTCAGACACGTAGCTGTAATAGGTACAGAGAAATACTCATATAAAAAAGGAAGTTGTATGGCAGCTACCCGAAAGCATGGACCAAAATGGCTGGATTTAAATAGCGATGACGGCTATTGCAAAAAAACGAATTTGCGAAAATTTCAAGATCCTAGCTCCTTTAGTTTTTGAGTTATCGTGCGGACGGACGGACAGACGGACAGACGGACAGACGGACGGACGGACAGACGGACGGACATACATAGCTAAATCAATTTATTTTTCGATTCTGATCCGATCCATACACTTGAGTCTATATCTACCCCCCCTCCTTCTCTGCGTCACAAACGTAATGGCAAATTTATTATACCCTTTGACTATATAGTCATACGGGTATAATGACTATATAGTCATACGGGTATAATGAGGAAAAAACTGTTTTACATTTCAGCTGTAACTGCCCAATTCCGGTTAGAACTACAGCAATAACTCCAAACATCCAAAACTACAACAATCCAAGCCATGTAACAATGGAGCATTTTGGAGGAATAGTAAAGTTTCTGAATTCTACAAAATGAGTCGAAACTCAAAAAGCCTTAATATAAGCATTTAGATCACTGAAATAGCAACTAAATGTGCGCTAACGGTTATGTAATCTACACTGAAATATGCGCTTACAAAACAAGCTATATTTAAATCAAATGCTAATCAATCAAACCACCTTTTGACAATGTTTTCCATCTATATTGGTATTCCAACATCAGTAGCACCTAATATAAGGATTGCGAAAAAAAATGTCAAGGCTTTCAATATTTTCAAATACATAAAAAATAACCATGTAACAAAACACATATACAATCATTTAAATTAATTCAATCTCATAAAATTTAGATAGCATTTAATAAAATTTTTTCATTAAAAAAAAAAAATTCCTTAGAAGATGGGTATGAGTGATTTCCAAAACAAACTTAAACCCAAAACTGAAATTATCAAAACTTCAAACCAAAGGATTGAAATTCTCTACACTCTCAGTTAAAATATTAAAAAGTACCAAAGAACCAAAACTCTTTAAAAAGTAAATTATCGCGTTCATTTGACACAACATTTCTGACAAAAAAAATTAAAATTAAATAAATAAAAAAAAAAAAAAAATGTTTATTTTATTTTTTTACAAAACCTTGTGTTTGTCACGCACATATGGTGTAAAATTTTCCAAAAAATATTTTAACATAAAACCTCCTAACAACAAACAAGAAGAAATATTAATAATTTTTTCTTGGAATCACTCATACCCTTTATTTTAGTAAAGTATGCATCAAGTATACAAAAATACGGTCTCATCATCCTCCAATTACAACAACAACAAAAAAACGTACACAAAACATGAAAATTAAAAATTTTCGAAAACAGCATAAAATAAAATCATAAAAATATACATATACATATGTATATATATAAGTATATATTAAATAGAAGTTAAAAAATTCAAAATTCAGAACTTAAATACATTCGTTCGAAACATGAACATATATACGTATAAATAAATATACATTTCCAAAGTTTTGACTTCCAAAATGTTACGGTGCGTTTTAAAAAAAAAAAAACAAAAGTTCCAAATTGGAAAAACCACGACATATTTTAGCTGTTTTTGAAATTTCATTGGAAAAACCGAAAGAATTATAACTGACAACTAAAAGATGAAATGAAAAATATTAGGATTTTTTTTAAAATCCACGATTGTGCCTAGTAAATTCCAAAGGAAGTTGGAATGAAGGTACTAGCTTGAAGATAAAAGGACATGGAAAATATCTACCTTCAAATTGTCCAGGGTTATTACAAAAAACTCCTCAAGGCAGTTGTGAGCTAAATATTGGGACTAGATCAATAAGATTAATGTGAAGGAGGATAGCGATTAAAAAAGCAAGCTTCTATTTAGTAGTAACTAACAATTCTGAAAAAAAATTGATGAATGAAATCAAGTTAAATTGGTGATAGGCGATACCGTTAGATTTTCTCATATTTATTTCCGAACAAGGGAGAGGAATCTCGTGCAATAGTGCTGAGAAATTGTTTCTGGATCAATCAGATTAATGCGCAGGTTTTGTCTAGAAGATAGGATTAGGAATCGAAGCTAGTATTCAGTGGAAACTAACAATTCTGTAAAAAAATTGATGAATGAAACTAAGTTAATTCGTTGATAGGCAATACCGTTAGTTTTCCTCATATTTATTTCCGAATAACGCAGAGGATTCTTATGCAATAGTGCTAAGCAAATTTGGGTCTAAATGGATGTAATGTGGTGCACAAATTGCAGTTGTGGCTTATAATAAAGTTAGAATATCTCAGAATTATAGTTCGAACAAACTCTACATATGTCAGAATTAAATTTAAGTTTCGACCTAGAATAGGTTTTTATATATTTTAAATAGATTTGGAAATGTAAAGTATTTTCTGCTGCTGCTTAAGAATCCCAGGCATTTTGGGGCACCATTTAGAGCTCAAATATGTGCTGTTTGGGGAAAACAGCTCCATACTGCATGCAAAACAAATTTTGAAAGAAAGTGTAAAACAAAAAGTCTTAAAGTCAAAAACAAAATAATAACATTCGAAGAAAAGAATTTTCTGCAATTCCATGAAAAAATTAAGAACCAACCAAATCATTCTCCCTTTAATTTAAAAAAAAACAAACCAATATTAAAATAACATACACGAAACCAAATTAAAATAAAAATACTTATACATAAACAAATCCAAAATAAAAATGAATTGAGCATCAAAATGTCATAAGCAGAAGTAAAATAAAAGTAAATAATAATATGATAACAATCCAAACATTAAAATATATATATATATATATATATATATATATTTATTTTCAAGATCAACAATAATTCCACCATATAATCATAATTATTATAAACATTATATTCATTATGATCATCACCAGTCACCATCATTCAAATATTATCATCATCATAATGATCAGAAAAGGGATAATCTACTTTATTGTTTCTTTTGACTTTAAAATAAACGTGTTTTTTTTTTCCTGTTTGTCAAATCATATTCATTGCCAAAAGGTACTAAAAGATACAAAATGTTGAAAATACAACAATACATTTACAATATTTTCAACAAACTAAAGTGCGAGCATAATTTTATTATTCGTTTGTTTGTTTTAAATTGATTGAAGGCCGTTATTTTGTATGTTGGTTGTGAACGAAACCTGTTTACAAAAAAAAACCGAAACCAAATCATTTTTATCAGGAAATAATTTGCTTTACTAATTTTTCATTCCATATTTTAATTTCAAAAAAAATCATCGTAAGGTTTTACCGTTATGCTACTTTTTTCTTGTTCCTTTGCTACTTGTTAAAAACGTGAGGATTTACCGTTATTTTTTTTTTATTCTTTTGCTTATTGTTAAAAATTCAATATAAGGTTTTACCGTTATGTTTCTGTTCTTTTGCTTCTTGTTAAAAATGTGAGGATTTACCGTTATTTTTTTTATTCTTTTGCTTCTTGTTAAAATAACCAAATTTCTAAAGGTTTGTTTTTTTTGTCAAATGAACAACCATGCAACCAAAAACAACAACAAAACCAAAAAAAGGAAGTGATTGCTCGTGCTCCAAAAAAACAACAGTAAGAGGTTTTGACAAAAAGAGATAGAAATATAAATTTATAATTTTTGTTGTTTTTTCATCACTTTTTGTTATTGTTTTTATTTTTTTTTTAAATTACTCGGTGTTATCATCTTGAAAGGGTCCAGTATTTGGTTATTTTTTTTCTGGGTTCTGTTTTCACCATTCAATGTAGCGCTTTTCTGTGTATTTCTCTTTTTTGTGCCTTTTTTTTCATGTTATAAAATATCATAAAGTTTTAAGCAGTCCCCATTTGATTATTTTTATTTATTAAACCAATTTTTTTTCTTTTTATAAATTTTTTTTTTTATTATTCTTTTACTTCTGTGTTAAATTTTGATCCTAAAAAATTAATCAGTCCATTTTTAAAGTAAAGTGTTTGCCCGACTAAAAAATGATTTTGATTACAATTAGAAAATTTCCTAGTAGCACTTTATGGTAATTATATTAATTAAACTCTAACCCTTTGGATACAGTTTTGTGTGCTTTTTTTTTACTAATTTTATAATTGTAAAAAATTAATTTTCAACATGAATAATTAATTAAAAAAAAAAAATGCCGTTATTCTTTCAACTTTATTAAAATAAAGAATTAATTACTGTAAAGGAAAAACCGTTATTTAAATTTTGCAATATTTTAATATTGTTAACTGGAGTTCTATATTGGTAATATAGTGAGTTTCTGAAATAGGAAATCAGGGAAACGAATTAATTTGGGGAATTTAGTAAATTTAAAATTTAAAAAATTAAATTATTATCCGTGAAATATAAGAGTAAAGTGAAATATTTAAGAGGAACTGATTACTTTTAGTTTGAATAGGAATTCGATGAAAAAAAATTTGAAAGAATTTTTTATTTGTTTTAACTTCTTTTAACCTTTTTTCAGGAATTGGTAATATTTTGGGATTAGCTTAGTTAAATTTAAAACTCTGAATACGTTAGAGAATACACCCGTTACCCCTGAAATACCAGGCACTCCCCTAATACATTGTATGTGGTAGTGGAGTAATTAATAAGTAAATGTTAGAAAAAATAAAAACTTTTTATTAAAGTACCTCATTGCATTTCCTTCAAGTATCAAATTATACAAGCCTCGAATAGAAGAACACACAAATAGTCTTCAAAATTTTTTCTACTACAGCAATTCCTATAACTGAAAATTATTTTAAAAATGAAATTTTACGGAAATTTCAGTTTAACTTTAATATCTGTTCTTTTTTATCTGAATTTAATTTTTTAATTTCAAAAATGGCTGAGTAATTGTTAAAAGGTCATGAAAATTGATTTTGGTTTTTATTGTTACTGACAATGAATGGTTGGAAAATTTTTCTGCGATGTTCTCTTTAAAGCTTCAAAATTTTTTTAATGAAAAATAAAACATTTCGGAAATAATTTAAATTGATGAAAAAAGGTCTCATACATTAATTTAAATATAGGTATACAGTGATACTAATTTAAAGTGAAATTAAGCATAAAATTTATAATTAATACATATTTTTTTGTTCTGAAGAAAATTTATCAGATATATACCGAAAAATAAAACGGTTGAATGTTATATGATTTAAAAAGAAGGGTAACAGATTGAAAAAAAGAATTAAATGGAAGAACGCAGGGTACAACAAAACTTTATTCCATTTTAAAAATGTTTTTTATTTAATTCATTTTTTTAGAAACTCTTCTAGTATTCCAAAATCTAAAAATCGTCATTTTTTTAATTGAATGAGTACGTTTTGAGTATGATAAAATACAAATCAACATTGAGATGAGGTAAGGTGGCTGAATGTTTGACAGAGCTCCATATGAAAAATATTTTGTTGGACCAGAACTACATAATCTATATATATAATTGGCCAAATTTTTATTTTGAGATAGCGTGCAACACCAACTTTAGTGTCCCATCCTGCTTTCTCCTATTTGATCTAAGGATTCAACGATCTATTTATTGATCTACTTTTATGTAAAGCCACTTTTTAAATTCTTTCCTTATACTTCAGATAAAATCCGTGAGAGGAATCGAAATTTACTGACATTGGTAAGACATTATCCAAGTAGTTGAACAGAAATAAGTTCAGTTTTATTGCTCTTGAATAACTCTCAAATGCAGCAATAAAAACAATTGTACGATAATTTTTGAATCACTCTGTAACATATAATTTTAAAATCACAATTCATAACCCTTGTAAAAATGAACAATATTATTCGGTTTTTGTGCTTATTTTTATTATTATTTTTTAAACAACGGTGACGGCCCTCATATAACACATCCTAAAATAATAAATTTTAATTTCTTTCGTTGTTTTTAGCGCTCGTTTTTTAATTTCCACTTTCATACCAAAAATTTGAAGCTTAAAAAAATTGCTTTAAAAGAGAGAAATTCTTGGAAAAAACTTTTGAAGCTTTAAGGTATAAAACTTGTAATTTTTTTTCATTTTAAAATTTAAAACATTTTCTAAAAATAAAAAAAATAATTTTTTTTTAATTAATGGAAAAATTTTCCATTTTGATTTTAAAATGAATGTTAAAAATCCACTAAAATATTAGGAAATGTCAAAATGTCAGAAACTGGTGTAATTTATATATTATACGTACATTTTTTTTGGGATTTTTTAAACATTTGTGATGAAATGCGTTTAAGTTTGTTTTATAAATGTTTTTTTATAAGAAAATTGAAAGGTAATTTACAATTGTGTAATTATATAATTGTTAAATTTTTAAAATTTCTGACAGGTCTGACAGATTTGAGAGTGAAATATTATTTCAAATGAAATCAAGCGATCAAAACACCTTCTAAAGCTATTTCGTCGAAATAGAGCAAGAACAGTACGAGTTCATTGGCTAATTGAGAACATGCAGCCAAAGTGAATATCTCATTTAACCTTTCATGTCACTACTGTGGTGAATAGAATACAAAAGAAACTTTTATATAACACCCCTATAAATGCTGAGTGAGCGCTTAGAACTCTAATAACTCAAGATAGCGATAAATTTAACGATCCAAACAATCGAACAATTAAGAAATATATACAAATATTAAAGGTTTCTGAACACTCTATCAAATGGTTCTAAAATAAAACTGAAACAGTATTTTAGTGTCTTTCATTTAAATTATGGAGATATTCAAGAAGATTTACAGCGAACCTAATTGAGTTTAACTATAAAATAATACATTAATTAAAAGTGCGGTAATTCGAATCCTCTCTAAATGTTAATAATGCCAGTGAATTCGAATTTCTCTCAAAGATATCGTCTGAAGCAATAGGAAAAGTTTCAAAAGTGGTAAATTAATTAACCAATTAAGTAGATTGTCGAATCAATAGATCGGATAGGATTTCCAAAATATTTCAATTAAATTCCAGGACATTATTTATGATCGAGACAGGACACTAAAAGTTCAATAATAAAATAATAAATACACCATAACATCTAATCATTATCTACAGAAGACCATGTCATATGAAAACGGGATTGGCCGAAAGACTATTGTAATGCGCTACTTTGTTCTTTGGAACTGGACCAGCTACTTAAATGAGACAACCATTTAAAAAATTGCGTCAGTTTGTCCGTCATAATCTCATTTTATTATTTAGATGCATCAAAAATAGTGTTGTTAATTCATTTGACTCAATATCTCCTATTGAAGAATAGAAACATTTCCCATAATAGGTAAAACCATTTCTTAAATGAAAAACTGAAATATTTTTCTCTTGGATAGATCATGTTTTGAAAATTTTCAAATAGTTTAATTAAAGGCTGTTCCGTAAACCCATTAAAAAATTTCATAATACTTTTAATTACCTAAAATATTTCATAAAATTAATAGAAATATTAAGACTTTTAATTCGTGAGGAAATACCGTTACAAAATATCTTATCTAAATAAAAATTAAATATCTTAAATATTAAAGAAAAAGGGAATAATTGCATAAAATTTTCTAACAAAATGCAGAGTGGAAGTGTTTAAAATATCTTCTTTAACAATAAAATTTAGAAATCCTTATCATATGTACCACCATTATTAAAATAACTACTGCTTCGAAAAACTTTAAAACACCTATAAAAGAACGTTATTTTGAAAAAATAAACATGAAAGCTCATAAAAATATGTACATGCTCCAAGTATATTCAACAAAGAGCAAATAATTTTTTTTTTTTAATTTAGGAGTATAAAAGAAAATTTAATACGATAAAATAAATTTCAAAAGTCATTTTTATCCAAGATATTATGGAAAATTTCAACCTTTATATAAATTTTAAGATGGTAACTTTTGAACATGTCCTCTTTTGTAATCGTTAGAACGTGTACCATTCACTCATAAAGAAAGGCAATAAAATAAATCAAATATTTAAAAGTTATAAAAAAAAACAAAAATCTTTTAAGTCATAAAAAAATATAAAAATTTTATTTCTTAAGCCTTTTATTAAAAAATTTTTGACATTTTAAAACTTTTCCAAAATGAGTTTGTTTTAAATTAATTGGAATATTTGAAATTAATATGGGCAATCCATATAAAATGCAATGATTAATTGCTCCAAAAAATTTCCTCAACCTTAACTTAAACTGGTTAAGGCTAAACCTTGCTAATCATGAGTTTACAGTAATTTTATAATAAACAGAACGAGATTGCGTCCTCAAACCTTTGCAGGACGATACCTTTTGAATAAGCCATAGATTAATAATTTTAACAAACAAACCATGCTCTAAAAAAAACCTTCGTTCTTTTCGCCCTGTTCAAGGCCTAGATCAGTGTTTCTAAAATGTCAAAAAATAATCAGCTAAGATACCGATGAACCTTAAACCAAATGAAAAATGAGGAAGAGTGTAGTAGAGTAGACTGTGTCAACTCTGGGATACCCGTATGATCGTAACATATACATTATATCATCCGTTTAATTACTTTTAGCAAAATTTCAAACATTCAGCTTTATTAGGTGTAGAGTAATGCTCATATAAAAGAAGGAGTTGTATGGCAGCTACTCGAACCCTTTGCAGTAGACCAACTAAATTTTGCAGTAACTTTGGCCATTACACTAAACTATTTTTGGCAAAATTTCAGACTCCTTTACTTTTTGAGTTTTCGTGATGACGGACGAACGGACGGACATACATAGCTAAATCGATTTATTTTTCGATTCTGATCCGATCCATATACTTGAGTCTATACCTACCCCCCTTCCTTCTCTGCGTCACAAACGTAATGGCAAATTTATTATACCCTTGGACTATATAGTCATACGGGTATAAAAACGCAGCTGATATTCAACTGTAAATCACAAATCATTATGTGGTACTTAATACATATTAAAAATTAAATAGACTCTTAATTTCTCTAAGCAGTTCTGAGTTTGATCAATAAATCAATCGAGATTGAAAATTTCGCCATAAATATTATACCTGGGCTGTAAAAAAAATGTCTCCAAGGAAAAAGTTCCCAAAACCAAAAGGAAAAAAGTCTCCAAAATTTGTATGAATTTAGTATTTTTCATACCATATGAAAAAAGTTCCAAAACTTAGAAATTTTGTCTCTGTTTTTGGAGACTTATTGTATAGGAGTATAAAGTCTCCAAAATAATTTTTATGGAGTATATAGGGGACTACTGCTCTAAAACAACTGCTTGACAATTAATTGCTTTCCTGATTTTGGAAACAACTTTAAAATACCTCCTAATTTTTTTTCATAAATTATAAGTGAGGATCAATACATTAATATAATAGGCCCTGCCGCTAACTAAAATATTGGAACTTTGATTCTCTTAACTTTTTCTTATTCATAATTTATCAGCAACAAAGCATTTCATTTTGGGACTTTTTTCCTTTCTTTTGGGAATTTTTTTATGGTAGGTACCAAATTTTAATAAATTAAATATATTTTATGTCTATTGAAAATTTACTTGCGTCAGATATTCATTATGGAATTTGCATGATGATGTGCTAATTTTTTATTGCTCTTAAACGTATAAATTGATTTTTATTTTATTGTTTCACAGAATTTATATTTATAATAAAAGAAAATTAATACTTTTAGCATTTTTGCAAAAAAATTTTATAAGAAAGAGAATATTAAAAACATTTTATGGGCTTAAATATATATATTTTTATATATACCTATATAATATAAATTTATTTCTTAAATATATATGTATACTTATTTACATATGTTGTACATAAATAAATCAAAGTATTATGCAAAATCATAATGGGAATTCATTAAATTACTTTATTTTAATATTTTTATAGGAATTTTTATTTTAAATTAACAACAACTGTTTTGTGGTTCTTTAGTTTTAAATTAGCCCCTGGTATGTGATTCTTTGGTTTTTTGAGTCCAGGATTCTTTTTTTTCAAAAATACTTCCGGAAATCTCTTTTAGATACAAGTTTCCTAAAAAAGCATTAGTACCTGTATAAAAATATGTAGAACCTATTATAATTCTCAACTTGTTCGGAAATGACGATCGTTTCGGTTGGACAGTTTAATTATGAACAAATTTATTACAATAATTCTTAGATGTCGGCTGGAAATTCCAATTTGAGATTCGATCAAATATTGTTTTTATCGCGTTTATAAAAACTTATGAATTGGTGTACTTATTAGTTTAATGAGTTACTGTTTTGTACAAAACTGTAATAATTATAATTCGGAACTTGTTCGGAAATGAAAGTCTTTTCAGTTGAGCAAATTATTTAACAGTAAATTTAATAGAATAAGTCTTAAATTTCCGTTGCAAATTTAAATTTAAGTTATATTTAAACATCGTTTCCATGGTTACCCCAAAAACTTACGAAATGGGATACTTTTGTATAACAGTGTACCTATTTACAAAACAAATTTTTATTAGTTATACGTTTAATTAACTTTAAATTTTAACTCGATGTTTTGTTTTATAAAATTTGTTTACTTATTCCATGTCTCCATTGCGAAGACTTCAAAATCGAAACAGGCTCCAAGCAGTCCTTCAATAAATTGAAAATGAATTAAAATTATCTTTTAATACTTTTCCTACATTTAATAAATTAAAATGAATATTAAATTATCACGTGAATGCTTTAAAACTTGTTTTTAATCAAATTAAATGGGTGCTAAAAAATTTTAAATAATTTTTATTCAATGTGTTGTAGATAAGTTTTTTAAAAAAACCAAATCTGTATTTTATAACATAAATTTATCATCTAAAATAATAAAATTTTAATTAAACTATTTAAATGATAATAAATTTAATATTAATTTTGTATAATGTCATAAAAAATTTTTAATATTTCTAATTTTTTTTTTAATTAATATATTTATTAGCATTTTGGAAATAATAAAATTGTTATTTAATTAATATTAATTTTTAAATTATTCAATTATATAAGAAATTTATGTTGTGTGATTTTACACAATTTTAAAATCACTGAAATATAGAGTCTTTTAATAGCAATTTTTTAATAGTCTTTTACCAAATTAAAATTCCGAAGGTGATTTGTTATTACCGTAATATTAAATGCAAATTAATTAGAAACAGTTTATGTAGATGTCGTTTTAAAATTATATTTAGAAATATCTTTAATATTTAAAAATTATTAAATTTTTAGTTTTAAATATCTTTAATTGATTAACTGATTTTAAAAACTGAGTAATTGAAGTTAATTTACCAATTTAACAAAACTGTAAGCATGAAGCATAGGCTCTGAAAAGTTTTTGTATCTTGATAAATTTAAAGAGTTAAGTTTTTTTACTTTTCCACTCCGTAAAGGAGTATAAGACATTCCAAAACTTTAGACTTGAGGAATAAATAAGGCATTTCCCAACTTCAGACTAAACTTGGAAAAGACTTGGGCTTCAGTTTCTTTAATCGTTATGTTCACTAAGCCTATAACTATTCGTCTGTAGCTATTGTATAAGATTATAAATTCAAAATTTTTTTATTAGATATGATTTCACCGGGGTTTGAATCCGAGACTATCCATATGACAGGTGGCGTCTTAACCACTACGCCATTGGTCATTTGAGAAAAGAATTTATATATTTAAAATTAAATTATATTTTTTTAAACTTTTTTCTCAATTAAACATTTTATGAACTGTATGGGAATCGAATCCAGACTTCCTCAATTAATGAGCCAAATTATTAACCACTAAACCACCCCACATTTTCATTGTTTTCACTTGAAAATAAACTTCTTTATGTTCTTCTATTTTTAGTAAGCAAATTATCGCCTACGTATATGCAATGTTTATATTTATTTTACGAGGGACGGTGAGAAAGTATTGAAAGTAACCAACTGAAACAGTAAGGAGTTCCTTTCACTAATATGAGACTTTAAGACACTAAAACTACGTTCTTTTTCAACCAAACTAAGGTGCTATCTATATTTTACAAATCAGCAGTTTGGTTTCTAAAATAAGAATACAAAAAAATTTTGAAGAATTGAGTTTTCGAAGCAAAAAAATATAAGATTATGGAAAATGTTCCAAATTTGGTTGGAAGGAATAAGTACATTTCAAATTTGAGTTATTTGTGAAAAACGTAACTCGCAATTTTTAGATAGTTTTGATATAAGATCCTTCATTTCTGAATGTGAAATTTGTAAAATTAGTGTTAATTGGAAGTAAAATAAGTTTTATCTTTATAAATTCTAAAAATCGCAATACATAATATATTATGGCTATAAAAACTCGCATTCACTAAATAATAAATCAATTCAATAAAATACTTTTTAATACTTTTTGAACAATTTATTAAGAGTTTTGTCATAAAATCTTGAGAGGTTTTTTTCAGCAAAAACTTATGCGTTCTTTATGTCTATCATACTCAAATATATTATAAAATCTCTTAAGTCATCAGATTCATCAATAGTTATACCACATTTTTATTTCTTCAAACTTCTACGTTGTTCTAAATCACATATTGAACTATGATTTAAACACACAAAATATTTAAAAAAAAATTGACATTTTTTCCTAAGGACAACCATTTCCAATCAAAATTACACCATTTCCTAAACAATTTATCATACCTGATTAAATTACCACGTCCTGTCAAAACTAAAGGTAACTAAAGAAATTTTTTTTTTTTAGATTAATTTTGAAATCACTCAAAATTCCTTCCTTTATTAATTAAAAATTCTCAAAACAATTTCTCAAGTATAACCTCACACTTTGCATTGGAGTAAAAAATAGTATGAATTAACGATACAATAAAATAACTGTAATAAAAACAGTTATTGTCATGCTGATGGCACATTTATCAATAATTTATATAAATACGTATATTTTATTTTTGTTATGAGCTAACAATAGTCATGGATAAAATTGTTCGTTTCTCCCACTCAAGTTCAAAAGCCAAGTAAAAATAGGAGATTTATTCTACCGAATACAATGTTTTTTAACAATCGTGTTATTGATTTCAATTTCGTTTAGAATATTATTTTCCAAATATTATTGGAACCTTAAATGTCAAATTGTAAAAAATACTGGTTTTTCAAAACTCACATAACTTGTTTTGCCCAAACTCTGATCAACGCTTCGCTAATCTTAATCCTATCTCGAATAACTAGTTGTAGGGAGCACAATATGTCTTTCTGGAGTTTAGAGGAAACTGAAGCTGAGTTTCTATATAAAGTGATAAATTTTTTTCAAAAAATTTCCACCATGGCCTATGACATTTTAAGGTCATGGCTTTTATTTTGACAAGCCATGGCTTTTATTTTGACAAGCGATGGCTTACTGAATAAATGACAATGGATAAATCCTGGTATTATGATTTTTATGTTCCATGAAACCCAAATTACTAATATTTGAATTACTGATATGTCCTAGTATTGAGGTGATCAAACTATAAAGACTATATTTGAAGTTCGTTATTAGTATTAATTTTAGTTAAAGCATAACTGGGAAAAACGAAACCAAAATGTGGCAAGAGGTTAAAAAATATTAACCGAGGACGAAAAGAATTAAAACGAGGAGGAGATTAGGAAAAGGAAAAGCCTAATAAAATATATAATAAAATAAAAATAAAAGAAAAATCACGAAAAAGTTTTCCTTGATGAATTTATTAGTATTTAATCAAAAAATTATTATTTGCGTTTATTTTATTTGATATTTTAAATATTAGAATTTCCTTACATAATTTATATAATTTACGATAGGAAGATTTGTATATTTTTCCGCAGTTTTCCTGCCACAACATTTTTTTTGCAAAATTTTCCCCTTAATTTGGTTTTTATTTTTAAACACAATTTTAAAAATAAATCAGAATTATTTTAACTCACACTAACCAATATTATGTGTAAGTCAATTTCTTAGATTGTGTACAACTTATTGAATCACAGACAATCAAAGTTTTAAGTCTAATCGGAGTTGACAGGTCTTATAATTAATACGCATTTAGAAACTTTAGTAACCATCGCACTTAATGTAATATTCTGTGGGTCTTTGAATTCGAAATATTTGGCCAGTTATATGACAACTATAAATGTTTTAATTTTTTATTGGAAAACGCTCACTTACTCTTTTTGTGGCCATTAGACTGAACTTATGTTGGAACTGGGATTAGTGATAAAAGCGTCGCTAAGATCATACGGCACAAACTATATACATGATATTAAAAGAAGTGTTTATATTGAAGCATCGATTTGATTATTTATAAACAATAAAAATTTTCTACGCTACGCTTGCATCGACGCTCTTATCAGTTAACGCAACTTTAACATAAATGTATCGTAGGATATCGCCATACTAAACTTTAGATTTCTTTTTTATTACACATTGTTTCATAGGAAATATTATGTAACGTTTATAATTCATTCGCAGATTATTCGGAAAAGACAATCACGAGGTTATAAATCAAATAGTAATCTAATTATCATTTAATATCAATAATATACCTAAGATTTGTTATTTACATAATTTAATCCATACATGAAATAAATAATATAATTAAATAATATATATATTAATAATATACTATATGTATATAATGTAGATTTATGTAAATCCACCTTAAATTTGGTAACTTTGTAGGTTATAATACAATATAACAAACTAACCTTTAAACGCCTAGACTGGAATGCGTGGTTGGAATGCCGACTTCTCATGCGAAAGGTCCGGGTTCGTGTCTTAATGAAAGTGAAAAAACTTTTCAGCATTTCGAATCGACTCAGCTATTATTCACCATTGGGTTCAAATTAATGACTTAATGAAAAATAAATAATTATATATCTTTAATTAGAAATAAATTGCTATAACAATATAACTCACAGATATAGAATACCATAAAACTCAAATACAAAATATTACAATATAAACAAAAACACATTTTTTCAATTGTTTGTTGTTATGTGGAATTCATTCAGATCAATTCTAATAACACGAATAAAATGTGACCCTATTTCAATATGTACTTATGGTATAGGCTGGCTTGTTAGCCTATTATTAAAAATAAAAAAGTGTAGACTGAAGATAAATGAAATATCAGGGTATTCCAAAATTAAAAACTTCCAAACAATAAACGGTTTCCAATGAATAACGGTAAATACAAAATAAAGTCTAAAATCCAGATATTAAAATATATTTAATTATGTAAGGTAATTTTTTGGGCAATTTTAAATCTTTTAATTTTTATTTTATTTTATAATTTTCCAATTATACGTATTTTTCCTCACTTATTCTTCTATTTTAATATTTCTGTTGTTGCGTTTATTATTTTTTTTTTATAAATTGTTGTTGGTATAAATTAGCAAATCAACACGCAAATGAACAATAACGGTATTCAAAGAAATTAAATAACACTAAAGTGAAAAAGTATATATTTGAATATCGTATAACGGTATTTTTAAAAGTCATACCACAAAAATAAACTTCTTTGATTATAAACTACTATGTACTTATAACTGTACATTTATACAAATTTTTGGATTCTTGAAAAAAGTCCAAACATTTTTTTTGAAACTTAAAGATGTAAAATATGAAAAAGTTCCCAAAAAAAACACATAAATGCTATTTTAGACAATAACTTCCCCAGATTTAAAATAAATTACTGGGGTTAATTAAACCCTTTCTGTGGAAATATTCATCATATCTTAACCTTAAATATTTCGCTTGAATACTCCATATATTCAAATAAAGTGAATGTCCTGATTTTGTATTCAAATCTAAAATCCCTCCCAATAAATTTGACGTCAAATTGGGCAAACCTCATTTTAAATTCAACTCAAAAATAAAAGCAAATACAAAACTTATAATTTTTGACATTTCTCTTGAAAAATATTAACATTTTGACATTTTAAATTACTTTCTTTCTTTCTTACATCTGGTTGGGTCTATTATTCTTATGGGGAACATTTTTCACAGAGCCCAATTTCTCTTATATATATCTGACAGCAAATTTTTGTAAATAAAAATATTACTGTTAACTTTGAAATCACAAGCGTATATTCAATCTCAAATGAATATTTCGATATGTACATATATAAATACATATACATATATAATATATTCAAGTTCAATACTAAAATAAAAATAAGTTGAAAGAAAGAGAAAGAAAAAGATGAAGTTAAAACTTTTTCAATCAAAATCGACTAAATTATTATATATATTTCCTTTACAGAATTACTGTATTTCTATAACGGAATATAAATATAAATGTTATATATACATATACATATTTCTTCTCTCCATTTTGTGTTATTAAAAGTTAAAAAAAAAAAGCAATTAATTTGATTTTTATAAGTCAAGTGTAATTTAAAAAAAAAAAAAAATTGAAAATGAAAGTATTATTCGATTTATTTGAAAAAATATTCAATTTTTCTTTCATTTTCAATTTCTTTTTGTTTCAATTTTTTATTTTTTAACTTTTACCATTTGGCAATAAAATTAAAAAAAATTTCATTTACCACTAATTAAAATATAAAATACACTGTAATATAATTAAATTGAAAATAAAACAAAACAAGTAACAAAATTTAATAAAAAGTTTTGCAAAAATTAAATATTTTTGTATTTAATTGAAGCCAAAGAATATTAGAAAAATAAAATTAAATATAATAATAGTAAAAAACTTTTTGTAAAATTAATTTTTGGAGATATTTTTCAATCTTTTCGTTCTTAATTTTCGTTTTGAATTAAATTGAAATAAAACGAGGAAGAGTGTGGTAGAGTAGACTGTGTCAACTCTGGGATACCCGTATGACCGTTATATAAACATTATATCGTTATTATTATAAACATTTATTACTTTTGGCAAAATTTCAAACATTCAGCTTTATTAGGTGTAGAGTAATGCTCATATAAAAGAAGGAGTTGTATGTCAGCTACTCGAACCCTCTGCAGTAAGCCAACCAAATTTTGCAGTAACTTTGGCCATTACATTAAACTATTTTTGGCAAATTTTCAAACACGCAGCTGTAATAGATACAGAGTAATACTTATATAAAATAAGAAGTTGTATGGCAGCTACCCGAACCCATGGACCAAAATGGCTGGAGTTAAATAGCGATGACGGCTATTGCAAAAAAACGAATTTGCGAAAATTTCAAGATCCTAGTTCTTTTAGTTTTTGAGTGATCGTGGTGACGGACGGACAGACGGACAGACGGACAGACGGACGGACGGACAGACGGACGGACATACATAGCTAAATCGATTTATTTTTCGATTCTGATCTTATCCATACACTTGAGTCTATATCTACCACCCCTCCTTCTCTGCGTTACAAACGTAATGGCAAATTTATTATACCCTTGACTATATAGTCATACGGGTATAAATATTTTAATTTTTATTTGTATTCATTTTATTTTTAGCTCTGATTAATATTAAATTTAGGAGTACAATATTATTAAATGTCAAATTTAAAAAAAAATACTAATTCAATAACTTCAATTAAATTCAGTTAATTTAGACATATTATCTGATAAATGGCGCAGTGGTGAAGACATGGTGAAGACATCGCCATTCACGTGGAAAGTCTCGGGTTCAGACCCCGGTCATATGATATTCAATAAAAAAAAATATATCGTAAAATTGTATAATTATATCGTAAAAGTCTATATCGTAATATAAAATAAGATTTAATAACATTATAGAAATAGTTCTTGTGTCAGATAATAGATGGCGCAGTCGAGTAATCAATGGGTTAGTGAATATAACGATTAAAGAAACAGAAGCCTAGTCTGAATAGACTTGGTAAATGGCCTGTACTCTTTAAAGGAGTGGAAAAGGAAAAAAAAAATATCAAAAAAAATCTAGAGAGATTAGAAATTGGAAGAGCTAAGCTTCTTTCCAATTTAAAAAAAGTTTACTTACTTACTCTTACTTTATTTTATTTAGCATTCTCAATATAATCATTAATTGAACTGTAATCATACATCTCTTCAATATTTGTTACAATCCATGAATATTATTAAGTGTCAAGTTCTTTTCACTCATGCAAACAAATAAGGCAACAGGTATTACATGTATTGTGTACAAATTTGTCAATTCTGAAAACTGTGAATCTAATAAAGCTACGATATTAAAATTAAAACTGGGAAAGTTAAGTAATGGGGCAAATTATTTTGAACATTAATCGTACCAACTTTTAGGGTGGGCCAAAGTTTTTTTTTTATGGTTTTTCTTTTTAAGCAAAAATTATGAGGTATGGTGGGTCAGATTTTTTATTAATTATTTTAATCATTTATGTTTTTTTTTTCAATACAAAAGCATAAGGGAATTAATTAATGGTTTATTTCATTTTACATATCATAGTAGGTATGTAGGCACCTTAATATGACAAGGGCAACTTGAATCTTTCTCGTTTTTTTTAGTTTTAAATATTGTAAAATTAATTAATTTGAAACCTCTAAACAAGTTAAAAGTTGTCACCTCACCGTCTAAGTCAATACACTGTATGTGTAACTCAATACGCTGTCACCGCTAACTCAAATGGCGCGCTGGAATTTTTTTGATTTAATAATAAATACATAAATTATAATAAGCCTTGTGACTTAAGGATCCTATCGGTGAAAGAATAGTTTTTGAATTTGAATTAGCATAAATTCGATCAAGCTTGTTTTATAAATTTGCAAAGAAAAACTAATAATTGAATATTAAATAAATTTATTTAAATTAATTTTACGTAATTTATGTTTAAAAAATATTTATAAATTTGAATATACTTTTAATTAATTTTAATTTCATTAATTTATTTTCATTACTTTTTTTAATTTCAGGTATGATTTTTCATCAAAATTAATTTGAATTAATAGTTCAGTAATAATAATAAAAGTTACAGTGAGGTATTTTACAATTTAAATAAGTATTTTTTCTAGGTATTATCATAATTTTATTCTATTTTTACCTGTTAGGTTTGCTTCAAACAAGAATGGATTAACAAATTCTTAGTCTGTCAAAATAGTCAACTCCGTTGTCAAACAGCCGTTTCTAATTTAGAGTAGATGTGACGCGCTAAAATGGTATAATGGAACTCAACTTTGGCCAAAAGAGTACTTCATAAAATTGGACGTCATTTGCTTCCAAATTTATTTTGACCAACCTTTAATATAAGGATTGGTTGAGGTGTAATGAGCTTTCACAAATACGAACCAACGATTTTATATATTGAAATAATTTTGCATTTCAGTTATATGGTATTTTTGTATCTGTGAGTTATATTATTCTTTCAACGATAAAAGTTTTAATTACTTGTTTTGTTATTAATTTGAACCCAATGGCGAATTGTAGCTGAATGTAACCGAAAAACAGATAAAAGTTTTTTTATTTGAACTAGGATTCAAGTACGGAATGATAATTAACTGCGTTTCAATCCTGGATTCCTAATAGTCAAGAACGACTTACGAAAGAAATTGTATAATTATTTTAAAGTTCGTTATCAAAAGGCTGAATTATGTTTAAACTAATTATTTTTTACATTTAATTTCAATTCCTCAGTCGTTATCCGGTTAGGCCTCGTACACGCAGATAAGTGATCGAACGAGTTTTTTGCGAAGAAACGCCTGTAAGCTTCTCAAACTGCTCATATTTGAATAAAACGTTGAGTAAATGTTAGCTTTGTTTGCCTTTTTATTGATTAAGTAACATTTTAATTCTTAATGACAAGCAATCTTAACTAAATAATATAACTTCTTTTAATTTATCATTTGTCGCTTCGTTACGATCCTTAATTCAAACTATATTTTGATTGAGGTATTCTCTTCAAATGTCAAAGCAACGTTAACGGCGCTATAAACATTAGATCACCATTTGTACCACCGCATAACATTTGACTCCAATCAACAATTGACTCCGCTTAACATTTGACACCGCACAACATTTGAGTCGGCTCACAATATGGCTGCTTTACATTTGCTCAAATGTTGAGTTCACTTACGCTTGAGTACGCTCAACCTATGGATTCATCTGTTTTGCTAAACATTTAAGTTCGTTGAATATTTTAGTTTGCTCAATCTGTAATCGATGAGTTGAGTCGAAATTTGTGCTTCTGCAAATCTGGATTATTCCATATCTAAAGAATATTATATTTATTTACAGATTATCTTTATTCTGATTAGTGAAATTTTCATAATTCCAATTCCTAATTTAAAAGTAAATATTTATTTAATCAAATTATATTTGATTTTTACACAAAGATTTAATATCATTACCTTTAATATAAAACTTTTAAATTGCAATATCCATATTCTACACATACTGATGTTTAAATATTAATATTATAAATCTTTCAGTAATTTTATAAAACATTTCATACGACATTCAATTTTTTATGTATATGTATATATTATGCATATATCTACATTATTTAAAAATTTATTAAAAACTTATTTTAGTTCCATTTTCACTACAGTAATTTCCCCAAAAAGGAAAAGGAAAAAGGATTTTTGCAATTAAAAATATTTTTTCATTTGATGTAAAGCAGGATGCATATTAAAATTGAAATAAATTGAAATTTTCTTTTATTTTTTTTTTTTTTTTTTGTATCCAATTACAAAATTTATAATTTATGTATGTTTGAATGTATGTATGTGTGCATTTATGTATGAGTGTATAAAATCAGGATAATATGGAACAAAAAATGAGTTTAAAATATTTTAAATACTATATAAACGAACCATATTTACTTTTAGCTAAAATTTTAAAAATTTAAATAACACATTTATAAAGAATCTGATGGAATCTAATGAGTTCAAGGTAACCAAATATATACTGTATGAATATAAAAATCATTTAGAATTTCTTTTTCTAAATACAAGTTTTTTTTAAAAATATTTTAGAATATAATTTTTTTTTTTGTATATTTTAAACTTTTAATTAAAGAGTTTATTTAAAAATTAAAAATTTAAGCCTGAAGTTAAATAATTTCTTAGAAAAGATATTTTTGAACATTAATTACATAATTTTGGATAAATAAGTTTTAAATTATCATAATGAATACATATTTAAAGACTTATTCAATATTATTATAATAAATTAGAAGTTTTATTTGAAATTGAAAAAGATGTAGAAGAAAAATCTGGAAGAAAAATTGAAATCTCATTCCTCCAATTCAATTCCATATTAATAAATTAAATCTACTCTAAGTCTGCTTCTGTTTGTTGTACTTACTTAATCTAAATGATTGTACTAACCTAATACTAACAAATGGAGATTGATATTTATTCAAAGGTAAAGTATAATGGTATATAATTAATGGTAAAGTATGCAAATAATTTAAAAGTATTATTGAAATTAAAAGAAATTTAGAGATCTCATCTAAATCCAACTCAATTCCATAATTGTAATTTAAATTCAGTCAAGCTTTCGGTATGTTTTAGAACGCAGTATTTTCTTTTAAAGTGGTTGAAGCATTGATTTAAGATATTCATGATTATTCAATCTTATCAAATATATTCCAAATAAATTAAAAGTAATATTAGAGATTCAGAAGAAAAATTATATTTTCATTCCATTTTAATTCCATATTTAAAAATTATATCTATTTACGCAATTAAGTTATACTTTTATACAGCATCTAATGTTAGTGAGATTGCCATTAATTAATTTTTAAAAATGTTGAATAATAGGAACAAATAAAATTAAATAGGATCTAGATGAAAGATTCCAATAAGATCCCAAGAAATTTATTAGTTAAATCCACTCTACCATCTATACTATTTATAAATTGAATTTACTTAAAGTTTCTGTGGTGCTTTCTTAGTCATCATTTCCAGTTAGAATAGCTGCGCCAATTAATGTGATAAATATAAGAAGTATTAGACTTGAATTGAATTAAAATCTTTCAAAATCAGGAAGTAATATACGTGTTCCCAAAGCCTTGTAAAACTATTGTGTTATCATATCATATCTAAACATTTTTTAAGACTTTAACTAACGGTAATATGTTCTCAGTTGTAATAGCAGCATCAGGGGCAGACTAAATAAGAAATTAAACAGAAGAAAGTAATTATAGTCTAAGTTAATCGGCGTTCTCGAACGCAAAACTTTCACACCTTTCTTGATAAAATATGGTTGTTCTTCATAATATATTTCAATTCTCAAATGTATCCTTCAACATTTTCTTTCTTTTATTCAAAATCATTGAACATTTTAACTTACAGCCATTTTTGAATTTAAAATTAATGAATTTTGTACAACTTTGTTTGGAAAACAATTTATTTAAAGTAAATTGAACTGAATATCAACAAAATTAAATTTTAGATTTCAGAAAAACTTCAATTGAAAAAATTATAATAATAATTTTACTTTAAGGCATTCATTTTTATTTCTTAACCTTTTATTTGTGTTTTCTTTCTGTTTTTAGTGCTTCTTTTTAAAACAATGAATAAATTATTTTTAAGAAACTATAAAAGAAACCTCTATCGACGGTTAAAAGTATCTTTCAATCCGTTTTATTTCGATGCAAAAATTCATTGTAAAGTAATCAATCAATAAAAAAATTTAAAATATAAAAAATGATTATTTATCTTATGATTAATAGTATACTTACGCGGACCTTTAAATGAAAATTAGTTAGACCATCGACTTTTTCAAATATTTTGTAAGAGTAAACACTACTTAAAAGAGACATGTAAAGCTTCAAAAGCTACCTATAGGTAGTGTGGATAGCTGTGCGTTGTCCCTATAGGTAATGTACATCTTTCATACATTAAAACTACAACTAATTTCGAATCAAACTTTAGGATGGAACATGTAATGCAAATGTACAACTTGGTTCTGAGGATAAGGATTTGAAAGGATTATTGGGAATTGGTTTATAAAATATCTGTTGTATTTATTTATTTTAATTTAAGAACTTAAAACTTCATCAAAATCATTTAACTCGATTACAGTACTTTCCGGATACGTCAACGCTTAAGAATATTATAATACATCCAAATAAATAATAAAATATCTTTAAGGATCATTCTTAAAAGCGAATTTATGATATTTGCAAATTAAACTGTCAAATAACCAGAAAAAAAAACTCATAAACCGTACATTTCCATAATTTATCTCATAAAACCCACTACACAATCTTTCTTTACAAAAAATATCGTATTTTATTAATAAAATATCGCAAACGGGTTGTCTTTATAATTTTCTGTTACTTTTTGTTAATTTTACACTTTTTATTCTGAGAATCAATTAATTTAATAGATATTTGAAGTTATTTATATTCAATTATATATTTTTACCTTCACATGTATTTTGTCCGATCAAAGAATTTTATTTTACCCATGAGATTGAATTGCAAAAAGTCACTTATTTCGCATTAAAGTTAACTTTATAAACTGTAGAGAAGTCCCAATATCATGCAATCTTAGATTTAAAGAATAGCTTGAGTCAACACAATATTGTGTATAAAATTAAATACAAAAAAATAATGTAAGTATAATTTATTTACATTATTTTTTAATATGACTCTTTTAATAGAATTAACACTGACTGTTAAGGGGAATTACATGTTATTGTAATATTCCGTTATTCATTTTGTCTTATATTTTTAAAATTCCAACAACTCTTTCGGAAGCTTTATAACTAGTACTTATGAGCTTTACATTGCATTTATAACTTTGTCCACAACATAAGAATTACAACTTGTATGACCAAATCAATTTTGACGAAAAATTTTATCGACAGACAAGAAATTTTCAATTGAGATACAATGACTGTAAAGAAATATTAGGTATCGGACTTTCTCCGACAATTAATCAGATTTGAAAATCCAAACTGTTCAATGGAATTTAACAATCCAATAAAGTTGCACACTCAAGTTTTTTAAATAAATTAATTTTGATATATGAAAACTAAATCAGAAATAAATTTTTTAAAATACAAATTCAACTTAAAAAAACAAAAACTTTTGTTTCCTTTTTCCCTGTCATCGGAAATTTTTCCGTATCCCTTTCATCGTTCTAATTTCATTTAACACATAAATAACTTAATATTTGACATAACAACAGTACAAAACTTATTTCAAGGAAATTATTTCTATATTCTAAAATAAAGCAACAAAATATACACAGAAACTTTAGTGATAGAAACAACGCAATCCTTGACTGAGGAAAAAAAAAATTTTTCACCACACAAATATTATCTGTAGATTGTGATTCTCATATGAGATGAAAACTTCTCAAGAAAAATTTGAAAAAAATTCATTCCATATATATATGCATAGCATATAGAATGTTTTTGTGATAATTTCTTATAACTTCGGATCAATTAAATTTTTTAAATGGTTTCAAATAAAAACAAAATAAAATATAATTTTATAAATTTCAACTTTAGTGTATCGATGTAACACATTTTCCATCAAGAAACAAAATAAAACCAAAAATAAAATTCCGAGAATATTATTTAATTCCAAAAATAAAAATTTTAAAATTATTTAACCAACATCAACCTACACGGATATTCACAAAACCAAACCATTTTATTCGGTTAAATAATAAAAATGAGAACAAAACAGAATTAGAAAGAAAATGAAAATGAAAAAAATCGGCATCAGCAAATAAAATTTTCCCATAACTTGTTTTTGATTTTCTTTTTGAACTTAAAACGAATTTTGCAAGGATACAGCTTTTTAAGGATAATGGATATTAGAAATCCTGAAATAATGCCCCTAAGAAATAAGGTCGAATCAATCACAATTTCTTTTTTGAAGACATATGTAGAATATCTTGACCCATACAACCTCTGAATTTATATAATTTTTTATTTATTAGATACCATGGAGGTTGGTTAATAGTTCGAGTAACTGTAAGCTTGGAGCGCTATTATGAAATAAATTATATTTTTTATTTGATTTGATCTTACCAGCGCTTGAACCCGAGACCCTTTTTCGTAAAATACCGATGTTCTATAACCACTGCCGAATCGATCGGATATAAATTCTGTGACATCCATCCATCCTAAACTTAAAAGCTGTCCTTATGATAGTTTTATAGAGCGAAAAAGGTGTGGAAAATTCCCACTGGAAAAATCAAACCATTTATTTGGATTCTGGAAGCTTCTGAGCGAACCAAATGAGCATTCCTCGAAAAAAAATAAATATAAAATCTTTAAGTTTGGTACGAGGTGGGTCGGTGCTGTTTATTGACTAGTTTTGAAATTTAGTGGCTCTCCGGTATTTGCTTATTCCTCACTAGGCCTAACTAGTCTTATGTGCAGGCGCATTAGTTTAGGCTACCCTGAAAAGCAGTCATACGAAAACTAAAAAACGAAAAGTTATTTTAAAAATTAAAAAAAAACGAGGAAGATTATAGTTGCCCTTGTCAACTTTTAGATACCCGTGCATACCCACTATGGTGTATAAAATAAACCGTAATTTACTTCTCTTATACATTTAACTCATTACCCCATAATTTTGACGTAAAAAAAAAAAAAAAAATTAACAAAAAAAAAAAAAAAGTCACAAAACAAAAAACAAAATTTTCATTCATTGTCCCATAACTTTAGCTTTAAAAAAAAAAAAAAAAATTAACAAAAAAAAAAAAAAAATCACAAAAAAAAAAAAAAAGTTTTCATTCATTGTCCCATAACTTAAGCTTAAAAAAAAAAAAAAAAAAAATAAAAAAAAAAAAAAACAACAAAGAAAAAAAAAACAAAAAAAAAAAATTGGCCCACCCTAAAAGTCCGATGGTCCGAGTGATGTCCAACTTTGCCAAGTAACTTGCCCTATTAATTTACCTGCCCAATTTTAATTTTAACCTTGTAGCTTTATTAGATTCACAGTTATTGAATCGAAAACTTTGTATGGCAGCCCTCCGAAAATGGGGCCCTAACATTTTGAAACTTCATATAAGTGCTCGATTCATTATATAACTAACCGTGTATAGTTTTCAGCCTCGTAGTATAATTAGTTTTGAAGAAATTCATATTGGTGCAAAGAAGTTGTATGGCAGCCCCCCATAAATGGGGCCCTAACATTTTGAAACTTCATATAAGTGCTCGATTCATTATATAACTAACCGTGTGTAATTTTCATCCGCGTAGTATAATTAGTTTTGAAGAAATTCATATTGGTGCAAGGAAGTTGTATGGCAGCCCCCCGAAAAAGGGGCCCTAACATTTTGAAACTTCATATAAGTGCCGGAGTCAATATAAAACTAACCGTGTGTAATTTTCATCCCCGTAGTATAAATAGTTTTGAAGAAATTCATATTGGTGCAAAAAAGTTGTATGGCAGCTCCCCGAAGCCTTGGTCCGATTTTAACCAAAAACAATAGGGAACCTAGAAATTGTCTAAAAATGACTTTGTGTGAATTTCAAGACTCTAGCCCTTTTAGTTTTTGAGTTATCGTGATGACACACGGACGGACGGACGGACGGACAGACACACATAGCTAGATCGACTAATTTTTCGATTCTGAGCCGATACGTACCCTTGACACTATATCTAGCTCGTCTAGATCGATGCGTTACAAACGGAGGAGCAAATCTAATATACCCGATGTTCATATATATATGCACGGGTATAAACACTTATAAGTAAAGAAAAAGATGAAATGAAAATATTCGATCTAATATTTTGTTTGTTGTTTGTTTATTTTATTTTTTTTTTTTTTTTTTTTTTGTTGATTGGATCAGATATGAAGGAAGAGAGCATGAAAAGTAATTAAAAAGTTTCATTTTTTTTGTATATTTGTGGGAGAGATAAGCCGATTTTCTAATTACAATTTTGAAAGCTTTAGGCTCCACTTTTTTTTTAAATTTTTTCATACACATATATTTTTGGCAACTTTTGCTGTTTATACCCGTGCATATATATATGAACATCGGGTATATTAGATTTGCTCCTCCGTTTGTAACGCATCGATCTAGACGAGCTAGATATAGTGTCAAGGGTACGTATCGGCTCAGAATCGAAAAATTAGTCGATCTAGCTATGTGTGTCTGTCCGTCCGTCCGTCCGTCCGTCCGTCCGTCCGTCCGTCCGTCCGTCCGTCCGTCCGTCCGTCCGTGTGTCAGCACGATAACTCAAAAACTAAAAGGGCTAGAGTCTTGAAATTCACACAAAGTCATTTTTAGACAATTTCTAGGTTCCCTATTGTTTTTGGTTAAAATCGGACCAAGGCTTCGGGGAGCTGCCATACAACTTTTTTGCACCAATATGAATTTCTTCAAAACTATTTATACTACGGGGATTAAAATTACACACGTTTAGTTTTATATTGACTCCGGCACTTATATGAAGTTTCAAAATGTTAGGGCCCCATTTTCGGGGGGCTGCCATACAACTTCCTTGCACCAATATGAATTTCTTCAAAACTAATTATACTACGCGGATGTAAATTACACACGGTTAGTTATATAATGAATCGAGCACTTATATGAAGTTTCAAAATGTTAGGGCCCCATTTATGGGGGGCTGCCATACAACTTCTTTGCACCAATATGAATTTCTTCAAAACTAATTATACTACGAGGCTGAAAATTACACACGGTTAGTTATATAATGAATCGAGCACTTATATGAAGTTTCAAAATGTTAGGGCCCCATTTTCGGGGGGCTGCCATACAAAGTTTTCGATTCAATAACTGTGAATCTAATAAAGCTACAAGGTTAAAATTAAAATTGGGCAGGTAAATTAATAGGGCAAGTTACTTGGCAAAGTTGGACATCACTCGGACCATCGGACTTTTAGGGTGGGCCAATTTTTTTTTTTTGTTTTTTTTTTCTTTTTTGTTTTTTTTTTTTTATTTTTTTTTTTTTTTTTTTTAAGCTTAAGTTATGGGACAATGAATGAAAACTTTTTTTTTTTTTGTGATTTTTTTTTTTTGTGATTTTTTTTTTTTTTTGTTAATTTTTTTTTTTTTTTTTTTTTAAGCTAAAGTTATGGGACAATGAATGAAAATTTTGTTTTTTGTTTTGTGATTTTTTTTTTTTTTTTGTTAATTTTTTTTTTTTTTACGTCAAAATTATGGGGTAATGAGTTAAATGTATAAGGGAAGTAAATTACGGTTTATTTTATACACCATAGTGGCACGGGTATCTAAAAGTTGACAAGGGCAACTATAATCTTCCTCGTTTTTTATTAGTGTTTGTTATTTCTGTCTTTGGTCATAAAGTTTTTCATTAAAAAATTTTTCAAATAATAAAAAAATATAATAATCTAAAAATTAAAATAAGAAAAAAAGAAAAAATTCGTAATAAAAATTAAAATACACAAATAAAGAAAGCAGTTAAAATAATTTTTATTTTTGCTATAATTGTCTTTTTTCAAAAAAATATTTTGAAATTATCAATATAGAACTTATAGGATTTTGGTATTTTTTTGTGATAATGACATTGATACTTGTATTATAGAAAGTGCTTTTCTGCGTTTTTAGAAGATTATAAATGCCAAAAAACCATTTGTTGATACAAACATATATATATAAATCCATGAAAATAACATTTTGGTGACCATGAACTTATTGAGATCTATATTTAGATAGAATAACATTTAAAAGTGTTGGTAGCAATATTTTTTTAAAATTATTTTTTTAATCTGATTAGAAAATGTATTTAATAATTGTTCCATATTATTTTGAAATTTAATTGTTTGATTTTTTGGTAGTGTTTGGTAGTTAGAAATTAGGCAGGAAATATGAAAAGATATTAGTACAAAACACCATAGTACAAGTTAAAATAACCAACATCTAAATGAACCTCCTACTTTTACCAAGGTGGGCATATATTAAGAATTTTTTTTTGGTATTTCGAAAACCATACATCTTCCCCCTCAAGAGCAATTACTTACAAATTTCGATTTGTTCTATCACCTTCTTTCTTCATGATATTCTGCATATATTTATGTGAGATTCTACAAAAGGGACTTTATATTTGAGACTTAAACCTTGGAATATTAAAACAAATTTTAGTATCAGTAGGTAACGATTTGTCTGATAAAAGCTAATTTCTTTTTTTGTTTCTATGGTGCAATTTTAAAATCTCACTTTCGTTGTGATCGGTATTTTTAAACGCCTTTAATTTCCCATATCCCACACTCGTTAAAGCCTCTTCTTTACCTAAACTTATTTCAGGATCATTTGGCGTGGGGGAGAAAAATTGGCAGTTTAGTTGAAGACAAACCTGAAAAAATTTTTAAAAACTTGTAAATTTTAAAATGAACCCTTATTATAAGAGACAAGAACATTAGATAGAAAACATGTTCCATATTTTGCCAACAAGTTTGAGTTTCAAATCACCTAGAAAATACCACATTGTAGAAATGAGTATTTGAAGCTTGCTTAAAGTTTATTTGAAAATGTTTTTAACGACGCATTATTGATTTCATTTCAATAGAAAGAGTCCCATTTCCTATAAGCCTTGGTATTAAAGACGGTTAATGCTCCAATATTTCGACGAGTACTTACTTCCTTATAAATTTACCTACGATTAATCTAAAACCTTTAACAATAAAGAAAATTATTTTCCATTAAATCAACCTTCTTCAAATCAAATTTGCTCTTACACTAATAATAATTTTATTTTGGTCAACTTGGTTATAACTCATACAAATAAATCTAATGTTCTTTAAATTTTTTTTTTTTATGAAAACCCTGTCTTCAATAAAAGGTTTCTAACAAGATTATGAAAGGCACGCGAAAAAAAGACGAAAATAAAAAAATGTAGAAAAAAACATTATAAAATGAATATCTTCTTCAGGCGTCTTAAAGACTCCTTAATATCAGATCAGATTTTATTTTATTGCATTGTCATGGTCTTAGTTTTTGAACAATGACAATTCACTTCCAACGCAAATGAATGAATTTACAAAAAAAGAATGAGTGAAAGAAAAAAACGTATAATAAAACTTAAGACATTTTTTTTATTGCCTTTAAATATGTGGTTCGATTAAATTAAGTTGCATGTCGCTAACGATTACTAAAAGAAATTTTATTTTTCAATTTTTTTAATTCGTGCTTCAAGAAAAAATTTTCTCTGTAAGGTGATTGTGCAACTTTCCTTTATTCTTTAGAATTTTTACATTTTTATATTTTATCATAGTTATGGTATTTCCGTATCCTAAATCCTGAATGCTGATGCATTTCCTTTAATATACGGAAGCGGAATTTAACATTTCTTTTCTTTCTTCTGTTCTTTTATAAACTTACAGATTGAAATTGTATAATAAAGATTTTATCCAGTTATTCTTTTTTTCTGGACTTATTTGTATTTTATGACAAAATTATGTTCAATTTAAAGTGATTTGATTTTTTTTTTTAATATGAAAAATAAATGTTTGTTTAATATGATTATATTTTCTTTGCGCTAGTAAAGCAATAGAACTTTACTCACTTTTAAATCCAGCGGATTTGTCATGCATGTCAGATTTTTAATGGAAGAGGAGAAAGGCGTTTGGAACTTTGAAGCATTCTTCAAAGTATAAATTTTATATAGTTTAACACAAACATTATAAAAAAAACTTAAATGTGTCATTATATACTTTTAAATGTGGTTGGATAGGATGGATTTTAGATTTTTATGGATCACGTTTAGTTTAGACATTGATTAATCGATGTGCAACCAAAGAACGTAAAAAAAATTTTTTTTTTTTTATTTATTTTATGGTATGAAATTTTTTGAGCATTTTTTTTTACAATTTTTTATTATATACAACTAGACGATTTAAAGCTCTCATATACGAGTAGTCATATCTAATCGATATAACCTTGAAAATTTGATTACAGTTCAATAATAATAGTTATTATTTTTTTATAGACTTTTAGTCTGATAGTAATTAATCAGAAGTTGAATAAAACATAAAGAAAACAAAAGATAGTAAAAACACAAACTCAACGGCAAGGTTAAATTTTTGAATATTGCATGTCTGATTCGTTTTTGTTTTTCAATTTTAATAAATTGAAATTTTTGAACACAAAGGAATTTGAATATATTGGCAAAACTTTCGACGGATTTTTTTATCCTGAGAATGGTGGAAGGAAGCTCTCGAAAGGCTCCAAATAACTTAAAATTCTTCAATAGTGTAAGATTGCTTATCTAAACCATTAAAGTAGCACAATGACTGACAGATTAGTATAGGAAGGAGATAGAAAGCGATATTTTATTTCAATATTAAGAAAGGGAGCTTTCACAAAGCACCAGAAAACCTTAACCTCCTCGATAATGTGAGATACAATTTTATCTGATATATTTTCCCTGTACAATGGCTGTTGAATAAGGATAGAAAACGATAAAAAGCCAAATTTAGTGAGCTTATGCTGCTGATAGTGGTATTCATTATTTTAGGACGAGCCTTTTAAGGATAAATATAGGAATAATTCAAAAACACAAGATTGAGAGTGTTAGTAGAAAAAAAACCCCAAGAAACTGCACAATTTTAAAGGTGTTTTTTCTATAACTCATACTTTCCTCAAAAATCGTTATTGTGCCTCAAATTTAATTTTAGATTTAATTTCGAAATTCTGGTCGGGAGTTTTTAAACTACATTATCTGATAATTATTTTTCATGGATAAGATATTAAATTTTTTTATAATAGATGCATAATCTGTTCTGCGCTAGTTAACATATTCACTTTTCTGTTTAAATTAAAATAATTTCATTTTCCTTTTGTATATCAAGTAGAAAGATTTAAAAATATAATTAGATAAGCACCAACAGATTAAATAAAAGCGAAAATAGATTAGTATCTTTTGGCTTTGATTAATAGGCGCATCTTGTATTCATTCCTAACACATAATATAATTCAAATCCAAAGACTTCAAATTTCATTCATTGTATATTTATAGAAATTTTCATACAATATAATTATCTTTATGATCCGATTGAAAATAGCTAATAGATTGAGTTAAAATTTTACGCAATTCACTATTCAAAAGATTCTACTTCTCTAATAGGCAACTAACTATTCAATATCATTCTACAAATTTTTTTAAAATTTAATCAATAATTTAATTTTGTTTTTTTTTTTTAAATTTGAATTAATAAAATTTTAGATAATACAGTAAAAGTGTTGATTGAAAGTTAAAATTTTGATTAAATTTAAGTTATTTTGGTTTTTTGTAGCTTAAAATATCTTTTATGTCTGACACCATGAGTGGTTTTTATTCTTCCTCTTTGGTCTTTTGTTTAATTCTAATAAAATTTGTTGTATTCAATAATATATACTCTTTTCATATGAATTTGGTTCTTTTCTTAAAAATGTCTCCGTATTTTCGGACTAGGAAATGAAAATGAAAATTTTTTACAAAATTTAAATGTAACAGATCCAAATTTCTAATTTTAACTCATGCTTATAATAAAATAAAAGGGTATTAATAAATGTTATATGTTTTCACTTACCTGCATAGTTAGTCATAAAGCGATAAGTGATTTGAAGACGTGGTATCCAATCAAACAGAGCTTCCTTCAAGATTTAGTTTAGCGATTAAATTGTGTTCTATTACAATTTGTTAATCCACTTCAGACATTTCCTGTCCTTGGAAGAATATGGCTTTTATACTCGCCTAGCCTCTCAAATCATAAATAAAGTATCTATCTCCACTTCCTCCAACAGATTTATTTAGTTTTAGGTTAATATCGGTTAATATCAGGATTTGGATCGGATCACAATCAAAAAATAAGTCTATGCCGGCCAGCCATCCGCGTGTCTGATAATAAATCAAAAACTAAAAGTGGCATGGTTCTGAAATTTTCATAAATAAATCTTTGCTTTTTAAATTGAACCAGTTTCTTCAATGAATTCGAAAAACTGCCATATAACTTCCCTTTTTAATTGATCTAAACTCTAAATTTAATAAAGTTAGGTATTTAAACATTTCCCAAGAGTAGATGACATTTCTTACCAAAAAATTTTGTTAGATAAATGCATCGGATTCCAGTAGCTGCAATACAGCTTCTTTTCTAATATAAGCTAGCTTAATATCTTTTGAAGATGAGTATCTGAGTATCTGGCCAACGACTTCAGGAAATACAGTTACTTCATAGCAAAAGGTTCAATAGCTGCCATACAACTTAAATTTTCTTTTATATATAATTGAGTTCAAAAATGTTTATTTATCTTATTTCTGAAATTTTGGCAAAAGTAGTTAAACCTATCATATAATTTTCATATTACATTAATGCAGGTATCCTAGAGTTGATACATTGTACTCCACTCTCTCTCTCTTTCGTTTATTCTATTCCGACATTTAATTCAATTATGGACTTTTTCATTATGGATTTTTTATGTAAAAGATTTTCATTACTACGTTTATATTAAACAAAACAAACTTAACTTACAATTCAATTTATAGAAATGTTATCCATTTAATTTCTTAAATGTATATAATATTATGTCATCTAAAATAAAATGTATATTATTTACTAAAAATAAAGTTTTTTAAAACTATTTTCTAATAACTTTATATCAACTTTATTTAATTTTGTCTTGTAATAAAACTTTTAACAATTTACTGAGTCTTTAAATTGACTTTCTTTATTTTCTTCTAAAAATTCCTTTTAACATTTTTATATCATTACCACCTCTTTCTAACCCCAATACAACTATACCAAGATATCTTCCAAGTTTCTCTTTCTTTCATAAGTACCATTTAGAAGTAAATTAGAAATATAAAGTTTCATTTCTACCCCCAAAAAAAAACCAAAATGTATAATCTGACATTTATCTGCATTTCCTAATGATATATTCATTATTATTTAATACAAATTGACCATATATTACATGTGTGTGTCATAATTTCTCTTAAATAAAGTAGTATTTGTGTTAGTAAGTAATATACCATATATAGTAAATTATTTCTATAAGTCTTTTTTTTAAGCCTTTATATATAAATCTTTTAAATATTGCTACATATATAAAAGTATATAATATATAACATGACATAGAATTACATTTATCTCATGCGAGTAATCAGTATTATTATGATATATTATAACTTACAATATACTTTACATGGTTTCATATTAAGTTCATGCGATTATTTTTATGTCAGTGGCGAGTTTTTCATTTTGCCAGTGTTCTGGGAAAGAACGAATCAAAGCATTCTGTATTATTTAGTTTACAGGATAACTTCAAATAAGAAAACGATCCAGTATCTAACAAATAACTTTTTGATATGACTTTAATGTTCCAAATCATAAATTGGGAAAACTATATAACAGCTCAGCTAGGCTTAGGCTGCCAAAAATGCATTTGACAAAAGCAATAAACAGTAACTCCATAGAAAAACTCTCTTTTCAATAAATCTACATTTTTTCTTATTCACATGTTTTGTTTTTTTAAATTATACAGTACGATCAGTAAAACCTAAGATTTATAGATTCCCCAAGTTCGATCCCAACCCACATTCTAAAAATGTAAAACTAATAATGCCCAACTAAAAGTTTTCCTCACTGCAATTTTTTTTATTTTGCTTTTTCTATTCCTCTGCTAAGGAAGTAAGGGGCTTCCACTTGAAATCTCAAATCTTCTCAGTTTGACGCTTTATATTGGTTTTTATTACAGAGCAGATTGCATCTACGTTTATCTTCTAGGGCAGTAATTTTTCATGTTATTCTGGATCTACTTCTTGCCTTAAAACTTCCTTGTGGGTTCCAACATAGTGAAATTCCAGTTGTGTCACTATCGTCTTTTCCAAATGTGTGTCCGATTCATTTCCATTTTTTCTACTGGAAGATGTTCCGATACACTTCTAAGAAGTTCTTCTTTCGCTAAGTCAACAGATCGTTGTTGCTGGCTCTATTCGGCTAGAAAATGTTGAAAATGTTTCTCAAGAGTTTATTTACACCTTGACTTGCAGCTTATTTTTAATAGGGTTCATTAGTAGCCAAGGCTCGCTGCCATATTTTAGAAAAGTTCTTCTCAAAACGCTGCTTAATAGTTCCCAAGTCATACTATTTGAATTAATTATAATATTTTGTATAATTCGATTTTGCAGGATTCTCTACAACAGATTCGACAATCAACACCACTGACTAATGCTAACACACAATAAATTTTACCACACCACTCACCGTTATCATTCCTAATATATTGAAGGGATTAAAAATGTTTTAGAAACTTCACCAAAAAAAAAAAAACAAGTAAAGAAACAGTCAGTCGGTGCAACCGACTTAGAAATACCCTACACCTATTTGGTTCAAAATTAAGGACATATCCATAAGTTATTTTAACACCATAAAAGCTGTTATTAATTTGATCGTAAGACATAGCTAACCAAATTAACTTTATAATACTAAAAACATTTTCTAATTATATTATCTATTAAAAAATATTACAAATTCTTACTAATTTGTCTATTTAAAAATATTCAAAAACAAGCAAACTTGAAATAAATGAAAATATATTTATTCCAATTCAATTACAAAATGAAAAAATTCTAATTATTAAATTTTGTGATAAAAAGATAATCAAAGCATAATATATTTAATAATCCAAATTTTTAAAAATTGCAATTATTTTAAGTGGTTAGTTTATATACCTAATAGAAAAGCTTACAAACGCAAAATATGCAATAAATGTATTTCTAAAATACAATTACAAATTTAGACCTTTTCATATAATTCATTTAAATATTCAAATAAATTTTACATAAATGCAGCAAGTACCTTTGAATATAGCTGAACCACTACAATTAAGTCTAGATTTCGGAGACACATAGGACATAGAAAATATATTCTTTGGCTTTGAAATTAAACTCAACCAGAACCAATTCCCATGGTACTTTCATTACTAGTAACCTAGAGTTTAAATTTCATCAAAATACCGGCATTATTTTTTGAGTTATGGTGTTTTAAGATATATGTTTGTTAGTCCTTGAACTTGTCAAGGGTTCCAGAACCCCAAACCATGGTACGATTTCGCCCATATGCAGTCCCGTCATACTTTCAATACTAGTTAACCCTTGTATACAATTGGAACGTTCTATCTTAATTTTAAGTTACTAGTTTTATTAATTTCGATGATAAGCTTTTACACATTTGGGGGTCTAAGAGAGGTCCTGAACCACCACTCCAAATGATCCCAAATTAGGGGGGCATGGAAGAAATAGTAAAGAACACCCTGGGCCAAAAGCTTCTACATTTGTTTCAAGTTACTATTTTTATTAATTTCGAAAATATGCTTTAAGGTCCTCAAAACTGAGTGCCTGGTCCCCGACCCACTAGTCCAATGGGGTCCAAATTTCAAAGACACTTACGCAATTGGAAGGGACACCCTGATACCAAATTTGGAGGTTATATCTTCATTGGTTTCGGAATTACGCTAGTTTGGCCTAAATTCGATAAAAAAGTTCTCAGTTCCGAACCCATTGTCCAATCCTCACCGCACGTAATCACCGCCGTAGTTTCATTACCAATAACCTACAGCATAAATTTCATGAAGATAGCCTCATTAGTTGTTGAGTTATCGTGATTTTTAATATATGTTCGTTATCCCTGACACCGACTAAAAGGTCCAGAATCCGAACCCATGGGCTGATTTCGCCCTTATACAGCCCGCGCTTTACTTATAGTACTAGTTAACCCTTGTACACAATTTAAACGATCTATCTTAATTTTAAGTAACTATTTTTAATAATTTCGATTATAAGCTTTTAAAACTTGGGAGGTCTGAGAGGGGTACTGAACCACCTCTCCAATTGATCCCAAATTAAGGGAACACGCAAGAGATAGTAAAGAACACCCTTGTGGCAAATTGGAAGCTTCTACATTTTTTCAAGTTGTTATCTTTATTAATTTTAAAGATATGTTTAAGGTCTTCGGAAATGTGTGGCTGGTCCCCGACCCAGTAGTCCAATGGGACCCAAATTCTCAAGACACTTAGGAGATAGGAGGGGACACCCTGATACCAAATTTGGAGGTTCTATCTTCATTGGTTTCGGAATTATGCTCGTTTGGCCTAAATTCGATCAAAAAGTTCTAGGTTCCGAACGCATGGTCCAATCCCGACCTTACGGAATCCCCGAAGTAGTTTCATTACTAGTTACCTACAGCACAAATTTGATGAAGAAAGCGTCATTAGTTGTTGAGTTATCGTGATTTCTTATATATGTTCGTTAGCCCTTCGATCGATTAAAAGGTCCAGAATCCGAACCCATGGGCCGATTTCGCCCATATGCAATCCCCGCCGTACTTTCAGTCCTAGTAACCTACAGTTAAAATTTCATCAAGATAGCTCCATTATTTTTTGAGTTATCGTGCCTACGGACGGACGGACGGACGGACGGACGGACGGAAGGACGGACGGACGGACGGACGGACGGACGGACGGACATGGCTATATCGACTAAGGCGGTCACGCTGATCACAAATATATATACTTTTCCATATCTAGCTCGCTTCCTTTAGGTGGTTACAAACACCATACCAAAGTTAATATACCCCTTTACCTATTCTATAGGTGTAGGGTATAAAAATTGTAAAGAAAGAATATGGATAAAAAAATATCGATCCATATTTAAGGAATATTTAAGGAAACCTTTAAAGAATTTTGTTTTTTTTTTGCACAGGCGATATAATTCTGAAGTCCTAACTTTTTTCTTATTATTTATGGAATTCTATAGTTTTATGTGCACTGTATATATATAAATTCTTTTTTATAGTGGTTTTATTGAACTTATTGATCGTTTTTCTTTTACTAAAATAATCTTTTTGAAAACTAAACTACTCCCTTAAGCTTTAGTAATAAATTTCAAGTATTTTCCTTTTAAAAATTTTTCTTAAATTTTTTATCCACTGATATTTGGTAGCACGTTTTAATATATGAATACATTTTTTTTAAATTATTTTCTTTTTGTATTTAATTTTGATAATCGAATTAGGTAGCCTAAGTTCTAAATAATTAAAAATTTCAAAGTTTTCAAGTTCAGCGTCACTCTAAACTAAGTGTTATATTTCTTCCGCCTCAAATGCTTTATTTTACAACTTACAAGTACTTGCATGCTAACAAGTACTTTCATCCAATTAAATATTCACAATTATCTATTTTTAGGAGAATCGGTATGGGATCAGAAATTTGTTTGGAAGTTATAAATTTGAATGGAACTACTGCAGAGGATTGACATTTGGAATCATTGTATACTATTATTCTTTAGAAAATCTCCGCTAAATATCATATTTTTTATCTATTTGGTGCGCTGATTGGAAAACTTTTATCACATTTAATTTTCCCCATCCTCCATAATCTCTAATTTCATATACCCAGTTCCCCAAAATCATTCCACGTATACCCAGTATCCCCAATTCTCCAAAACCCTTCCACGTCCTTATCCTTTCATATAAACTTCAATGTACATTTATGTCTCAAGTGCCCGCCATAAACAGGGGTTCAGAAAAGGTGGGGATTTTGTAAGTAAAAGTCTCACCCTTCCTAAAGCAAGTTTGTAAAGTTCCATTGGGAGGCTTTTAAAGCTTTCAACTGTCCCTGCATAGAGAAGAATGAAATAGGAAATTATTTAAAGAGTTGTAATTTATATATGTATATAATATGTATTTAATTCTGAACTTTCACCTATAAATCTGTTGATGATGAAAATTAAAAGTTTTCTTTCACCACACTAACCATTTCCATTACGTAACCTAATAAACAACTTATTCCTATCCTATTGTTTTTTATTTTTGATTTTTATTTTTTTAATTTAATTTGATTTTGGGAAAAAAGTTTTCTTTTTAAAAGAAAAAAATTTTTTATAAGAATAGTGGTTTTTTGTTTCTTGTCTCTTTTCATTACCCATTTCTTTTTAACTACAATTTAAAATTATAGCAACCATATAACAAGTAAACTTTTCTGTTCTTTCTCTCTCATAAGATTATCATATTAAAATTTAAAATTTTCTAAGCAATTAAATTTTAGTTTGTGTTACTTTTGACAAAATTTGATATCGTTTTTGTAAAATATAAACTTCAAACTTAGTTTTATTTTAAGAATTTTTAGAAATATTTTAGAAGAAGCATAGAAGTTAGGACTATTGACAAGCTAAATTCCAAAGTCTTAGAATTCCAAAACTTGTCTAATAAAAATAATTTCGAATTCCGGAAATTGCATAGACGGAAATGGAACATTAAAGTTAAAATTTGCCACTCTCGTTTTTAATTTGCAATTCTCGGACTTTCGAATTCCGCTTTGCAATCCCCAAATAGGTTAAGTCGGACGAGCGTTCGCCTTTGCTAAATATTCCTTGTGCAATCGTTCGATCCAAACTAAGGAAGGAGACTCCCAGCGTTCACTTTTACTGAATGTTCTTTGCACAAAAGTTCGGTCCAAACTAAGGGATGAGACGTTCCTAGTCTAAAACCTTTGGGTATCAATTCTTATAATGTCACTGTGAATCATTTCAAAACTAAGAATAAAACTTCCCAGCGTTCTCTTTTACTGAATGTTCCTTGCACAAAAGTTCATTCCAGACTAGTGGATGAGACATTTCTAGTCTAAAACCTTTGGGTGTCAATTCTTTTAATGTCACTGTGAATCATTTCCATAAGTGCTGCAATAACTAAAAGGAGTTAAAATACTTGTTACAAAAATCTAAATTTTAGACCTTTAATAAATTATTTAACCTATGATTAAAATTGTCTTATATTGTTCTTGTATATATGTATGTTCACAAGACAAACGTGTTTATGTTAAACCAAAAACGAGCATTTATTTATTTAAATTCCAAAAAACCAATTTAATTTAAAAAAAAAGATTATATTCTTTTTATTGCACCACAAAACCAATACTAATGCATTGTAGAAAAAAATAAAATATTTAAAAAATTTTTACATATCACGTTCATAAAAAATGTACTTGGTACTTGGTCTTGATTTATATCCAAAGAAAACATACGAATACATAGAATATATATTCTAATAGAATATTAAAAACCTTAGGCATAAGGCCTAACAAACCTTCTAACCAACATTCAAAAGAAAAAAAATAAAACAAATATTTATATAATTTTTTTTCTCCATTTTGATTCTATATTTCAATGTATAGAAATACTGCAGAGTTTTGCCTTAAGGCACCGGAGAGATTTTCAAGGAATTTTTGATTTTAGCTTAAAAAGAAAACTTTTTTCAAAACAATTTTTTTTTTCAAGTTCTCTGCTGTTCTGCTCTATAATTTTCTTATATTTTAACATAATTTAGGTTAAAGATTATATTATTAAAAGACTTAAGGACATTTTTATAACGAAATATTATTTTCGATTTTTTCTAAATAATCGATTTTTATTCAAAAAAAAAATATCGAAAAATAATAAAACTTAATTAAATAAAACAATTTGTTGAATGAAAATAAAATTTGACCAAAAATTTTTATTTTTTCAAACTTAATTATATTGGTCCTGGATTTTCTCAAAATCATATCAGAAGCTGGGGAGAGTTCATCCATGAAATATCAACAATTGTTTATTGATTTTTCTCACCCCTTTTTTTGTCGTTTTTAGGTGTCAACTGTAATATACAAAGTATAATTTTAATTGATTTATAAAAATTAAATATGGCTTAAAAATATAAAAAAAATATTTTGTGTCCATCACAGAACCAACCGCTATTACAGGAAAAGCGTAATGTGAAATTTCTTTTGAAAATTTTTTACTTAAACTCGTAGCTAATAATTTTTATCAAAGCAATATAACTTTTAATATTTTAAAATTCTTTTTTATCATACGTAACTTTAGTTAACGTCACTAACTCGTTATTCTGTTAATAATTTCCAGTAAGATTTATGAAAGACTTCAATACATTCACATATTTCGGAGAAAATTGGATGGGATATTTAGAAGAAGGATGTAATTGTTCTTCCTAAATTTGACGAAATCGTACACATATACATTATCAATTTTAGGAAACACATTTGGTGTAACATGATTCCGTGATGGGGACATGACAGAATTTCAATAAGCCGTGTTACGGCATCTGGTTAGCTCAACTGTGTAAGAATAAGCATCTGTTGCCCTCCTTGTTTCTTGTTGGAAAATCTTGAGTGGTGGCATAAGTTATTTAATTTCTTTAAAACATGTTTTAGTCTCTACAAGATATCCATAAATCAGGATCAGTGAAACAGCTGTGGGACGAAGGCTAAGTGGAGTGAGTGTTGGGGTAACACTGGGATAATTTTTAAGACGAATAGCTCTATTTAACATTTTAACAAGATATCCAACGCCAACCGTGTGCATTATACTCCATTTGGCCTAATATAAGTTTTATAAATGATCAGGGGATCAGAGAAATAAAAGTAAGTTTACTAGTGATATAAGAAATCGAAACACTAAGCAACGTTCTTATCTGCACCTAAAATATGATCCGACCAAGTCAATTTTTAGTTTAGTTCCATCCCCAAAATATTCAAGTCCGCCGTATGATGCAAAGCTTCTCCTTGAAGTGAAAGATTAGGAACATTAGTTTGAATTTTAAAATGCGTCATCAACAAGAGCAAATCTAAGAAATTTTAGGCATGCAAATAATATAATGAATGAAATAAAACTCCACCATTTTTTTAAAAATTAAATAACTGAACTCTTAAATTTAAACTATAAAAGTGTTCCTTGTGGTTACCCGATTTTCTCCAAAAGCTTATCAATTATCAAATTAATATCAAAACCTAATTTATTCAAAATGTTGGATATACAATATTTTCCCAACCTTTTATTTAACCAAGAGCTAAATATTTATGAAGGTTATTAATTACTAATAAGTACATAACAAAACCTTTTTATAAAACTCTTATGGAATTGGCTTTCAATTACAAATTAGTTACATTGTGTATTTCCAATAACAGATTAGTTACTCGTGGAAACAATTGAAAAGTATACGTCATAAATGACGTTTTTGTGCAGTGACCTAAGATTCAAATTTTAAAAATATTTTACTCAACAATCTCAATTTATCATTTTTTGAAACAAAGAAAACTTTCAAAATCTAAAAAAATCACTTAAAGTTTCCCATTAATCATTTTTTATACCTTCTATATTAAAAAACCACCATACATAAATGCAATTTCCTTCTCTCTTGTTCTTTTTCTCCTGTTTAGATTTCATTACCTTTGATTTTATACCATTGTTTTCATAACAAACTTCATTAATTTAAATAATTCTCAGAGTTTTATTTTTTTTAACTATTTTAACCAACTTTGACTTGGTAACAATAAAACCACTCATAAACATTAACTTCTACCCTTAGAAAAAAATGAAGAAAAAAAAAACAATTAAAAATTTTCGCAATTTATTGATACTCAATAGGTACTGTATTAACATTGAATTATTCAAAGTTTTGGGTTTTTGTGTTTTCCTTATTACAGTCGATAACAGTTTTAGTTGTATTTAGTTTCCATTGAATTCGGAGCAAAGTAAAGTTATCTTTTGTTATAAATTATAACAGTAAAACAAAAAATGCAAAATAGAAAACAAAATACCATTCTTTTGCCACTCAAAACTTACATCGCCATTCAGGAAGTACATATAAAAGAGAGTTTTTAAAAAACATAACAAACCGTTTATTTGTTTAGAAAATGAAATTTCCTTTTGTTTTATTGTTGTTTTTTACTGTTTTTTTAGTAGATTTTCAAAAAATGTACTTAAAAAGTTTTTTTCTCTTCATCTGTCCGTCTGTTTACTCAGCTTTTTATAAAAGTTTTATTCATCCTGGAATTAAATAACGAAATTTTTGCAAACTATGCATAAGAATTTCAAATATATTTGTTTCATGGAATAGTTTATTTCTTTAGTCCTTTAGTTATGGAACTGCAGCCCTTCAAAGTGTCAAAAACTCTTAAATTTAGATTAAAAGATTCTGAACGTTTGCTGTATCCACGTAAGATCAAATGACTATATCTTAAAGATACATGGTGTTTCAAGCTTTCAAATGTATATCTTTATTGGTGTAAAATATCCTTGAAGGATAAAAAGGACATTTAAATGTATTCTTGTTTTTTGTGTATATATAAACCGTTACAACTGGCGATCTGTGTAACAAATGTACATATATATGTTCAATTCTGCTAATAATTGGGGAAATGACGATAAGTGCTACCGTTTTGAAGATATTGTAGCTCAAAGTTTAAAATCTTTGAAAAAGGAAAATGTTCAAAATATTTCTCTAAAAGTCAAATATTTCAAAATTCGGTCTTTTTAGAAAAAAAAGATTTACAAGCTGTAAAGATTTTGGAACTGAAAATTTGATATATTTTAACAAGTAACATAGTTTAACACGTAACTCTATTGTGTACATGCCTAAAAGTATGCAATTTCTTCAAAATTTATTTTCTTTAAAGGCAAACTGATTGTTGGAGCCTATGTAGCCGAAGGAAACACTAATATTGTTTAAGTACCTTTTTTATAATATTAAAATTATATAGGTATATAGATCTGTATTTAATCGGTAACTCTTGAGAATCAGAAAATAGTTCGTATCCAATGATGATTTGTTGCACTCCAAAAAACTTTATACGAAATTTCAAATAAAATATGTAATAATTAATTTAGAATAATTGCATAACTTTAGGTCAAATAATTTAATATACATTATTTCCAGGTTATTAAACTCCATTGTCCTCATTTTTCTACAATTCTGAAATAGTCTAAGAAATTATTATACCTTTTAATCTACTCTTTACACCAAAAACTTATTATATCACAATTAGTTTAATTTTGTGAAATGTCCTTTTTTAAAAATTCATATATTTTTTAATTACTTTTTATTACTTTGTTTTTTTTTTACTTTAGAACAGGAAAATAAACTTTTCAATGCGGAGGAAACATAAAAAAAAACTTAATATTCTATATTTAGATTAATGTATCTGATACACATATCTATATTTATATCAAACATAAACATCTCATTTTCTTCTTCTATATACCATGACACAATAACTTGTAATAGAATAAAATGCATAGAAATAAAAAAACAACTCGAGAATTTTTAATTTCCTATTTTAAGTTAAGATAAAAGTATTTATATATATATATGCATAAGTATATAGTATACACATAAAATTACATATATTAACATAAAATATTCTATTTAAAAATATATTAATATGTGAATGTATGTCATAATATTATAAAAAATTTAAAAAATTACAATAAAAGAACTATCCATATAGATACAGCACTTTTACATAATAAAAGATTTATGACATGTTATAATTTTATAGCATGCGATCGACCTCTTCTTCGTCTATTTGGTTTTTTTTTCACTACTAAAAGTTTAATGTGATATAAATGAAATTTTTTTTTTTTTACTATCATCTTTTAATTTTGACCACTTTTATGTGTTTCATAAAATATTTGAAGTATATATATAATAGTATATATATATATATATATATATATATATATATTTTATTATATATGTATATATAAATATGTATATAGGGATATATACGAAATAACTATAAAAAGAATATGAAATAACTTTAAGAATATAAGAATAGATTGTATCATTTGTATATAAATATGTATGTGGTTGTATTTGTGAATTTATTACTTATATATGTGTTTAGGACATAATTTGCTTTCACTTAAATCAATTTATATATCATTGAAAAGGATATTTTTATAATATTTTGTTTTTATTTAATTTTACATTCACTTTTTGATAGCAATAATAACGCTAAAGAAGATTCAACTTTTGTTGGTGTTCTAATTTTTTTTGTTGTTGTTGTAATTTTTTATCTCTTTTTCTCCATTCAAGAAAAAGTCGTTCAGTGTAGCGCCCAAATAAATTTTAAATAAATTTATGATTATGAGTAATGCATAGAGAAGTGGTCATAAAAATAAAGTCACTATTAATAATGTGACATAAAGCTGGTAGTATAAATATTTGATGTGTTTCTGATATAAACCATATACATAATTTGTATTTGAAAATTTAATTTTAACCAGTTTCTGTCATCTTTGTTTTAGTTGAAGAAACTTATAAGTACTTAAGTAGCCCTGTTAACTTTAAGGCCAATTTTCAATTCCCAGTACCATTACATGATACTCATTACTTAGATTTCGATTCTTAAAAAATTTAAGTTTTAGTAAAAAAATCATGTAAAGTACTTAAGCAGTCCTGCATATTTCGAAACCCAGTTTAATTACCAGTACCTATAAATAGAAAATTTTTTTTGAAAGGCCGACATCCTGATCACTTCGCCACCAACCTTGGGATTGTAAAAAGACTATAAAAATTTTGCATGCCTAAAAGTATACAATTTCCTCAAAAATAATGTTCTTTAAAAACCAATCGATTTTTGTAAATTCGAACTTCGAAATATCCATTAAATAAAATTCGAACAATATTTTTCAAATATAATTTACCTGTAAATACTTAAATTTCGATAATTAAAAAAATTTAAGAATAAATAAAAGAATCATGTAAAAATACTTCTAATTCCCAGAAAGTAATTAAATTTTGTGTTTAATTATTTTTGTAATTATTTTTTTATATTTAAGTACCTATTTTTAAATAATTAAGTACCAATAACTTTATTCTTATATATATTCATTCATAAAGTCCTATAAACAATATTAGAATTTTTAATAGAAAGATTCAATATTGTTTTGAATTGAAATTTTTATGATTTTAAAACTGGAGTAGTATCGAACTTTCTGAAGTATCAGTTAATGGTACTTGCAACAGTACTTATTTGATTCAGTATTATACAGACCTGTACTTAATCAGTAATTAATGAGAATCCAAAATAGTTGGTAATTTTTAGGGAATAATTAAAAATGGAAATATTCAAAATTTTAAAACTATAATCTTAACCTGTCCGGCTTCTGAAAATTTCGAATAATAATTAAAGTTCAAAAAAACGTAACATTCTACATTTCGGGAGACGTCTATTCCAAATGATTTACAAAATGATTTAGGGTTTTAAATTTTTCCATCAGAAGTTTTTGTATTGTATTTTTAATGAATGCATTACTCTTTACACACTTAATATGCTCTCTTCATAACCTAAGTTACGAATTACCTAAGCTTCCTGAAACAGCTTATAATTTTTTCTGTAAATATTTAAACTTATTCTTTATCTCAAACAGTTATAATAAAATTTATTATATTTGAAACTTTCGAAATAACCCAATGATGATTTATTGCACTCCAAAAAACTTTATTAGAAATTTCACATAAAATCATAATTTATTTCGAATAATTGCATAACATTAGGCCAAATAATTTTATATGATTATTTCCAGGTTATTTAGATAAACTAAATACAAACGACCCTGAAATGCATTTAAAACGTATTTCATTGGCATTATTATGACCACAACTATATAATATACTTTTTTAATGTAATATATAAATCTTGAATATAAAAAAAATATCGAATCTATTTATATTTTATGAGAATTCTGTATAAAATTTATTATTAAATTGTACATATGTACAAAATCATTTAACCCAGACCATTTTGTTATTTTATTACATATAACGAATTTAAAGGGTTCAGCTAACAACGATACCACAAAAGATACATAATATTACATTTAAATAGAATAAAATTGCAAAAAAGTTCAATTTAATATAGATGCAATAAAGATATTTGTAGGTTAATCTATACAAAAAAAATCAATACGATCCATTTGTTATAAATTACAATTTCAACTTATTTCAAAAAAAAATTTATTATTGTACACATCGTTCGATTCGAACAACTATTTTCAAAATTTATTTATAATCAATGATTGCACTATGTAGAATATTTCAGTCTGGAATTTGTTATTAATTATCAAGAAAATCAAAAGGTTAAATTTAAGTCTAGTGAATTTTGACATGAAAGTCTAACAAGCTATAAAATGTTCGTATCTTATTACACAACAGTGATTAATTATCGTAACTTGAAAACAAATTTATTTACATTGTATGATATAATGGCGTATATGTTTAAAAATATATATACATTGTTACATATACATTATTACATACACATGATTTTTCTAATTACAAATGCAATTTTTAGGAATAATGTTAAGAATATACACATAACATCTGTTTATATTCTTATTTGCCCTTTAACTCCAAGTATCTACTTATAATTTCAACTTTTAATTATCCAACCGAAGCAATTTGCATTTTTTAAGTAAATAAACGATTTTCCTACACTAGGAATATTATATTTATTTCAATGTCAAGATTATATGATGTTTCCTAAAAGATTAAATTTTGTAGTGTCCTATTCCATACAATGTGTTAAGTGGATGATGATGAGGGATGATGAGTTATTCAGTATTTTCCTATCAGATGTGGCACTTATATTATTTTATATTATGATACAAATTACAAATTATACTTTAAACACTTCGCCAACGATCCATAACCCCTAAATTCTTATTAAAGATTGTAAAAAGACTATAAAAATATTTCATGCCTAAAAGTATGCAATTTCTTCAAAAATAATTTTCTTTAAAAACAAACTGATTTTTGTAAGTTCGAACTTCTAAATATTATTAAATGATATTAAACACTGTAAAGCTCCATATTAGAACAATTATATTTAGAGATAATTCACCTATATTAGAGATATAGGTAATTTATTTAGAGATTAAATAAAAGAGAAATAAAGGAAAAGCTCCAAATAAACTTACTTTAGTATTATGTTTGAAGGTGATGATGTTTCTTCAATTTATGGAAATTCCATATTAAAATGTCACATTTTCAACCTCTTGCAACAGGTGTTGCAGGAACACTATAGCCTGCCATCATTGATATAACCAATTACTCTGAACGCGTATGTCACTTCCGTAGTGGAGTAAAAAAAAGTATACTAATTTAATTCTATAAAATAAAAGTGGTGTGGTCACGTGTTTGACATTTCAAAGGGTTTGAAAACGCCTACACTGTCAGTACTACATAATACTACCCTATTTTATTACACTTTGACATTATCAAAATATTTATACTTCAGCCCAAACTACCTCACATTTAAATCAATATTACACACTGAATTGATACACACTCAACTACTAAACCCTTAATTATTACACACACATACACAATTCTGTTAAAAAATGTTCATTTTTATAATTTATAACTGTATATAAAACAACTTTTAACTTTTTAATATAAAAAACCAAAAAAAAATTTACACAAAAAATCTAAGATCTATATTTAATTTTATTTTTATTTAGAGCAATTAAACAGAGCAGAACTAATTAATTTTCAATATTTAATTGTGTTTTAAATCCCAGTAATTTAAAAGTTATTTCTGCAATAATTAATTATAATTTACAAAAAAAAATAAAAAAAAAAATATTAAATGTACTATGAATGAAATAAAAACAATACAAAATTAATTTTAAAGAGTTTTTCTTATTTGTAGATACCATTTACTATTTCTACTTATTACAATAATCCCTTAAACTTCATACCAGAACATAATGTACACACTTCATTAAAAAAATAAATAGAGTATCATAATAATATATAAGTAGAAAATTATTAGTACATATACAATCTTATAAAAGTGCAATAAAGTGCAGTATCTCAGAATGAACAGCATTGACTATTAGGTATACACCTTTTAAATGTTGTAATATAATTCCATATTATATTAAATCCACATTCACATTCATTTTTAATTTTACAGAAAAATTGTATAGAGGGGGTTGTAAAAGGGTTGGGGGTTGATTTTAATAAATATTTTTATTTTTTATTTTATTGCAATTAGGATATTGGTAATGGTTATAATATATGGATACCAAGTATATAAGTATAATGATACCAAACCAAGTACGTATGTATGCATCTACCATATATATATATGTATAGTATTATAACATATTAGTCGGTTTTGTAATAAACTTTTATTTTCCTACTAGATTATCATCAGGAAACAAAATGCTGTAAAATTTTTAATATTGTATGCATGTATAGATATGGCAACAAAAAAGGGTTGCTAACTTATTATTATTCAGTTTGGAATTGCTAGTGAGTCCTTTAGAAATTATTTTAATAAATAAATAAAACTAAAAGAAAGCGTTCTGCAGGATCACTCTACCAGTTGTAGTTAAAATTAAAAAATTTTAAATATTTAGAAAAGTTCGTGCAAAGCACAGTCATCAGTGCCGTGGATGCGAAGACGAAGTTTGCAAGTCCGTAACTTCTGATTGGACATATTTGCCATAGTGCTTCTTTTCACAACTTCCCTACTCAATTTGAGCCCATTGTCTCATTTATTGTGAGTCATAATAGTGCGGAGTACACGTCCGTGACTCAGGATGGAACATGTATACCTTAGTCCTTCTCTTTGCAACTTCCCTACTCAATTTGATGTGATTCATTATACCCTTAAATTGGTGGAATATATTACAATAATTATTTTTGTTATTTTTTGATCTTATGACCCACCATAATGAATCAAAAAACCATAATTTAGGATAGTATGACTTACCTCAAATTACATTATTATATTATTCCAGTTCTAAATTTTGAGTCGGTTGTAAAATTTGAATATTTTCAACAGGTTTCAAATAATTTTCTATATTTCATTTATTTCATATTCATTTATTCTAGTCATTAGACTTTATTTCCACCTGCCATTTTTGACATTAATTAAAAAGAAAAAACCCTTCAATGTTTAGTGTGAGTCATAAGATTCTAAAGATTTTTTCGATTTTGGATCAATAGCTGGCGGGGTATATTGCCTCTTTATTTATTGTATCTACCGTATTGTATCTCTCAACAAATCAATATATTCCCCCGGCAATATTTAGGCAATATGTCCCACTACCGAATTTTGATTCTATTCAACTTTTAATTAGTATTTTTTTTAATTTTCATTTCTTAAGGTTTCTATAAGGGGTCCTAATAGCTCCGTTTAATACATTAAGTCTAAATACTTTAGCTAAATTTAATTATATTCCGTACAAATTTTTAAAACTAAAATTTAATTAAAAAACTCCAAAAAGTTGCAACAATCTGGCAACTCTTTTTCAATTCATACAATATTTTTACAAAATGTTTCAGTTATATTTTTTAGAAAAAAAAAGAGAACTCTTCCGAATGATGTAAAACTTAGAAAAAAAAATTTAATAGTGAGAAGCATATCATCATGTGACCAAGATAACAGTTAAAAAAAAATTAATGGTACTTTTTATACCATGTGCTCAATCACCACACAACACACGTTTATATACAATTACATTTCATATCTTTATACATTATATATACACCTTTGTTTATATGATACTATTCTTCTACCCTCCACAAAATATTTTGTAGACGTATAATATATATATAAATTAATATCTATATATCTAAAGATGTATGTAATATGTATTTATCTAATACTTTATACTGGTGTATATTTTAAAAACATATGAGGGAAAAAAATCGATCGAATAATTTGTTTTTTTTATTTTTAATTCATTCTAATTCATTTCTCTTCTGTTTGTTCCTGTAAAGTTTGTTTCAGTTTCAATGTGTTCTAAAAATAGAACGGATATTCTTCTGGGATTCAGTCAATCATAAGTACATAGAAAGCAAAATAAAAAAAAATTGAAATTGAATGTAAAAAAAGGAAAGGTAAAAATAAATTTAAATGAGTAAAACTGAAGAAAAATAAGAACAAAAGAAATGAAATGTAATGAATATTGTAGAACTACTTTTTTTTTAATATTAAATTCATTATTATTTGTTATAAGTTGAAAAGTATATAGGAAACAGATGCAACACACGTTGCAATATCCTATTCATTTTTAACTATTAAATTGTAGAAATATACAGGGTGTTTCCTAAATATACCACTGCATAGGTACTTATGAGTAGGCCATTTTTTGTATGGGTCCTCTCCTAGTTTCCAAGATTTTCATAATTTTACTCTTAACTCTGTTTCTAGACTACTAATGACTTAAGTTATTTTCTTTTAAACAAGGACCCCAATTTTCTATCTTTTACAGTTTCAAAACTGCGAGATTCTACATTTAAAAAATGTTGAAATTTTAACAAATTTTTTTTTTAAAAACCGCATTTACGCTATGATGTTACATGAAAAGGTTTCAAAATTTTATATGCAGTGGTATATAGCACTGCACTTAATTAGGGAACACTCTGTATATATATACTTTATTTTATAATAATATATATATGTATTATATAGCAATTTATTATATAAAATAAATTTTTAGTTTTTAATTGTAGTAATTTAATATTTTCCCAAGTTTTTTTGAAAATAATTAATTAAATTTTCTTCTAATAAATTGATTTAATTTATTTTATTTTATTTTCCAAAGAAGAGTTCAAATATTCATGTAACACGTCATTGAAATTTGTAGTTATTAATTTTAGTAATTGAACTTTCATTGCCCAAAGGATTTTGATAAAATTTTAATTAAATTTGAATTAGAGAACAAGCAGAAAAGATTTAAAGATTTAAAATATAGTAAGTATATATAAGGGGAGTGTGGGTTCGACTTCCATAAAGGTCATTAAATATTTCATTGAATAACTTTAATGGAAAATAATTTTTCTTTACAAAATTCCCTTGGTAATCAAATGTAGTCAAGTGGAATGCAGAACGGGTTACAAGGCTTAGATCTAGGGATGGCATATGTTCCGTGCAATAAAAACTTGTTAATATGAATTTTTTGAAAATAAAGTTATAAATCAATGTTGGTATATTCAATTAATTATTGAAGACATTGCCTTGTATATTTCACAGGCCATTACAACCAAAAATGTAATTCAAATTATGCAATATCATGTGGAGGTTATTTTTTCAAGTTGGGTGAAGATTTAATACACTGTGGAAAGAAAAAAATGTAATTCATAAATTTCTAGAGGAACGTTACTAACTAGTTATTACTATATTGTTGGAAACACAGCATAAAAAACGGGTTTCAAGGCAGATTCAACTATTCAATTGGAGGAAAAACTAATAGTTCTAATAAAAAATACTTAATCTTTTATAATACTAAAAATATTTTCATTACATTGATGTGTATTAACGATTAAAATCCTTTCTATTTCAAAAAATTTGAATAAACCTCTAAAATAAATTTTCAGGTTTCTAGAATCGGGATAAGTAAAAGTAATTAGGGATGGAGATTGAGAAAATATTTATTATTGTGGATAAATAGTGGAATGTTCTGAGAGACATTATGAAATTGAATTTTAATGTCATTTTCAAACTTTTTCGAATTGTAAATATATAAATTAACAATTTCAGGCAGTACATTAGCTGGTCTAGTCTCTGATTCTATTACCGCGACTTACGCTCACGTTATCAAACTACCTCTTTCACATTAATAAATCATTTCATCAAACTATAAACAAAACGTTATAATCGAAGACACATGCTATTAATTGACTAATTCAACTTATAAACCCAAATAATTCCAGTTGAAAATAATACAAAATGTAATGTTCAGAAAAAATTTTATAATAACGGCTTGTTTAATATTCGAGACTATGATTGTAGGTATTAAATATTTTTTTAATTATTTTAATATTAAAAAAAATATATTGTGGTACATACGAGTTTTAAAGGATTAAGGATTTTATAAATTTCATCCTACAAAGAAATATTTGAATAATTCAAATGAATTTAAAGCTTAAAAAAATAATGCGTAGGACTTAAAAATGTAACCATATTACTTTTTCATATTTAATTTTATGAATTCATAATTATTAAACGAATTATTATCAAGGTACCATCGTCATTCATTTAATCATCAAAAAATGAATTCATTGCATGAATTATAAAAAAAAAAAAAATTTTTATTTTTCATTTGAAAATATTCGTTATGAACTGAAACGTGTTTTTAAATAATTTTCTAAGTTTAGAATAAAATATAATTTATCCATCATGCAATCGTAAAATGCACTCAACCTATTAGCTAATTTAATTTAATTTAAAAAAACAAATATGTATTACTATAAATTGCTGTATCTTTTAAATAATTTTTTCAACTGGAAAATTTCAAGGTTTTTAGTAATTTCAATTTAATAAATATACTTTTGATCTTAAATATAATAAAATAAAAGGTTTTAATTTTTCAAATTATTTTTTTCCCTCTGAATACTTGGAAAGTCTAAATTATAATTTAAAATTATTAGAAAATAAATTAATACCTAATATAAATAAATTAAAATCAACTTTTTATAAAATTGCTTTAAGGCTCATTCAATTAAATACACATGCTGTTAAAATAAAATGAATTTTAAATAATTATATTTATCTATTTATATATTTATTATTTTGTAAAAATTCAAATATGCATAAATAAAAATTAATTATATTATTATTAGAATTTAAATTATAAAATATTATTTTAATTGATTTGAAGTACTTAGAAATATATTAAAATGCAAAATAGTGAAAATATATATGCTTTATATTCAATGGAAAGGCCGGATATACTTCCGCCAAAGGGTTACGAGGTACCAAGATGACGTCATCACACAACGGTACTTTATATCTCAAAAGTTTCCAAATATATAAATTATTAGTGGCGATGCCACAATCTAGTTGTCGAAAAATCCATTACAAAATTTTTATAACATTTTGTGGTATTTTAATTAAACCGTTATTTCTCCTATAAGACAATAAACTGGAACCATTTTCTACAATATTGTAGAGCATGGTGCTGTTTTTAATAAGAATCTTGTTTTATTTGAATCGATGCTACCGTTTTTGAGATATTGCTTCAAGTGCTGAAAGTGGAGTTTCAAATGGAAATTTAAAAAAAAAGAAAAAAAAATTCAAACTTTCAAAAAATCAACTTTAAGTGTGAAATTTTCAAAAAATACCCTGTATTTATTATTATACCGTTAGAAAGGTTTCTTTACACTCTTTTCAATGGTGTATAATAAGTATGACATATTATATACCCTGAAGGTGCGGAAGTTTATCCAAAGGCCTCTTAATTAAAGGAATTACAATACGAAAATTTTAACTTAAAGAACTTAGATTTTAAAAAATTATCTTTAAATACTCTACTACAGGGACTATTGATAGCTATATTCAGTTGTTTTTGTCATATTGTCGCGTGCTTTCACATTGATGAATGAATAATGCAGTTATATATTTAACGGAAAAGTCCCGAAATCTTGGGAACTGAAATCACGTGTATCAAAGACTTTTGCTTTATAATCTCGTTTTTATCTTATAATAAAAAGCCAGATTTTGTAACCAACCCTTATTTAATTTACCCCTCACCTACGCGTATCTTTACCCAAAGACAATGTAAGTTTATAATCTTTTTACTGCCACAAATCTCAATTTTATTTGACTATCGTAACTTGGTTGTATTTCATTTGATTGGATATTATATGACCTAAGCAATTATAAAAATTCTAAAAAAGTGGAATTTACTGATTTAAAATGCAGCATCAATGTACCATTTAATAAAGGAGGACTCAAACTAAGACACCTAAATATATATTGCGTATGATAAGTTAAATCAAATTATGTTTAATTAAATCGCAAGTACTGTCATTATAGTTAAATGAAAGTCCAGGCGAATTAAATATCTGAGAACCATTTGATCCTTTCCATCATTGTCCAAAAATCATTACCAAAAATGTTTCTACATGCTATAAGGGGAGTGCTAACACGGGATTATGGGTTAGTAAATCTTTTATTAAAAATCTACTTTTCAAAATACATCTCGTATTAGAAAATCTCGTTTAAAAAACCCCATTTTTAGGAAATCTAGTTTTTTATTGAAAAATCTCGTTTTTAAGGATTTTAGAATTCATGTACAAACTCAGAATTATAAAGCCTTTTCCAGAATATAAGAAAATAGGATTTTCTAAAAACAAGATTTTTTAAAAACAAGATTCTCTAAAAACAAGATTTACTAAATCGAGTTTTCAAACTATAATAAGCCGTACGACTATCTTATATATTAGTTGTGTGTATGGATGTATGTAAATCTAAATTTATTAAAATCGATCCTATAAGTATTTAATAATTTGTCCCTTTAACTCAGGAAAAATTAGTAAGTCAAATACATTATCTATAGAATTTCAAGTATTTAATTTAATTATTCAAGCCTTCTTTAACTTAAAATAAACTTATTAGCTTAAGGTCCAGTTAACATAATGAATGTAATAATCATAGCATTTTAAAAATTTTAATTACATTTTTAAAAAAACACTCCAAAACAATTCAGGTATTTCAGGAACAATCAATTGGTATTTTATTTATCTATCAATTTAAATTGGTTTTCTAATTTTCAACTTGTATTTCTGCTTTGAACAACTTTCAACATTGTAAACATTACTCGTGCAATTAAACAATAGTATAAACAATTGATATCATTTTAAAAAGTACTTTATTAAAACTTTTGCAACATTGTATTTCCAACTTATTCAATAGAACATTGTACAACATATTGATAATCATTTTAAGAAGTACCTTAAAGTTTAAAAGATTACTACCATTTTGTCATTATCATATTCGAATGCAATTCCAATATTGTATTAAATTACATCCATTACTTTATCTAGATTTTGAAATAATGTTACAAAATAGCGGAAAAATTGGAAAAACCAAATTTTCATTATTGCAATTTAAATTAAAATGAAAATGTCTCAATAAAACATAGACATTTTTGTGAAACTTAATCAATTTAATTATATGACGCGTGAACTTTTAATTTAAATTTGAATCTAAGTATAGAATTTTTTTAATATATGACAGAATATGTCTATTACAGAAATCGTCACTAAATATATATATATGTATGTATGTACTTATTTGTATATAAGAAAATATATATATGTACTTAAATATTTTTTCATTTACTGTGTTGAATACAAAAAACAAAGCAAAATAATTTGCACTAGTTTCAGAATCACGTAATAGTCATATATCTAACAGATACATCTTTAGATATTTTTTATGTTTTCATGACATAAAATCATGATATTTTAATATATATATATGAATAGATTTCCTCACATATGCATGTATGTACTAACATACATATGTATGGAAACGTGTAGGTTTTGAACTTTAAAATAAATTTATAATAAGGATTTATATATGGTGGACCACAAGTGTGATGGTTAAATACCATTTCCTGATAATATTCAATTCTAGTGCATAAAATATTGGTTTTATGTGTTTTTTTTCCAATTGCAAATTCTATTTTGAAAATGCAAATTTCACAGTTATATTCGTTGTTTTTTTTTTTTTGGTCGGGAATTTATTTTTTTCGATTTCCTTGAAATTCACCACATTTATAACTGTTTTTAAAAAATTTTGTATAGTTTTTTGTGATATTTAATTTTTTGGTACGATTATTAAGTAAAATAACGGTATTCAATTTTATGTTGTAAATGAATTAACTATTTATATATGAACAGTTTTATTTGACAAATAATAGTAATACTTATTCAACTTGTCATTTCCACGGTAACACTTATTCAATCTGTCATTTCCATATAAAAGCGCACTTAAATGACAGTTATTTTAAAATAATTATAGACCACATGTAAATATGCCTTGAGCAAGTATGTAAATAAAATTTAAATTTTAAGAAGTATTCTTACTAAGTATAAAAAACTGGAAGCAGATGGTAACACTAGTGTTAAACATATTGCTTTAAATGTCATCGTTGGCAGAACATATATGTAAGTCAGCCATATTGAATTGTTAGACAATATCTAATTGTAAAATATTAAAGTTGTTAAAATTTTTATGAGCTCCATAAAAAAAAAAAAAAAAATTTACAGTTATTTGTAATCATTTAAACTGTCATATTATAGTTTGAATCTGACTTAATTTAAATAATAATCTGTTTTACATTTTAACTCAAAAATTAATGAATGTTGCAAGCATCTCTGTTTCTGATGTTTCTGTTGCAATTTTTTTAATAACGGAACATCAACATTTTTATTCTAATTTTAATAACGAAGACATTTAAATCAACATTTAAATCAACATTTTTAAAACTCTTTCGCAAAAAAACAAATTCTCAAGTCAAAATGACAGAAAAACAAATGTTTCTCTTAGAATAACGGTAAATTCATTTTTGTTTTTTTTTTACATTCTAACTGTTATCTTCTGATTGCATTGAAATTATTTTCACGTATAACTGTCTAAAAAAGAAAAGTACATTTATTTTGTTACATTTTATTTTCAAATTTTTTTTTTTTATAACTGTATTTTTTTTTTCCATATTATATATTTACAGTTTTTAGATATATATATATATATATATATAAATGTTTTATATATTACATTGTATAAAGTGTATGTATAAAAATTTATTTGAGTTTTAAATTGTGTGATAAAAAAAAAGTTTTTTATTTTTATTTTAACAACTTTAAAATTTAAAATGACTGATGCAACGGTGATGGGATCATTTTCGGTCGATTATACACCAATGAGTTTTAAATAAAATAAAATATTTTCCGTTAAACTGAGTATGACGTAAAAGTGCAAAATTCTATTATTTTTTTATTTGTTTTAAAAAAATATACAATTTTTTTATATTTTGCGGTTTTATAAATTTATTAAATTAAATTCAAGCTAATATTTAATTAATATGTACAGAGTATCTTGCAAAACTTAAAATTATGATTCAGATTGCAAGGAGTATGGTACAATGTATTAAAGGTGGAGAAGTATATAAATCTAAAAATCTTAGATTTTGTACAAAATTAATCAGCACATTTAAGTTTGAACCCATTGTTTTACTTATAAAATAAAATAAAAAATTTTTTTTGATTTATTCTTATAACTCACAGATGTTTTTCATAAAATTTTCTATATATTATAATTATAAATATCTGACCAATGGCGTAGTGGTAAAGACGCCGCCTTTCATATGGAAGGTCTCGGATTCAAACCCCGGTCAGATCATATCTAATAAAAAAATATCGTAAAATTGTATAATTATATCGTAATAGTTTATATCGTAATATAAAATTAGATTCTTGTGTAAGATTATAGATAACGCTCAAAAATAACATTTGTGCATTCATGACCTTATACAATAGCTACAGCCGAGTAATCAACGGCTTAGTGAATATTGTGCTTTAAGAAACTGAAGCCTAATATAAAATAAATATCATTTAAAGTTTAATCAGGAGTTTATCTAGAAAATGTAATACTACAAGTCAAAAGTGCAGGAGTATTCCAGGACGAAGCACTTCTAAAAACTTTACAATATAAAGCTTTCTACTTATATCGTACCAAAGTTTTCTAAGCTAACCTCCTAAGAATTCGTAACCTTAACACTGAAAAAGAATGAAATTCAAATAGTTAGTAAAGAAATTTAACGGATATTTCATTGTAATATGTATGAATCTTTGTTACTGTTTTCTTCACCTTTGCTCTGCTATTTAAATTTAAATTTATCAATGCTTCAAGTTACGAACCACTCGAGCTTTTCCTACGGCTTCATGCTTATTATTTTAAATGATTAATTTTTCAGCTAGATTACAACTATAACATTTCATTCTATTTCACTTTTGCAAACTTTATTATGATCCAACGAAGGACACTTTGTATTATCACTTAATTAACACTAAAGGGTTGGAAAATTTAATTTTGTGGTAAAAATATTTTCAAAAAAAAAACAGCATTTTATTATATTTTTGTTAAATGTAAATTGATGGTTAGTTTTTAAATTAATTATCTAAATATATGAATTTAAAATTATATGGTTTTGAATTTAATTTTTATTATTATTTATCACTATAATATTATTAACAGTTTTGTGAACATATTAATTACAGTGACTTATTATTATCATTTAAAAATTACATAAACCATTGGATACTCAAAAAAATTTCCGAAATAAAATGGATGGAAATAGTTATTTATTGTTTTAAACTGATTATAAAAATTTTAAAAGTTTGTATAGAAAGGCTTGAAATCCATTTTAGAATCCAAAATAGAATCCAAAATTATAATCCAAATAGAATCCATTGTAGTAGCCCAACAAAAGCCCAAGAAAAGTGAAATACTTGGTTAAAAATGTAGAACGACTGTAAGACTAACCGAAAACGTGACTTAAGTAATAGCTAGAACCAAATAATGCCCCCAGCCTTTGTTTGTGCAGGTTGTAAGAAAGGGAAACAACACTTCGTTTCTGAAATATTTGAAATATATTCTTTAAAGCTCTTTTTTTGTACGAAATCGAAAATCTCCTACTCTCAGACCTCTGTAATTTATAATTATACCCTTCTTTCAATCTCTTCCTATTTTACATGTAAATTTAACTAGAAAAACAAACCCACTTTATTTTAAATGCTAATTAATGTAAAGATTATAATTATACATTAGAATTAGGAAAGCAATAATTTCTTACATCCCAACTCCACCCTAACTCTAAATCTTTTAATCATTTAATACATAAACAAAATATCAAAATTCTTATAAGATATTTGCCTTTACATTTGCCATTTTCTTATAAATTATTATCAAACAATCCACCTACATTTTATAAATGGAAAAACAACAAGAATATACTTAATTTTATTGTTTGTTATTTCATCTGTGTGATCTTTTTAAAATTCATCCACCCATTCAAAAAAAAATTTTTTTTTAGAAATAACATTTCTAATTAAGTTATCTATATAGAAATTGTGAATTTAGAAAGTATCTTTTTTGTACCCTGAAAGGCATGGCCGTCATAAAATATAATTTATAAGAAAGATATTTATCATTCTCTTTCCTACCATCTACCAAAGTTAACAATATTTTTGTTGTTTTATAGATATTTAAACCAAAAATTTTGTTAATTTTTATTTAAGCTCAAGGTTAAATGATTTTATATATTTATTCTTATATACAAATTATTATTATATTATTTAAAACTAATCCTAACAAATACTTGGAAGCATTCGTTCACTACCTCACTTCGAATCAAAAACGTTGGACACTTCTAAAGTTGCGTTAAAACGTTGCTTTTTGCATTTAAATTTGTTAAAATTAAATTAATTTCTTTTGTTGGTTATTTGCATACACTTAGGAGCTGTTTTGCTTATTTTAAAGCATAATCTATCCTAAAAGTATGCAAAGTTATTTTGAGAAATCGAATATTCTAATTATTTAACGTAAAACTAATCTTAAGAAATTGTTTGGAACCACTAATTCACTCACTCAATTTGTATTTAAAAGGTGGAACACTTCTAAACTTGTCTTAAATGGTATTTGAAATAGTACAGCTATAAAAGTCTGATATTAAAAGATTGCGATTTCAAAACCAAAAGAGTCAGCCATATTAAAATTATATTCGAATTCCATTTTATCTTGCAATTATCATGGTGTGGGGTACCATTAAAAAAATTTGTTTCTTTTGTTAGTTATTTGCATATACCTTAGGTGGTTTATTCGAATGCATCATATCCTAAAAGTATGCAAAGTGATGTTGAGAAATCAAATAACGGAATTTTTTTTATATAAAATTAATCCTAACTAATCCTTTGGAACCAGTAACTCACTCAATTTGTATTTAAAATTTGGTACACTTCTAGACTTACCTTAAATGGTATCTGAAATAGTAAATCTATAAAAGTCTGATATTAGAAGATTGAGATTCCAAAACCAAAACAGTTAGCCATATTAATGTTATATTCGTACTCCAGTTTAAAAATTTGTTTCTTTGACTCTCTTCTAACCTGTACGGCTTTTGTTTGTAGATCACGATTTTAGGTCGTTCTTCGAAGCGTTTATAATCCTTTTATATAGGAAATTCGCTTCATAAAAGCATGTGCTAATGAGGTATCAGTTCACTATTAAGATCATTATCGGGAACAACGGAACAATTTTTTTTAATGTTATATAACGTAGTCAACTGCCTAAACCCTAGCAATTCAAGCACATTTTTAAATTAATATAAGCATTGGTACAAAAAATACTTTTTTGAATAAATCCAAACCCCAAAGAATTTGTAACATTTAATTTTCTTCAAAAACAAATTTGTACTTTTTTATTTATAACGAACACGAATACAACCATTTATCATTTAATATACATTTAGACACATATATACATATACTTTTAGACAATTTTATTGGGTAAGAATTTACAAGATTTGGTAATAAGTCTTGAATTTTATTTAAATATACAAAAACAACAAAACAACAAAACTTATTTAATTTTGGAACCCTTTAAAAACAAATTTTTCAGTCTTAAAATACTTTGATTAATGAATATTACACTAAGATAATCGTCCTTGTCTAAGGATTAAAAACAAATACACCTTTAAAATTTGGGAAAAAATTTTCAAAAAATTATAAAAAAATGAACTTGAACTTTTAAAAAGTAAAGTGTTTTAAAAGAAAATAATTGATTATAGAATATTTTGAGAAAAAAAATCTGAAGGTTAAAATATTTATTTACTTTCTAAAAAAAATTCCAAAATATTTTAAGGTTACAAGGATTTTAATTTTTAAGTTCAGTATATATTGAATCATATTTCTATCTATAAATCTTAATATTTAAATATAATTTCAATAAAAATATTATATAGTATCTTTGATTAATATTAAATTTTAGAATAAAAATAACCAATAAATGATTTCTAATAAATTAACTTTCCATGATAAATTACTTGTAATTGTAGAGTTTTGAAATCGTAAACCTAATAATTTTAAATTCAATTCAAGGCAATTTTTATATTCTTATAAAAATCCTTGATTTAATTTCCAGGGTAACTTTACCTAGTAATGTGAGTAGGAAAGGAGCGAAAATTGTCTATTTCAATAATTTCCAATATAGTTGAATTTACAATTAAACAATTAATTATTTCTGGATCTTTTATTTCGTCGATGGAATTGAGTATTGGATTCTTCACATAAATTAAAAATATAAAACAATTTTTTTTTAATTTAAATTCACTGAAATATGAGTTAAATTTCATTTGTTGTTTGTTGTACATATACTTGGGCGCTTTAATGCTTATTTAATTACATAAGAAATCCTAAAAGTATGCAAAGTGATTTTAAGATGCTAAACTATTGCATTCAGATTGAGCTTTTTATACCCCATGTATACCCAATGATAACTTGGAGTATAAGTGTCTTTAAAAACTGAAAACTGAAAATACATCCCAAAAGTATGCAATTTTTTGTTGAAAATGAGATTTTCATGGCAATAGCCCAATAAGCAATTTCTTAAATAAAATATATGTAGTAAAACTTATATGATAACGTCAACTTTTTCCAGCATGTTAATTTTGTTTGTAAAAAATTTACAAAAGGGCAGTTAATCTGGTAAAACTCACAGTCTAAGTTGTTACACTTAAAAATTACCCTTAAAATTAAAAAGTTAGGAAACTAATACATTTAAAATGAACTCCTAAACTAAACATTGGAAATATTTCGATATCTAAATTTTTTTAGAATTTAATTTTGGTTTTTGGGTTCTTAGTTAAATTTAATTCAAAACTTATCTCTATTTATTAATGTCTCAAATTTTACATTTAACTGAAGTGTTTAAAGAAAAGAAGAACACTCCTACCTATAATCAAATATTTTGTTATTTATTTCAATTTTCATTTGATTGTCAAATTGAATTATTATTAAAAAGATCGTTCTTCATGTACACTCTATATGTATATATGTTGTCATGTATTCAATTAAGGAAAAAACTTAAGTATCTTTTTGAAATTTCTGAAATAAAAATTAATCCTCTTTTTGATTATCTATATATCTAATCTATATATAGATATATATATATAAATAAATATATATAAAATTCATTCAAATTATATTTCAAGTTACAAATCAGAATACTCGTATATTGCTAATTTCCCTAAAATGTTTCTCAAGATTTTCTAAAATTTATCTCAAGATCCAATTTCAATAACAATTTTATTAAAATTGTAAAAAATATATTCTCTATTATTTTCTATCTATGATAATGAAAATTACCAATTTATATTTTCCTTTTGTAATTTTTTTTAACGTAACAAAAAAAATATTATTTATTAAATTCAAAAGTTCCAAAATACAATGAGATACTCCATAATTTATGGAGAATAATTAAAAGATAGGGTGTGTATTATTAAACATGGGTGCGCATGCTAAACTTAATAAACTCTAGACTTGAATATGCTAAGTATTAACCTATAATTCTATACTCTAATAACGTTCATTCTCAAAAATTCCTGAGGAGTTTTTTTTTTTTTTATTATTTTAAGCGCTATCTGTTCAACTGTTTCGCTAATAAGCCTGGCTATACAATAGGCACATGTTTGAAAAGGGATTTATATTAAATTCGTACTATTAGAATTGATCTAAATGAATTCCACATACAATTTAAACATGAGATAGTATTTAAGCCTTATAACATGTAAAAATGTCTTAGATTTTCAATACAAACAATTCTATTTTTGTTTATATTTTAATATTTTGTATTTGAGTTATATGGTATTCTATATCTGTGAGTTTTATTATTCAATTAAATTATTTGTTTATATTTTGCATTTATTTATATTGTATTGTCAGCACTCAAACCAATTTGCCATCCACCCAGTGTATCCATCTCAAAAATGGCAGGCATTTTATAAATATAAGCTACTTAACAGTTGAATGACGCAGTGGTTAAAGTACAGAGTGGTTTGAGTGCCCCAGGGTTCAAGTCATATTAAAGTGAAAAAACTTTTATCTTGTTTTAAAAATCCATTTAGTTCTAAGCACAATTTGTAAAATAAAAAAATTTAAGTAAACTTATGGTACTTGTGGGAACCATATTTTATCTTAATAAAGAATTAGAAAATATTATACTTAAAATTAAGTACAGGATCTTGTTCTTAATTGGGTATATGCTGATATAATAACTATATTTTAGTAAATAGAATCAATTCTATAGCAAATCCCACTGTAAAAGAATTATTTAACCACAATAATCAAATCAAAAGGTAATTAGTAATTACAAAAAATCTCTAAAAATAATGAATATTCAATGCTATTAGTACTCAACAACAGAAACAATTCCATTAATCTAACAAGTTAAGAAATATGGTTTTGAATATGATATATTACATATGACATATGGTCCAAAACCTACAAAACATGTCCCCCAAATTTCTTTCACATAATTTAAAAAAATCACATATAATTTTTCTTGAAAAAAATTAACAAAATCCAAGATATTATTTTAAGATTCCTTTCGAGTTTCATTTTCTGTAATCATATAAATACTCTAAATTGGTAATTAATTATACCTTTCAAAATAATTACTTTCAAACATGTTACAAAAAAAAATATTTGTATGTATAAAAGCGATTGTAATCAATATTATTAATGCATATACGTGTATATATATACATTAATTTATATATTTACATATACAATAACAATGTATATTGAATTTTTTTGACTTTTCTTTCAGCTTTTTCTTACCTTTATTCTTTTATTTTTTTATTTTACCATCATTTTGACAAAAAAATACATTTATGCAAAATCAATTTTTTTTTTTTTTTATTTTTGTTTTTTTTTTGTAATCATATTTCAACACAAAATTTCTCACCATTAGTAAAATTATTCACCATTTATGGGTTGGTAGACTTTTATTTACCACAAAGTAAGAAAAAAAACAAAAGGAAAATCAAAAAAAAAATGAGAGTGGGGAAGAGTAGACTGTGTCAACTCTGGGATACCCGTATGACAGTTATATAAACATTATAATTTCAAACATACCAGCTCTATTAGATGTAGTATAATGCTCATATAAAAGAAGGAGTTGTATGGCAGCTACTCGAACCCTCTGCAGTAGACCAACCAAAGTTTGCAGTAACTTTGGCCATTACACTAAACTATTTTTGACAAAATTTCAAGATCCTAGCTCCTTTAGTTTTTGAGTTATCGTGCGGACGGACGGACAGACGGACGGACATACATAGCTAAATCGATTTATTTTTCGATTCTGATCCGATCCATACACTTGAGTCTATATCTACCCCCCCCTCCTTCTCTGCGTGACAAACGTAATGGCAAATTTATTATACCCTTTGACTATATAGTCATACGGGTATAAAAATGAGAGTAGGGAAGCGAAATTGTGCCATTATATTATTTAAAGCAATGAAGGTTATAATTCAGAGAAAGAAAGAGAAAAAAAATAACGGATATAAAATGTAACCAAAATATAATTTAAAATTTTCATTTAATGTTTTTTATTACAACAAAATAAAAATATCTAGATATTACATTGTATTGAACAAATTGTTATTCATTTTTAATTCACCTTAAGATATGTTAAGTTATTACGAATGTAGTAGATTTACCACTTTGATGTCTTCTACAATATTAAATGCTAAAAGTACTTTCTAACTGATTTTGATTGAGATTGGAGAGTAAAAAAATAAAAGAAATAATCTTTAAAAAATTTTTTAGGTCTCATTCTAAAAACTTTCTCGCATTTCGTATTTCTTTAGAGCCCCATGTTAATAATTTTAAATAAAATGTTCGAACTGATTCGTCGGTCATGAGAACAGTGCACCCAAAGAGGCTTTGTATCGAATTGGATTAATTAACCAATAATGAAGGGAATGTTTGCATTATTCTAAGTATAAATGAACCTTTTCACGTATACATCCAGCTTGATTTCTAAATTGGATGTACGATATAGATGTAAAGTGTAGCTGTACGGTGTAGCTGTAGAGTCATAAGGAGATAAAAATAAAAATAGTCGCTGTAGCTGTAAAATCACGGCGGGGCAAAAGTAAACAGCACGAAAAAGTTACATATGAGATGAAAAGTGTTATAAAAATATTTAATACGACTAAATATTAAGATTTCCAAATTCAAAGTGCACCAGCAGGAAACTAAAATAAATTTATACTCATTTGTTTTTCTAAACAAATACTTAATTTTAATAATTATCATTTAATTTTAATGTTTAATTAGTTTTAATCCAATTTTAATTGAGTATATATAAAAAAGAAGGCCTATGTGGGTTAATGGATAAGCATTTGGCTTACAAACCGAGGGAATGCGAGTTCGATTCCCGTAAGGGTCATGAACTTTTAAAATCAAAATAATTTTTCTTTACAAATCTCCATGGTAACCAAATATAATTTAAAAATATGCAAATACCTAGTATGAACAAAATAAATAATATTACTTATATATTGATAAAGAGTATTGGAAGTGGGTGTCCAACGGGCCCCAAAACCTACGTGTTAGGATAAAAAATGTGGCACATCTCCCATGTCAAAACAACAACAAAAACAACTTATATAAGGAAGCATTTCCTGAAAGACATTATAAAGAAATTTAACCAATCTAACTGATTATGTTTAAAATGATAGCAGATACATAAGTCAATACTTCAACACTAATTTGGGATTCAATATAATATGGATCAATATAAATACATATTTGGTATGAATCAAGTACAGGTGATAATTTCTCTACAAAAAAAAAATTATCATAAATATCCGAAATGAATGTATATTATATATAATTTGTATATTTAATGTACTTTACTTTTTTTCTGTTAATTTATATAACTGTAATAAACACAACTGGAAATGTAAAACCAAAGATTTTTTAATGGTACAAATATCCGAAATGATAAAATAACTTTGAAATTGTAATAAATTTTACGAAATTTGTAATATCTTTAAAAATATATTTTCTGTAAATAGAATTGCGATAAATCACGAAACATTTTGTGCAACTCTAACTTAATATAATGTATAAAGATTTGAACATAATCTATTTCGCCTAAATTTATGCAATTTACAAAAAGGGCTAAATTTTTTCCGATAAGAACCAAATGTTCTTAAAATTACAAAACTTCCTAATCGAAATGTTTTATGATGAGACCTCTATAAATTACGTAGTTAGAAAATGGAGAAGGTTAAAATTTTTCAAAAATATCAACTTTTAATACCAATTGTCAATTGATTCATAAATTTTTAAATATCTTTTTCTAATTTTTAGACTGCAAAATGTGGTTTTTTGGATGACTTTAGTTAAATAAAATTTTTGTTCCATACATTTTAAATATTAGAGTGCTGATAAATTTCTTAATGGGTTTATAACTACCATCGTAGACAACTTGCTAAACAGACACACAGAATTGGGCTTTTAATCTCAATTACTTTAATCTTTTTTTTTTAAATGTATTGAAAATAAATTAAAATTGTAATGTAAAAGATTAAAAACAGAATTACAACAAGATTTAATATTGTCACAATGTTTTTATTTTAAGCTACACGACTTATACCTTTGTTTTGTTTTCCTTTTCAGTAATGTTTTTATGTAAATATTACACAACAACATTATATATTGCTTTGTTTTAAGAGAAAATGAAACAAATTACAAAATTTCTTTAATGCTTGTACCAATTTATAAATTTACAAAAATTAAAACAGAAAAATGGATAATTTTAATAAAATAAACATTTTAAAAAAAACAATAACCAGATAATAAATAATTAATATAAAATCAATTGATTTTAATTTTTTATTAAATATTCATGTACTTATCATTAATTAAACTACTTAAATGGAAATATAAATTACTTATTTATAAAATAAACATTATTATAAAATCATTGCATAATATTTAATATTTTTTTTTTATTTAAAATGGAAACATTAAAAAACAGAGGAGATTATAGTTGCCCTTGTCAACTTTTAGATACCCGTGCATCACCACTATAATGTATAAAATAAATAAATTAAAAAATAACAGATGATTTAAAAAAACAATATGACACGACCTAAGTTTAAACTGAGACGTTTTAATACCGACGTCCTAACCACTACACCATTAAGCGATTAATGAAAAATGTAGTTATAGTCGTTTTTCTATTTAGTTTCTATTTAGTTATTAGTTTTGAAGACACTGATATCACCTTAAAAAATTTGTGTGGCAGCTACCCGAAGCATGCCCGATTTTAACCAAAAATGATAGGGAACCCACAAATTGTCTAAAAATTACTTTGTGTAAGTTTCGAAAGTCTAACTCCCTTAGTTTTTCAATTCTCTTGCTGAAAAACGGACAGACGGACACACCCTGCGGCATCGCTAATTTTTAAAATGCTGCTCCATTACGTACCTTTGACACTACATCTAGCTCGTCTAAATCGATGCGTTACAAACGGAGGATTAATTTTAATATACAAGTGGCCTTATTTGTGTGCCAGGGTATAAAAAGAATTAACAGTTTATATAAAATGAAATAAACCTGCATGAATTTCGAAATATTGTTGAAATGAATTCGAAATTATATAATGCCTTATGATTATGCAAACCGATGGATTTTTAATAAATATTTTTTTTTTTTTAAATCTTCTCAAAATATTTAATTTTAATTGAATATGGAATTTGTTTAAATGTGTTTTTTTAACGAGGTTGAATGAAAAATATCAAAAGCTACTAAAGAAGATGAATGTATGCTTCTTAGAGTAATGTTGAACTTAGATCAAGAAAAGGATAAGAATCTGGATTGAAAGTTAAGTATAAACAACGGTATGGGGATTATAAATTACAAGAAATCGAAAATTTGAGGAAGTATTATGATAAGAAATCCTCCACTTAACTTTTAGCAAGCCTACTGAAAAAATCAATCAATTTTTCGATACATACAATTCCATACAAAATGTAACGGGAATCGCTGCAATTATTTTTTCAATAGAAACATGAATAACGGAACTTCCTGCAATTGAAGCGAATGTGTTTACTTAATTATATATTATAGATGTGTAAACAAATCTTGAAATACATATATATATATTTATATAAAATAATTCCTTAATCAATCGTTAGCACATGAAATCCTCATTCCTCAGCTCAGTGAACAAATCATAACCTGTAGTTCGCCATCTTGACCAAAATTATAGTGTAGGGCCCTCTTTTTCAAACCCATACCGTCCCCCTCCAAAATAATTATGTTGTTGAATTGAACTAAATTTGTGGAAGAGACTCATCAGATAGTCAGACAGGAGCAAATAATTATTTTTAAAGGAAATGGTATAATTTTACTTCTATAAGGATTACAACTTATAGAAATTGAAATGTTTAAAATTTTTAGAGCATAATTTGTTTGATCGTTCGCTCCTGGATATTTTCTTGTATCCAAGAATTGTGAATAAATATTACAAAGATCAGTGACTTAACCCCAGAAACATGACTGTCCCTATAATATTTCTTAACTATTTTATCACTTCCAAAGAACACTTCAAGTAGATAAAAACGTTCTTTGATACTATACGAGTACTATTATAGTTTAAAAACCTACTCTTAATACTGTTAATATTATATTTTCACTTTCCCACAACTATATGTAATTTTAATTGATTATCTCTTTCTGGCATGTAGTGCCTTATAATTTACAATCATAATTGAATCAATCCATTTATTTACAGTTATATAATCAATCATGCATATATTGAACATAATCAATTGAAATTTTTTTAATAATATCAACTTACAAATTTTTTAAATTGTATCTACAAACTTGTATCTATGGTATTTATATAAATACAAAATATTGTATCTGTTTGACCAATCAAACTAAGTACCTCTTTAATAACAATTTTTAATTTAATTTTACATAAAAATCTTTTATTTCCAAATGAAAACGTTTTAAATGAATTTTTTTTTTTTTTTTTGAAAAGTTTTTAAGTGATTTTTTAAATTTAATTTAATAAAATTCGGAAAAAAAAATAATTAAATTGAAAATAAAAAAAAAATATTATGATTAAATTTTATTATAATCATTTTATTTCATTAAATCCCATTACATTGCTATTAAAAATGGGAAAAAAAATAACTGAAATCAAAAGAAAGTAAAGAGTTTAAAAAAAAAAATTTTTAGTGTAATAATGATCGCATTTTAAGATGCACTCCAACAGATAAAAAGAACACTTCAATTTATGTAAAAGTTTACTGTGTAATAAAACTGTAATATTTTATCTTATAGTTTTTATTATATTTTATAGTAATCATTTTTAATAGATTTTTTACAAAACTTACTCCGTTTATATTCTCATAGAAATGGTTAAAAAATAAAAAAGATTTATAGATACAAATTATTTCTTTTCTATTCTGAAGTCTTGTAACATGACGAGGAAATACCGTTATATTTTGTTTCCTCCATAATAATTTTCAAAATAAAATGGTTATTTGAAAGTATTGAAGTACTGTTTAGTAAAGTTTATACTTTTCTGAGATTGGAACAAGCTTTTGCTATATAATGCAGCCTTTTAAATGGGAAGGAAGTACCGTTATATTTTGTATACCCCATAATAATTTTCAAAATAAAATCATTCTTGAAAGAATTGAAGTACTGTTTAAAAAAGTTTCTTCTTTTCTGAGATAGCAATGAGCTAAAGGTATATGGACATAGGTGAGAATGGGTTATAATCATTTAATGACGAGGAAATACCGTTATATTTTCTGGCTTCCTTATTATTTTTCAAATTGGAAGTACTTAAGTATGTTTAATAAAGTTTATACTTCTGAGATAGGACCGAGCTTAAGAAATATGCATATAGGTAAAACTGGGTAATAATCTCTTATTGATCTTGGCGTAGACTATAGACATTCAACAGATTTGAAGTAATCGTCGAAGTTATAATTAAACTTATTTTGTATAATAAATCCTTTTTTATTAATTGTGATGATGAAGTAGTGAAGCATGCCTTTCCTTTTCTGGAGTCGGTTAAAACAGAAAATATGGTCCACTTAGTAGTAAGTGCCCGCATTCTTTTCGGTAATTTCTCTTCCAAATTAAAAATGTTCGGGATCTGTCTGGGAATCGAAACCGCACTTCCTGAGAAAAACTAAATCGGCATATCTTTTATAACGGATAAAGCATATCTTTGATAATTTAAAAATGTCTAGGCTCACACAAGTTCAATTTACACACAAATTTTTAAAATTGAACTGTACTGCAGTTGACTGTACTATTAAACCCTTTCCTTAAACACAAATTTTTTAATTTATTTAAACTATTCCGTTTCATTTTTATAGAAACTTATTTTTTCGTATAGTTTCCTTCTCTTCGTTTCCATTTAATAAAATATAATTTATAAAATACAATTTTCTGTTTTTCTTTTTTTTTAATATTTTTTTGATTTAATTTAATGAAAAGTTTCATTATGAACGATGGGCTATTTGAAATCTACTGCTTTGGTAATTCTTTTATTAAATAAGTTTTTTTTTTTTTTGAAAAATTGAAAAGTTAAGAAAGTAATTATGTACAGGAAGAAAGGAAAAAGTAATAAAGAGTTTTTAAATTATTTTTTTCGCGTCAATTTCTTTAAGTATTTTTATTAAAATAAATTCTAGAGATTCAAAGAAAACTATTAGTGTTCTAAAAGTTATTTTTTAAATTACACAATTTTTTTTAATTAAAAAGCAATTAAATATTACATTAAATTTTGATTAAATAATAATGAAGTTTTTTTAATTATATTATAGATATCAACTTTAGTACAACATCGATCAGAACGACCCCATACAACATCAGAACGGACAATGCGTGCTATTGGTCGAGTTGGTCAAGCTGTTAATTTAGCTGTTGAACGGTTTGTTACGGTTGGTGAAACTATTGCTGATGATAATCCTGAAATAAAAGCTGATATGTATGAAGCATGTAAAGAGGCCAGAGCAGCAGGTAAATTTTTTTACAAATTTTTTCATTAAAATTTAAAAATGTTAAACAAAGTACATATTCAAAATTTTGAAGACTGCAGACCTTTTTGTTGCGTATTTTAAAAATTTTATACATTTTTTTGGAAAAATTTCGACTTTTGCACAACCTTAATTTATACCGTTCGTATTCTCCGAAGAATTTTTAAAAAAATATTTATGGCTACACATCTTTTAAATGACGGAGAAATACCGTTATATTTTAAATCCTCCATAATAATTCACAAACCCTTCTCTTTAATATTTGAAATATATATGACTTTTTTTTGGAAAACTTTTGAATCAAAGACAAAGGCTTTAAAATTTTATAAGATATATTCGGGGACGAGCAGTTTTCTTTTTAGCTATAAAAAAAATTGGGACTTTTCTTAACATGTTTTTCTACAATTTTCTAATGCCTTGGTTTCCTTATTTTATAATTTCAGATTTCATTTACATTTTCGGTAGGATAGTATTCAAAATTCACTAGAATTAACTCTGTGATTGGGTAATGCGAATTTAAACGTCGAGAAAGGTTCTCCAACTCCTATATCATAAAGCATATTGTTTATTCGTGGATTAACCCAATTTATTTCTTATTTAACGCAGCTTAACTGTCTCTGATTAATTTTACTGACCTCTACTCTAGCTAAGTTCTTACCCTTACATTCATGAACAATTGGAAATTATGATAAATCCGGTTCGCATGAGAGATTAAATTGGTCCTAAGGGGGTAAAAATATTTCATTTGGAAGAGGATAACTTTAATATGAATGAAGATCCAATAGCAATTTATAAATTAATTATTTAAATTCTCCTTAAGTTTTTATAAAGATTAAAAATTAAATAATTGATACTAATTTTCATTTTTGGGTTCCTTTAGCTTTTCTTTTCTTTAAAATTTACCAAATTATGCATCCAATGGCGCAGTGGTTGTGACGCCGGTCTTTTATGCGAAAGGTCCCGGGTTCGATCACTGGCTGGGTGAACTCAATAAATAGTATATAGCAATATAAAATTATATAAAAATAACTTATAATTAAGTATCTAATAGTCCAAAAATAAAAAAAAATTAAATTCAATATAAAAAATATTACCCATAATCGTGTTCCCGAAATAACCTATAGCTTAATAGTAAATAAAAAATTAGCCCTATCTATATAAAAATATGTATCCGTCAAATTGACACCATTAACATATGCATATGTGACATGACATAACCCAGCATACATCTATTCTGTATGATAAGTGATACAGTGATAGTGGGTATGCAATATCACAATGACACATTGCGGGAAATCTAGGAAAACGCAGTGATGTCTTGCTGAGAAATTTGGCGTCGTCGTTCCCACAAGGCGTGAATTTGAAAATCATATGAAATAGCTACAAAAGACCAAGGATCTAGCTTAATGAATGAACAATTAACGAAACGGAAACAGAGCCTCGCACAGAAGCTTTGTGGAAGCCCTATGCAACCCCAGCGGGTAAAACAAAAAAAAAAATTGTGCACCCTAAATATTGAATATCAATTATCAATCATGAATGATATAATTCTTGAATGTTTAAATTTAAATTAGAAGTCCCAGTTTTCCAAGCATATTAGTTTAACCGTTTTTTTATCATTTATTTATTTTTACAAATATTAATTTAATAAATTTTTGCAATCAACTAATTTTGTTTTAAACTTTTTTATTTTTATAATCCTGTAAAATTATCCATGTCTTCAATTTTTGGTACTATTTTGTCACTAAATATAACCTTTAAATATTAAATCTCTTATAGGTACATACATTTGGTATACATATTATACATACATAAATTTGGTATGAGAACGTGTTCTAATCCCAAAATAATCCAGATGAAAGTATAAATATATATATATATGTTTTATCACCTACTTTTTTTATTTTTAGCCATTTTAGAGAATTTCATCTATATGTTTTTGTAACATAAGTTTATATGTATGTTAATGGATACTTTTAATAAATTTTTGAGAGAAGACTTATACAAATATATATATATATATATATATATATATCAATTTATATATAAATATATGTTTTATATTATGATCAAACATAACAATTTCACCAACATAACAAGAAATACCTTAATGTCTATTAAATTGACATTTTCGACATCCTTTAGAAAAAATCCTTTTGAAACATGTCTCAACGGTATATCATATTGCTTTGATAATCATTTTATTTGTGATAGTAATTTGTTTTATTTTTATTTTTTTTGTTTTTTTTTTTTATTTACCTTCTTTTTTTTTATTCTTGTTTTACTTATTTGTTGTTATTGTAAAGAATTTTATTTTTTGTATTTTGAAGCTGTTTTTGTTGTTGGTTTCTTAGCAAGCAACACATACAAAAATATGTTTATTGAATATTTGTCTCGCTTTTGTTTTTTGGTTTTTTTTTTTTTGTTTTTTTTTTTGTTTTTTTGTAAATCGTTTAGACGCACGTGCGTGGATCAGAATAAATATTTATTTTAATGTAAGCATTAATAGGTATTTTGTACAATTCGGAGAAAAATCATGTCAATAGAAATGTCAAAATTATGATGGCTTTCTACAACTTGTATATAAAATCCTCAAAATTTGAATTTAAAAGTTTCGAAAAGTTTTATGAAGGTTTGACGAATTTTTAGAAAATATTTTTTGTTTTGCTTTTAGAAACTGTGTTTGTCTAAGCCTTCCCAGATCAACATAGCCATGAACAGATTAACATAACTTCAATGTAAGGTTTAAGTAAATTGAAGAGTGCGATGAATTTGCATTCGCATATCCATAAATATTATCCTAGAAATATTTTTTAATATCCTTAAAAGGAAAAAACATATTGCCTTATTGGTAGTTGATCCGAATTTATCGCTAATTCGATTGGTCAAATTCTTTTAAGCTTTTTATTTACATTTGAAGATAGTAGGAGTTTTGACGCTACTATGTTTATGTGACCTTCTATGCGGTTCTTATGTTTTGTTGTATATTTTTTTAATTTCGCTGTTAACAATCGGAATTGCTAAATGGCTATGTAAGTCGGAATTTTGTACATACAAGAGAGGACTCAAGGGGACCATGTTACGTAGCATTATGCTTTTAAATGTTTGAATTCTTCGAATATGTGTTCGTTTGACACTACCCCAATTTTGAATGCCGTACAACTAGAAAGACATACAAATTATTTGGCTAGATAACAAAATTTGCACTCTATTGGCAATCTAAATTTTCGGCCTAGCAGCCAAAATATTTCCCTTTATTTGTGTTCTAATTCTATTTTATTCTTTGGACATGCTCTTTTCATTTTAAATTGACATGTAATGTCATTTTTAGGTACTTGGCCTTTTTTCATGGTCTATGACAATATCTACCCCATTTAATTTTTCCGGCTGGAGGATTTTGAATATTAATTCCATTAAATTTTTGATTTTACAATGCATCGCCTGTCAACTGTCGAACTGTCAATATCTTTTAAAATAGAGATTGAATAATAATATAATAAATTAATTATACGATTTGAATTGATTATTAGTAATTAGTGTGACATTTATTAGCTTCAAGTTACACTAATTACTGTAGATTAAGATCTTTTTGTCAAATAAGTTAGAATTAAATAATTTTTCAGAACTTTTAAATAATTTAAACAGTTCTGTTTCTGACTGTAAAATAGACAATTTAAATTTCCTTTATGTAGGTACCCATTAATAAACGATTTTTATATTAAAATGCATATCACATTTGTGTGCGTATGTTTTTAAAAAAAATTATACTTTCTTAAGTGGATTGGGATAAATTATTTCCAGTGCTCTTTTATTTTTTTGCAAAATATAATTTTTTAAAAAATTATATAAAATTATAATGATATTTAAGGAAAGGTAGAATCAGATAAGACAAAATAACATTAAGGAAATTGTGTAAAACTCCAATATTAAAATTAAAAATTATGAGTAAAAGAAATTTATTCGGAAAAGTAATCAAAAATATATTGAAAACCCTGTTACATAAAATTGAACTTAATAACTAATTTAAATGACTTTTCAACTTTTACTAGATTAATAACAACTTTATTTCGATTTTTGAATTTTAAAACGACATTTTTTTTTTCAAAATTAAAATTACATCTACAGATTTGCTGAACCCAGATCACCTATCAAAAATCCTTTTCCTTTTCAATACATTCAAAAATATGAATAAAATATGAAAATTATATTTAGTTTAAAAATTAGATTTGTTTTGACTGTCAAAATAATATTTTAAGTGAAATAGAGCATAAATAAAATCAAAAATATAAAAAGTTGAGGAAATACCGTTATAAGTAGGAAATATTGATCAAAACGAACTATTAATAGAAAAGACAATTTTATCCCATCCGAAAACAATTCGAATATCTTTTCCGATATAATTCGAAGTGACATCAATAAATTATCTTTATTAACTTCGAAGATATACTTTTAAGCTTTGGTGGGTTGTGTGGAAGGTATTCAAGTTTTAAATAAAAATGATTGGTTTTATATGAGTCTTTTAGAACTCAAATTTTTTTTTTAATTTGGATTTCATTATTTCCACTCAGAGAATATTGCACTATAATTATGACCTTTTTTTTATAAAAAAATTGAGAGAAATGAAGACGGTTCTGATAGATTTATGAAATCTATACTAAGATAGATAAGAAACACACCATGGCTACTTTCTTACAGATGAATTATTTAATCGGCGAAAAAGCTAACTATATTAGATTAAATCCACTTAAATCTTCTTTGGTCCAATCGGCATTCCTCAACTTCTTATTCTTCACACGTCATAAAATTTAAAAAAAAAACCTTCATATTGACAAAAGTCTTCAGCGATTCCAAACTTTTGAACCAGAACACAATAAAGTTATCAAATTTCAAAAAATTGCTTTACACACATTTAATTTAAGATCATACATTTTAGCCTAGACTTTTGAAATAATTTTCTTATTTTTATTTTCATTTTAATTAAATTAAAAATATTTTCTCTAGAATTTTATTTTTTTTTTTTTTTATTTTTAAAAAAAAAAGAAACTTTAGTATTGTTGCCGCTAAGGACTTGCGTTTGTTATGTTCATTTGAATCTTTCTTATTCTTTCTATTTCCTTCTCTTTCATTTTAAGCATCCTAAATCTGTACTTTTTTATTTTTTAGATGAAAAAAAAAATATAATGAGCGCAAAAGAAACAAGGAAATAAAAAAAAAATACAAAATTACAAAAGCCGTGACACAAAAAACAAGAAAAAAAAAAAATAACATGAAAAGGGAATAAAAATCAAACAAAAAACATATTTTTGCGCAATGTTAAAAAAAAGTTGTTTACTTTTTTTTTTTAATTTCTATTTTTATTTAACAACAACCATCTAAATTTTTTCCAAACTGATGCAGTATAGGATTGTATTTATATTATATTATTCCACTATGTAAGTTGGTTTTAGGATAAGTGGACTAAAATTCTTAGAATCCGAAGTTAAATCTCATAAATAACTCCATTTCACCTCAACTCTCACTCCATTCAGCTATCGCCGTACAGTTGGTCCAATAATTCTTGTTTAATAGATAATTAGATTAACACCTTTGCTAAAGAAATAAAACAATTCATGCCTCCACTCACAGTATTCAAACAAGAAACAAATAAGGCAACAGATGCTCATCCCTACACAGTCGAATTACGCAGATGGCGTAACACGGTTTACGACAATTGATTTATGACATGCACAAGTTATGTTTATGGAACCATAAAGAAACGAATGTGTTCCCTAAAATTGATAATACATATGTGTACGATATCAATAAATTTAAGAAGAACTTTAACATTCCATCAAATTTTTCGCGTCCCACATAATTCGCCTATCCTAAATTTCCAAAACTTAATTGTTTCGGAAATCTTTTATTTAACAATTAATTTCCTGGAACAAAATCTTTAAGACAACTATACTAATTTTTTTAATAGTGATTAAAACACTAAACTTTGAAGTAGAATATCTCAGGATAAAACTACGGGCACATTATATCAAATCGTAATTTACAATTATTACAATTGAAATTACAATAAAAACCAGCAACTGAGGCTAGCGGCTTCATATAAAATAAGATTATATAGAAATATTTAAAACTTTTTTGCTAGATAAATAGATGTCATATAAAATTAGCATTTTTATTAAGTAGTTGTAATCTTACGCAATAACTACATCCGAATAAACAATGCCTAATCAACGGTTTTCTTATTGTCAATTTTTTGACAGTTATGTCGCCAATTGCGTTTTTTTCCATGATTCTCATGATAACCTTAAAAATTTTTACAATTTATATTTTGATTTAAATTTTGACATTTGACCCTTTTAAAAACAATTTCATATTACTGTCATAGTACCCTGTCATAACTAATTTTTTTTTTTTTAAATTTATATGTGAGTTGTTTACAGGGTCTTATTTCATTTCTGATTTTCATTTTCAAAACTTTTGTTTATATTTTATTTTTTTGTTTTTTTTTGTGCAATGGTGGCATAGATTTCTATTATTATTTACAAAAAAAAATACAAAAGCAAAAAAAAAAAAAAACACATTATAAAATTTTAAAAATAAAACTATTTTCTTATTTTGAAAAATGATAACAGCGCCTAGCGCAAGGCTATCATTAACATTTTCTAGCTAGCCATCAGTGATTTTTTTTTCTATTTTATTTGTTTTTTGATAATAAATTTTCATTAAAAGTATATATATACACAGTATGAATGTATATACATACAAATATATAAATTTATAAGATGCATATGAAATGAAATATAAATAATATACCATAGTACAACAGTATACAACAGTAGTACCTTCTGTTTATAACATTAACAAAATTTTATTGTTTATTGTTTTTCAGTTTGTTATTATCGTGACAGTGTTATTGTGATGATGGTAATGTTACTGTACTAAAATAATACATTTTTAGTATTTAATATTAAACCCAGTTTACATGTACAATATTATTTTATGTTGTGTAGAGTTGTTTTTTTTTGTCGTGTATTGTTTTTATTATTTGGCCTCCTGGCGTTAGGTGATGACATTGAATGAGGTTTTCATATTATAAATAAAATAAAAAATAAAAACAAAAAAAAATAAATTCTGACGTAAAATAAATTCAAAAAAAAAAAACAAAATTATTTATAACAAACTAAACAATATTATTTGTTATTGTTGATTGTTGATTGTTGAATGTTGAATGTTTTTGTTTATTGTTGATTGTTTAAATATAGAAAAAACAAAAAAAAAAACAAATATTTATTTTTATAATGAATATTATCTAAAAAATAAGTTAGAATAAATATGACATAATTTGGTATTAGTACATTTTTAAATGCAATGTAAATATTGTTTGATATGCAGGATAGCACATCATAATTGTATCTTATCAGCAATAAACACTTCTAATCTTGCGGCAGTCCTGAAATCTGAAGTGTTCAGAAATCGATGATTTGACCTTTTATGTCAAAGAAATGGACTATGTTTTACCTATACTTTTTATATACAACGATTGTACAGCGAACTGCATATGGAGGAGATCGGGTTCGAGTCACAATATAAATGAAAATTTACAAAATATAACTTTAATTTATTCTTATAACTCACAGATGAAAAAAACAAATTACTACAACTAAACTGATAAAATTATATCAATTGAAATTTAAAACATATGAAATATACATATGAAAAGCTTTATTAAGTCTTGTCTTTTTGTTTGGCAATTATGGGGGAAAACTCCCCTTTAATCAATCATTCAATAATTTGAACAATATTATCTTGAGTATTTCACATTTCCCATTACTTTCCTCTTGTGTAAATTTCATAAAACATGTGAAATAGTGTGACAGTTAAACACATTAGCCAGATTTTAAGAATTTCTGAGGTATTTTATTAAAAAAGTATTTAAGAACAAGTATTTATTGATACTGTATTAAAATCAAAAATAAACATCTCAGAATAAAATTCCGAAAGTTCTGGCCACACAAAATATGAATTGTATACTTATGGGTAGTTACAAACGCCGAACCAATAGTGAAGCAAATAACCAGAAGAAATTGAAGGTTGATTGGTTATACACTAAGGAAAAATGAAGAATGCATAACAAGAATAGCACTTACCTGGTAAACTCTCAGCGGATTCGGGTCAAGATGTAGATCCGAAACAACACGAAAAAGAATGGTGCTAGATGAACTAAGAAAGCTCTATGCTCCCAAGTCAAGTAATAGGAATAAACAGTATAAAAAATAGATATTGTATATATACTCTTTAATTTGAGATCTCGTACTTTTGTGCTGTTTGTGTTTTTTGGACTTTTAAGCTCTTTATGTAATTTTACAGTTATGACATATATCTAACATTTCTTTTAGCTTTTTGGTGTTTTACTGTATTTCCGGTATGATTCATATCTTTACAGTTAGGTTCAATAAAACCTACGTAATACTTACCTTTTAACTTTTTACTTGAGTTCCAGTCATCTTATTTCTCCTTGCTCTGATGTACTTGACTGAGTTCCTACTTCGCGGAAAATTACACAAAGTCAAACTAATATCTAGACAATTTCAATCAATAATAAACAGTACATAATTTTTAAAGACCTTCGAAACATACTATTATAATTATAGCTTGTTAGTTTATATTGTAGATGTACATTTAATTGTAAAATATTAAGATTATAGAATTCTTAATATTTGTTTCTTTTCAAATGGAATTAAAAAGGAAATGAGGAAAACAAAAGAAAAAACAGATAATAAAACAAAATTCTAAAGAAACAAAACTACAAACAAACAAAATGAAAAAATCCAAAAAAATAAATAAAATATTTTTTCCTTATTTCGAGTGCATTTCCACGTACTTAATTTATCTGGAGATTTAAAAAAAATATAAAAAATATTTCTTTTTATACAAATATGTCGCTAAATTTTTATTTTCATATTTTCTGTCTCTTTCTTTTCTTTGCATGTTTTTATGCCATGTCTCAAAACTTTAAACTTCTACTTTTCCTTCCTTGGATTTTCCTGAACATAAATTCTTAGCTTGGAAAATTTTATTTTTAAAATATATCTTTAACTGGAATTAATCTTATTAAAGTTTTTCATTAAGGAATTTTCCAAATAATATAAATTGAAATTTTGAAGTTAAAGAAAGATTAAAGTGAATATATACAGACATTTTATAAAATTTGTGATCCAGAAAAATTTAGAAAATTGTCTTGTTTTTTAGAAATTAAAATATATATTAAAATTAAGATCTAACAAATGAAATCTTTGGTACATTTTAACATTTCTTTAGTTCGAAGGAATACGTGGTAAGCTGCACTAGTCATCACTAAATAACTTACACAGTTCTTAATTAGTAAAATAGGTTTCATAGCGATATTTTGTTCTGGATAGAGCTGTTAACCGTATGTCAAACGCCTATCTTTCGAGGGTCGTTGGATTTGAAAAGTTGCTTCAGAATTTGCTTCAGTTAAAGTTCTCATAACTATGATACATGTTCCACTGCATTATATAACATTTTCCAACTTCCTGAGACGCCGATGTATGTGGCCATTGAGGTTTCCACTTCTTACCTATTTCTTTCCCAAACGGGCTATGGCGGGGTTTCAGCAGCATATGCAGAAGACTTAAATCTTCTGAAAAGATCAGAAGGCAGATATCAGAGAATGCTACATCCAGTTGGAGAAAACACTGGGTCTGAGGATAAATATCGATTAGGCACAAATGTTTGTTGTCTTGAGACGTAACCAGAGAGAGAAGCAAAATATTAATTATGCTGATGACAACGTTGAAGTAGTAAAAAATTTTGTTTATCTAGGATCGAAAATAACAAGTGTAAAAGATGAAACATCAGAGGTAAGTAGAAGGATAGGCAAAGCAAACAATGCATACTACCCTGTGTTGATGATAATGAGATCTCGAAAAGTGAGCAGAAAATGTAAATTTGAGCTGTACAAATCTCTTATCAGACTGGAAGGGAATGATTAAGAAGGCCAATGTTCGACAACAGACTATAGCGCCGTTATATTTAAAAACATTGTATTTATTTACATAATTTACTTATTTCTTAATTCAATATATTAATTACAATAATTAAAAATATAATATAATACTATAGTGTTTAACATACATTTGAGAAAACAGTTTTAAGTTCTATTTTTTTTTTGTAAATACGTATTTGAATTATTCAATTCTGTTGAACTAAAATATTGATATCCTAAAAGTATGCAATTTTTACGAATCCTTCTGAAATTCAATATTTAGGAAAATTTACTCGCTTGAATGAAAGTTTTCTTAAAAAATAAAATGTCTTCGTAATTTAAGCTCTCAATCAATCATAAAGTGTAAGTTGGAAGACTAGCATTAGAGCTTCCTCTCTCCATCTAACTCTATTTTGTGTTAGTTTCTAACTTTCCGTGCATATTTAATATTTTTTTCTACTATTCTTCTCCATCTAGTTTTAAGGCTTCCTTCTTCGTTTTTACTTAGGGATTTCAATAAAAAGCTTCGATGGCGATCGAGTTTGTTTTACTTATCGTCTGTCTTTTCTTTGTTGATAATCTGTCCAATGAGTTATAGCTTCGTAATATTTCTCAGATTTCGGTTTAATATTCAATCTGACAAGAATACCATGCATATAATGCCCAGACATATGTTCAATATACAGCAATTTATTTTGGAATATTATGTCTTGGCATTATTATGCTTTGGATTTATTAATTTCATTCTTTTTCTATTCAATTTTTAAAGCTCCGCCCCTGGTATTACTATTACCCTCCAGTGTTTCGGTAATTAAATATTACTTATGTAAAAAAGCATATATTTAAAACAAAATAAAATATAAAACAAAATATTTAATAGAAAATATTAAATAAACTTTTTCATATTAAAAAAAATTTAGTAAAACCATTAGGTTAAGTATTAGGTAAATAAATAATTGATTTTAATATTAATTCAGTTCAGTTACGTTAACCTGTAAACAATTAATTATTTTACATAAAAAAAACAAACAAAAAATTTTTTAAAGGAAAAGTAAATACGATTTTAGTTTGAAAATTATTATGAAAAAATTTATTGATTTTTCATATTTATTTCTATTCGATTTTAATTAATTTAATATCCATTTATTTTATTTACTAAATATATAATATTTCATTGAAAGTTTGATTTGAAGGTTTTATTTCATTATATGTTACATACACACATTTAGGGTGAACATTTTAATTTATTTTAATTCCTATATTAAATTTTATTTAAACAATTTATATGGTATGTGAATTAATAAAGTATTCAGTATTACTTAATTAAAAAATATTGTTAATTTCTCACCCGCCACTTTTATTACATTTAGTTAATTCTTTACTTCCAATTTGTCTCTTAAAATTGTAATCTGTCAAAAGAGCTGCTCAAAATATATTTAGATTTTTATTTATTTATTCCAGATCTATAGATAAATGTAGTTCTATCGAAGAGATCTCTAAATGCAATCCTTTAGTAAATAAGTCATGTGCTTAATCGCTCCGCCACTGAAAACTTTAAAATTTCAAAATGTCTTCAACAGATTTTGATGTAAATATCTTCAGTTGAATAAAATATAAATTAATTAATTTTTTAGTATTAATTTAGTATAATTTAGAGTACCGTATCACAATTCCTTTTACATATTTTTAGGCTCTACCATTTTGAATAAACTTTAATACAAAAGTGTTCATTGAAAATCACATTCTCTACGACATTTAAAAAAGCCCTTTTTGGCTAGAAACAAACAGAATTTTAAAAGTTTTATTTCATTTAAACGTAGTAACCGACAATAAATGTCATTTCCTATTAAAATCATTTAATTGAAAATATAGTTAATTAACTTTTAAATCAAGGCTATTTTCTAATTGAAAACTTAAAATTTGTTCTCAAATATCGTTTAGATAAATGGAAAAATTAAACTTTTTAACAAACTTTTCAAAATCCGTTTAAAATTTTTTTAAAGTAAATTTAAAAATAAACGAAAAATTTTAATTTCCCCAAGAAATTCCTTAGAACTTTTCAAAAACATAATATCTAAATTGTAAAATCTTTCAAGATAACTTTTTTTTTGTTGCATAGTTTTCACATAAAATATTCATATGTAACATTTTGCGCATAAAAATTTACAATATCATAGGTATACATATTCGACAGATTTATTTCAATTGTTTAACTCAATGAAAAGTTTATACTTTTTAATCAGGGTCGAAGCAGCTGGAAATGGTTTAGAAATATAAATAAATTTTCGCTAGCTCTTTATTTAGTAATCGATTCTTGTTAAATTAACTATTAATTAGCCATTTTTATTCATTCGACACATTAATGCGTTGCCTTATAGCCTCTACACATTTTTTTTCAATAATGAGAGCACTGCGACCTTTAGGACAATTTTTAATGCAACCGTGGTAATAAACGTTTTTCCTTGATGTTTATCCTTATTGCTGTCTAATTTGTACATATAAGTTCCATAGATCTGATATATGAATTAAAATATACATCATAACACTCTTGAGAACCTTCAAGAGTTATTATGACCCGTCACTGTTTTTAAATAGATTACAATAGATATAATATTAAAAATGTATGAAAGATATACTCATGAGACTTCACATTGTACATCACAAGAACAATTCCTAGGTTTTACAGTAGTTTATTCTATGATGCTTTTAATGTTGAATATAAAAAGAAACTTTGAAGAATTAAAGATCCAAAAAGAAAAGAGATTTTTATTTTTATAGTTTTTATGGACTTACCATATACTATTGTAAATACAGACGTATCCTTTTGTTAACTTTTACACTTACAAAATACCGTGTATTTATTTACATACTTATACCTTCTAAAATATTCTATTTCTATTTTAATCAACCATAGAAAAGAATGGTAATAGAATGAAAGAGAAGATAAATAGATCCAGACCATCATAAAAAAAAAGAGAAGAAGATGAAAAATGAATTTAGATATTATTTCCGAAATATATGATCCCCTAAAGATTTGAGATGAAATTTTAAGAAAAAAAAAACAAAATATGAAAAGATTCAAGTTGAAATTGTCACGTTGATAACTGATGAACATGAAGTGAAATATGCCTTAAAAAATTTGTTTTTTTTAATTGAAATTTTCATTAAGAAAATTTTTTTTTTGTTTTTTTTGGTTATTTAATGGTGAAAATTTCGGAAAATTATTTTTTTAAAAGTCAGTCCAGTCGTTTTTAGGGAACTTATTTAGAATTCGCGAATTGCTAAGTCCAGTTGATTGTCTTACACAAGCAAAGCACCGATAGTGTCTCCAATTTTTTCGCATCTCACATAATCCAACAATCCTGTATTTCCTTATTCAAAATATTTCCAAATTCCTATCCTATATTTGTACCATAGGTCCCTGTCGAAAGCTCGGTTCAAAAAGAGTGTAGTTCGAGTGTGTTAAGATCGCACAGCTCTTATGGGTGACTTTCGAAGCTTTTTATTTCCTTGTACAAAAAAAATTAAAAAAAATACAGACAAGCACCTTTTCTAAGGAAATAAAACACTTAAAACGTGACAGTTTTCCAAAGTAGAGCAAAGTGTTCGGCAGAAACTTTTCCCTACACTTACATTTTAAGATAGTGTGAAAAACTTCGTGTGTTATGCTCATATCGAGATTGTGGAATCATATTCCATTTTATACATCCCTAAAGTTGATTGTGGATACGTTTACTAAAACTGAAGAAAAATATTGATATCTCTCTTCCTAATGCCCTCACTCATTATCTATTATTCTTATCCCATTACCCGAGCTTCCTTTCCAATTCCCTTTTCACAAAGCCAAACTTATAAAATTTGTATCAAAGACCTTATCTTAAAGTTTGTTTGTAAAAGTGGATGCTTTAGATTTTCTTAAGGACAAATCAATCCGGAAGAAGCTCTTTCGACTTCTCTGGATGATACTCTGCTCTGATACTCTCCTACTCTGAAATTATTAATGGTTTCAAGTTAGAGGATTTACCTCAAACCTAGATTCCAAAATAGGGCGTCATATTTTTCTGTAAAATGTAGATCTGTCTTAAATATATTAAAATCTTAAATTAGACAGGTTTTACCGTTAATTCATTCAAGATTACATCTTTAGAATCTGGGAGAGTGCAATAGTCTTCAATAGCAATGCCTTATTATAAAAATGAACGACTTTATTTAATTCTAAGGTTTTTTGAAGCAAAAGTTTAAACTTATATATCTACTCACAAAAAAAAACACCACTCTTTTTTTCCACTGCACTTCAATCATGATAGTCAAAAAAAAAATAATTGGCTATTCTCACTTAAGAAAACTTTCAATGAATTTCAAGTTAAAAATTTACATCACTTTAACATTTTATCTGCATAATATTACATTTTCTTTTTATATCTTAAGGCTTTATACCAAAAAAAAAGAAAAATTTGAATAGAAAGCAAATAGGAAGAAGTAGAAATGAAGAAAAGAAAACATAGCAAAAATTTTCTTTTAAAAATTATGAATTCTTTATAACTACCTACAGGGGTTTTTTTTTTTTGCATTTGTATAAAAATTTTGTTTTCTTCAAAATGCACTTTAAAAAATTCAACTAATGCAAAATGCAAGGTATTATTATTTAATTTTAAAGGTACATAATATAAGTGTTATTTAAATTAACTGCACACTTAACTTTCACCATGTTACTGCAGAGTGCAGATCATAAATATTCATTAGATTTGTAGTTTTTACATCCATTTCACTTGTAATTCTTGTGAACTATTAAAGAAATATTATTGCAATTAGTAAATTATTTCTAGATAATAGAATTTTCAGTGAAATATTAATATAAATATTAAAGAAATTAAAGAAAGGTTTGAAAGGTTCAGTTGTAAATAACTATATAAAGTAATAAATTTTTAAATAAACATTTCCATCTATATTTGCATCTAAAAGCCGATAGCCCTGGCAACTAGTTGCTTATAAAATAAAAGATTAATTGTAATTTTAATTATGGTTAATAAAAAATAATAATAATAATATTTGCATCTATATTTTAAAATACATCACAAAAATTCTAAGCTTCAAAACCAATCCCCGAATCATGTTACTTTTAAAGAAGCTTAAAAAATATTGAAGGACGATTGTTCTAACAATAAACTATGAAAAATTTTTCGGAAAACTAATGAAATTAAATTTACCAACTATTAGCGGGCTGCAAAAAGTACCAGAATCGGAACCCAGTTAAAAGCGCGGTTTAAGTTCACAAATGAGAATCCTATCTGTTCAAATATAATTAGTTTTAATAATCTTCCGGGACACAAATTGACATTTTAAAGGAAATTAAAAAAACAAATGCAAACGAAAACGATAATTTAAATTAAGACGGAGGAAAAACCGATAGTAGGTGCATTATCGATAATAACGCCGCAAATGAAAGTGAACTTTTCCTAGGTTATCTAAAAATTTTCGGGTAAACACAAAGTGGACTTTTTAAGGAAGCTGCGCCTAAATAATACTAGCTGTTGCCGCTAGACAGGTTAGTCTCGTCTTACTGAAGTAGTTGAGGACCGTTATTTCAAAACTATACAAATAGCTATTTCATGGAAATGCAAACAAAAACCAAATTTTTACAGTCTAATATAGTGTTTTAAATAGAATTTTTAATTAAAATGTATGTACAGATTGATTTAGCTTGAAAAACCTCGTATTTTGATACCTATATCAAACCTTTAATTTTTGATACCTTTAATCCAACTTCAAATACCAGCATAAATTCAAGAACTAGGTTAATATTATTTGATCTAATTATAAATTAGTATGAATTTCAGTTCCAAATCTCTTTCAGAATATTCTTATTATAGACGGTTATATTTATTGTATTAATTGTTATAATGATTAGATGCATCCGTGACTACTGATTGCTTCCAATTGCAGACTATCCCTATCCTAAAAAAGTTTTAACTGTTCTTCAGTATAAATACTATAGAAGAAAAGGTTATAGGTTCCTCGGTGAATTAAAAAAAACTTTCTTCTGTCGTAAAAAAATTTGTTCCATTTAGTCAGAAATGCGTTTTTTCTGTGTTCGTGTGTGTTCCAATGTCTTTCTGTGAGCCCGATACTAGCTTAAATTTCAACCTTTTTTAAAGAAATTTGGTATGAATCCTTTCTTCATCAATAATAGATTTAAGTTTGTAGATGGGCCGAATCGGACCACGAGATCGGGAAACTTTCACATAAAAACATCTGACTTTGATTGAAAAATTGCGGGTTCTAACCATCAAAATGTATCTTTATATCTTCATTTCATCTCGTATCTTTCATAAATGGATTCTAGTATCACTAGGTCTAGAGATTCTAGGAGTTTTGGGAATGTCAACCTTTAATAATTCATCAAAATCTTGGCCAATTTAAATCATGATTTTTTTGGCAAAAAACGAAAGGCTTTGCAGATGGACAAAATTGGAATACGGACCCCAGAAAGCCCCATATAAATATTAAGAAACTTTATAGACTTTGTAATACAAACCACGTATTATTAAAAAAAAGGCTTATTTTAATCCATCTTGGATTGGTTTCTATATTTTTATAAGTTGTTATAGTATTAGAATACACCTAGCAAATATAATAATATATACTAAAGCACCAACCAAATATCCTATTCATCCTCCTATTTCATATTCCCACAAAATGATCCCTTTTTTTTACTGCACCCATTTCCACCACCTTAATTAAAAAGAAAAGTTTTAAAGTAGAAGATTTTCAATCACAATTAATAACAATCATTTGATTGTAATTTTTCCAAATTAAAAAGTCATTAGAAAAATAATATTTTTTATAATCTTTTATAAAAGCCCATTAGGAATTTATGCCATAAATCGAAATCATAAAATAATTAAGCAAAAAAAAACCAACAACAAAATATGTTTAGAAACTTCTGGTTTCCTCATCAATTTATTTTAGGGTTTTTTTGATTTTTGGAAAAGTAATACCTTTTAATCATTATGGGAGAAATTTATTAGGTAACAGGTAAAACAAAAAAAACCTACAAAATGGGTGACAGGTGTTTACAATAAACATTTTTACTTTTTTTCCATTTTATAAAGCAATTTTTTAAGACGAAAAGGAAAACTTTTGTGGTTAATTGAAATTTAATTAAAAATGATGAAAATCGGTTTTCATTGTATTGAAGGAATGTGCTTTGGTACTTGGTAGGTATACGATTACATTATGATTTTGGCAACATGTTGCCAAAAAAAAAAAATCAAAATGAAATTTAATTAATTTTTAATTATTGAAAAAAAAATTGGAGCCTAAAATTCACATTTTTAATAGCAAAAGAATTTCTAAAAACAAAACGCAACATAAAAATAATCAATTAAAACATTGATTTTTTTTTTAACACTAATTATATTTTGAAATTCAATAAAAATAAATTTTATTGTAATGAGACCTTAAGCTAGATTTAATGCTCTGGGTTTGGAGGTACTTAATAAAAATGAAAGAATTTGTAATAGAAATAATAATTGTTTTATTAGTTTAATTTTTTTGTAATTTTTCTATTAGCAAAATTATTGAACAAGTGCACAACTTGGGAATAATATTGGGTGAAATATGGTTACTGGTTAGAAATTAGATCCTAGACTCTGTACATGATTATCAGGTCGACATTCTGCCTTTTCACATACAAAAACTTCAGAATCAGTTAGCAAACAGAAGATTTCGTAAATATACCATTAAAATAAAACTTCTTTAGAGGTGACCAAGCTTAGTCTTCTTTAAAAGCATTTGTCTATTCTAGCGAGCCCACGGCATAACTAAATTAAAACTCTAATAGAACATCATCAATTTTTGAGTGTCAGAGAGAGGCGGTACACCAAGCATTCGTTTAACAATTTATTTCACATGAATATTAATCTAGGTCTGAAATAGGTTGACCAATCTTATTTTTCAAAGACCCTCAGCATGTCTTAAGTAATGATTTTAAATTTCTTAAGAGAAATCTGCGGTTAGCTTCATTGAAACAAAGCTGTTGAATCCGTTAACCTATTGCGGTACTCAAAAGTTTTTTTTAATTTCATGTTTTGCTTATTAACAGTGACTTGATTGTAACAACAGAATTTTTATTTTTTCCATTTGGAATCGACCTGATATTGATTGAAAAATCGAATTATATCAAAATGAGAATGATAGTACTCATGAATTTTTTTCTCTTAAATAAAAAGAGTGTGACAAAATTTTTTCTGTTAACCAGTTGCGGTGTTAGATCATAGATTACAATTTCTTAAAATTTGGATTTCAAAAAGAAATTAAAAGATTTAAAGGAATCCACTCAGCTTGGGGAAATGCCGTTAGTTTTTTAATAGAATTTATATTAAATAAATGCATTAATAAAATATTAAAACACGGGTATCAAAGTTTGCACCTTCAGCTATTTCATTATTCCAAGCCTTAAACAGTGCATCGTCGGGAAATACCGTTAGTTTTTTAATATAATTTAGATTAAATAAATGCATTAATAAAATCTTAAAACACAAATTTAACAAAAACAATAGACATTAAATTTAGCGCCTTAAGGATATTTATGTTCTTAGTTTAGAAACATTCTGAAAAGATTTAATGACAACCATGCAACATGAGGAAATACCGTTAGTTTTTTAAAATAATTTAGATTGAATAATTGCATTAATAAAATCTTAAAACACAAGTTTAACATGGCCGATAGACATTCAATTTCGCGCCTTAAGCGTATTTGTTTCCTCCAGAAACATTCTGAAAAGATTTAATAAAAACCATGCAGCATTGGGAAATACCGTTAGTTCTTTAATTAATTGAAGTGTGTTTTTTTTCTCTAAAAATACTTTGAAGAGATTTACACCGTGCAACATGAGCAAATACCGTTAGTGTGCAACTTTAAAATCACAAATTTAATAAAACCGATAGACATTCAATTTCGCGCCTTAAGTGTATTTATTTTCTCTAGAAATATTCTGTTAAAAATTGCGATGCCATTAACTGGGAAAAAATCAAACAAATAATCCACAAAATTTTCCAATATAACAAAATGTATCGATATTTCTTCAATATTTTAACACCATTTTGTATTAATGACAACATTTCATTCAAACCAAAGGCGTTAAATAAATCCAAAATTACAATTTTAATATTCTTCAAAAAAAAAAAAAAAAAAAAAATACAACAACAACATATTTTTATTTAAATGTGAAATAAAAAAGACGGAAAATTATTTTCCATGAGTGATACTTAATTTATGTAAATTATTCTGTGTAAATATAAAGAACTTGTTAAAAGCAGTTGAAACAATATATATATAAGTATATATGTATATTTGGATGTATTAATTTGTTACGAAGTGTTAAAATCAATCTTACCAATAATAATAATAATAATTTATTCAAATTGAAACATTTCAGAACAATTTGTTTTACAAATTTAATTTTACTTTTCAGAATATTTTTAAGTAATTAAAAAAAAACATATTTATAAGTACTAGTAGATTTATATGTAGTGGAAATTTAATTTTTCTCTTGATATTTAACAATTTAACAGCAGAATATTTAAAAATTATATGTTAATCATAAGATTCATGATTCTTTTTATATTTTAAATGATTAATAAAATTTTATATTACTAATATATATTGAATTTTTAATGGGGATATAACTATGATTTATATAAAATTTAAAATTATATTTGATATAAATCACAGAAGTGAATAATGAATTACGAGTATATATGTAAATATATATTAAGTTTTAAAATCTTCTAATTTTATAAAATCTAGTCTGCTATCTACTAGATACAAGCACTGAAGAAATCTGCATGTCATAGACGAAATACTTGTATTTGAAAATAAATAAATTTAATGAAATTAAAAGAAAACTAAAAAAATACTCGGTCTTTTTATTTATTTTAAATATCGTTATGGGAACGTATCAAACTTTCAAATCACGAAGCCCAAAAGTAACCAAATTCCAAAATTTCAAAATCCCAAACACCATATATCAAAATTACAAATTTTCAATGTCAATTTTCAAAATTGATTGTCTTCATATAAAAATGACAAATTTTTAAAAAATTTATTGATTGTCATTAATAAATGTCAAAATTTAATAAATTTGTAGGAAATCTTGGAAGTATTGACATATTTTTAAAATTGATTTTATTGTTGGATTCAAAATCAGGATTGTCGCCGCATTTTGCAGAATATTTATATATATATATATATATATATATATATATATATATTCGTGGTTTTAAATTAAAATGGGATTTATAGTTGGATTCCAAATCAGAGTTAAATGTCTTTTACAAAAAATGTACGTATAAATATGTATATGCAAGATTCTAAATTAGGAGGGAATTTAGAGTTGGTTACAAAATTGGGACTATATGCTTTTCCCAGAATATGTATGTTTATATATGATATAGAAAGGATTAACAGTAGGTTACAAAATCTAGATTTTAATAATAAATTTAGCAATGCTCTTTTGAAAAAATCCCTTTGCCATTATATTTTGAATTTAGGTCTTTTTTTAAGTAGGATTTTTTTTTTTGGGATTTCGTATCCAAGTCGGATAAGATTTCGCAATTTTAGATTTTGTAATAAGTTGTGCTTGGGATTCTGTGATATGGGATTATGTAACCAGCCCTTCGGAACACATGGCAATGGATCAAATTTATTTAAAATTTAACTCAAATTTCAGAACATAAGACTTCAAATATCGGGTTATATGATAGGTACGTGTCAAATATCGGGTTATATGATGGGAAGGACACAAATATCAGGTTAATTGATGAACAGGCCCAAAATTTTGGATTATATGATGCATATACCGCAAATAACGGGTGAAGCTGTAAGACAAGCGTTCAAGAGAGAGAGAGGCCCAAAATTTTGGGTTATATGATGCATAGACCGCAAATAACGGGTGAAGCTGTAAAATAAGCATTCAAGAGAGAGAGTATCAAATTTATATTGAACTTAAGCTCTTGATATTTTACTCCAATAACAGAACTGATCTTCTTCAAAAATCAAAAATGATACACTTCCTTCAGTATAATTAAATTTAGCACTACTTATATTAAATTTCCACTAACAAAAAAGTTCCGAGTCCATTATTTAAATTCAAAATAATAAAACTGAATAAATATTAACACTCTTAAAATCTTTGTTTTTATTATTTAAGGACCATTAAAATATTTTTTTCATTTCGCCATTTCTAATTTAACAATGCAACAATTATTTTTAGTATTTTGTTTTTTATTCTGTCATTGTTTTCTTCAATTTAAATTTTGAAAGTTTAATGTTAGTGGAAAATCCAAACAAAAAAAAAACAAAAACATTTATATTTGGTCTAGATAAAAAACTTTTCATTGTTTTTATTCATTGTCATTTATTGTTTGTTAAATTTTTTATAAAAAAAAAATGACATAATTTCATTCATTGTTTGCTTTTCTTGCTTTAAGTTCATCAATATATTTGGCACGAAATAATATTTTAAGAAACAGAACTTTTTCAATACATCTAGTTCTCTGGAGACTTAAAGTTTTCCAGTTGACTAGAAGAAACCATTTTCAAATTCAAAATAATAAACTAGTGATGCAAATACACAATTGACATTGAACTAAAAGTTATTAGATATTTCCTCAGATTTTGCTTCTAACTCTAAAATCCTTCTTAATCCTTTTTTACAATTTACAAACCCGATGCTTCTAAACTTCAGCCCAAAATTTAAATCTAAATTTTGAATATTACGGTAAACCCCCTTTTACTTTAAAATCCAACAAACTTTAAGATCCAATTAAATATATGACAACATCCCAAAACTTAAAGGGGAAAATGTCCCTAAACTCCATATATAAACTTGAATTTAGTATCTAACAATTAAATCCCTCTAATAGATGCAACTAAATTTAAAATCCCTCTAGAAAGTAGAGAGAGCAACGTCCCTAAACTTCAACACAAAATTTTTATCCCGATTTTTTTATCTAACGGTAAAACCACTCTCAATTGTTTCTGTTGAATGCACAATTACTTAGAGACTTTGGATACATTTTATACTTTTTATTAATTAAATTTTTAGCAGGTTTCAAATCATTTTTAATTTCCAAATTGTATTAAGCTCTTGAATAAGTGGATATAGTAGTCAAGAGGGTGCGTTTATTTTGGAACTGCGATAAGTGATAAGAGCGTCGATAAGAGCATAGCGTCGTTAAAGTGGCCGGCCTGGATTAATTTGGAGCAATGTTTGAATTATTTTTAAAAAATACCGGACCACTTTCTTTCTGGTACGTTGGACCTTTAGTTTAAAAATTGAGAGTAAAAAGACTTATCCATTTTATATCTAGTTATTAAAACTTAGTGTACCATTTTATATATATATATATATATATATATATATAAAATGTTATCCCCTTATGGCATTGTTAAGGTTTTTAATTTTATTTTTTTTTGTTTTATTTTTTGGTAGAATAAAATAACACACATTCAGACTCAATTAAATGTTGTATGAAAATTTAATCTGGCTTAACACAAACAACAATAGCATAAGTTTTTTTTTAAGCAATTATAAGTTTTTCTATTCGTTATTGTTTTTTTTTTTTTTTTTACCTATAAAGAGAATTTGTCTCATTTAAGTCATAAAAAAAAAGTACAAAAAATAACAAACTTTTCATTGTCCTTTTTGGAGAAAATTAAAAAAAAAACAATAACAAAATAAAGGACTCTGAAGGGTTACAAAGTCCTAAATAGAGTAAGTGTAAGTACAAAAAAAAACCAAAAAAAAAAAGTGAATAGCAAAATGAGCATACAAACAATTTCAAAATTTTAATTGTGTAAAAATAAAAGAAAACCAAAAAAAAAAGGATTCAAACACAAGGATTCAAATACAAGCACAATCATCACATTCACTAAAATAAATATATACATGTATAAGAGTACTTAAATTTTGTTTTTTTTTTTTTTACTTATCATTTGGAATAAATAAATTCTAAATAAAAAACAACTTAAATACATACAAACAAATATATTCAAAATCCTTTTTGGTAAAATTTTTTAGTTAATCCTTGTGTAAAAATAGCAAAAAATGTACATATATATATATAAATATTAAAATACTTTTTGTATGGAAATATAAGCACTTTTATAATATATTTTGTTGCGGTACTTGACTTAATATCTCAAATGTTGCCATTTAAAGCCAACAAATGCAATTTAAAATACAAAAAAACACAAATTTGCAAATTAAATAAAAACAATTTTATCACGTTTGAATTGGTAAAGTGTTGAATGTATTTATAATTGATCCTTAGAAATTTGGCAATATTATCTTGCCTAAGTTTCGATAATTACTTTAAATACTTTGTTCTTTTTATATTAAATATTGTAATTCATTTTAGCTGTTAAAAATTTCGAAGAAAGTTAAGGATATTTGCTTAACTAAGTTATTCCTTAACTTCCTTCGAAAACTTTAACAGCTGAAATGAATTTCAATATTTTATATGGTAACTGATCAAATGAAAAATGTATTCAAAGTAGTTCAACGAAGGAAAGTAACGATTTGACGAATTTTTATTCTTTGTTTGCTGAATATCTGAACAAAGTATTCAAAGTAACTGAGCAAAATTAAGTAACTATTTAATGAATTTTAATTTAAATACTTTTCGGGTTAAATATCTTGCCAAAGAACATGGTATTCAAAATAATCGAATGAAACTAAGTTACGATTTGACGAATTTTTACTTGAATACTTTTTTTTTGATTACTTTGAAAATTTTATATTTGAACAGTTTGTCAGTTAAACGTAAAATAATTTTTTCGAATGAATTACAATATTTTATATGATATTTGAACAAAATGTAATCAAAGTAACTGAACGAAAGAAAGTTAAGATTTAACGAATTTTAATTACCTGGCTAAATACCTGGCCAGAAAACATAGTATTCAGAGTAATTGAACAAAATTAAGTAACGATTTAATGAATTTTTACATAAATACTTCAATTTGATTACTTTGATAATTTAATAATTAAATTACTTCAAAGACAAGTACTCGAAGTAATCGAAAAAAATTAAGTAACGATTTAACGAATTTTAATTTCAATACTTTCAATTTTAAAGAGTTTCAACATCAGATTGAAAAAAAAATTGAAAAACGAAAGCTTCTAGACAAATTAACAAAATATTCAAAGTAATCAAACCAAATAAAGTAATAAATTTTTAACGAACTAAGTAATCATTAGACCACTATCTTTAATGTTGAAATTTTCCTACACATAATACAAATATATATTTTATTTTATAAAATAATTTCTTAATTTTATATTTAATTAATTTTAAATAAAAGTAATAAAATTTCAAATTACAATTGGTATCTCTAGATACAAGTTTTCAATGAAAATAACTTTGCTATAGATTTGCATAATCAGTTTAAAATTAACAATTGAACAGACCAACAGTCACCTAATTTTTTTAATTTAATTAAAGTATATTTTATATTGTTGAATATAAAAATGTTTAATAAAAATTGTATAAAATAAATTCATTTAAAAATGGCGACGTAAATTAAATCAGTATCATTTTATTTTTTTTTTTTTGCATACCCACAAGGAATACATTAAAAATAAAACTTTGTTAAAAATTTTTTGTATGGTTTAATTTGTTTTTCGTTTTTTTGTTTCTATCTGGCAACAATAAAAAAATTCAAATTTTTTAAAACACTTTAACGGGCCATTAAGAAAATTTTTTCAAAAAATTTAAACAATTTATCTTATAGTTTTTTATTATTCATAGTAATCTTTATTATCACAATAACTACCGTTATTATCACATATAAAATCACTACAAATTGTACAAAACAACTTAATCTTTCAAAAAAAGAGTTAGTTTATTGTTGCGTGGTAATACGTGAAATAAACCCCTGCGAAATAACGCCATCAGGGTGGTATTTCTCTTTCAGTTTAACTTTTTAACTTTCAACTTCTTTAAAAATTAAGCTTCTGTGTGTAATTTGTTTTACAATCTGCTGTTTTTCAATCTCTTTAAAAGTAAAGCTTTGGGGTATTAATTCTCATATATTGAATCCAAGAGTGTAGATAATCCTCCTTTTTCTAAAATTTTAAGTTCAACTTTAAAAAGGGAAATACCTTAATTTCGAAAACAATTCGAAATTTCTTCCGAATTTAAAAGATTTTTTAAAAAATAATACTCTGGGGTGTTATTTCTCAATTAATGTGAATTTATACCACTTTAAGAGAATTAAGATCCGTACATCTTTTTCACTTAAATAATCGAATTCTTCAAAACATTATCCTGCGGTTTTATTCGTTTTTGATAATGAGAAATAACACAGGGCTTTATTTTACAGGATCTTATTTCCCTTTCCACTATCGCGTTTGCAAATACGTATCCTAAGTTCTAGAACTATGGAACAGAGACAACTTACCAATTAATACCGATTAATTAATATTAATTAAAAAAGTTCTTTCAAAATTGAAATAGCTCGACATTTTCATATTATTTTAAATAAAATAATATTTTTGTGCAATTTTCCAACAATGTTAATTTTTATGTTAATTAATTAATTTACATTAAAATTTATGTTTTCCATATTTAATCTCATTATAATCCAACTTATTATTTGATAAAAAAGAACAATACATACATACATACATATATACAGAATTTGTTAAACAAGAAAACAGTCCAAACATTTGTTTTTAGGTGCCAATTAAAATAATGTATAATATTGCATAACTTTAGGCATTATTAATTAACATGTTTTATTAAATGGATTTTTTTCTGTCTTATTTTCTTTTAAAGCAATTTAAAAACAAATTAGTTTTCATTTTCTTGTATTTAAAGTTATTTTCCATTAAAATCATTTTCAAAAATATTTTTTTTTAAATACAATTAACTGTAACCACTTATTAAATAAACCATGATGAAAATCATTTCAACACTATTTTATCATTTTGACACTTAAATTTATTCAATGATGTATATAACATATATAATATAACATAATATATATCTATAATATCTATATATATATATATATATATAATATTTAATTGTACGTAATCGTACAATAAATTCTAATACTTTTTCAAACTAAAATCTAATCTATCTTGGCACATTCTGTTAAGATATATACATAATTTATTAATTAATTTAATTAACGGTGAAAGTGATCGATTATAGACATCTTAATTTGTTCTTCTGTATATATATACTATATTTATAAACTAAAAGAAAAGTATTCAATCTCATGAGATAAATGTCAATCAAATTGAAAAACATGAAAATATATACAGATATATTATAAACATGAAAATTGGTTTGTTTAATTGTTTGCTAAATCTATATAAAAGAATAAGTATAGGTAAATATCCTTGAATAAGGATATTTGTTAAAGTGTATTAGATTTCGATTACATAATAAGAATAACATTTTAAGAATTGCGGAAAATGCAATAATTATTTTAATTTCTGGACTATTTTAAATTTTATGAACCCAAAAAAATTTTTAAATTTAGGTAAAATTTATTTATTACAACCTGCCTGTAACTCTTTTTATATATAAGTTTAAATTAGTATGACAAATATTATGACACGCAATTAGTATTACAATGATTAATTGAATCCAACATACAAATCATTTTTTATAAGACTGCTATACTTAGTTATAAACTTGTCTGAACCCTAGTATGATAAACCTGTCTGAACCCTAGTATGATAGTAGTATAAACCCTAGTAGTATGAAACTATATAGCAGCATAGGCAAAATTACTGAACTGGCAATGAATTCTATTTAGAATTAATTCGTGAAACAAAACTATAATCATTGTCATATGTGAATGTCTAGATATTCCAATTCATAAAATTCTATTTGATTTTAACCGTAATTTACCAGCAAAAATGTGAGTTATAATTTAATACATTTTTTTTGTATACTACAAATTTTTCTCACATCCAATGACAAATAGTAGCTGAATCTAGTCAAAAACTAGTTTATAGATTTTATTTTACTTTAACTGGGATTTGGATTTAACCCGCTCAAATTACAGTTCTTACGGCGTTCCTACCACTGTATTACACAGCCATTAATATATTTTTTAAATGTTATATTATTGTGCCTAATTTATTATTTTAAGCCAGTTATTTCCTGCTAACTATTTCAAACAATATTTCCGGAAATACTAATTAAATTCAAAAAGATAATTAAATTTGAGGAACATTAATAAAGTTCTATTAATATGGTTTTGCTTCGTTTTTAATACTAGTTTCGAATTTACGTAAACTTAGCCAGTGTATAAAATTGGACTTTGAAGTATTTACACTACTCAAACTACTACAAAATATCCAAAAAATAACTTTAGCCAAGACTCCCATCTATTTCATCATGTATTTTATTAAAAATATTCAAATTTACTGGTTTTTTTTTTCCGAATATCTTGTGGTCATCAAAATTAAAACACTTTAATATTTTGTAACCTAATATCTTGGGAATACTAAAATATTCCATTACAATATACTTTTTATTAAAAATTAAAAATAAAAAAAAAAATTGTCATAAAAACCAAGATAATATTAAATGACATCTTCCATTTAAAAAAAAAAAAATATACAAATATACTTCATAAAATGCACTAAAGATTTCTCACCTTTTCATCACCCGTCGTCATCTTTATCTTCAATAGAAGCACAAAACACCTATACAAATTTTATTGAGATGGAAAAAACAAACATAGAATCCACTCTTCTAATATATATACATTCATAATATGTATATAAATGGTGCATTTCCTTTAGTACATTTCACCTATTAATAGAATTATAATAACTTAGTTTTTGAAATAGTATCGTTTTGTTTTTTCTCTAGTTTCTATAAAGTCTACTCTTTAGTTTTCTATATTTATATTTTTTTTTTGCATTTTTATTATTTTTCTTCTGATGAAGCAAGAATAAAAGTTTCCTGCAGTCTTTTAAAAAGCACACTTAAACACTTTACATTTTCTATAAAAAAAAACATATACAAATTCATAAATACAGAGTGACTGAAAATATGTATTTTGAAAACTTATACTAAAACATTAAACTTAACAAAATCCAATTCTAAAATTGATATGATCATTATGTAAATTTATTTTACACCAAATATACACAAGCTGAGAAAAAAAAGTACTTTCATATAAATCACATCTGTTACTTTAAAGTACAAATGCAATTACCAGTATCAATACTCGATAATTTATTCAATTACTCATCAAATATTTGCAACTGATACATTGGAAAAATAAGTACAATAAAAAGTTTAAAATTATACTGAACACTCGAAAATTCGGTTTTTTTTTGAATTTAAGTACTTATAAGTACTCAAAGTAATTAAATATCAAAAATAGTTACAAAAGTAATAAGAATAAAAATTTTAAACACGGATATTCAATTTTAACTACAATAGTGAATAAAATACTTTAAACTCTCAGTAACTTAGTGTTTTTGGTATCTCAGTACTTCAAAGTAATTAAGTTTTGAAAAAAAATATTCGAAAAGAAACTAAAATTAAAAATTATTCGTTATGTAGTACTTATTAGATAAATATGTACCTAATTATATATACATAATATTATATACATAGATTCAATTCTTTAATTCGTGATCACTACTAAGATTTCATAATTTTTAAAGCACTTAGAAGCGATTTAGAGCACTTCTAGCTTTAATTCGTGATCACTACTAAAATTTCATAATTTCCATGTACTAAGTTTTTTTTTTTAAATTTTTGTCTTTGAAAACTTTAAACTCATTTTTAAAGCACTTAGAAGCAAGTTAGATTCAATTCTTTAATTCGTGATCACTACTAAAATTTCATAATTTCCATGTCTTTTTGGCATTTCAATATCAAAACTACCCTTTACTACTAAATGACAAAGTATTGATTACGAATTATCAGTACCGAACAACGTGCTTAAGTGTCATTTTACTCGTTATTACTACAGGTTTCAAATGAATTAGGAAATAATATAAATTAACAATGCATTCTATCGAAATCTGACTTTGTGGAAATTAAAAAGAATTTTTAAATAAAACTATTTATAAACCATTTAAAAATTTTTAATGGTAACTAAAATGACACTTCTTTCCCCTTTCCAGATACTTTTAAACAAAGCAACTTGCCAACTACTAAGAATTCCAAATCAATTATAATATGTTTGAATAAATAGCACCCTATCAAAACATTTTAAACTACTCAAACAATTCTAGTAAGTGCAAGCCAATTGCAATCACCATTTTCAACACTATTTTATTATAACATTTTAAACTACTAAAAAAAAAAAAAACAAAAATAAAATTAAAATAGACATTTTTAAAGTGTATATCTAGTTTAAAAGCAATTTAAACATGATATCAAGCAGGTATGTAACTATGGTTTTCATCTTCAATCTCACTTTGTCCTTGTTTGTTTTTTTTTTATTTTTTTACCCTTTATCAATGAAAATATATAAACAATATACAAATATACACATACATACAACCACTAATGCATTTAAAAACAAAAAAAGTTGTCACTACTTCCATCCTTTTCTGATAATTTAATAAACAACTGACTATGTTAGAACTAAAATGATATAACATATTATATCTACATCAAATATTATATATCTATTTCTCTCTTTCTAATGGAATGTTTTGTAAGAAAGAGAAAATAAATTGCAAAACAAATAACTTTTGAAATGAAAAATAATTCGTCAACAATGTTATCGTAAAAAAAAAATATGAATTGCATTGCTGTTATATGTACATTAACTTTTTATAAAAAAGATCCATAAAACAAACACATCCTTTGATCCTTTGATAGTATCAGATAATTAAGTAAAGTTTCATTTTATTTAGTAAACTTTAAAAACCTACACTTACGAAAATAAATATTTACTTTTGATAAAAGAGAATTTAAAAATTATGGTATTACAATCATAATTTTTTTTTGTATGTCATAATTTTAAAGAAGCAATATTTGCATTTGATTACTTTTGAAATATACGAAAACTAAAGGAATTCGGAATCATTTACAGTAGTTATGAAATAAATTACAGTAATCAATTTTGAGGAACATATATTATTAGTTTTGATAAAGTATAAACTTTAGGTATATGGTAACTTTTGATAACTACACACTAAGCCTTATGTGTCATAATTCAGAAATACAATATGATTTTTTCATTTAAATAGCAAACGTCAAATTACATATGTCAATTTTTGTATGTTTAAATAAATTTTGATTAAAACCGTATGGTACTAAAATCTGCAATATAAATATAAATACATTAGCTTCACCTTCGGATAGTGAGTTGTTGCAATATGATTTCAATCTATTTGACTCATGGTACAGGAACAACAATCTTGTATTAGATGTTGACAAATGCCAAATTATGAGCTGACTCAACTATCAAATACTGTTAAAAGAATTAAATTTACTTCCGATGTGGGGCTGATCTTTGATGGTAGGCTAGATTTCAAAAATCACTATAACTTTAAAATTAATAAAGTCCAAATCTTGGATTCAGTATAAGTTGGTCAAAAAAGTTTTTTGATATTTAAATAACAAAACAACTCTTCGTTACTTATGTAAGACCTATACTTCAATATGAAACCCAAATATGGTCTTCCTATCTTGATATAAACATTTCACAATTCAGACGAAAAATAGTAGCAGCATCATTTTTTTAACCCCTGTAAATCATGACTTTTTAGTTTATTGAGATGGTTCACTAAGTGAGCAGTAATTACTTACTATTAATACTTTATTTAAGCAATTTTCTGATATAAATAATTTATCAAGAAATTACAGTGATTTCACTATTTAAAGAAATTAAATTGTAGCATGAGTTCAATTCACCTTCTGTTAAAAATTTAAAGATATTTAGGTGAACTAAAACATGATTCTGGAAGTCGTACATTTCAAGAGATATTTGCGCGATACTCTTCTAAACGAATCTTTAATTTTTCATTATGTATCCTCCACTCAAGATTTTCCAACTGGAAACAAGGAGAGCAACAGATGCTCAGCCCTACACAGTTAAGCTAACCAGATAGCGTAACACGGCTTATGGAAATTCGTTTGTCATACGCTCATCACTTCTATGGAACCATATTCCACCAAATGTGTTCCCCAAAGTTGATAATGTATATGTGTACGATTTAGCTAAATTTAAGAAGAATATTAACATCTTTCTTCTTAATATTTCATCCAATTTTCCTCATCCCCCATAATCCAGAAATCCCAAATAACTTCCACCATAATCCCAAATCACAGGTTCCCTCCTAAAGTTTGGCTCAAAAAGAGTGTGGTTTTGTTATGCTAAAATGGCAAACTACCCAAAGAAACACCGCACAGTTTCAATGGGTGGCTTTCCAACTTTCCATTCCCTCCTAAAAAAAAAAACAAAAAAAATAATTTTCAGGAGCATTTTAGATTTAGGAGCGATAAGTACCACAAGATTGCTGAACACTTCAGTAAATAGGTATATATTGCTTCCTAGACAAATCAAGGTGGAAAATTTTCAAATAGTTCCATCACTTATAACAGAATTTAAATCTCATTAAAAAATCCATCTACTATTTCTCTTACTAAGTGACCTTAAACCTTAACTTTGAACAAAAAATAACTTTCGTATATTCACCCAAAATAAATATTTTCCAATTTAAAAAAACTTAACATCCCTTAATGAAAATATATTTTACTCTCATGCAATAAATTTTTTAGAACATGACATAAACTTATATCCATAAGTTGTTTTTATATATAAAGAAGTATTATTTTATATAGTTTATTCAAAAAATTGACTATAAATATTAAGAATCTAGATATAAATTTCTATTATATCTCTAAATCGATTTTTTTTTTATTTTTGATTTAAGTTCTTAACTAATTCATAATAAATAAGTAGTTATTATATACATATATATATATATATATATATATATATATATTATATGTTAATATTAAAATAATTTTATATAACTTAATATGTCATTAAAATTATCACTTCAAAAAACGATAAATATAAAATATTATTATGAAAGATGAAATATTACAAAGATAGAAGGCGGCAGTATCTTAAAAATAAAAAATATAAAACTATAAAAATTTATACGAATTTTTTTTGTTTTTGTTTTTCTTTTATTTTTATCTTTTCCTCTTTGGTACAAAAAAAGAAAATGCAATTAATATTTATGAGTATTTCATCATCTCTTATTTTATACTTCGATAGCTTTAATATGTTGATGTTCATTCTCTTTTGATTTTTCATTTTTTATATATATTTATATATTATATATATATACATATATATATATACATTTTGATTTTTTTGTTTTTAAATATTTTAATAAAGAAATATAAATTCATTTTGAAAATAAATTTATTCTTTAATAATAATATTTTTGAAATTAAGGAAATGTAAAGAATTTGTTCCTGTTTACTAAAGGATTGCACAAGTAAAATGGATATTAAGTTTAATATCTCTAATGAAATAAAAAAACTTTAATCTAAATTGATTAATGTGATTATCGGGTACATAGAAAAAGAGTAAATGTATTAGAATAGTTCCCTATATATTCCTATAATGAACTGTGAAGTGATTATCTGAATAATAATTGAATTAAGAAATTTATATAAATTTCCTAGAAGTATGCAATTTCTTTTAACCAATGAAAAATTAAATTGTAGTGTTTAAAGTGGGTCGTTTTAATGAACCAGGACGTGCGGATTTGATTCCCGCTCGTATCATAAGTTTTTACTGGAAAAAAGGAATTTGAATTACAGTTCGCATTTGGGATGAAATATAAGGAAAGCTATAAATTGGCATTTAAAAAGAATGTAGCCAAACCCAGTAGACGACACCCAACAGACCGCTTAAAAAGAACCGTATTGACAAAAATAAAAAATAAAGTTGTCATGGTCACATACACAAGTTTAGATTCAAAAACGAAACATGCTTGATAGAGTAGGAAAGGCTCTCTAGACGGTTTTAGGGCAGGCGGGATTGAGCCATTTCCCGGTTTCATCAAGGTTTTCTTCTTAAGGAAAATGGTATAGAACTAGTATTTATTCTTAATATTTAGTTCTAATGCTGTAAGTCCCAACAACTAAAAGTGTCTCATTTGTATTCTGCCTATGCCTGCTATGACAATTAATATTGCGAATCCCTTCGGTTTATATCGTCTGGGATTTATTCTGTGGCTTTTTTTTAAATTTCAACGCCTCTATTGCAATGATTATGGTTGGAAGACGTCATTTTAGTTTTCTATAAAACTAGTTTTCTCAAAAAATTACATAATTCTTTAAAGTTAAGATCCCTGAGCCTTGATTTTCTAATGTACTCCTATTTTGTAGAACAGTTTTTAAATATTTAATAATTTCTTAAAATAGTTTATCGAAATATCAGTTTATTTGAATATATTTAAAAAAAAAACCGGCCCACTTTGTTCACAAGCGCTACTAGAGCTGCTTTTATTAACTATTCCGAAAAAAAACAAACTTCGAAGCAAATCTATAATACTATTTTAAAAAATTACTTTCAAACTGTTACATTATATATTTTATAATATAATAACTGCATACTGTATGTTATTTTAATTAATATAATAACTTCTTTCAAATATTTTAAAATGGTAATATATGATGTAATGATATAAGAAATAAAAATTTTATTTTTAGAATTCAGTAATTTTCAATCTAAAAATGCAGAAATAAATTTAAAAAAAAAAAATTTGCAATGATGTCAATCACTAAAAAACAATTTCATTTTGAATGACATAAATAATTATTAAATATTTAATGCATTAAATTTAATAAAATTAAAAGTACATCATGTTTTATTAATATCACTGGTATAAAATATCCGATATTTTAAAATCATTTATTAAACAATTGACAAATTAATTATTTTAAATCTTACCCATCACATATTTGGTCTTCGTCAATGCCTACACATATTATTCTTTAAATTTTATTTGAGAATACCATAACTTTAAAAAGTAGAAGGTATCCAATGGTCACCAAGGAGATTTTACGGTATTTGTATTTATTAGTATGTTACAGATATAGCTTGATCTCCTTGTTTTTAAGTTTGGAGCTTCTGTCATTAATAAATCATAAAATAATGATAAAAAGAACTAATTTAACTGCATTCAACTATAGGAACAACAACAGGCAGACTTAAGTTTTTGGGGCAAGATAATCGTTTAATTATATTTATTTAATTATATTATCATACATATATTATATATTATATTTGATCCTAAGTGGGAACTGTAATGAAAATTAATTTTTCAGTAAAAACTTACGATATAAGCGGGAATTCAACCCGTAGGCTATGGTTGATACGCCAAGAACTTAACCACCAAGTCAACAAATCGACCCCCTTTAAGCTCAAAATTTTAATTTAACTTTTCATTAATTGAAAAAAAATTGCATACTTCTAGGAAATTTATATTAATTCTTTAACTTAACTATCTTTCAGATAATCATTTCACAGCTCATTATAAAATTAATTAAACTATACTAATTTGATCATAAATTTTTAAATATTAAAATTAATAAAACTAAGTGCATCCATATTTTGAAGTTTATTACCATTTTAATGCTAAATAATTTAAACTTCTTAACAGACATTGTTCTATAAAAATAAAAACTTATAAGTACCTACATGAAAATACATCTTTAACATAAATTTTCATCTCTTTTTTTTTTAATTTTGTCTTCTTTTTTTTTTATTTATGACATAAATATTTGAAAATTTAATTTTCTATTAAAATATTCTACTAAATTTAGTTCATTATTTCCTCCATTTAAATTTAAAACAAAAAAAGAAGAAGATGATGAATACTTAAAACAAAAAGAGAAAAAGAAAACTTTATGCTCGTTTTAATAAAAAATGGAGAAAATTCGGAACGTTGTTGTAATAACGGTACCTTATGAGATAATAAAATATTTTCTGTTATTTAAGTAAGGAATATACTAGTATCATAATTGACAACGTCAACACTGAATGTAGAAGAAATGCTCTAATATTAGCAGAACGGTAAAATTCAAGTATCAGTACAATTACCAATACAAGTACTTGGTAATCATTACTTGCTTGTTACTATTAAAAAAATTTTGTAATTTTTTTTTATTATTTTGAGAATTTAATTACCAGTAAAAAGAATTATGTAATTACTTCATGATTCCTAGAAAGTAATTAAATTTCGATTTCAATTACTTTTATAACTATTTTTGAAACTTAATTACTTTTCTTAGTATTTTTGATTCTCAAATTGAAGAATACTATATCCTAAAGTGAAATTTCAGATTATTATGGTATATTATTATTATAGCTTTAGAAGGTAGAAAATATTTAACATTTTATAACAGTACTTTACCAATGCTACAGAAGCTTCAAAGATATTTTAGGTATTTGAAATCAAGAAATAGCTGGTTTCGACAATCATAACAGTGATGTCCCAATTTTCCTGCAACATAAGGCTTATATATAACATAAGGCTTGAGTTTAAATTTAGATCTATTTCATACAGTGCAAAATCTTACCATTACCTCAAGTTGTTTAACCACTAGATCACTGATCTTGCTGAATTTATAGATATATTGCATAGTCTTCGAGTTTTTGACAGCTATTATAAAAAACACAAAGATGCAAAAAACAGTTTAAGCGTTTAAAATTACATTACAAAATTCACGAGATTTTAATTAGAATGACATCCAAACGATCAATGATTTAAAATTTTTTTAAACAATGGTTAAAAAGTTGTCAAAAACTTTTGAAGTAAAAATATTAAACCATTTCAATGAGGTATCCATTTCAACTTGTACTTTTATCATTTTAACTTGTACAATTTTTATGAAAATAGATATAAAGAAAACTTTATATCAAAGATATTTTATATTCTGTTTTTAGATGGTTTCATGTCATCAAAATAACAATTTAACAAAGTCTTTTATTTTTTTTTTAATTAAAATATTAAAAAAAAAGTTTTTATAAGAAATAAAAAGACATATTATTAACAATTAATATAACTACAAAGAATAAAAAATAATATATACAATGTTTTTAACATATTGCAATTGCAGCTATTTGTTGACTCATAAAATGAATAATATAAAAAAAATTCCTTCTATTAGTTATTAAAAAAAAGCAAAATATCAAAGTAGAAGCAATTTCAAAGATTATAAATATGAAAAAGAATTAATTAGCAGAAAAAAAGCTCAAAGGAAGCTTCAAGAATGGATGAACAACATCTGGCAAAGTTCAGATTACAGACTTCTATTTGACCTAAGTTCAACACTTATCAGAAGACTCAAATGTTTATTTAGCAAATTCCTATATCTGTCTTACATTTTAAATATATCGAGTTAGACTTTTGACTGGCTACAAAATTAGAGTTGCCCCTTTTACCAAAATACTTATCTCTGTATTAAATTTGGCCTTGACTTTTTGATCTAGATCTGGATATGAAAAAAATAATTTTCTAAAATAAAAGGGGTTCTGGCAATTTAAATTTAGATCAACTGTTTTATACCCAAAATAAAATATGAAAAAAGAAAACTAAAAATAATTTAAAGCGTAAAATAGAAAAATACTTAACTAAACTTGTTGTAAGGTTTTAGTAATGTGTGATGTTAAATAATCAAAAGAAGCCTTTTCTAATACTTCTAATAGTAATTCTTGAATATTGTGTGATTACCTTTTTATCATCTTCAATTCAAACAATTCAAGAATTGTTTCAAATAAAAAAAGTTATGATTTAAGTTTAAAACGTACATTTTTAAAATTTGGTTTTAATTTACAACTTTTGCATACTTTTAGGAGGAATTATTTAGAAAACGTTATTTTGAATTTTTAATTTTTGCATAGTTTTAGGATGATTTTTTTGATTATTTTGAAAAGGATTTTTAAAGAAAATTTTTATAAATTAACTTTTTGAAAACCTAAGAATTTAATCGATGCATTATTGTATGCCCATCGGATTCTCAATTGACCTGAATCCGAATTGAAACGCTGTTCAGATTTTATCTTTGATTAGATAATTTAAAATTAATATTATTACATAAAATAAATATATCAGATAGATAAAATACTCTTAAATTTGCCTTCATCATTTTATTAAAAACAAATTATAACTTGTGTAATAAAAATCAAAATTAATATTTTCAAACTTACAAATGCTCCAAAATCCATTTTATAATATTCTTTTCTTCTAATTACAATATAAACAACAAAATTAAAAACTTTTTATTTGTTTTTTTCATTACAGGTATGTAAATTTCACCTTTTTAATATTGTATTTTATACTATTGTATTTTAACAATAAAATATAAGTAACTATGTAAGTAGATATTTAAGAAACTTCCTTTAAAATAATTGTAAATTTATATTTTAATTGCTTTACACTTTCAAACCCTGAATTAGTTTTTATTTAGTTTGCATCAACAGAAGTATATTCTGGAAGAATTCCCCTACCCACACTTGCCATTAAAAATAAATATAATAAAATTTCTCGAGTTGGGTCGTTTAAATTTGTTAAAATAATCAAAGTGACACTGCTATTTTAAAATGTTTTATTTCAATAGGATCTATTTTACTCTCAGCTCATAGCCAATATGTTGAACAACAAATCTATAATACAGTGGAATCCCTTTTAATCCATTATACATTAGAATAATTCTTAATCTTCTAATATTCAATTCAAATTTATATTGATAATTTTTGGAACCTATCTAAAATTTATTTATTTATTAACAAAATATATCACCTGGGAATTTAACCCGCACACCCTCAGTAATAAGCCAAATTCTTATCCACTACACTACCGAGACCCTCTATAAAAAATAAGACTTCAAATGCGATTAGTTTGTATGTCCTTCTTTTAACTGAATATAATAAATTTAACTAAAATATGATCTCAGTAACCGACATTCCTTTTAATATCACTATACACAAGTAACTTTACACCACTATAAGTGGGCGTCATCATTTTTCTCACCTCAGTATTTTTCTTCTAAATTTTCAATATTTTTATATTTAAAAATTTCCCACAAAAAGAAAAACAACAAAAAAACTAAAAATTTTCACCATCAAAACTAATATTTTATTAATTAATAAAAATAATATGCGGAGAAATTTGGTTTTTCTTGTTAATCAGAAGTTCAAATTTACAGGAACCAGAAAAGAAAAAACAAAAATATCAAATTAATTTCACAATCCAATTAGAAAATTTTGTAATTAAGCCCCAGTTCTTAAATAATTATATTAAAAAATTTTATTTCTTAAAATTTATTTGTATCCTTTCAATTTTGTTTTTGTTGTTGTTGTGCTTTTTTAACTGTATTTCACCTTAACGGTTTGTTAGGTAATAAAAAATTGGAAAATATTTTACTAGCAAGAAAAACAATCAAAGAAAAAAAAATTAAAAGTTATTTTTTGAAAATTTATGAATATTTCAATTTTGAAAGAATTTTTAATTTTATCTGAGATTCTGAGAACTGGGAATTAACAAATGAAATGAAAATTTAAAAACATAAAAAAAGAAATAAAAAAACAGAAAGAAAACTTTTCAATGATTTCCAGGAAAAACACATTTTGGGGTGGAGTGCTCAATTGTGGACACCAAATTGCAAAAAAGATGTACAGCTGTAAGTCTTTGCTTCGTTTTAATAAAGGGAAAAACAACTGACAATCCGAGGATACTTTTATTTATTTTTATTTGTTGTCTTCGAGGTTTTACCGTTAAGAGGTTTTAATTTGTTTTTAGATTCTTAAAGGATTATGTGAACCTATGCATTATTATGTCCATCTTCTTGGTTTTAAAGTCAGTTAACTTTGAAAAAAAAAATGTTCTTCCGAACCCTTAGTACAGATCACGTGACTTTGATGCCGGAAAGGATTTGTTTGGAAAAAATGTACAACCGACAAATGCACACTTGTCCGGAAAAATCAAACACTATCGCTTAGAATTTCTGAATTGATATACAGAAAACAATTTGTATATTGTTCCGAGAGGAAAATTGGTCCATTTAAAATATTGGGGCTGCATTGCATTAGATAAATTTTAAAAACAAGTGATTATTCATTCCGTAGTACAGACGCCGTTACAAAGTTCCGGATAACAGTAGGTCGGGAAAAATGGATATTAATCCGGAAAAATCAAGAATTTGCGGTTAGAATTGCCGAATTGAAGTCCCAAAAAAATAAATAAGTTCCCTAAATCACCTCTCTAAGCTCTAAAACTTCTCAAAACGGCTTTTATGCATATTTTAGTTAATTCCGTGACATCTATAGGACCTAAAACATAACCCTTTTGGAAAAAGTAGTATTATTTTCAATTTTTTATTATAGTATTGTTCCATTATTTTATTGTAAGCAATCTCGACCAAAAGTTCCTTCAATTTTACATATAAGTTTACATTTCAAGTTTGTATATTGACTTTCTTAAAAAATTTCCTAAAAAACTTTCCAAATCTTTCCAAATATTGCAAAATAAAAGATTTTTTAAGTGCAACAGCAACAAAAGAATATTTCAACACTTAAAATCAAAAATGTCTAGAAGAATTATGGAATCCTGCTGTTAACAATTCTTGTTCTCCATTATATTTAATGTCATCAACAAATGACTATTTTACACTATTTTCTTATTTCCTTTTTTTTTTTATCTTTGACAACTGTTGCCTACCCTGTCATAAACTGTTTCCTGTATAAAACAGAGAAAATAACAATAATACTTTATTGGCTATTTTTTTATTTTTATGTTTTTATATTTGTTTCCAGTTTTGTTTTGCAATAAAATTTGTTCGTTAGTATTATTGTTTTGTGTTGCACGGTACGTGAAGGAAGGCACAGATCATAAACACTGTATAGGAATAAAAAATAAGTTACCATTTGATTTTTACTTTGAAGAACTAGAAATTATATTTTTGTTATTATATGATTTATTGTACCTGTATTTTCATGAAAAGCAATTCAACAATTACTATTGCGAATCCGATACGAAACTTTAAAATAATATTTTAATGGAAGATTTGAAGAAATTAAATGTAATCTGCAGAATTTTTGATGTTTTATGTGGCAGATTGTTTAGAAATTGATACTCCTTTTGGCCTCCACTAGATACGGCCTCCACTAGACATTTCTATAGAACTGTATTAGGTGCTAATACTCTTACATTCTCCCAGATTATACCATATAAGTTCAGCTTCATTATTACTGCTGTTCGCCATGTTACTTGGCTGACCACCTCTTCTAAAGTGGTGGAAATATTTCAATTTATCGAAATTATGAAAACTTGTATTCCCAACAAATATTCAAATCAAAGTATTCAAACAAGTTCCTTATAATCTTTTAGCTAAACTGACCTCTCAACTTTATTCTTAAAAACATTTCCAAAGAAATCTTGTCAAGAATTTACACCAATGCTTTCTCCCCAACACGATGAACAACTTAACATAAAAGACTCATGGAATTGAATATTTTTAATTAATGTGATGATTTTATTTCCCAAGGAAAGAACATGACATTAGAAATGAAAAAATATGAGAAATATAAATTTTTTATTAAAAAGATAACAAAATCAAAAGAAAAATATTTGAATGAATTTGAAAGTAAAAAAAAAAAAAAAAAAAAAATTTAGAAAAGGGGGGAAACCCCCTTTTAAAACATTTTTATTATTAAACATAAAAAAATTTTTTAATTATAAATGAGATAATATATTTTGAAAAATTTATACCAACTGGAATTTAAAATATCTCAATTTTAATAGTTAATGAATTCTGATCATGAAATTTTTTAATAAATGGTTCTTTTTTTATATTTTGAACTTATACCAACCTCTACTCCACTACGGTAATTTATAATATTGAATTTAATTAGTTCAAGTTATTTTTATCGTTATAATTAATTAAAAAAAATAATTAATTTAAAAAATTAAATTAAAATTCATATAAATAAACAGTTAGAGTATCTCTAGACTGATAGTTTTATAGACTTTGGGGATTGGCATTAAAATCAGGTGCAAAAACTATTTTTATTAGCTTTTTGTTGAGCTAAGGACAATAAATTGAACAAAAGAATAAAATATTCAGAATATAAAATGTTTGGTATTGTAGAAGAAGGTTTAACAAAGATTAAGGAAATACCGTTATAATAGACGAAAGTTAGTTTTGTGCACACATTTTGTAGAATACCTAGAGTACTAGTTTTATAAACTTAAGGGATATGCATTAAAACCAGATGCAAAAACCATTCTTATTTTATTTTTTCAAGAAAAGAAATTCAAACTATAAAATGTTTGGTGTTATAGAAGAAAGTTTACCAAAGAAGAAGGAAATACTGTCATTATAGACGAAAGTTAGTTTTGAACACACAGAAAAGATAAAAATTAATCTAAATACGTTTAAATCTGAATATGAATAATTTTTCACCAAAGTTTAACCGAACGTCTTTGTGAAGAATGAATTTATACAACAACTGCAGATTTAACTTGAAAAATTTTATAGACTTCTCTGAATCTTTGTTTTTTGTTTTTAATTAATTTTTTGTGAGGTTGGATGTAATTTCAAAAGTCTTTCACAGAAGCTGCACGAGGTTTATCTTAAAGGGATTGTATAACGAATATAAAATTGTGGAAGCATTTGTAGGGCAGATGTCATTATTGTAGCTAGGGGGGAGGTCTGTTTTGTAAATAGAAGTGGGTTTCATTTTCCAGATACCTTTTTAGGTTTCCAAAATCATACGTGATTCAAAGCAAAACTTAACACAAACTTTTAGAATTAAACTTTTAATACAATTTTAAAATTTTATTTTTGGGAATGAAATCGGGTAAAAAAACCAAAGTGGAATAGAGATTTAAAAAAATTAATATAGATAGTGGATTAGAATTATCATGTAGAAATCAGAAGTATATAAAAATATAATTTGTTCACTTTTAAAATATGATGCAAGAAAACTGCTTATATTTTAAAAACTAATGTAACTAATGATTGGAGATAAACCTGTTAATAAGAGAAGTTTTTTAATATATACAAGACTAAAATTTCCCAGTAAAATGCCAAATATTTTGTTACAAAACTTAAAAATAATTGTAGAGATGCTATAACAGAGCCCAGGAAATAATTTGAATAAAAAACAAACAATTATAATAACACGTTTCATAAAGGTTAATTAAAAAGTTCAAAATGGCTTACAGATAACTTTTTTAACAAAATTTTTATCATCCTAAGTAATTTATTTTTTTTATTTTGTTTATTAAAAAATTTATTTAAAAACATAGTTTTAATGTTTTCTAAACAAAATTCTATTTATGGCATTATAATTAAAAACATAGAATAAATTATGTATAAAATAAAGTTCACCTTTTTAATTTTAACACTTACATATATATTTAAACAATTAGCATATGTATTGTGCCATATGTAACTTAAAAATATTTTCCTTCATTAAAATAGTTTTTGTATGTTAATGTTTTAAAATAACCCTGAACCGAAGCAAATAAGTAATAAAATAATTCAAAAAAGTAAACAAAAACTAATTAAAAATTTTAATCTATAGATAGATTTAAAATTAAAGTTAAAAATAGAATTTTTTTGTTTTGTTAAGACACTATATTAAGAGTCAGGAAAGAAGAACTAATGAATATTGAAAATAAACAAGGTGGGATTTAAGCAATGAACTATACTTTGTTTCATTTGAGCTGAAAGATATCTCTAATGAGATAAGTTTCAACTTTTCATCCTTTGCAACTGGTTATGAGAGGAAACATTGAAAAATTTTTTCCAGAGTATTATGTATTCATACTTAAATGAACACCTAATGACCTCTTAGAGAAACTTCAAGTTTCACTAAAGAATATGACTGAAACCTTATTATTTTCAAATTTCTAATTAATGCTCCTAATAGTAAATTTAAATAAAAAATTTCAAAAAATTATATAAAATTTAATTTCATACCTTATTTCTCTGGAGCTCCATAACTTTGCTCAAGAACTGATAATCTTCCATGAGATCTATTTACAGGGTTAGATCTGAAATCTCGGTATAATAAATCCCAGTTTCAGTAAAACTTATTTCAGAAAATCACCTCTAGAAAATCTCGTTTTAAAAAATCTTCTTTTTTTTCAAAACTCGTTTTAGAAAATCTCTTTATTATATTTCTCCGTAACATAAACTTTGCTCAACAACTGATACTCTTCCATGACATCTATTTACGTGGTTGGATCTGAAATCTGGGTATATAAAATCCCAGTTTTAAGCAAATCGTGTTTAAGAAAATCTCGTTTTTAGAAAATTTCTTTTTTAAAAAATCTCAATTTTAAAAATTTTGTTTTATAAAAATTTCAATTTTAAAAATCTTGTTTTTTCAATTTCATTTTAGAAAATCTTTTTATTATATTTTTCCGTGACATAAGCTTGTTAAAAACCTTATAACCATCTATGACATCTGTTTACGTAGTGGGATCCGAATTCTCTGTATAGTAAATCTCGTTTCAGAAAATCATCTCTGGAAAATCTGGTTTTTTAAAGTCTTTTTTTTTGAAAATCTCGTTTTAGAAAATTTTTTATTATGTTTCCGGAAAAGGCTGATAATTCAGATATTGTATCCTACTCTAAAATCCTTAAAAATCAGATTTTTTAAAAAAGCAAGATTTTTCAATAAAAAGCGAGATTTTCCAATAAAAAAGGAGATTTTCTAACATCGGTTTTTTTCAAGAAAACAAACTAGATTTCAAACTCCATTTTTCAATCTGAAACGAATTTTTTGTACATAAACATATATTATAATAATTTTCAAAGTATCATCAGGATTCTCATGATATTTAAAATTCAATACATATTCATGAAATATCTATTTTACTAAAAAAACCTACTACAATATGCCTTTTATAATGAGTGCTAATTAATACAATAATAATGAAACTACACAAAAAAAAAAATCTCCAAACAAAAAGTTATTCCTTAGAAACTTTCTAAAACAGATTTTTTTCTGTAAAATACATTAAAATTATAAAACAAAAATTATGACTAACAATTTACAAAGTACAATACATTTAATTAACATAAATTAAGGTCAAAATTTACAGTCTAGTAACTATTAACGTCAAATTTAGAGTGCACTGTATAAGAATTTAAAAAATGTTAACTTTATAGTTAAAATAATTAAATAAAAACTTTTTTGACATTAAAATATACTTTTTTTCTAAATATCCTAAAAATTATAATGCCAAAATACTTTAAATGACAAAAAATAAATATATACATATTTTTTTTTTAATTTACACGCCCCAATTGCCAATTGTAACTGCTTTAATATTTAAATTTAACACTTTGTAAAATAAAAAAAAAGTGTAGAGGTACATAATATTGAATTCATTATTTTTAAACTATATATATTTATATTTTATTTATTGTGTACAGAAGATTCTATATGAAAGAACTATATTATAAAAACATTTTTGTACAACCCTGTATTTAAAAAAATAACTCATGAAAAAAGAAGAGTATGCCGTGTCAACCGTAGGATAGCAGATTACCCACACAAACATAATAAAAATATTGAAAAAATCATCTAAACTTAATTTTTAATAGGAGAAATATAATTTATAATTCATATCATAACAGTACTTCACATTAAAAATTGGATATAATGATAACAGTTATCTGTTCTATTCATGAATTCATGGTGCCTAATAAATAAAAAATATGCAAATTAGATCCCGGGCTATGAGTTAAAAAAACAAACTTGTTATACGGCAGTTATTTGAATATTGAACCTCATGCAATAGATAAATTACAATTTGGCAGTGGCAAACAATGAACTTAAAACTAAACTACAGGATGGTGCAAAACGACCGATGTGGTTTGAATGTTTAATAACTTTTTTAATTGTCAACATTTTACAAGCCTTCCTTTTTTAAATGTACAGTTATTCTCTAAAACAACTTCGTATGGCAGCGCTAGACGAATTCGATTTTGATTCTGATCCGATACATACTTAACACTAACAGTTAGTCATTTTTATGTTAAAGCATCACAAACGTAATAATGAATTAAATATACACTTTGAATTACCAGTAAAAATGGGTATAAAAAATAAAGTGAAACAATTTGATAAATTTTTTGAGACAATTTTTTGTTGAAAAACATTTTGACCTAAAAAAAATTTATTACATTTTTCTTAAAAAAAACAGTAATCCTTACAAAAATACACTGAATACATAAGTTTTTTTTTGTGCTTGCTTATATTTATATTTACATACATATAATAAAATAATTAACATTTTTCCCACGAGAGAGCACTTATTTTGTTTTTTTTTTTTATCAAAATTTTCTTTATGTACGTGTTTTACAAAAAACTTAAAATTAAGAAAATAACTATAATGAGTACATAGATATACACATACACACATATATACAAAGATATATATAGTTACTATTGAAGAGAAATGACAGTGCCTATAGTTGAATTACGAATTGTTAGAAAATAGTTACTATAATAGACGACGGTTAAGGTGATTTAAAATGGTTTCAAAATTATACAAAAAATTTTGTTATTTTTCTTTTTTTTTGTCTTCTTTTTTAGTTACTTGACAGCTTTATTTCTATTTTTAATTAGTGTTAGAGCTAAATAATACATTCAAACAAAATTTTATAGGCTGTTTTTTTATAAAAAGTATTTATATTTTGTACATTCATATACAAATGTAAACATGTTTATTCTGACATTTGCATAATGACGTACCAAAGAATTTTTTAAGGCAGAATATATTTTTTTGTTTTAGTCATTCTTTTGTTTTTGTTTTTTTGAATTTTCTGAATTTTCTCTTTTTTTTTTTGGGGATATGAACAAAAAGTTATAGATTTAACAAAGTAAAAATTTATTATATAAACTAATTTTATATAATTAAAGAAAATGCTAAGTTGATTTTAAAAAAAAGGACTCATAGCGGTTAATTTTATAATAACATATATGCACACGTGTTAGCGAGACCTTGCCAACATGTAAAATAAATATTTCACATCTCGAATTATTATAAAACACACACTAAATAATGATGGCGATATTCACACCTTTAAATTCATGATTAAAGAATAGAGTAATCTTTTTTTTTGTTTTTTATACCCGTATAACTATATAGTCAAAGGGTAAAATAAATTTGCCATTACGTTTGTGACGCAGAGTAGAAGGGGGGGTAGATATAGACTCAAGTGTATGGATCGGTTCAGAATCGAAAAAAAAATCGATTTAGCTATGTATGTCCGTTCGTCTGTCCGTCCGTCTGTCCGTCCGCACGATAACTCAAAAACTAAAGGAGCTAGGATCTTGAAATTTTCGCAAATTCGTTGTTTTGCAATAGCCGTCATCGCTATTTAAATCCAGCCATTTTGGTCCATGGGTTCGGGTGGCTGCCATACAACTTCTTTTTTTATATGAGTATTTCTCTGTACCTATTACAGCTACGCGTCTGAAAGTAGTTTAGTGTAATGGCCAAAGTTACTGCAAATTTTGGTTGGTCTACTGCAAAGGGTTCGAGTAGCTGCCATAATGGCCAAAGTTACTGCAAAATTTGGTTGGTCTACTGCAGAGGGTTCGAGTAGCTGCCATACAACTCCTTCTTTTATATGAGCATTATATTTCACCTAATAAAGCTGGTATGTTTGAAATTTTGCCAAAAGTAATTAATGTTTATAATAATAAGGATATAATGTTTATATAACGGTCATACGGGTATCCCAGAGTTGACACAGTCTACTTTACTACACTCTTCCTCGTTTTTTTTCTAAAAAAAGAAAGAATAAAGGAGAAGGGATATTTTTTTTTTTATTTATTAACCGAAATTCAAAAAATAAATAAGTTTTTTAAAAAAATGATCCAATTAATTTACCTACAAAAAAAATACTACTTAAAAAAGACATTTTAAAATTCGGAAGGTGTAATGCTTTTTTTTATGAAAGTTTTATATTGTAGCCAGTGATTAAATTTATTTTAATACATATTTATTTTTAAAAATGCGCATTGTTTGATTAATAGATTTGATTTTTAGTTGTATTAATAGTAGTATGTTGTAGGAGTGTTAAAATGGTATCTAATTAGTCAAAATTATTACTTATATTTGATTTAAAATTCTAAAAATATAATATATAATGACTCAAAATTTGGTTTCTTCATTTGTTTGTAGGTAATAAATTAATTGAAATCTTAAATTAAATAAAACTTTTTTCAAAGAAACCTTTTGTGTAAGGTTTGCTGAAAATAATTTTATAAGTAACAGCCTTTTCAAACCGATCAAAAATTCAATTAACTAAATGACAATTAATATCAAGATGTGTATTTAATAAGAGCATTTGGCTATAGGTAATAGTACTCTTAACTCTAAAAAATAGATAGAGTTTGGGTAACAAATTGATAATATTACATATGTAATAAAAAACAAATTAAATTAATAATAAAACTATACAAAAAAATTATTATGAGTACTTAATCAAAGATGATATAAGCAGCTGAAGGTTTTGATAATATAATCTTGAAAGATCAATTGAACTTTTGACATTTACTAGCTGTTTTTTGACGTTCTGAATTTTTGACAACTATTTATTAGTGACAATTACATAAATTACTTAAATAACGTTAAATAAATATACAGATATTTTATTTGAAAATTTTTAAAATATACCCTGACGTTAATATGTAGAAGATTTTTTCGATAATATTTATTTAATATTAAAATATTAAAATTGTTCATTAATTAATTAATTATTATTAAGAAAAATTTAGGATTTTATATATCCGTCTCTCCTTTTTAATTAATTTTTGAACTCTTAATGAACTTCTATTTATCCATATATATAATTTCGTACGCCAGAATTTTAATTTTCTTTGATTAAAACATTAAGATTCTCCGGACTCACGAAAATTATAACCGTATCTAGGCACATCAGATAGTTTTGGAGACACACCGATATATAACTTTAGCTTCGGGGTCATGAATTTTTAATTGAAAAAAAAATATTGAAAAATAATTTTTCTTAACAAATCCCCATGGTGACCAAATATATATATCAAAATATAAAATACATGATATTAACAAAATAAATAATATTAAAAATAAAATTAATAAGTAGTATAAACTGCCACGCCTCGAAAGGAAAGCCCATCTTCACTCCCTTATCACCTTGTATGAGGTAAGGGACTGTTTATAAATAAATAAATAAATATTTATTCATATACACTCAAAATAATTCAACTAAATTTAAAACATAAATTCTTAAATAAAATTCTCAAAATTCCTGAATCATTTTACTAAATCTCAAATGTAATTTATTTTGGATGAATAAATTTTAAAATATATGAATTTTTAAGCGCATAAAAATATGTATATACGAATTCTAAATTCAAAAGTTAAACGAGATATCTAATTTAATTTCCGGTTTCATTTCCGTTTTTAAAAAATCAAATTCTCAATCTTAATGATGCCATTAAATTTTTGAATCGTCTTGTATTTGGTATAAATTGTTTATGAACTTTTTTAGTGTTTTTATATATTTTGAGTACAAAATTTTTACCTTCAAGGAAACCAGGCTTATATTGTTATATTAATGTATTTTTTATTTAAGATATATAATTATTAATTATTGATTAAGTCATTAATTTGAACCCAAAGCGACTGGTAGTTGAATCGATTTAAAAACTAGATAAAAATTTATCACTTGCACTGTAATTCGAACCCGGGGCCTTTTGCTTAAAAGTACGGCACTCTAACCACTATGCGCTACCCAGCCGTTAAAAAACTCATATTCAAAACCTAAGAAAAAAGGTATCGTTACCTAAAAACTCTAAATTGAAAATAAATTTGGGATCATATGTCAAAAAACCCAAATCAACTACTCATAAATACGTTAAATCAAATTTAATTCAATAACATTTAAGATTACTTGTAATAACACAACATAACACAAGGATTTTGTAATGAATTAACCTGCATGATACTAAAACAATGCATCAAACTTGAATTTGTTATTTTCTTCAAATCCACTTATTTTAAATATCCCATTAAAATTTTGTTTTACTTAAATAATAGTTTTCAAAAAAGAAAACAAATAACAATTCTTTACAGTTTTTCATAAAGAAGCACTTTAAAAATTTGACATTTACCTCTGTTTTGTATTTTTATAGGATGCTTAACACTTTCTTAGGTTAGCAAGTTAAGATTCAACAGTTTATTACTTAAAAAAAACATTGTTGATTAATATAACATAGTAAAAATGAATTGCAGTCTATAAATTCTCTTACTATTTATAATAAGATACATTTTTTACAGGGGTTTACCCTAAAAAATAAAATCTTTTTTATAATTACAGTTACCTATTCGAACAGATATTTTGTTAGTCATATTTTGTTAGGTAAAGTGATTGAAAAACTGAAGAAGTTTAGATCTCCAAGATTCGAACCTCAGCAAAAAGAAAAAAAGTTAGGGCGGAGGTAGATTTGTTTAATTAGGGCTGAGGTAGATTTTGCGAGGCTAGGTGTAAAACATCGAAAGTTACCCAGGATAATTGTACAAGGTTCCTCTGAGCTGTGTTTACCATTAACTTTAGCGAAAATCTTGTAATAGACTTACAATAATAATGTCGAGTTCTGTTTGAAAATCGGGCTAAAATAAAGAAGTTTAGGAAAGTTATTATGTAATACAATGTATTAAATTGAAACGTTAAATACATGATTTTTTAAAAGCTGGGGTTGATCCTTGTCAATTATTTATAATACATACAAGAAAATTTGTTAAACTATACAGGGAAGGCCGAGATAAATATTACGAGGCTAAGTGTAAAACATCGAAAGTTACCCAGGATAATTGCACAAGGTTCCTCTGAGATGTGTTGATCTTTAACTTTTGCGGTAATCTGAATGAAGCAAGGGTTAAAGAAAAATTGTTCAAGTAACATTGTTGTTAAAACAGCTTTCTCACAATAATCCAGTGCAGACTAGATGGGGACTCTATACTATACTGCACTGGATTGGAGATTCAGCTTTTTGACCTCATGATTTAAAGCTAGTGTATTCGTCTGTTTAACTTCGCTAGTGGCTACCACTACTGTCTATAAAGAAATCATTTAAAGTTTCAATATTCAAAGACCTTCTCTTCTAAATCAAATCTACAAAAATATTCGAATATTGAACAAAATCGAACCAATCAAAACCCTTCACTGTTTTTTTTTTTAAATCATAAAACATAATAATGTAAGATTAATTTAAAAAAAAAACCACTCAACACTTATATACTTAAACTAAGATATGTCCTTTAAAAAGGAAAAAAAAAAAACAAAAACATAAAAAATCAAAACAATAAAGACTAAAGCAAAAAAGAGATGATAAAAGTTAAATGTCAATGTCATAAGGCGTTATGATTTTAATGTTAAAAAAAAAATTAAGAGTTTTTACAAATACAATAGACAACAAAGGTTTATAAGGTTTTTTAAAAGGAATGAATTTATGATTAAATGGAATTTTCATTGATGTATATATATTTATATATATATATATATATACTTAAATACATAAGTACATATACATACACTTTTAAAATACAAGTATATAGTAGAAAAAAAATTATTTTTATGTGCATTGAAATGAATAAAATTCGATTATTTTTAATAACATTCTTCTATGATTTCCAATTTCTATAAAGATTTCAATAGGAATTTATCTTAATATCCAAGGGACAAAAGACTATAAAAACAAAATTTAATGTTTTATTATTTGGACTTAAAGATTTAAAATATTATTTTTAAAAAAAATTTTCATTTTTCTATTAAGATTTCAGTAAGTTGATGTATGAAATGTATACAAACACTTTTATAAGAGTTTCAAAGAATTTTAAGAATATAGAAAATTCCTTTTAAACTCTTTTAAGTTCTTTTTATTTTTTTAATATCTTTAAATCTTCTATTTCAGTTTTAATGAAAAATGCTTTATGTGAATAGGTAAAAATTTTACCCAGATGGAGGAGTTTGTTGGACGGGTTTTTCTAAATAATTACTTTACTTTCTTTGTAGATATGAAATAAGATTCCGTAGAAAACAAATTAGATTTTAAGAAGTTCTATTTTTATTTAACTTTTCTATTCCCTCAGAGTGTTATCCGAATGCTTTCCGTTCAAGGTTTTTTTTTACTGGGAGGAAAGCCCGTTCGGTACTCTTTTTGAGTCGACGCCAGTTGAGCCCGTCCCAATTTAATAACTTTTATCCATCTTGAAATTCTTTTGCCTATAGCTAAAGATGTATAAAATTTAAAATGAGTACCTCGGTAGCAGATCTGGTAAACCAAATTACTTTCAAATTACCTGAAAATATTCTGATAATTTAACACAGGTTTATTGACAACGTAACATAAACAGTTTCAAATCATATTTTAAGTAAATTATAATCTGATTCATACTAATATAAATTGCAGACATTATTTTCTTCACATCATTTCAGTAAAACCTTAAAAAAAAACTTTTTAAATGCAAAATTTTATAATTAAATTTTTAATATAATCCGAATATTATAAAATTTTACAATAATTTTCGTGATCACTACTAAAATTTCATAATTTCATGTAAAACCAAGTTTTTTTTTTTAAATTTTTGTCTTTGAAAACTTTAAACTCAATTTTAAAGCACTTAGAGACAAGCTAGAGCAATGCTTGTACATTTTTAAAGTACTTCAGTTTTACAAAATGAAGTTTTAAAAATCTATATATTAATAATCACTTTTTAAATTAAAGATTTTATATTCCTTTTCCACTCCTTATTATTCACAGTCTATTTAGGAATAGGCTTCAGTTTCTTTAATATTTGTATTAACTAAGCAGTTGATTACTCGGGTATAGGTATTGTAAAAGAGTATGAATGCATAAATGTTATTTTTCGATATAATTATACAATTTTACGATATATTTTTAATTAGATACGGTTTGACCGGTGTTTGATCCCGAAAATTTCCATATGTGAGGTGTCGTCTTTACCACTATCCACTATTGATCAGATTTTAAATTTAAATTGAAAATTAAAATGTATCCGCTATTATAAACTCACCATTATTTCATTATTAAAAGTTTCTATCAAAGAATGCAATTATTGTGACAAATAATTGAATTATACAAAAACATAAACTTATCATTGACTTATCATCAACCGCATAAACTTATTATATTCAATAAATTACAATAAACCATGGAAACCAGAAGCCTGGGTCCAATTTTAATCAAAAACAATTTTTTAAAAAAATATAAACTATTCAAAAAACACTTTGGATGACTTTCAAAAGCATAGATTTTTTAGACATTCAGTTATTGTTCTATTACTTTTCCATACTGATCCGATCCATTCTTTTGGGTCCATATCTATCATGATTATATGACCTAATTTTATATTGGGTCCATATCGATCATGATTATATCATATCAAAAAGGCTGTTTCTTAAATATAATAATTTTCATCACCCTATTCTTTAGGAATTGAAGTCCTCAAGCACTTCAGTGTTAAAATCATCTTTCAAGCTGACCATTCTAAAAAAGTTTATTTGAAGGAATTGAAACTGTACAAAAAGAAGGATTTAAGTTGCTTTGTATCTTTTAAATTATTCCCACCTCCCTCACGTTAAACAAAATAAAAAAATTAATAAATCATGATAATTTTTCCTAAAAACTAATTTCAATATAATCAACAGTATCAAGGTTTTTTTTGAAAATATTTCATTTTCCAAGTAACTCTTGTGTTCAAATTAATTCATTTTAAATTCACATTTAATTTTTCAAATCTTACACAATAAAAATGTCTCCCAATAAACCAATCAAAGTAAATTCCAAAAAAAAAAAGAACAGAAGGATTTTTCTCTTACCTCAAAGTTAACATTAACAATAAATTTTTACCAAAAAAAAACAAGAAAATAAAAAGATACGAACCCATATGGGCATACATGTATTATTGACATATTGAAAAAAATTGTTTTTTTTTTTACTTTGTATTTTGTTTAAAACTTTGTTTGTGTTTATTATTTTCGGATTTTTTTTTTTGTTTTGTTTGTTTTCTATTTTTTTTTTAAAGAAATTTCAAATTAATAATGCCAAATACAGAATTTCTGGCACCGAACAATAGAAAATAACAAATTCACAAAAAAATCATTAAACCAATTTCGAAGAAAATATTTAAAAAAAAAGTTTTTCCGAAAAAAATAAGAAAAACTTCGTTCTTTTTGTTAAAAATCTTCGAATATTGACAATTTCTTTCGTCGGTTTATTTTTGTTTTTCGGTTTTTTGAGTATTACAAAAAAACCTGAAGATTTTGTTATTTTTAGGATTTCACACTGTTATGTTGATATCATTTGAACTTCCTTAGGTCCATAGCGTTTATTGAGGAAAAATTCCCGTAGTTCATGTAGTTTTAGACTTCCTAGTGAATTTGACAATGTACTTAACTAAGGCTCGGAAGCAGTTTCGAATTATTTAAAAAACTTTTCGATTAAATTCTCACTTAGTTATTAATGGAGTTGTTGCTGCATGTTACTACGAAGCTGATCTAAATTTTTTTCCCCAAGGGAGGAAAAAAGCTTAAATAGGCACCAGAAATACCACTTCCCCCGGTAGGGTGAGATTTGACTCACTAAAGCAACGTCCCCCCATATCCAAAATAATAGAGAAAGTAGCCAACCTGATTGTGCAGTATAATGGCTGAAAAGTAGCTGTAAGACATAAAACGGCTGGGTGGCACTGTGATTAGAGTATTGACCAAAGTGAACTATTTGCCATTGGTAGTTCCATTTGAGGAATATAGTATGTCCTCCTGTTCCAAAATGTACCTATGGTATAGACAGGCCTATTAGCCTAACAGTCCGTCAAGGGTTCTTGAACGTTCTAGATCAAAAGTATTGGGAAGCACACATGGAGGTAATGTGTTTCACAATTTGGAAATGCGACTTAAATAGGAGTTCCTATATTTTGAGTTTTTGTTCAAAAAAGCTCTACTGATGAGTTGCTAAGCATGTTTTACAGCGGTAGGGTTGAATTTTTGGCATTATAGTTTTAGTTTCTTCTGAAGTATTACGTAGTAGACATTTTAAAGAAGTTATAAACTTGTCTTAAAAAACACTGGAGTACATGAGTGTTATATCTTTTTTTAATAGATTAAAGTCATTTTTTCCCTTTTCGAACAGACAGACTTTTATCAAAACAACTTTTTGTTCAAGGACATTTTTTTAATTTTTAGATTTCGTTTTGGGATGAATACCTCATTAAAAGTTCTTAAACAAGGTATCCTATAAAAAATTCAAAAAACAAAAATATACGAAGAAATATTCGCTATTTTTTCATTATAATTTATTTGGATCTTTTCTATGTATTATATGTAAATGTGTGTATATAAATCACTTGAAAACAATAAAACATATTTTTGAATTCAAAAAGAATTCAAATTCGAAAAACTTATGATTCATTTTTTTTTTCTTACCTTTATAAACACTTTGGAAGGGAAACTTCACATCAGTTTGAAAATTATTTAAAGGGTCAAAAATCGTATAGCACAATTCGTATATCCCATGAGGTTATTTTTAACTCATAAAAAGTGTTAAGAATTCGGTATTATGTTAACAAAGTATGTTAGTGCTTCTGTTTAATTTGCAAGGGGAATAGAATATTGTACGATCTGTCCAAAAATTGAACCCGAATAACTTATATGCAAGGTAATTAACCGCTCCGTCACTGAAGCCCTGATTATTATATAATATAATAAAAATTAATTTTTCTGAGAATTGCATATCACTAGGCGTTTAAAAGACTATTTTTAACATTTGATACCCTCTCGTATAAAATTTGATATTGAAAAATAAAATAATTAAAAATAAATTTAAAAAAACAAAAAACAAAATAAAAAAGTTTTCCAAAATTTTTTTTTTGTACAACAAAGGAAAAAAATTAAAAATTGTTGTACAAGAAAATCATTTAAATATAGAGGAAAAATTTTTTTACTTGTTCCATGTTTTCCTATTTTTCTTTTTCTACTGGTATTGTATCTATTATTTATTGTATATTAAAATATATATGCACATATATTTTTTCTATATATATATGACAAAACTTTTTTAAAAAAGCATAATTATGTCAGGATTGAAAGATACGATGTCGCAAGAAAAATTTACAAAATAAAACAAATAACAACAGCTATTTTTAAATTTTTTAACTTTTCCAAAAATAAAAACTTTTAAAAAAAGTTTTTCCATTTTATTTTACTTGAGTAATTTTACATTTGTTTTTTCTGATAAAAATTTAAACATTCTAAAAGAATTTATTTCCTTATTTTAAAATCTCAGCCGTTCTTTAATAATTATATCACATATGGATGATTTGATATAATATATGTTGTATATAAGTACATATTTTATACAATTTTGAGCTAATTAGGAAATTTGATCGGACCATTAATGATAATTAGGCTAAAATAGGCTATACATAACATTTGTTTCAAAGTATTTAAACTTTTCATTTCATTTGGAGATTCCAATCGAGAGCTTTCTTGACGATCGAGTTATTTTTTCTTAGCATGTGGCGAATCCATTTATACTTTCATTCCCTGATGACTAGTTCTATAAGTTTCTGTTTTGTCATTTTCCACAGGGTATAATTTGAAATTCTCCGTAGTCAGAGTTCCTACATATTATGCGCAAAATTATTGAAGTTATTGAACAATTTTCTCTGTGACCAACCATGTTTCGCTGCCATAAAGCAAGACTGATTTTACGCATACTTTGAAAATTTTAAGTTTTGTAGGTCTGTTAATTTTGGATGATCGCGGTGAATCATTTACAATAATCGGTGTGGTATTTGTAATGTTCACTCTTATTGTGTTAGTTTTCTCTATACTAATTTTGAGCCCTTCATCTTCATACTTCGCCATCATGTTTATTTTAGTCTGAATATTTCTCTATGTATGGACTAAGAGACATATGTCATCAGCGTAGTCCTTCTAATGTGTTAGTGAGGTATCAGTTTATACCACCAATAGTCTTATTTTTTTCGTTCATGATTGTATCTAATGATACTTTGAAGAAAAGTGGGGAGAGAGGGAAACCCATTTTCACTCCTATTTACAATTATCTGAGACTGTGTAGTCTACCTTTATGGAGTATTTGGGAATTCGCAACTTTGAAGAGTGCTTTTATCATCCTTATTAATTTAGCAGGAATGATTCTTTGCTTTAGTGCACTCCATATTTTATCGCTTCTAACTGAATCAAATGATCTTGTGAGTCTATATATGCTATGTATATAGGTGAGCTGTTCTCTACTCTATCTAATTATGCTTAATTATAATTATTAATGAGTTTAAGCACTCTATACATGTGTATTATCTTTTGAAACAAATCTGTTCTTTCCGGTTAAATGTCCAATATCTTCCTTCTCTTTTGTTCCAATGTTCCCCAAACTTGTTAGCACAATATTTGAACAATTAACACACAAATTGAATTGATTTTTCTTTTTTATTACAATGAATAATTTGAACGGTTAGTTGAAGCAGTTAGAATCTGCAAATTAAAACAATGTCACAAAATAATAATTTCTTCAAAGTAATAATAATTTCAAAAAAAATTTCTATAATTAAAAAATTTTTTATAAAAAAAAACTCTTAAAGTATAAAAAAACCAATTGGTAACAATTAAGAACTGAAGAAGAAGAAGTAGCGTAAAACTAAGAAAAAGGAAAATCTTCAAGGAAAATTCGTTTACTAATTAGAAATTTTTCTTTTGCTGTTGACATAATTTTTCCAGTGTTTTTTTGCCTCTTCTTTAGGAAAATTTTTTTTTTTATTATTTTGTAATTTTTATTTTTCAATGTTTACAATTTTCCGCCTTAAAAAAGAGAAATTTTAATTGAAAAAGAATTTTTTCGTTTTTAAATTGCATAGTAAAGACATTCTTCTAAAAAAAAATAAAAAAGAAAGCATTCAAAAAAAAAATTCAAAAGTTCAACAATTTATGAAGGCAGATGTAGTATACATCATAATAATTCATAAATATTTCGTAAAGTGAACCTTGACATTCTCAGTACTCAGAGTATTATGTCATAATTACTAATAGGTTTATATAGACTAGATGGTACAGTGGCTACAGTGCCGAACGGTGCAGTGGTCACAGTGCCGAGCTCGCAAAAGTAAAAAAATAAAAACATTTAATATGCTTTTGACTTTATTCAGCCCCCATTCGTCTTTGAGTTCAACATAAAATATACATTTATTTATTTGAATAATATAACTCACAGATATTGAAATCATGTACAAATTTATTACAATATATAACCAATGAAATTCAATAGAAATAATAGATAATGTACACGTTTTAAGGCTAAGTACTGTGTTTTAAGGAGAAATTTTACGAAGAAATTAATAGATTGCTTAAGTTATTCAGTTCCTTTCTCCATGTTCCATCATATATCTTTAGTGAAAACAGTTAGCTGCAGTTCTAGTTAGTCGATTTGCTTCCAGAATATTTACGGGATTTCATTTTGCTAAAAATTCCTGAGAATTTTTTTTAAATAAAGTAAACTCTCGCTATTTAGGATAAAGATATTTACTGTCAAAAAACAGATTGTCACTAAAAACCACATATTAAATTTTATTTCCCATTGCCTTAACCCTGAATTTGTCTACCTAGGGAACATAATGAAATTCGGTCTACCCTTATCTTGATTTTTAAAATACAACTTTTTGAAACTCAGTGTTTGCTAAAAATCCGGTTTTACAAAAAATATTGAATTAAGACGGAATTTAGAATTTGTTCTAAAATATCATGTTTTTCTATTTCAGAATATTAATATGCACGTGTGTGTGAGATTTTGAAATAAGAGAAATTTAAGAGATCGGCAGCCCTCACTATTGAGAAGTTTTGAAAGAGAACAGTCGAAAGTTGTGATTTGGGTTTTGATGAATTATAAACAAAAATAAAATACAAAATGAATTTTAAAATAACTGGATTCAGGAAGTTGGATTTTAAAAAATCGAATTTTGATTAAATTGCACTTCAGTATACAGGTTTTCGTAGTAAACCAAATATCGACATTTTTTTAAAATAATAATGCAATAAATGAAATGTCCTCTTTAATAAATGTTTCATTTTAAATAAGAGACTATTATAATATCAAATTTTAATACACAATATACTATAATTATATTAAAATATTATTTTTCTTTACAAATCCCCATGGCGACCAAATATAATTTAAATTATGCAAAATATATAATATAAATAAAATAAATAATATTACTTATAAATTGATAGAAAGTATTGAAAGTGGGTGCACAACGGGCCGCAAGGCCTATGAGTTAGAATGACACATCCTATCCCCCATATCAAAACAACAACAACATATACTTCCATTTAAGACTAATTATACTAAAATATAAAATACAAATTTAATTTATAGAAATTTTTAGTTGAACAAAAAAGCTCTCATAAAATTGTAAATCATGTGGATACCATATATATATATATACTTAGTTTCAGTATATTAGTTTTTAAATTTTCAATTTTTAACTGAGTAGATAATGAACGTACCCAAATAAATTTGCATCCATTAATTAATAAAGTTCCGAAGGAAAAACCAAATTTACTGTATTCAGAAATTTTTACAAATTGATATTTCATGAATTCTCAAAATAATTTTCAATTTTTAACAAACTTTAATTAAATCTGTAGATATTTAAAAATTTGAAAATAGTTTTAAAAAAAAAAAACTTATATTATCGCTTCATTCACTTTTTATCAGAATGCTGATGTTCTTTTCCATGATTTTTGAAATTTTTGCATATAAAAAAAAAAAAAATAAAAGTATGTAACCTCTAATACCGACATATTAGAGTATATAGTAAATAGAATTATATGAATCTATCTGCTAAAATTTTACGTATGTAAAAAAATTGCTAATAAGTTTAAATTTATTACATGTATCCATATAACTAATGAAACTCTGCACTATCTTCATTTATCCATACACCAAAAAAACAAAACCAAAAAGAAACGAATAAAAAAATTTACAAATTTATGTTATATCATCGTGACAGGGTGTTATATAAATATATTCATTATGCAAATCATCAAAACTTTATTTCTATTTAGTAAATATAGGTTAAGGTCATTTAACCATGTTTAATTTAATATCGAAATGTTGTTTTAAATATCATAGTTCATTTTCAGTTTCATCATAGTTCAGTTTCTACAATTTTAATTGATTAATTTTTAATGATTTTCTAATTTAATCCTATAAGTATGCAATTCCGATATTATGAAATTTATTTTAAGAAATCTAAGTTCAAAACAGGAGTTTGTCTGGCAATGTAATAAAAATTACCTACTGAGTTATCTGACCAATGGTGTAGTGGCAAAGCCGTCGAATTTCATGTGGAAAGTCTCAGGTTCAAACCCCGGTCAGATAATATCTAGTAAAAAAATATAGTAAAATTGTAAAATTACATCGTAAATAGTAAATATCGTAATAAAAGATAAGATTTAATATAAATAACTCTTTTGTAGGATAATAGATGGCGTACAAAATTAATATTTGTGCATTCAAAAACTTATACAATAGCAACAGCCGAGTAACTAGAGGGCTTTGTGAATATAATTAAGGAAACTGAAGCCTAGTCTAAATAGACTTGGTGATATACTCCATAAAGGAGTGGTAATGAATAAAAAGAAAAACTTGAGTTAAAAACCTTATTTCATTATTATTATATGCATAAATTGAAGCTTTTAATGTATAGAATGTATATTTTTTGTAGTTTTTCATAAGTAATTTTCAACTCACAGATAATTTCTGCAATTTTTTATACGTACAAAGTTTCCGTTTTTAAAAATTTGTGAGTTTGCTGAATATTGAATCTAATTCTACTGAGAATTACTGACTGAACAAAGGATGAAAAAAATTTAAATGTTTTTTCTGAATAGTCCCAATAAGACAATTCTTCTTCTTCTGATGCCTATCCACTGCTGAACTCCGGTGTATTAATTTTACGACAAGGTGGCTACAATGATGGCATATTTCATTCTGTATATGACTGTATGAACTAAGTCTCTAATTGTGCTCAAACCAGTTCACTCCCTAATATTTCTCAGCCATGATATCTTCAGCCTTCAAATCTGCTTTCGACAATAAGCTATGTTAATCCATATTTTGTAATTCACATTACATGGTCTTTTTTCGTTTTTTAAATATCAAAATAAACTCTTTTTCTTTCTGCAACCCCTGTAGAACTCCAATATTGAATACGTGATCTCCAACAGACATCCATAGGTCCATATCTCAAATGTTATAACACAATTAGGCATATTGAATTAATCAAATTTTAAATAATATATAAAGAAATTTTGAAAACTAAATATAACATAGATACATGTATATAAATAATTTTATTATAATATAAAATTCTTTGTAGATATTATATACATATATATACATATATTATATTATTAAGGATAAGTAGCAAAGAAGATAAGTAGCAGCAAGTGCCATAGTTTTTAAAGGAATAATAAAAATAAGTTAATTTTATTAATATAAACTGTAGGAGTACTATTGGACTTCAAAATGGAGGCAAAGAAAGATACAGAATTACTCACTTAAAATTTCTGAAATTTTGGAAACCGTTAATAAGAACATAAATCTAAACCTCTATTTTTAAACTCGCTTTATTAGAACATTAAGAATTCCTGAAAATATTTTTAATCTAAACTGATTATACTCTCCTGTACTCTCCTATTAAAGATTCAATTCAATTTTAAAATCACAGACAGACTGACTATATGATACAAATGACATTAAAATACTATGAATATGAATTTATTTATAAAAATTTATTATTTGATTATTAATTTTGGGATCCAAATTTTCTAAAATTAAATTATATTATTGGTCAAATTTATATTATATTTTCAATCTTTTTTGGCTCCTATTTTTAAAAATTGTGGGATATTTTAAATAGGAAATTATTTTTAAGTTCAACCGACAGTTAAGAAAGTAATTTATTTTAATTAAATTATTTCAACCCTTTTCATAAATTTCATTTTGAATAAAAGGACTTCGATTCAAAAACTTCATATTAGGTTTTATAAAATTTAAATAATATAGGAAAACTTTTACATAAGATTGTTATATATATTTAAATTCCATTTCCGTAGAATCTTTATAGTCTTCTTCGATATGATATTTTCTTTGTAATTCTCTAATACTAACATCATTCTAATAGTTTGGGAGCTTGAGAGCTCTAATGCTAACCCTTCTTACAGTTTGGAACCTTTAGAGCTCTAATACTAACTGTTCTAACAGTTTGGAAGCTTGAGAGCTCTAGTACTAACTTTTCTAACAGTTTGGGAGCTTGAGAGCTCTAATACTAACCATTCTAAAAGTCTGGGAGCTTTTCTTTGAAGTTTTAGATTGAATTAGATTGAAATTAGAGAGTTATTAGATTTATTATCGAATAATGTTGAAAAAATCCACCATAAGGATTAAATAACATAAAATTACACATTAACATAAATCGTTATTATAGAACACAGTATTTCACTTTATATGATCGAATAAATTTATTATATCATTGAGATTCAAGTGTGTACCAATCCAAGGTGCCTAAATAAAGATTTTATGCTACATTCAAATTTATTAAAACAAATTTTAGAGATAAAATCAAATAAATTTCGATTTATTACATTAAAGAACTTCATAACAACGAATATTATTAATTTAACTTGTAACAAAATGTACTTTATTTTCAATGATTACTAATAAAAATTTTATAATACTTATAATAAAACCATCTCTGAATTGTTGTATTTATTGGAAGGATAATTTTGCCCTCGAAAATACAAATTTTTTCAAAAGAACATCAAAAAAATAAAAACAAAAAAAAAAACAAGAAAACTTTTACATTCCATTAAAAGTTACCCACTATGATTTTAATCGTTTTAAATCATATTAAGGTCATAGCCGCGGGTAAACTTAATAAATAAATACTATACATATATATATGTATATATTAAGTACTTCTGCTTCTATCTCACCATATTTCAATACTTTTATATTTAATGCAGAAATATTTATTAAGTAAAAGTTCATGGATAAAAAATTAAAAAAAAAAAAAAAATTACATCGCACATTTTTAAATCCTGTGGGGATTCAAAAAAAACAAAAACAAAATATGCAATTACATTAAATGGGGATTACGAAATTCATGGGAAATTCCAAAAGAATTGGTATTTTTTATTAAATAATTTTCAATTTTTTGTTGTTATACTTAAAACAATTAATTTATGAATTCCTTTACAATCAAAAGTGTTTATTGTATCTTGATTTTTTAACTTTTTCCAGTACAAAAATATTTTCTCAGCCTCAAAGTATGCATTTACATTAAATGGGGATTTCGAAATTCATGGGAAAATTCCATAAGTATTGGGTTTTTTTATTGAATAATGTTCAATTTTTGTTGTTATGTTTAAAATAATTAATTTATGAATTGCTTTAAGATCCAAAGCGTTTGTTGTATTTCGATTTATTAACTTTTACAAGTCCAAAAATATTTTCATCCGCCTCAAAGTATGCAATATTAATTTTGTTAGGAATTGTAGTGTCATTTTCAATTAATAAATCGAGTGAATTTAAAATAGACAAAGTTCGTGAAACGCCCTTGCAACAAAATAATAGTATGGAAACTGTAATAGATTTATAAGCTGAGAGTGTTAGTAAGCTCTCGTAGTTGGTCTAGGATACCTAAAACTATTTTCAAATATAAATAAAATCATTTCCAGTTATAGTTTCAATGAATTTCAGTTTAAGCGAATTTGCAATAGTTTAAAAATATATAAAATAATTAAATAAATTTTTAACTCACCCTGTTCTAAACGTAATAATATAAAAATTATTACAGTCATTTTGATGTTTATTTATAACCTTGCATTTTTTTAACATGCAAAAAAAAAAGTCACGAAAATCAAAACAGAAAATGAGAAAAAACAAAACGCCATGTAGACAAATTGTCAAACCATCTGAGTGTATTTTCAATTTATTTTCAAATAAATCGGCATGACATGATGTCATTTTGATTTGTTTTCAGTTTTTATTTTTTTTTTAAATTTTTAAAGAAATTTTATTTTATAGAAAAATTTTTTAAATTTAAAAAAAACAGAAACAATTCTAATTCTAATTTAGTCTATTTTAGTTAGAATTTAAGTAAATCATTGTACAAGGACGTATCCTAACAGTTGTAACTAAATTTAACAGATCGCTTTAGATCAACTTGAGACAATTAAAGACAATATTATTAGTACTAAGATTGACATCTTGTACATTTTGTTGTTATAATTTGTATGACAATTTGACATTTAAATTAAATTGACATAAGAATTTCAAGTATTTTTTAAAAATTCAGCAATTTGAAATAAAATTAAATAAATCATTCAAAATCATATATCGCAGATTTTTCAAAAGTACTTGTAATTCTTCTGATAGTTTCGTATGTTTTGGTATTTAAATATTTTAAAGTAAATAATTATCAAAAATAATTTCAAAAATAGTTTAAGAATCAAAAATAATTAAAAAAGTAATTAAATTTTCAAAGTAATTACAAAAGTAATTGAAATTCAAATATAATTACTTTCAGGGAAGTATTAATTAAATAATTATTTTTACTGGTAATTCAATTCTCAAAGAAGGATTCCCAAATTTTTAAATAATGGTAATTAGCAATTAATGACTACCTAGTAATAGTTTCGGTACTTAAATAATACTTATATAATTAAATTTTCAAAATAATTATAAAAGTAATTGGAATGCAAATATAAGTACTTTCTAGGAATTATCAAGTAAATAATTGTATTCTGAAAGAAATATTCAATTTTTTAATAATTGTAATTAGCAAGTAATAACTTCCAAGTAATGGTACTGATTCTTGAATTTCGCAGATCTGCTATTAAGATTTCAGAAAACAATTGCTCTCGAACTGTGTCCAACAAATGCCTAACAACAGAGATCCTAATTTTGAACAAATACCTAATTCATAAAATATTCAATGATTTTTTCAAGTAGTTTTATTCCAAGCAGTTTTTCAAAGGATCTAAAAAACCAACTTAATCTCATTAAAAAGTAATTAAATTACACATTATTTCACATCAAATATTTTAACTTAAAACTATTCTGTAATTTTTAATAACAAAAAAAACTTAACGTAAAAGAAACAAAAGGTTTTTTAAGTATAATTTTAATTCCGCATCTTTGTTTTGTTAGAGTTTGGTAATATAATGCATAATACTAAAAGTAACTAAATTAAATTTAATGCATCAGAATGCACTGTTTCTGTTCTCAAAATTAAATCAAAAGTACCACAGTAAAAAAAACTAATTCTAAGAATCTTCTTTTAAAAAAAAAAACTTTTATATTAGTTATGCACTTATTGTTTTGTATCACTTACAAAGGAAATCTTTCTTGGATTCTCTTTTAATACCTTAAGGTTTTTTTTTTGAAAATTTATTTCTAACTTACAAAAAATATAAAAAAAATTATATTTAAAAAATGTACTGTGTGGCAAAGAAAATAAATAGAAGAGAAGTAACATTTTAATCTCATATGTTATCATTTCCTAAATGTACACACATGAAGTAACATATGTAAGTAGATTGTTTGTTTGAATTAAAAGAAAAGTTATACAACTTTCCACAAAATATAAAAGATGGAGTTTAACAGAGAGAAAGGAAAATGATTTTTTAGTTATATAAAATGATGGTAATTTCTCAAAAGTTAAAAGAAAAGCGGAGAATTTTTCTTGATTTCCTCTTTGTCTCTTTAATTTAAAGATGGAATGAAAGAATAAATGAAGAAAACTTACAAAATACAGTATTAGACAAAATTTTATATAAATTATTTCTTTTCAACTGTAGGTAGTTAGTTTTGTCTATGAGGGTTGGGTCTGAAATCTCGATTTAGTAAATCTCGTTTTCACAAAATCTCGTTTTTAGAAAATCTCTTTTAGAAATCTCGTTTTTAGAATATCTCGTTTTACAAAATCTTGTTTTTAAAAAATCCCTTTTTATATATTCTGGAAATAGCTGATGGTTTTATATCCAACTCAAAAATCCTTAAAAACCAGATTTTTCAATTAAAAAATAGATTTTTCAATAAAAAACGAGATTTTCTAAAACGAAATTTTTTAAAAAAGAGATTTTCTAAAAACAGGATTTAAAAAAAAAGATTTACTAAACCTAGATTATGGAACGCTCCCATCTATTATTTAGTTAGAACTATTTAATTTTTTAACTTAAGAACAACTATAGTTTCTACATTCTCTTCTAATGTTGAAGGAGGAACCGGCAACTTCTTTATTTATTAATTTCTTATATTTCTCGAATTTATCGAAAGTAGTTAGAAGGTTTTTTTTAATAATCTTAACTAATCTGAGCTTTACTACATCTCAAATTCAGTCAATCAAATAATCAATGAACTATGCTAAGCTTTACTACATCTCAATTTCAGTCATCTGCATATCAGCTTTACTACAATCAAAATAATATGAACTCTAATAATTTCATAACGGTTAACTTAAAGAATTCTGAATCATTACATAGTTATCATTTCCCGCTAAAACTAAAAAATTCTTCCGTTTTTAATAAAATCCATATTTCTTCAAAAAAATCATATTTGAGAAATTAAACACTATACCTATTAATTATTATTGTATTAAACACTCTTCCTTTCGGAGAACCTTGAAATTTCCAAAATTCTCCAAGTTCCTTATAAAAAGAAAATGATAAATTAATAAAGTTTGCAGCAATGTTTCGTCCTGCAATAATACTGGACTCATCAGTAGACTTGTAGTAGTTTGAGCTATATATATAAGCTCAAATGTTGAGCTATTCACATAAGCTCACATGTTTAGCTAGCTCAATTTTGAGTTAGCTCATAGTTTGAGCTACACACATAAGCCCACACGTTAAGCTAGCTCAAATGTTAAGTTGAGTTTTGAGTTGAGTTTTGCATTTGAGTTCGCTCTTTTACAACCCTACTTATATGAAATTTTACGAAAATCTCATGTGAGTTGTAAAAATTTTTTAAAATAAATTATTTACTTTTAATATATTATCAGTTTATTATATTTTGACCAATACTGTATACTTACATATATTTAAAATTATATTGTATGTTATTTTAATAAGACAATCAGTTAATGTCATGGAATTACTTATTATTATATATATACACAGTGTATATAGTTGGAAAATATTTCATTGGTTTAACGTTTAAAAGAGTGCACCGTTAACAAAAAAAAAAAAACAAAAAAACCTTAAAACAAATAAACTAACATTTTTTTTTAATGGGATATATTTACTTGATAAAAGTGACATTAAATATAACTTGACAGTTTAGCTGAAAGTCTTTAAATCGTCATCTTCAATTTAGAGTTAAAACTTGAGAATGAGTGAAAAATAAAAATAAAAACATTTTTTTTTAAAGAAAATAATGTTATTAAAAAATATTTTAAGATTTTTTTGATTATTTAATATTATAAAGTCATATACGTATAAAGTTTCAGTAAATTATTTGGAAATTAAATTTAATAAAATAAACTTCCCATTTTTTTTTTTTTTTTAAATTTTGTTGACAGATGTCAGAGTTGTAATCTCTTACTGTAATCTATAATAAACTAAAGAGTAATGACGTATTTTATTATTACTCATAAGTGACAATTAAATCTTCAGGCTGTTTTAATGAGGTAATGGTATGCAGATCGACAAAAGTGAACAAATTGAATCTGTAACGATGTGGCAGATTTCCTCTTAGTCCTTAGGACTTGTTAAATCCAAGCAGTCGAGTTGACTGTAAAATCAAACTTAACATTTTTAATCAGTGACAACCCAAGGTTTATAAAACATTGAGCTTAAGTTAATTATATTAAATTCGGCACAGGACAGCTTTAATCTCGGAAAAAACTCTCAAATCTGTCAATTATAGTAAAATTGATTACTAATTCACTGATATATTGATTCCATTTGATCATGTTTTTGAGAAATATGATACCTCAATTGCATGGTATCATCAGTGTTAGAAAATTTGAATATCAGAGGAAGAGGAGACTTAACAAAAATAAATTTATTAATTTTTTTTTTAATTCAAATGAAATTTTATGAATTCCTCCTAAAAATATTTATGAATATTATTAATTTTCTTAGAAGACAAAAGAATTTCCGAGAAAATAAAATTATATAACGAACAAATAATATATACTTTTATTTAAATAAATATATATGTATTCACTTTACTTTGATATAAATAAGTTTTAATTAAATATATCATCATTATTATTTGATTATTTTGAAACGAAACTTAAAATAAATTTTGAATTAAATTTTTTAATTAAATAAACCCCTTTGCAAAACTTCTTCCATAGAATTTTAATTATTCAATATTTAACTTTTCTACCTTGAAGAAACTTCACTACTATTTCAGAAACTGAAGGGATTCAAAAATTAAGTTTTTACGAAATATGAAATTTTAGGATTGGGTCTGAAATCTCCGTTTAGTAAATCTCGTTTTTGAAAAATCTCTTTTTAGAAAATCTTGTTTTTAGAAAATCCCTTTCTTTTGTATTCTGGAAAAAGCTGATAATTCTGGTTTTGTATCCAACTCAAAAATCCTTAAAAACCAGATTTTTCAATTAAAAAATAGATTTTCTTCAAAAGCGAGATTTTCAATAAACAAGTGATGGAAAAAACCAAGGGTTTTTAAAAAAGCACATTTTCAAAATAATATTGTGTTTCATACTAAGTATTTTATCGGAATATAATGTTGAAGCTTCAATATTAACGTTTAATTTAAGAAATATATACGTTGGTGACTAAGTTACTGCTTACCTATAATAACAGTAAATTTTTAAGTCCTAGTAGCCCCTGTATGGGGAAGGTTGCCAAATTTCTCAAGGATATAATGCTCACTACTCCCCTTCCCCCAAACTTTTTTAGGTTCTAGGAATTAAATCGTGAATTCCACCAAAATTTGGAATTTTTCTTAGAATTTTACAATTTAGGCAAAAATGGCTAAAACTGAGAGACACTTTCTTCAATTTAAAGAATCCCTTTTAAATTTAAGAAAAACCTTTAACATATGTTAAAATATAATGTTAGACCTTTAAATTTTGTATATTAAGGAAAAAATATTTAAACAGGTATTCAAGTTACAGGTGTTTAAAAATAGCAAAATTTCAGTTTTCAAGCCCTTATAGCTCCTGAACATGGAGCTTGACAAAAACATATTGTTAACCGACTCCTACTAATTTCTGAGGATCTAACTTCTCCCAAAATTTCAAGACCCTAGCTTGAACCGTTTGAAAGATATGTGGGGCCAAAAATTTTGCAAAAATTGAGTTTTGCACAGTGGTAAATTTTAGTACCGTATGGCAACCCTAAACATTTAAGCGAAGTATTTTTGTAAAGTCTATAAAACCAGCTCACTTCAACTGTTTTTCAATTGAAAATAAACCTATCAGAACTCTTGTTATATGAATTTAAATATAGGGCTTTTTCGGAATTTGCAGGGGCTGTAGCTTCGTCACCCTTTAAAATTAAGAAAAACCTTTGACACATGTTGAAATATAATTATAGTGTTTTGAGTTTTGTATATTACTAAAAAAAAATTTGGACAGGTATTCAAGTTACAGGTGTTTAAAAATAGCAAAATTTCAATTTTCAAGCCCTTATAGCTGCAAAACAGGGGACGTGACAAAAAAAATTTGTTAACCGACTTCTACTTATTTCAGAAGATCTAACTACTCCCAAAATTTCAAGATCCTAGCTTGAACCGTTTAGAAGATATGTGTGGCCAAAAATTTTGCAAAAATTGAGTTTAGCATAATGGTAAATTTTAGTACCGTATGGCAACCCTAAACATTTATTTTTTAAAAATTTATAAATTTTATAAAACCAGCTATCTTTTGCCGTTTTCAGATTGAAAATGCACCTAATAGAACTCTTGTTATGACAATTTGAATATAGGGATTTTTCCAACTTTGGGGGGCTGCAGCTCCCTAACAGGTGGGGCTACAGAAAAAAATTCTTCTACGAAATTATTTTTTTTGTAATAGCTACTCGTGGTTAAAATTTCTTTTCTATATTTCAAACGATGTAAAAGTTTTTGTAAACATACGGACGGACAGACGGACAGACGGACAGACGGACAGACAGACAGACGGACGGACAGAGTGAAGCTATATAGGCACATTTTTACAAAATTTTTTGAAAATGTGCTAAAAACGATATTTTCTGAAACGAAATTTTCTAAAAACTAGATTTTCTTAAAACGAGATTTAAAAAAAAAGATTTACTAAACCGAGAATATGGAACGCTCCCATGCTTTTATTTTAAAATATTTGAGTTTCTGCAAAATTTTAAACTCTTCTTTGATAATAAAAAAAGAAAGATAGATCATCAGCAAGACTCATATAATATCAATTTATTTTAAATATTTTTAAAATTGTTTTACTGTCTATTCCTTTACATTTACCAAATTCAAAAACGAATAATTTTCATATTTTTTTACTTGGCACGCCATGCACCTGAAAAAATCTAAAGATACTAAATGTAAGGACATGCTAAGTTACTTTTATAGTGATTCTGAAATATATAAATTTTAAATTATTTAATCTACTAGATACCCAAAGACTTGCATTCAATTCTAATAAAAATTTAAATAATTTTAATAACCCTTTCTTCTTCTTCCATGACGCTCTAGTCCGGTGTCGAACTTTGGCCTCCTTATTTATTGTACTAATTCATCAAATTAAAAACTTATTTTAATACTTACTAAAACAAATATTACAAATCAAATTCTGATTGAATAATTTAACATTTAATATAACAATTTTATTTGTTATATAATGTCATAATTCTGAATTTGGTATTTCTGTATCTGTGAGTTATATTATTTAATTAAATAATTTGTTTAAATTCTATATTAGTTTATATTATAATTTTTACTGAATTATATTAGAATTATATTTGAATTATATTATAAATATAACCTCTGTGCCACCAATCCATGGGTTCAGTTATTTTAATATTACACCTAATTTTTAATATGAAATTGAACACCTTTTTTCAAACAATTACGTGAATACTTTCTTAAATCTTAATAGACATTAAAACAATCTATTACGAACAATTCTTTTCTTCTAATTCTCAAATGACCCAATGAAAAAATTCACAAAAACGTGAAGGTAATTCAAAATATTTCAATTATATTGAATCTATGCCTTTTTTTGACTTAGTTATCTACAAATATTTTCAAAACAAATTTTGAAACTTTACTAATAAATATTTAATTCACATTAATTTGAATTTATTTACTTTTATTTTTATTAATTACTTTTTTTGAAACATTGAAAAATTTTGGAATATTGAAATTTCGATTATCTATCGATTCATCTAGTTTTTTTTTCTTACCCCGTTTGGGTGCATAGCGCTTCCACATAGTCTCTCCATCATACGCTATTATGGGCATTCTGCTTTATTTGTACCCAAGTTGTTTCGTTACATAATTTTTCTTTTTATACCGTTCTGCAACATGTTATGCGGTGCCTTCCGACACTCCGTTATCCTTGAGGGTTCCACTCTAGAGCTTGTTGGGCAATTTTTTGGGCAGGTCTTCTTATGGTATAACGAATCTATCGCCATTTTCGTCTTCTTTTCTGCACAATCACAGGTTGCTCATTGCTATAGTTCTTCATTACTAATAAAACTAGGCCAGAAAATTTTTCAAATAGATCTTAAGCATTTGTTCAGATATACCTGGAACTTATTAATATTTTTTTGACTTTTGTACCAAGTTTCATTGCCATATAGAAGCGTTGATTTAATACAATCGTTGAATATTCTAGCTTTGTGTTTCAGGATATGAGTGGGGATCTCCATGGTGCCCATAACCTTGGGTATGCCACTCTAGATTCTTTTATTCTTTTTGCAATATCCTTTTCACAGGCCGCCTTTAGTAGAAATTATACTGCCTAGGTATTAAATTTCTCTACATCATCACTTGTTATCTCTCATGATGTCATCGAGAACTATGTTGAATAACAGAGGGGAGATAGGACAACCTTGCTTTACATCATGTTTAATAATAATCGGCTCACTTAAGATCCCATTGTGCAGTATTCTTGTTTTTCATATTGGTATATAGTTCCCTAATCAATCTGACTATTAATGCTTTCCATATAGCTTCCCGTGTTAACGATTCATCTATTAGGTCTCTTACAAAAAGTGTTTGTCTATAGGAAAAAAGTTTTTCATTTGTATTTAAACAAAAAAAATCAGAAAAAACTGAGCATTACCAAAACCCTATATACTTTACAATATACAACTTCTGTAATTGATTTTAAATTATAGTTTTTCCTTCAACACAGAAAATTTTTCCATTAATCCTTTACTGTTTTTTTTTCCGAATTGATTCACTTATCAACAAACTTCAACCAACCATTCAACATCCCGCAACACAGATGTTATAGTTGTTGTTTGTGTTTTGTTTTAAGAACAATTTAGAATTTTCCATAGAGAACAACAACCAAAATTCTATGGCCACTAAATTTTTTAATAGGTGCTACGTATATGAAAGAGACAACAATATAATAAAAGAATGATAAAAAAATTTGAACAAAACAATTTATTTAGTATAGGAAAAGCTTTCCATTTTTTTTTAAACAATAAATATTTTACCTGACTGGAAAAACAAATTCGGAAAATATTTTTATATTTGGAAAAAAACAATAAAAATAAAAACTGAAAAGGTTAAGAAAAACATGTTTTTCACTAAAAACACAATTCCATTAATATTATGAAAAAATAAAAAAATAAAATAATGTTAGTTAAAAACAGTGACTTCAAAAAGTACTAATGAAATTATTAGACTATTAGTTAATTCTGGGAGTAATGTTTGTTATGTTATGTTATGTCTAGAAATATCAATCTGGAGATTTTCCGACTTTGCGTAAAATGCACCATAATGTATGGTAAGGAAACCTGGCTAACTGACTTCAAATACAACAAACGGCAGGCTGCAAGCATTCCTAAATAAATGTCTTAGAATCATATGTAGGACATTCCGGTCTACATAGAATAATCACGAATAAAGATTTATGGAACTTAACTGGAGAGCAACAAATAGCTCAAAAAATAAAGAAATGGATGTGGATAGGTCGAATTCGGCTCAGTAACACCTTCGGTATAACCTGGAAGAGTGCAAAGAGAACAGCGACAACAGAGTTCGACGGATTAAGAAAAAAAATTTGTTTAATCTAGAGCGTTTATGCTTAGATTCGATACAGATGTTTTAAAAATATTCTGGATAAATTGAAATAGACACTAGATGGACACATATTAATACATTGCCTACAATTGCTAAAATTTTTTAAACCGGCTACAAAATGGTTCGCCGTTTAATGGATTAAGTTTATTTTTTGAAGGAATTCTAAAAAATTTTAGCACACTTATATTCGATTAAATCATGGTTACTTAAAGTAAATGTTATTTATATAGTTTATATCGTAGTCGTTTTTTGGAGATGCCTTATTGTACATCAAACTGCGGAGAATGTCATCGAAATTGCTTAAGGTATGAAGGAATTTTAACTTTCACTTTTTCAAAATTACTGGATTTGAACACTCCCTCTCAGTTAATAGGTTATGTACTGTTGATGAAGAACTTTCAAACTATTTTACTATTTAACTGATATCCAATAGTAATAAAATGATACTGTTATTTTACATTAAAATATTTTGTATCAATATTACAGAAAAAAATATAAACTCCTACAAAATAATCTTAATAATATAAACTTTTTATAATATTTTTCTTTATAGACTAACTCATTACAGATTTCCTTCATAAATTTTAAACTTACAGAACCCAAAAAATGAAATAAATTTAAAAACAAAACATAAACTGCTTTTTTCCTTTAACAAAATTTTGAACAAAAGAAAATTGTTATAAAAATTAAGAAAGGAAATTTTCGAAAATTATTTTCTTGTTCTCGAATATTAAAATTAATATAACACTAGTGATAAATAGAAAATGTGGGAATGTACGTGAGGTATATGTATATACAGATTTTTTTAAATCATTAATCAAAAAAAGGTTACACTACTTTAATCTTTACTCCGAAATTCATTTTTGTTTAGCCTTAAAATTAAAATAATATAAAAACTAATTTTATTATGAGATACAACAGGCTTTGAAAACTAATTTTAAAAGCCGGTGATATTTAAATTTAAAAACACCAAACTTTTCACAATTTTCTTAAAAGCGTTGTAAATTTAGGCCAAGGAATAATTTAAAATCAGACTCTATTAAAGACTGCACTTTTCGCACATTTCATCATATTTCTTTGTTTCCCTCCCATTTCCACGGAAAGCTACTTTGTAAAACAAATATTACCTAGAATTCCCTTTCTTTAAATTTATGCGGGTTTCATGTATCCCTTTACCATTCCCATTGTGGTTTGCAAGGATTAATTATCATTCTAAAAAATTATGGATCACCATTTCACTTATTATCTGAACAATGGCGTAGTGGTAAAGACGCCACCTTTCATGTGGAAGGTCTCGGTTTCAAACCCCGGTCAGATCATATTTAATAAAAAAATATCGTAAAATTGTATAATTATATCGTAATAGTTTATATCGTAATATAAAATAAGATTTAATAAAAATAAAAATATAATTCTTGTGTAAGATTATAGATGGCGCATAAAGTTAACATTTGTGCATTCATATTTCATAAACTTAGACAATGGTTTCGGAACTTAGAACTTTTTGATCGAATTTAGGCCAAACTAGCATAATTCCGAAACCAATGAACATAGATTCTCCAAATTTGGTATCAGGGTGTCCCTTCCTATTTCCTAAGTGTCTTGGAAATTTGGGCCCCATTGGAGTGGTTGGTCGTGGCAATAGCTACAGCCGAGTAATCAACGGCTTAGTGAATATTATGATTAAAGGAACTGAAGCCTAGTTTAAAATAAGCTTGGTGAATGCCTTATACTCCTTAAAGGAGTGGAAAGGAATAAAAAAAAAATATTTTGACTTATTAACCGCGGGAATGCGAGTTCAATTCCTGGACAGGGAATAAATATTTAATTTGAAAAATAATTCTCCTTTACAAAATCACCTTGGTGACCAAATATAATTTAAATATATAATATAAACCAAATAAATAATATTAGATGCGCAACAAGTCTTCTTGCAGGCGTAGGCAGTAAAATAAGACAGACCATGATATCTACTATCAGTTTAAATAACTTCACTCACAAACAAAGCAATCAAAATTTTAATTAAATTATAATCCAAATGACAAATATACAAAGGACTACTATAGCATCAGGCAAAATTTACTATTGTTTGGTACTAGAAATAAATAAATAAATAAATTAAAAATATGTATATAATATTTCACAATTTTGAAATAAAGCAACATTTAAATTATTCAATTGTTTTGATATAAAATAATTTTATTCATATATATATATATAATATATTAGAATAATGTAAAGCTTTTTTCTAATATTTTAAAAATATTTGAATAATGCTTTAATTTCAAAACCCCTCAAAATTACTAAACTCTTCTAAAACAACCCTTTTTAAATTTTTTTAAAAAGTAATGGGGTCCTTCAAATCAAATCCCAAACGAATTCAAACTTAAAGAAAATATTTATTAAGTTATTTTTGCAATTTTTTTGTAATTTCTAGAAAATGGATTTAAAATAAAAATATTGAACACATATATGCAAAATATAGAATACATAAATGATACAATGAATTTCATATTTTTAAAGTATCTTTTCTTAAATAAAAAAAAAATAAAAATTAGATATGCTGATTCCCTGCTGGTTTTAATACAATATTTTGAAATATACATAAAAATAATGTAAACAACTAACAGAAGAAAATCACTAAAATAAACTGTTCACTGTTAAACAGCCTGACTATATATGTGTATATGTGCATGTCTGAACAGGAGAGATATATTCATATATTAGAAGTGATCAAATGAATTCCACATACAATCTAAACATGAAATAGTACTACACCTTAAAACATGTAGAAATGTCTTAGATTTTCAATAAATACAGTTTTATTTTGTTAATATTGTAATAATTTTGTACTTGAGTTATATGGTATTCTATATCAGTGAGTTATATGATTTAATTAAATTATTTGTTTACACATTTTATTTGTTTATATGGTTATATTTATGTATTTTATATTAAAGATATATAATTAATAATTATTATACATAATTTGTATTTTTTATATGACAATTGACAAGTGGCAAATACATAATATAATTGACAGGATAAAAAAAAAGCTAGGGTTGTGAAAAAAATCAATACAGCAAATCAAGATTATTTTGAGCATATCCAATACTAATCAGATTTGGTTTAACATAAATTTTTTTTTTTAAAAATGTTTGGATAATCTGAATAAAAATCCATTTAATATTCAAAATTAACTTGATTTGTTAAAATTAAATAATTTCAAGATCTAAAATTAATGACAAATAAGAGAATAACCCAAAAAAAAGTTCTTCAATCTAAAAATAAAAAAAACAATGATATTCATTTTTATAGTATTCAATTAATTGTGCCATTTTTTTTAAAATTTAAATAATAAAATCCAAATAATAAAAAAAAGAACTTAATATTAAAAAGAATTCTTACCCTATTAAAGTAAAATTGAAAAAATTAATTTTTACCTTACTGCCACTCTATTATTCTTTTTTTTTTAATTAGGCAATTGAAATGAACAACTTACAAAAAATTCCTAAAACTGCATTTTATAATATTTTTTAATTATAAATTAATTTAACCTTTAACCTAATTTTATTAAGTTAAAATTCTTTTCATTCCTTCAGGATCATTAGGCTTATATAAAAAATAATTTTAATACTGCATAATATTGTAACTTTTTAAATAAATTTTTATTTGTAAAATTTAAATTGGCGGTTTTTATAGATGGCGCAAAATTAAAAACAATCCAGTAAATTTTTGAAATAAAAAAGTTACTTAAAATGTTTTCATTTTCATTTGGATTTACACCCACACAAAAAAATTTAATTATAAAATATAAAATAAAAATAATTTTTTTTTTTTTTGTATTTCCTTGTCAAAATTATACCAACACAAATTTAGAAATCAAAATTTATGGTTAACTTGTGTCGCACATAACTCTTTAAAAAAAAAATAAAACAAAAAAACAAAACAATTTTATGACATTCAAATAAATAAAAAATTTTCTAAATACATACAAAATGAAAATATGAATGAAAGTATATATATATCTGTCATAAATTTATATTCATTAGTTTACTATCAGAATTATCAAACTAAATAAAATATATATATATAAACATATACTTAGAAATTGTATTATAGAAATTACTTCTGGTTTGTGATAATTGTATTTGAATGAATCCGATAATCTGTAGATATCTAAAACATTAAAAGTCAGTGATTAGAATATCGAACCTTTAATTCTAAAGTAATAACTTCCAATAATCTCTTACCCTTAGTTCTAATATCTACTTATGATAGATATAAACTTATAAAAATAATATTTGAACAATTAGCTTCTAAATTAAATAGTTTTACGAATAAAATTCATTGACAATTGTCAAATTCAAGACTAAGCAATATGTAAAATATAAACAAATATTTAAAAAAATTTAAATAAATGAGTTTTACGGAAGAAAATTTTTGATTAATTTTTATAACTCACAGTAGATTTTCAAAAAATTTCTTATAAGTTACAAAAATAACTCAAAGCAGTTTGTAAAATTAAGCAGCAGTTTGTCTAGACAATGTAATATTACCTGCCTACTGTTGAATTTATTCCAGGACGACACATTCATATATTAAAGGACGAAACATGGCAAAAAAAATTATATGCAAAATGGTTTATATTGATACTATGATAACTTTTTGTAAGAAAACCAACTTACATCTGAGAACCGTATATAAAATTAGATTAAAATTGACAATGGTATCATTAAACAGATAAGTGTCAAGCAATGAGGTACTTATTAGTTTATATTTTATAAATAATATAATAGTTTATATAAATATATATTATTATTTAATTATCTGGTGCCTTTACAGTTGCTATTAACATATTCCTCCATTCATTTTTCCCTTTTAGGAAATACTGATCATAGGATCATATAATAATGATAGTAATAGTATGATAATGTAGTACTATAGCAATGATTAGATTTTTATCAAAAGTATTAACTCTAAAATGTTTTCCACGTAGTGAGTCTTGTCTGAGACAGTTAAAACCATTTTTGTAAATTGACCAAACCTGGATTTCAAAGATTTTTTTTAGATTTAACAGACCATTTATGTTTAAATTATTGAATTCTCAATCCATATAATAGTCAGGATCAAACCGTTTACATTTCTTATTTATTTATTATCCAGAAAATGAAACGGCTTTTTTTTTTATTTTTATATAAGATTGTTTTTTTGTATTATATTATATACTTATGAATAAAATGAGATATAAACTCTTTTTTTGTTTCAATTTTATGATTGTTACTTTAAATGTTTTGTTATAAATTTGATATTCTTTTAAAACTTTCTTACCTTTTCATTTCTTATTGGATTTTAAAAAAAAAAAACAAAAAATAAAAAGAAAAGTAAATATACAAGTATTTTGAGACAATAAACATACTTCTATATCTATACAAATACATATTGTAGATTTACATTTCCATATAAACATTTATGTTAATTCTTACATAATAAGGCAAAATCCTTCAACATATTTCTATATCTGTCTCTCTCTCTCTCTCTCTCTTTCAACATTCACATAAAAAATTGTTTTTTATATCACCTTTTAGATTTTCTTTTTATTTTTATTTTCATCTTTATCCATTTTGATTATTTTGTATACATATATTTTTACTAGTTTAGTTTCATCACATATTTTGACATTTAATAATACAGAGGCGGATTATCCAATTAAGTAATGGGTGGAAAATATCAAAAGTTCACCACAAAAAAAAATGTAATCTATATTCCTTAAAGTAGCTAAAATATAATTAATTTAAACTTCCACCCGTTTAAGATAAAACTCAAGGTTACATGTTAAAAAACAAATATATTCAATTTGGTTTTAAGAATTAAAATTAGATAAAAATTATGGTTAAATTGAAATCATGACCAAACTCTAAGAGGTGGGACTGAACGCAGTGAGCATTGAAGAGTCACTTCGAGTGATAAGAATGAAAATTAAAATATTTACGTTTAATCAAGATATTTTGAGGATGTTTGCGTCAAGTGTAAAAAAAGTGTAAAAACTCAATTTTAGATCTGATATACATACTAACAGCTGAAATACCATGGTGTCAAAATTATTTAACTAAATATGCTGAAATTTAAAGTTTTCTTGCCTAAAAACATCAAATGTTCATAATTTCTTTTGAATTTAAAAATAAATTTTTCTGTAAATTTTAAATTTCAAGTACAAAACACATGAAATGATTAATATTAATAGTTATTCAATTTGTATTTAATTAAAAGGTCGATTAATAATATAAATTAATATTCAATTAATTTAGGCTTTTTTAAATTTTTCCTTAAATATAATAAAATTAAATTAATTTTCCATATGAAAAAAAGAAAAACAAATAATGTATAAAAATAATTAAGAAAATTTTTAAACTAAAAAAATGAACCACAGGTTTAAGATTTAGTTGTAAGATACTTTAATTTAAAATTAGTTTTGTAAGGCTTTTTTCTAATGTAAAATAAAATGAAATAAAATAAAAATAAAAAGTTAAAAAAAAAAAAAAAAAAAAATTAATATTCAAATTACTTTTCTTCTCTATATTAATTATACTTATATAATGTTTACATAAATTTTATATAGTCTAAAAGCTACTATTATAGTTGCTTAAAACCCCCCTCTCAAGCGCCTAATAGTATGCAATATTTTCTTAAATGCTGCTATTACACTTGTTCAAAACACTTTAAAAATAAAAGAGTTATACCTTGTTTGTTAACTTTGTTTTGTAGGTTAAGATACTCATATGTAAGATTATAACAAAAAAAAATCTTAAGCGCCTAAAAGTATGCAACAATTTTTAAATAATTAAATACAAGGAAAATTTGAGCAAGTTCTGCAAAATATATAATGCACTTCTCTAAATTAAAAGGAACATTAGATAATGATGAGATATTTTGTTAAAAAATGTGTTTTTTTTTGGAATTTAACACCGATCCTGATCCATGTAATTTTTTCCGCTTTTTAAAATTTATATATATATATATATTTTCTTTTATTTGCTTAACTTTAATTATTTTATTTTATTTATCTTATTTAGCACTGATGTTCCGGTTCAAAATTTTATATATTACTTACTTTCTCCTTGTTTTTTTTTTTTTTTGTTTTTCATTGGTTGTCTTTTATGCTGTTCTTTTTATATTCTTTCTTTATCTTCATATAAGTAGCTTTAATGCATACACATATATATATTTAAAACATTATACGTAAATATGTAGAAAATAAATTTAGAATACCACAATATCACATCTACATTAGAATTTTATTTTATTTCCAAAAAAAAAATGTATATAAAATATAAAATAAAAATTTCAAACTGAAAAAATATAATAAAATGAAAAAAAAAGAAAATGAAAAATAAAAAGAATAATACAAAAAGAAAATGGAAAATTTAAAATGAAATATGTAAACTTTTAAGCTTTAACTCCTCAATGGCAGAAGAAAAACGGAAATATATACTAAATTTAATATTAAGATTTTGTCTTTGTTTTTTCTCAAATGGATTTTGTGTTACTTGGTAAAAAAAAAAATTAAACCGTTTAATAAGTATTTTATAAGCACTACCTGACTATACTTTCAGTAAAGTTATGATTAGCAAAACCAACGACTTATTAAACACATTTTAATTTGATTATTTGATTGCAATTACTTCAACCTTAAGTTTAAAAGTAAACATCTGACAGATAGTTCAGTGAAAAAGTGGCGGATTTTCAATCTAAAAATTTCGGGTTCAAATCTTGATGCGATCATATCTAATAAAAAACATAGTGTATATTAAAAAAATTTAATTAGAAGTCCAAATGCCAAATAGGCAAAGGAATATTATTAGTTAGCAATAACTATAGTGTACTATCAATTTTCGCAAAATTCTAAATCAAAACAAAGACTTTTGCTACTTTTCCATATTAATAGGAAACACATTCAAGTTAAAGGTGAATGAAAGTCATTCTTTTTAAAATCAAGTAAAATTGTTGAGAATAATCAAAATTGATCACAGAATCATATTTCAATTCATTGAAAAATTATTATAATCATTATTTATATTTTCAATCAAAAATTCGATGAAAAAACTTTAATAAAATATTAATGCATGTTTAATAAAAAATTGTTTAAATTATTGAAAAATTTTTTTATAAAAAAAATTCTAAATATTCTTTTGGGACATTATTTAAAATATTCTTGTTTGGCAATTCAAAGTACTCTGATCTCGTTTTTTTTTTTTTACATTGCACATGTTTGAATAGATGTGTAAAAAATAACCCGGTTTTATCAGATTTTCAAAAATATTTTAAATAAATGTGCCTATATAGTTTTACTTGGCCGTTTGTTTGTTTGTTTAAAACTTAGACACCCTTTAAAATAAAGAAATGATGTTTCAACCACAGAGAGATATCGTAAAAATGTATTTCATGAAAATCTCTTGTGTGTCATTCCATCCATTACTGAGCTGCAGTTCCCAAAGGTTCCGGAAAAGCCCTGTATTCAAATTGTTATACCAATTTACGATTTATTTTGAATCTAGATATAATTCCAAATTCAAGACGACAGCTGCTTTCATATAAAATTTATATAAAGGGTTGCCAAATAGTATTTTAATTTACAGGGTTACCAAATATTATTTTTAGTTACAAGAAATTAAATTTTTGCAAAATTTTTAACCACTTGTGTCTTTAATACAGTTTAAGTTAGAAATTTGAAATTTTGAGAAGAGATCCTTGGAAATGAGTTTGAGTCATTTTTTTGTACCTTTCCGGAACTGAAAATTCTTTGTTTTCAATCACCTGCAACTTGAATACCTGCCCAATTTTTTTTTACCAAAATATGCAAAAATTAAAGCTTTTACGCAACACTATATTTCAACATGTAATAACAGTTATTCTCAATTATACAGGGCTTACTGCAGAAATCCTAACTTAGTATGGAATATGTATCTTATATTACATGATATAGAATATTCCATAATATTCTAATCCTATATTCCAATATTAAAGGATATATGCTTTTTTAAAAACCCTTGAATTTTTACATTACTTTTAATATAGAGTTTAAAATATGTATATATACATAATATAAAATATACATATATAGATAAAATTCCTTGTTCTTAATCCGTATCTAATACTTTTCACATGCATATAAAAGTCGAATAAAAAAATATTTGCTTTAAGGATATTTACACATTTTACTATTATACAATGTAAAAAAAAAACAACAACAAAATCAAAAAATCAAAAAAAAAACTGCCAAAAGGGTTTTTTAATGTTAATATATGTGCATATTATATACTCATACAAAAATTTTATATATTATGTATTTTATATGAAAATATATTTGGATATAAATGTGTACATTATATTAATATTTATGAAATATTATTTTATATAATATTTGTATTAGTAATTGAGTGACAGATTGAAAATATTAATAAAAAAAAAAATCAAAAATTTAAAAATATAAAAAAATTACAAAAAAAAATTATAATTTTAAAAATTTGAAGATTAACTTTAAAGTAACACACATTGCTACTGTATAATTTTTGTTTTGTTGACAGTTCTAGACTTTAATCCATCCATCAATATATTTGAAAGAAAGTTATCAATTGTTGAAAATTAGTGATTAACTAATATTGTTGACAATTACCTAATGGAAATAAATTATTTATTTTATATTTTATTTATTGAATTCCAAAATGAAAATTTTAACACGTAGAATAAAGGCGGTTTAATTGATTTTGACGTCATTTTAATATAAAACATTTATAAATGTAATATATGTATAGAAATATGTATATTTTTTCAAAGAGAATTGGAAACTATCCAAAGATTTGAGAAACCTCATAATGGATTTTTATATTTATTAAAAAAAAAAGTATTCTTAAAACCAGATAAGTGCGATAACTGCCGAACCTCCATGACATAATGACTATGCAGATTAAAGTGAGAGAAATAAGAAGGAATAATCTTAATTCCATTCTGAATTTTTATAGACTAGTACGATGATATTATACTCCAAAATTTGAAGGTAGATGCAACTTGTGACAGTGATCCTATAATTTGCAGTACTAATTTGATCAGACTCTACATAAATGTGACTGAGCTGCGAAAAGAGTAGTCCGGTAGAATTTTGAATTTTGCTAAAATCTTTTGGACCTAGTAGATTTTTATGGAATAGACAAGCAGTTTCTCATTTTGGCGATAAATTAAAGACTTTAAGACTTTTGTGAATGAAATGTATAAATGAAAATTTATACTTTTCTGGATTATATTATATTTAAGTTATTTTTAACTTCTGTTGTCTCATTTTTTTTAAAGTTTCATATTTCTTTGTATTCAAAGATCTTTACTACAATTTCATATTTCTTTACCCATGGAACTAAGAAAATCATAAATGTGTGATCTTTTGGAAGATTAAATTCCAAAAATTTTTTATAATATAAAAATATTTTGAAGCCATTGATTATTATTAAATTTAAAACTCTTTGTATAAGAATTTTTTTAATTTTTATACTATCTAGATTTTTAATTTTTGTGGTCCAACTATTTTTAAAATAATTTATTTTTATATACTGTGCTTTTTTTAAAAAAAAAATTATTAATTTTAAATTTTCTCATATGTGTTTTTAATTATGCATCTATAATATTATTGATCTGGGTTATTAAAGTCCAAATTAATCTTTTTTATATCCGTATAACTGTAAGTCAAAAGAATATACTAAATTCGTAACGTAACGCAGAGAAGGGGAGGGATATAGACTAAAGTATAGGGATCGGATCAGAATGAAAAGTAAATCGATTTAGCTATGTATGTCCGTCCTTCCGTCCGTCCCTACGATAACTCAAAAAATAAAGGAGCTAGGACTTAAAAATTTCCACAAATTCGTTTTTATGCAATAATCGTCATCGCTATTAAAATCCAGCCATTTTGGTCCACGGGTTCGAGTACCTGCCATACAACTTCTTTTTTTAAATAATCATTACTCTATACCTATTGAAGCTGGGTGTTTGATAATAGTTTAGTATTACAGCCAAAGTTTATACAAAATTTGTGGGTTCGAGTAGCTTCCATACAACTTTTTTTTTTAAATGAATATTTTTCTGAATATAATATACTGTTTGAAATTTTGCCAAAAGTAATAAACAGGATGATATAATGTCGATATTACGGTCATATGGGTATCCCAAAGTTGACACAGTTTACTCTACTACACTCTTCCTCGTTATACCCGTATGACTATAGTCATTATACCCGTATGACTATATAGTCAAAGGGTATAATAAATTTGCCATTACGTTTGTGACGCAGAGAAGGAAGGGAGGTAGATATAAACTCAAGTGTATGGATCGGATCAGAATCGAAAAGTAAATCGATTTAGCTATGGATGTCCGTACGTCCGTCCGTAATCACGATAACTCAAAAAATAAAGGAGCTAGGATTATGAAGTTTTCACAAATTCGTTTTTATGTAAAAACCGGAATCGCTATTTAAATCCAACCTTTTTGGTTCACGGGTTCAAGTACCTGCCATACAACTTCTAATTTTATATGAGCATTACTCTATACCTATGGAAGCTGCGTGTCCGAAATTTTGCCAAAAGTAGTTTAGTGTAATGGCCAAAATTACTGCAAAATTTGGTTGGTCTACTGCAGCGATTTCGAGTAGCTGCCATACAACTCCTTCTTTTATATGAGCTTTACACTACACCTGATGAAGCTAGGTGCCTGAAATTTTGCAAAAAATAGTTTAGTGCAATGGCCAAAGTTACTGCAAAATTTGGTTGGTCTACTGAAAAGGGTTCGAGTAGCTGCCATACAACTCCTTCTTTTATATGAGCATTACTCTACACCTAATAAAGCTGAATGTTTGAAATTTTGCCAAAAGTAATTAACCGGATGATATAATGTATATGGTACGGTCATGCGGGTATCCCAGAGTTGACACAGTCTACTCTACTACACTCTTCCTCGTTATACCCGTATGACTATATAGTCCAAGGGTATAATAAATTTGCCATTACGTTTGTGACGCAGAGAAGGAGGGGGGGTAGATATAGACTCAAGTGTATGGATCGGATCAGAATCGAAAAATAAATCGATCTAGCTATGTATGTCCGTCCGTCCGTCCGTCTGTCCGTCTGTCCGTCTGTCCGTCCGTCTGTCCGTCCGCACGATAACTCAAAAACTAAAGGAGCTAGGATCTTGAAATTTTCGCAAATTCGTGTTTTTGCAATAGCCGTCATCGCTATTTAAATCCAGCCATTTTGGTCCATGGGTTCGGGTGGCTGCCATACAACTTCTTTTTTTATGTGAGTATTTCTCTGTACCTATTACAGCTACGTGTCTGAAATTTTGGCAAAAGTAGTTTAGTGTAATGGCCAAAGTTACTGCAAAATTTGGTTAGTCTACTGCAAAGGGTTCGAGTAGCTGCCATACAACTTCTTATTTTATATGAGCATTACTCTATACCTATTGAAGTTGGGTGTCTGAAATTTTGCCAAAAATAGTTTAGTGTAATGGCCAAAGTTACTGCAAAATTTGGTTGGTCTACTGCAAGGGGTTCGAGTAGCTGCCATACAACTTCTTATTTTATATGAGTATTACTCTATACCTATTGAAGTTGGGTGTCTGAAATTTTGCCAAAAATAGTTTAGTGTAATGGCCAAAGTTACTGCAAGATTTGGTTGGTCTACTGCAGAGGGTTCGAGTAGCTGCCATACAACTCCTTCTTTTATATGAGCATTATATTTCACCTAATAAAGCTGGTATGTTTGAAATTTTGCCAAAAGTAATTAATGTTTATAATAATAAGGATATAATGTTTATATAACGACCATACGGGTATCCCAGAGTTGACACAGTCTACTCTACTACACTCTTCCTCGTTTTTTTATTAATATTGAAAACTATAAAAGCAAAATTATTCCACCAACGATAAAATAAATATAAAAAATTTTAATATGTTATTGACTCAATTTTTATTATTATTTGTTAAAATTTTTATATAATTTTTTTTAATTAAACAAGTGACACATGTTAAACACAGAAATAATAAAATTCAAATAACTTCAATTTCACTTAATAAAATACAAAGAGTTATTTTAATATTAAAATTTAATACTAAAAATTTATGATAATCTTCAGTTTATTTGTAATACAAAAAAAAAAAAACCAAAATGAAAATAAACATATGTTAAAATATTTGTGGACATAATTAAATTTATAAACTGGACAAACTATTAAATTTGAGAATTTTATATTTATGAAGGACATCAATTTGACATTTGTTTTGAGCATTTTAATGAGGACTTTCTACCAACCGCTATATATGAAGTGTACAAGATAAGCGATAGGTATTGTTTTCGTTTCAGAAATTGAAACATAAGATTTTTGCAAATACGGACTACCCTGTTGCTGAAATCAAAAAACGTGTTTTGATATCCGTCTGTGTGTCTAACTGTCGGTCTTTCTATTTATGCACACGTGTACAGCCTAAAAGACTGAGAGGGATATTTTCAAATTTTAAATATTTTGATATTAATATCTTGAACTGATTAGTTTTAGTGATAATTGGTAATCCCAAAAGGTAAGGAAGTTTTTAGGATTTTTGCGAATATTCCGTGAACCAAAAAGTGTACGATAAAAATTTAATAAATAAAAATTATTACACTGATAAAGAGCTACAACTTTGTCTAAGAAAGTTTTTAGATCCAAACTAACTTCAGAATTCCCTTAATTATATTGAAAGAAGTTTTAGATATACTCTTTTTGATGACGCATTGCAAAATTGAAACTGTGAATCAATATAAACGTCTAACTGTCTAACTGACAGATAATAAAATTTTTGTGTGTATTTTTGGTATCTTTGAAAAATCTTGTTGGAATTTATTAACACAATAACGATTTACCTTATCTTAAATTAGTAGCATTAGATAAAGTCATATATGATAAAAATAAATTATAATTATTAAATGTTATATTGCTTTGATACAATTTATTACATCATATTAAAAGTCTTTGAAAGAACTTTCACATTATGAATTTCCTATAAGAGCGTTTGATCTGGTGGTGTGAACAGCATATTTTTTTAAAAAAAAGCCTTCTTAACTCGTCGCAGTTTCATTAGTTAATCAGCTTCTGAAAAATGGAGAACTTTTTAAAAGTAGGGCATCTATAGTTAACATTGTGTTTCATCATTCTTGTCATTAGAAACTTTACTTAAAAATAAGTAGCTTTTAAGTTATTTTTCACAAAGACTAATTTATTCAAAAAATTGTATTCAATACTTTTTTAAAAAAAATGTTATAAACATAACCTTCCATTTACGAATTGTTCCATGTTGCATACTTTTTCAATGCTAAGTAAACTAATGATAAATGAAACGATTATTAAAAACTCTATAAAACTACTTTAAATTTTTTCTCTAAAATATATTTAAGTTTTCATAAAAACTTTGTTTTGCTAATTGGTTCATCGTTACAAAATGATCATAACTAATTTTATTATATAGTTTTCTGTCAATGATATTTTATAATGTCTTTGTTTAAGTAAAAAATAACCATTTATGATGACAGAGACAAAAAAAAAGAATAGATAAAAAAAAGGGACAGAAAAACAATTTCCATGTTATGTATTATATTTTCATTATTTATTAGTGAATTTGTCGTAGAAAGCACTTAAAAAATGGTGTTCTGTGGAAAACTCCGTTTTATCTCCAAAACAAGAAAACTAAAGACAAAGTAACAGTATCGCAACTAACAGTTTAGTTCAAATGCAACTTAATAATAATGTTTCAATAAAATTGAAAAAAAAAATGCGATCTTTTTATGTTCTACGTTTTATTTCACTTATAACTAGTTCTACCAATGTTATGTACCATTTGTTCCATTTGTTCCTATTACTGATGACTCTTTGGATTTTTAAAATATTTGAAAAATCGTTTAGTATTTCTTTCAATTTCACTATATCATTCGCTACGACTTGTATACTACTTCAATGTCAGTAATCGATTCTTTGGATCTATATTTAGTGCTATCACTTTATTAATAGAAAAGTTGAAACAACCAACTCAAATCTATGAGATTTTATTTATTTATTTATACATCTGTCAAATCTGTAAAATATTTGCATTTTAACATTTGTTTTTATTTCCCAAGTTTTCATAACGGTTTTTACTTTAATTTAAATCTCCATATTTTTAGAAAAACATTCCCCCCACAGTTCTTTTATTGAAATAAATCTACTTCAAATTAAGGTTCTAATTAGTAACAATCTGAAGTTACACCTCTGAACTTTTTGACAAATAATCTGACACATCAATTTTTAAAATCATACCATTTTGTGAATGATTACAAAAAACTTATCATAAAAAAATAATAAAAAAAAAAAACAAAAACACAAAGCACAGCACAGAAACTTTTAAAATATTTTTTTTAAAAGGTTATTATAAAATTTTTGTTTTAGTTTTTGTTTTTCATAAAACACCACAAATCGTCACAATTTTGTAATTGTGGACCTTTTAAAAATTCTTCAATTTTTATTACTATCTTGGGAAATAACCTTTTTTTTTGCGCAAAGTAAATACTTATTATGAAAAAAAAACAAAACATAAAATGAAAAACTTATAAAAAAAAAGAAAAAAAAGGAAAGTTTAAGAAAAGAAAAACAAAAAATCAGAACACAAAAGAAAATACATACAAAAACAAAACTAACAATACTTTCAGAATACATAGATAAACATTAACTTACTTAATTTACTTAAAAACTAAACATAAATTCAACATACTTATATAATATTATTTGATATAATTCAGAGTTATCGAACCTTATTAGCACTTGCCTTAAAAAAATTATGAATATAACTGTATATTTTAATTTTCGAAAAGCTTAAGTAACTTATTTCAAGATTCTCAGTTACGTAAACTCAATCAGAACCTTTTACTGAACTTAAAACCTGTATTAATACTTTGGTATGGATCAGAGTTATAAAACCTTATTAATCCGTGCCTTAAAAAATTTATGAACATAACTGCTTTTTTGTTTTAGAACTCTTTAAGCTGCTCAATTTAAGAATATTGTTACGTAAACTCAAACAGGATCCTACACAGATCTAAAAGCATTATTTACAATCTTATACAGACCTTAAAAGCTTTATTTATATTCAGAAATAAATCCGGGATATCGAACTTTGTTAACTCGTGCCTTAAAAAATTTATGAACATAACTGTAATTTTATTTTAGAATTACTTATGTTGCATATTTATTAACCTTGTCACGTAAGCTCTAACAGAGTATTGTACTCGACTTAAAAACTTTACTCATATTCTGATATAGATCAGAGTTATTGAACCTTTTTAACCCGTACCATAAAAGAAATATGAACATAACTGTACTTTTATTTTAGAACCATTTATAATTAATTAATTATTTAAAAATCTTTTTACGTGAATTCAACAGGATTTTTCCTTTACTCTAAAGATGTATTTATATTTTGGTATGAATCAGGTATTTTGAACATTTTTAGTCCGTGCCTAAAATATTCATAAACTAAAATATACATATATAACTGTGTTTTACCCGTTTTCATACAACTTATGATACTTACTTAAGAATCTTGCTTATCTCGGTCAGAGTCTTGCACTGAATAAAAAAGCAGAATTACTAAAAAATAAGTAATGTCAAAATTAGATAAATATGGCCCGCAATAAAATTTTAAATTACACAAGCCCTGAATTTTCGTTTAAATTTCTTTTTTTCAACAAACTTTTCTACTTTATACTTGGTGTTATTGTTATTATTTGCTTATTCCTTCTATAGTAATTTGTTACAGGTCGCTTAACATTTTGTTCAATTTTTTAATAATTTTTATATTGTTACCCTAATTCAAAACGGTTCTGTATTTCAATTTTTTTTTTTTTTTTTGCTTTTAACCCTCATTATTACCTCATCTTATTATATTGTAATTTATATGACAAAAATACTGATCTGATACTAAAAAAAAAAAATTGAATTCTTTAATAAAAAAAAATTTATTAAAAATATAAAATTTTACCAAAAATTCTTTCATCTTATTAAAATTAATCTACATTTTTCATAGAATTGAACTATTTAATTAAGTAAACGATGCATAAACTTTTAACTTTATGAGAAAAATTCTATCCGAACAATCAAAAGTATATTTTAAAACCTTTTTTTGAAAAAAATTTAACTGGTACGTGTCCTTACACTTTTCAAATCGTAGAATATAACCTATAATTTGATTTAAAAAATTGCTTCATACTCTTATCAAAATTAAAGCTATATTGGAATATACATTTAGCCAAAGTTTCACCATGTTTATCACTTTTGAATCTGTTTTCTAAGAAAATTTTAAAGCATCTCAAACTTTTTTAAAAGTTTATTAGATACATTTTAATTTTTTTTTGGAAATTTTAAAAGTTTTTCAAAAAAAGGGATCAGCTTTTTTTTTTTTTAAATATATTAAAAATCTAGAAAATCAAAAATTTTTATCAATATACATGTTCATTTTACTTAATAAAGTTAAAAGATTTACAATATAATTTTTCGAGAAATTTTATAAAACTTATCCGAATATCTTGAACTTTTATAAAAATTTGAAAATTTATTCAAATATCATAGGACAAAAACCAAAAAGTTTGTTATTTCTTTTACTTTCACTAAAATTTTATCTTAAAAATTATTTTTTTTTTTGAAAAATTTTCTAACTGATTTGATCCTATCATCAACATGATTTTCCTTCTATCAACATGTATCCTTATAGTAAAAATAAAAATGATTTTCAAACTCAAATATATCTATTTTGAAATATCCGAAAACTAAACATAGTTTTTGTGCTTAAAAAAAAAACATACAACAACAACAAACCAGGAAAAAGGATCTAAATTTTCTCAAAGTTTACAATGTTATTTTAAAATGTTATATTTGCCCTCTGTTGTATACCCTTTTATCCCTTTAGATCAATTTTATATTCCTTTGTTTTCGATATATATATATATATACGAATTGCAATAAAAAACTTTTTTTCGTCCTATTTCATTTTGTCTTTGTATAGGTGTTTGTGTATTGTTTTTATTTTCCTTTAAGTTGTTTTAAATGTCCTTGACTGTTTTCCTAATTTTTCTATTTAAATACAGACACACAAACCAAAAAAATAAATACTCTATTATGAAAAACTGTATTATTATATGATACGCATTACCTGTGTATTATAATTAAAGGAAGGATTCTTCTGGGCTTTTCTTAAATAAATTTTTCATTCTAAAGAATAACTATATATATATATATGTATATGTTTTTAATATGTGCTAAGAAAATGGTTATAGTAAAATATAAGTATATTGTAATAGTGTTTAAATGGATTTATATATGTATATATAAAGTTACAAAATGGGGTTTTTCAAAAAATAAACATTAAAAATAGAAAAGTTTAAATTCTTAACTGGTTTTTGGATAACAGTGGTAGCTATTGTATAACAATGTATATAGGTTTATATAATTCATATAGAATGATTCATCCAATGTAACATTTATATTTAGTAAAATAGTTTCGAATGCCTATTGAAAAAAAAATATGACCCGTATAAAAAATAAAGGACGACTCCGTTTCACAATTTTAAAATTGCTACGCCTAAGTTTATGCAGCTTATATTACAAATTAATATCAATAGTCATTTCTTCAATTCGCATTTTTTAGAACATTAAAAATTTGATTTAAAAAAAAAATTTATCCTATATAAAAAAACAAAGGATGACTTCAGTTTCTTATTACATTGCATTTTCACAATTTTAAAATTGCTACGCCTAAGTTTATGCAACTTATTACTATTATAAGTTAATATGAACTACTATCCATTACAATACCTAGTATTTATAAAAACTGCACGTCAAACTCTTTTGCCGAAAGTTTTAACTCTAAATTAAGATTCTACAATTTAAAAGGTGATACTAAAATTTCCTTCGGATCTTTGCAAATGCAAAAAAAGACTTCAGCAAGTCATTTTAAAAATAGTACCCATTAGTAATAATTACAAATATAAGTCAGATAGGACAGACAAGCATTTAAAAGTTTTAGAAAATAAAATAAAAATAATAGTATTTATACCTACTAAATATGGGTTAAGGAGCTTTAATGACTCAACAAAATACAAAATAAAGAAATGGGTGTAAATTAGAGGATTTAAGCACTTTCTTTTCTTTATGAGAAACATAAGTATATGTATATGTATAAAAAGTAAAATATATATAAATATATTTCTAACATTGTATATAATTATAATAACAAAAAAAAAGGATGTCCTTTAAGAATTTTCTTTGTAAAAAAGCAATTATTAAGTAGATGACGATCATTAAAACTATTAAAGAATAAAATTATGCATATATTCCAACAAACACTATGAATATCGTTTTAATTTAGTCTCCTTTAAAAAAAAACAATAAAAACAACAATATAAAAACATATTAACAAAAATAATTTCATATTATTAGTGATGTTATTTCTAGATTAGATTTAAAATAACACCAAAAATTTAAAATTTTTATTTTTTTTGTTTTTGCATACTTTTAGGGAAATTTTTTTAAAATTTTAAAAGTAATGGAAGAAACTCAAAATTTAAATGTTTATTCAGTTACAAAAAAAAATTTAAATATAAAAAATTAGCAAATGTAGCATTTTTAAGGAAATAATAAAGTTTATTACAAGCATTAATTTATTTTAAAATAATAAAAACAAAAATTGCTTATTAAGAGATCATAATCGTTTATTAAGCAATTAAATTGTTAATGAAAATAAACTTGTTTTATTATAAATAAAAATTTATTTGATTAATAAAATTAGTTTTAACAAATTTAAAGATCAAGTTAATTGACGGACACTATTTTTAAATGAATGTAATAATTTATTTGATTTAACATTGAAATAAGTTAATCTTGCATTACTTTTTATGTAATAGCTTTTAAATTTATTTTTACATCAGTAAAGAATTGTTTATGAATTTCAAATTAAAAAATTTAGTATTATTTTATTAAAATTTAAATTAAAAAATTTTAAAAACTTTAGTTATGAATAATAAAATTTAAATGTTTGTTGTTTATTCTATTTTAAGTTGTAGCATCATTGCTAAATGATTCAAATTTAACCATGTAAGCTTCCTTTAAGTACTCATGTCTTTCAAATTTCACATTACATTCAAATTCAACAATATTTACATTCATAAAAGTTGTAATAAACCAAATCAGAAGTGGTTTTTTATTTTATTAAAAAGAGTCTATAACTATATTTTATAAAAGAATCAAAGTTAATCTCAACTTAAGCAATGACACAAAAAATTATGCAGTTTTAATAATTCATTGTATATATGGTTTTATTCTAAAAGTTACATTTTTATCTTTTGAAATTGTTTACTTTTAATTTCAATGAATTTCAATCTGAAATTTAACTATTTTATAAAATATATAAACGGTAACTAATAATATAATGAATGTGTTAAACTAAAAGCAGAGTCCTTATGTAGAAAATATATGTATAATCACAAGCCAATTAGTTTTTTCTTGTATAACAGATAATGTATAGTAATTCTATACTATTACAAAATTTCATTTGCCAGTTTCTTTTTTTATTAGCCTTAATCCAAAAATAATTACTATATTAAATTTTTATATATTACAATTATTTGCTTATAATGTAATATATATTAAATTATTTAGATTTACAATAAATTTATATATACAACAGTGTCTAAAAAACATTTTCCAGAAAAGGAATTAATGAAAGTCATAGGCCTACTAGATTCTTACATTAGTTAATCTTCTACTGTGATTCAGGACTGCTGAATAAGTACTACTAACCCGAAGTGGTAAAAGTACAATTTTTAGATTTGTAGATATTTAAAAAAAGCCTTCGAAAATTAAAAATTTAGAATTTAATGATTTTAAATACCTAAATTTATATCACGGGCCTCAGAAAAGCTTCTATTCTTCTTGTATAGTTTTTAAGTTTTAATTTTATGCTGACGTTTTTAATTTAAAGCTATCATTCTTTAATAGGATCCTTAAATATGCCAATCAAAATAAAAAGGTCAAAGCTTCTTACATTTGTAGCTTTTAAGAATAAGCTAATATTACTGTGATCCTTTAGGATCCCGAATGACATAAAAAAAGTTGTTCAAATATTAGCGGTCAGTTATTTTAAATTCCTCAAGAAGCTCAAAATTTTTATATTAAAGTTAATGAACTTAACTGTTTTTTTTAATATTTAAAAATTGTAACCTAGCAACCGAAGAATGTGGCACGAATATAGCTTCAACATCAACACTTCACATAATTTAAAAATTTATAATTTAATTATAAAGAACCAAACTTAATGGATTAACTAAATGAAATAAAAAGTTTTGAACACTTAATTAAAATAATTGTCGTTATTTTGCTCAATACTGTAAAATACTATAAAATAAATGTCCTTATTTTATATTTATCTTTTTTTTTTAGAATTGAATGTCATTCTAATCGCACTTTAGTTTTAAAAAAAATCACACACGTAAATAAAAATCTCAATAACATGCTATAATATTATATAGCAATTATATAAAAGAATTTTTTTAAGGATTAAAACATTTACCATCATATGGTATAATAGTTCTCTATAAATCCTTTTAAATCCCATCAAAGTACCATTATTATTTATTTGTTTTTTTTTTTGTAATTTACTTTTTAACTGAATTTAAAATAAAAATTTAAAACGATAAACTAACATTTCAATATTTTAAATTATAATTTTGCGGATGGATTTTGGAATTTAACCAATTTACCAATTGGTGCTTAAAAATGAATTTTTAACACGAAATTTAAAGGAATAGAAAGTAATAAAAAAACTATCGTGATTTAGATTCTAGTAGTTATTCGTGACCTTTGGTTATTTTTTAAAAATGTTATTTTATTTTATAAATTGCTTTGATTCAAAGTATTCAAAATAAGCAAAACATTGAATTAGTAACTGTTAGAACTAGGTAAAAAATTTGTCCTAGAAAATAAACTCATTGAGTTTTTATGAGATAGAACATAAAAACTTAAATATAATAAAAAGAATAACTAATTATCTTGATTTTTTAAAAGATATAATTAATGTTAAAATTCAGTTCTTGAATCTGAATTTAAAAGTGTCTTTAACATTTTATCAAAACTCTATAACTGAAAATATAAAGAACTGCGAATACAAAGAATACTTCTATTAAATCTATTTGAATCAAACCCCTTTTTGAAATCACTATTAACCCTTTCAAGATAAGTTAACCCTTTCAAGTAAAATAAAGGGAAAAGTAAAATTTAAAAATCTGCAATTCAAATTGTAATTAATCAACTCTACAAGTACAAAAAAATTCTTAAAGATTACTTTGCATATTGATATTTTTTGTGAAGACATGAAATTATAAATACAAATATATAAATAAATTATTAACAGTTATAGTAATAGTAGTATTTCATACTGTAAAATATTTTCTTTGTAATAAAACTCTTTGATATAAAAAAGGAATAAATCTCCCCTATAAGTATGCAATTTTTGAATTTTCAAATTATTTGAAAGAATGGAATGCCATTTATAATATAAAAATATAATTAAATAATATAATTAAATGCAAGAATTTTTTCAAGGACCTTAATAGTCTTAAATGGTTCAGTTTATTGTTTTTTATATTTTTAATATTTTTTAATAAAATAAAAAATAAAATAACCTATAAGTATGCAATTTTTGTATTTTCAAACAATCTGAAAAAATGAAATGTCATTTATAATATAAACAAATAAATAAGGACTTTGATAGCCTTAAATAGTTTAGGATATTGCTTCTTGAGCATTAATCTCATAGGCTAAGATCTTGCACGATTTACAATCATATTTGAATAAAATATCACATGACATATTCATTTTAAACATTAAAAAATTTTAATAATTTTGCATTATTCTATTTCGCTATAATTCGTTAAGGCAAAAAGCGACTAAAATTTAAAAAACTTTCGTTATCTAACTAATACATGAAAAAATTAATTTATCTAATACTTCAGAAGCCTGTATGATATTTTTTAAAATTCTTAGTTTACAACAATTTGTAACTGACAGACAAACAAGTAAATAAAAAATTAATATTAATTGATAATAATAAAGGATAAAATTAACATAACAAAGGATTGCATTTATTGTAGTGTTAAATGAATTTCAAGTATTTTTTTAGGAATTTCCTTCAAGAAGTGTTAAAGTTTATTTCCATTTCTGTCAGTTTATTTTAATAAATTTAATTTATTTAAAAAAACTGTATTGAGTTAAAAAAAAAATTACAATAAAGTAAGTGTAAAAGATATGAATTTGATTATTATTGTAATATTTATGTCTGAAATTTGAAAATCAAATGTGTCATTGTTTATTTTTTAGTCAATTTAAAACTTGGAAGGGTGATAGAACAATTTCAATTCGGATTGTAGAAACTTTTTATAAAAATATGAAGATATGACTATAATCCCTTAGAAAACATAATTTAAAGTTAAGTTTCATTGCCCAAGTTCAAAAAAATATATATCTGAGAAAAAGACCTGTGATTCAAACGGCTATATTTTTATTAAACAAATAATTTATACGCCATAATGTTATTTTTAAGAATGTTGAGATGCGTTGGAGTTCAATAGACTAACTTTCAGAGCTAGCGTTTTTCAAGTACCAGTCCTGATACTGAAAATTATTCAGTTAATTAAAAGTATTGTAACTCGTACAGGAAAATATACAAGTCCCAATAGGTCATTACAATACAAGTACTTATCAGTTCTTAACTGGTACTTATAAGTACTACAAGTACTTATCAGTGCTACCAGTATTTAACAGTACTACCAGTATCAATACTTGTACCTGTACTTTAACTGAACAATTATGATAAGCCGCAGGATGTCCATAAAATAAAAAAAGTAAAAAAATCTGACACTAAGAATAGAGAGAAACTTAAAGTTACAGAATGTCAATATAAGATACAATGTTTGGAATGAAAGTATATTAAATTTATACATTTACATAAATTGTTATTTGTTTTTTTAATTATAAATTAAAATATTTTTACATAAAACATAAATGTCTTTTAATTAAATTTTTTATCTATACAACATTAACTTAAAAACAAATTTTATTACAATATAAATCATTTAACTTAAAAAAAAGGACATAAGTAAATATTTTCGAAAAATTTTATTAGAATTCTATTAAAAAACTCAAATAAATTAATCCAGTAAAAAAATTTAAGTAAATTGTATTATTAAAAGTTCAAGTACTATAACAAATATTTTATGATAATATAGTGCTTTATAATATAATTTCATTTTTTGGCAATTTCCGAACCCAATATAGGAATGAAGCTCATTAATTTTTAATGGATTTTTGCAATTACATACAAAAGAAATTCCCTACATCTTATTCTCTATACAACTAACAAAAAAACATAAGTATTTCATATTTTTAAAATATGTTTCATACATACAAGAGTACTAAAGATTTAGGAATCATTTGAAATTTTATCTAGGATTTAATCCTATTATATATACAGGGTGGCGCAAAACGACCGATATGGTTTGAATGTTTAATAACTTTTTTACTTAATGGTTAATTATTATTATTATTCTATTGTTATACAGTATATTAATGGGGAATATTTTAAGCTTAAGTACGAAAATTAT
>OY720445.1:21733455-21772173 GCA_963082915.1 Dolichopus griseipennis | reverse complement strand
GCTTTAACTCCTAAATGGCAGAGGAAAAACGGAAATATATACTAAATTTAATATTAAGATTTTGCCTTTGTTTTTTCTCAAATGGATTTTGGGTTACTTGGTAAAAAAAAAATTAAACCTTTTAATAAGTATTTTATAAGCACTTTGACTTTGCCAGCTTGTTGTCTACATTTCAAATGTGAAATGAATGTAATTGAGTAGGAATCAACAACTAAACTAGATCCTATTTTTCTGACCGGCCACTTAAAACTAATCAACTCAACATGATAAGTTCTCAAGAATTTTTCGGAAATAGACTTATCTCTCGGATAATAATAACTTAGTGAAATTTAAAATAAGGCAATTCAAGCTAAACCTATGAAAAGTTTTTGTACAATTGTTTGAGTATCTTTATTGGATTGCGAGTTATAATAAAAGAGAAGTAGACGTAGGCTTTATTTTTAATCTAAAAAAATCTCACATTAAAATAAATTTTAAAGTATTAGCTAACAAAAGGGGTGCTGTAAAGAATATTTAAAAAATTAAATTAAATACCCAAAAAGTTAGCTTTTTAATTTAAATATAGTGAAATTAGGACAATACTGAACTAGTTATCCTTTCACTAATCAAATAATCCATTAATATTTTTTAAAAAGATTTTATTGCAACAGAAGTATACTTTTCAGTAAAGTAATGATTAGCAAAAACAACGACTTATCAAACACATTATAATTTGATTATTTGATTGCTATTACTTCAACCTTAGTTAAAAGTAAACATCTGACAGATAGCTCAGTGGAAAAGGGCGGATTTTCAATCTGAAAATTTAAAACATAGTGTATATTAAAATAATTTAATTTGAAGTCCAAATGCCAAATAGGCAAAGGAATATTATTAGTTAGCAATAACTATAGTGTACTGTCAATTTTCGCAAAATTCTAAATCAACACCAAAGACTTTTACTACTTTTCCATAATAATAGGGAACACATTGAAGTTAAAGGTGATTGAAAGTCATTATTTTTAAAATCAAGTAAAATTGTTGAGAATAATCAAAATTGATCACTGAATCATATTTCAATTTATTTAAAAATTATTATAATCATTCTTTATTTTTTCAATCAAAAATTCAACGAAAAAACTTTAATAAAATATTAATGCATTTTTAATAAAAAATTGTTTAAATTATTGAAAAATATTTTTAGAAAAAAAATTCTAAATATTCTTTTGGGGCATTATTTAAAATATTCTTGTTTGGCAATTCAAAGTACTCTGATCTCGTTCTTTTTTTCCACCATTACACATGTTTGAATAGATGTGTAAAAAATAACCCGGTTTTATCAGATTTTCAAAAATATTTTAAATAAATGTGCCTATATAGTTTTACTTGGCCGTTTGTTTGTCTGTTTAAAACTTAGACACCGTTTGAAATAAAGAACTTATGTTTCAACCTCAGACAGATACCGCAAAAATGCATTTCATGGAAAACTCTTGTCTGTAAGTTCCGAAAATCCCTATATTCAAATAGTTATAACATTACTTATGTACACGATTTATTTTCAATCTAAATATAATTCAAAATTTAAGACAACAGCTGTTTTCATAATAAGCTTTATAAATTCATTTGAAATAAATATACAGGGTTGCCAAAAGGTGTTTTAATTTACCGGTACAAGTAATTCAATTTTTGCAAAATTTTTGATTCCTTATATCTTCAATAGAGTTAATGTTAGAAACTTGAAATTTTCAGAAGAATTAGATCCTTGGAAATGAGTTGGAGTCATTTTCTTTTGTGTCAATCGCCTTTTCACAGCTGTAAAAGTTCAAAAACTGAAAATTCATTAATTTTAATAATTTTCAGTTCTTGAACTTTTGAAAATCCAAATTTGTCCAAATTTTTTTTTAGAAGAAATATACAAAAATTAAAGCCTTATAGCCTATCTGCAAGGAACCGTCTTGTTTCGCTCTCTACACGTAACTACCTGTCAAATAAAGTTAAATGTATTGAATTATATGAAAGTGTCTACAATAGACGTGGCCATATCGCAACAACTGCACAGCTATTAAAAAAGTTGTTTAACTTTTAACCATTTCGCTTTCTCTACACATTTAAATGTCTAAAAATTGAACTTTGAAAAATATTTTTTACTGAAAAATAAAAAATTAGTAAAATTATTATTTTTTTTGTACCTAGAGTTAAATAACATTAAACCATTATTCAAAATAGCTATGCAATAAACTTTAAACTATTGAATATTTTTGAATTCATGAAATTTGTAAACAAAACAATATCAAAAAACGCTGTAATGTACATTTCATTGTGTCTTTTGTTGACCACATAATGAGAGCGAAACGATAGCGTCATTGTAGATAGGCTATTAACTCAACACTCAATTTCAACATGTAATAACAGTTATTCTTAATTATACAGGGCTTCTTTAAAATTTCAGAAATCCTAACTGATTATGGAATATGTATCTTACATTACAGGATATAGGATATTCCATAATATTCTAATCCTATATTCCAATATTAAAGGATATCTGCTTTTTTAAAAACCCTTGAATTTTTACATTACTTTTAATATAGAGTTTAAAATATGTATATATACATAATATAAAATATACATACATAGATAAAATTCCTTGTTCTTAATCCGTATCTAATACTTTTCACATGCATATAAAAGTCGAATAAAAAAATATTTGCTTTAAGGATATTTACACATTTTACTATTATACAATGTAAAAAAAAAAAACAACAACAACAAAATCAAAAAATCAAAAAAAAAACTGCCAAAAGGGTTTTTTAATGTTAATATATGTGCATATTATATACTCATACAAAAATTTTATATATTATGTATTTTAAATGAAAATATATTTGGATATAAATGTGTACATTATATTAATATTTATGAAATATTATTTTATATAATATTTGTATTAGTAATTGAGTGACAGATTGAAAATATTAATAAAAAAAAAAATCAAAAATTTAAAAATATAAAAAATTAAAAAAAAAATTATAAATTTAAAAATTTGAAGATTAACTTTAAAATAACAACACATTGCTATTGTATAACTTTTGTTTTGTTGACAGTTTTAGACTTTAATCCATCCATCAATATATTTGAAAAGAAGTTGTCAATTGTTGAAAATTAGTGATTAACTGATATTGTTGACAATTACCTAATAGAAATAAATTATTTATTTTTAATTTTATTTATTGAATTCTGAAAATGGAAACTCTTTATTGAAGAATTAATCCCATGTCAGTAAGCCTAATTAATTCCACTGCATTTGGCGGTTTAATTGATTTTGACGTCATTTTAATATATAACATTTATAAATGTAATATATGTATACAAATATGTATATTCTTTCAAAGAGAATTGGAAACTATCCAAAGATTTGAGAAACCTCATAATGCCTGGATTTTTATATTTATTAAAAAAAAAAATATTCTTAAAACCAGATAAGTGCGATAACTGCCGAACCTCCATGACATAATGACTATGCAGAATAAAGATTAAAGTGAGAGAATTAAAAAGGAATAATCTTAATTCCATTCTGAATTTTTATAAACTAGTACGATGATAATATACTCCAAAATTTGAAGGTAGATGCAACTTGTGACAGTGATCCTATAATTTGCAGTTCTAATTTGATCAGACTCTACATAAATGTGGCTGAGCTGCGAAAAGAGTAGCCCGGTAGAATTTTGAATTTTTGCTAAAATTCGCTTTAGATTTGCTGTAGATTTTTATGGAACAGACAAGCAGTTTCTCATTTTGGCGATAAATTAAAGACTTTAAGACTTTTGTGACCAGACACAGAATAGTGATAATTAGTATTCAAATAAATACATAAGAATTTAATTCAAGTCTTCGTTAAAATGAAAATTTATACATTTTTGGATTATATATTTAAGTTATTTTTAACTTCTGTTGTCTCACTTTTTTTAAAATTTCATATTTCTTTGTATTCAAAGATCTTTACTACAATTTCAAATTTCTTTACCAATGGAACTAAGAAAATCATAAATGTGTGATCTTTTGGAAGATTAAATATCAAAAATTTTTTATAATATAAAAATATTTTGAAGCCATTGATTATTATTAAATTTAAAACTCTTTGTATAAGAATTTTTTTTAATTTTTATACTATCTAGATTTTTAATTTTTGTGGTCCAACTATTTTCAAAATAATTTATTTTTATATACTGTGCTTTTTTTAAAAAAAAAATTATTAATTTTAAATTTCCTCATATGTGTTTTTAATATATAATATTATTGATCTGGATTATTAAAGTCCAAATTAATCTTTTTTATATCCGTATAACTGTAAGTCAAAAGAGTATACTAAATTCGTATATAGACTAAAGTATAGAGGGATATAGACTAAAGTATAGAGATCGGATCAGAATGAAAAGTAAATCGATTTAGCTATGTATGTCCGTCCTTCCGTCCGTCCCTAGGATAACTCAAAAAATAAAGGATCTAGGACTTAAAAATTTTCACAAATTCGTTTTTATGCAATAATCGTCATCGCTATTAAAATCCAGCCATTTTGGTCCACGGGTTCGAGTACCTGCCATACAACTTCTTTTTTTAAATAATCATTACTCTATACCTATTAAAGCTAGATGTTTGAAATTTTACCAAAAATAGTTTAGTATTACAGCCAAAGTTTCTACAAAATTTGCATACAACTTCTTTTTTTAAATGAATATTTTTCTGAATATAATATAATGCTTGAAATTTTTGCCAAAAGTAATAAACAGGATGATATAATGTCGATATTACGGTCATATGGGTATCCCAAAGTTGACACAGTTTACTCTACTACACTCTTCCTCGTTTTTTTATTAATATTGAAAACTATAAAAGCAAAATTATTCCACCAACGATAAAATAAATATAAAAATTTTTAATATGTTATTGACTCAATTTTTATTATTATTTGTTAAAATTTTTATATAGTTTTTTTTAATTAAACAAGTGACACATGTTAAACACAGAAATAATAAAATTCAAATAACTTCAATTTCACTTTATAAAATACAAAGAGTTATTTTAATATTAAAATTTAATACTAAAAATTTATGATAATCTTCAGTTTATTTGTAATACAAAAAAAATAACCAAAATGAACATAAACATATGTTAAAATATTTGTGGACATAATTAAATTTATAAACTGGACAAACTATTAAATTTGAGAATTTTATATTTATGAAGGACATCAATTTGACATTTGTTTTGAGCATTTAAATGAGGACTACTTACCAACCGCTATATATGAAGTGTACAAGATAAGCGATAGGTATTGTTTTCGTTTCACAAATTTAAACATAAGATTTTTGCAAATACGGACTACCCTGTTGCTGAAATCAAAAAACGTTTTTTGATATCCATCTGTGTGTCTAACTGTCGGTCTTTCTATTTATGCACACGTGTACAGCCTAAAAGACTGACAGGAATATTTTCAAATTTTAAATATTTTGATATTAATATCTTGAACTGATTAGTTTTAGTGATAATTGGTAATCCCAAAGAGACTTCTCTAAGAAAGTTTTTAGGTTTTTTGCGAATATTCCGTGAACCAAAAAGTGTACGAAAAAATTTAATAAATAAAAATTATTACACTGATAAAGAGCTACAACTTTATCTAAGAAAGTTTTTAAATCCAAACTAACTTCAGAATTCCCTTAATTATATTGAAAGAAGTTTTAGATATACTCTTTTTGATGACGCATTGCAAAATTCCAAGTGGGAATCAATAAACATCTAACTGTCTAACTGACAGATCAAAAAATTTTTGTGTGTATGTATTGGTATATTTGAAAAATCTTGTTGGAAATTATTAACACAATAACGATTTACCTTATCTTAAATTAGTAGCATTAGATAAAGTCATATATCATAAAAATAAATTATAACTATTAAACGTCATATTGCTTTGATACAATTTATTACGTCATATTAAAAGTCTTTAAAAGAACTTTCACATTATGAATTTCCTATAAGAGCGTTTGATCTGGTGGTGTCAACAGCATATTTTTTTAAAAAAGGCCTTCTTAATTCGTCGCAGTTTCATTAGTTAATTAGCTTCTGAAAAATGGAGAACTTTTTAAAAGTAGGGCATCTATAGTTAACATTGTGTTTCATCATTCTTGTCATTAGAAACTTTACTTAAAAATAAGTAGCTTTTAAGTTATTTTTCACAAAGACTAATTTATTCAAAAAATTGTATTCAATACTTTTTTAATAAAAATGTTATAAACATAACCTTCCATTTACGAATTGTTCATACTTTTTCAATGCTAAGTAAACTAATGATAAATGAAACGATTATTAAAAACTCTATAAAACTACTTTAAATTTTTTCTCTAAAATATATTTAAGTTTTCATAAAAACTTTGTTTTGCTAATTGGTTCATCGTTACAAAATGATCATAACTAATTTTATTATATAGTTTTCTGTCAATGATATTTTATAATGTCTTTTTTTAAGTAAAAAATAACCATTTATGATGACAGAGACAAAAAAAAGGAATAGATAAAAAAGGGACAGAAAAAGAATTTCCATGTTATATATTATATTTTCATTATTTATTAGTGAATTTGTCGTAGAAAGCACTTAAAAAATGGTATTCTGTGAAAAATCCAGTGTTTTTTCCTAAAACAAGACAACTTCATACAAAATTACAGTATCGCAACTAACAGTTTAGTTCAAATGCAACTTAATAATAATGTTTCAATAAAATTGAAACAAAAAATGCGATCTTTTTATGTTCTACGTTTTATTTCACTTATAACTAGTTCTACCAATGTTATGTACCATTTGTTCCATTTGTTCCTATTACTGATGGTTCTTTGGATTTTTAAAATATTTAAAAAATCGTTTAATATTTCTTTCAATTTCACTATATCATTCGCTACGACTTGCATACTACTTCAATGTCAGTAATCGATTCTTTGGATCTATATTTAGTGCTATCACTTTATTAATAGAAAAGTTGAAACAACCAACTCAAATCTATAAGATTTTATTTATTTATTTATACATCTGTCAAATCTGTAAAATATTTGCGTTTTAACATTTGTTTTTATTTCCCAAGTTTTCATAACGGTTTTTACTTTAATTTAAATCTCCATATTTTTAGAAAAACATTCCCCCCGAAGTTCTTCTATTGAAATAAATCAACTTCAAATTAAGGTTCTAATTAGTAAAAATCTGAAGTTACACCTCTGAACTTTTTGACAAATAATCTGACACATCAATTTTTAAAATCATACCATTTTGTGAATGATTACAAAAAACTTATCATAAAAAAATAATAAAAAAAAAACAAAACAAAAACACAAAGTACAAAGCACAACACAAACTTATAAAATATTTTCTTTAAAAGGTTATGATAAAATTTTTGTTTTAGTTTTTGTTTTTCATAAAACACCACAAATCGTCACAATTTTGTAATTGTGGACCTTTTAAAAATTCTTCAATTTTTATTACTATCTTGGGAAATAACCTTTTTTTTGCGCAAAGTAAATACTTATTATGAAAAAAAAACAAAACATAAAATGAAAAACTATAAAAAAAAAAGAAAAAAAAGGAAAGTTTAAGAAAAGAAAAACAAAAAATCAGAACACAAAAGAAAATACAAAATACATACAAAAACAAAACTAACAATACTTTCAGAATACATAGATAAACATTAACTTACTTAACTTACTTAAGAACTAAACATAAATTCAACATACTTATATAATATTATTTGATATAATTCGGAGTTATCGAACCTTATTAACTCGTGCCTTAAAAAAATTTATTAATATAACTGTATATTTTTATTTTAGAAAAGCTTAAGTAACTTATTTCAAGATTCTTAGTCACATAAACTCAAGCAGAATCTTTTACTGAACTTGAAAGCTGTATTAATACTTTAGTATGGATCAGAGTTATGAAACCTTATTAATTCGTGCCTTAAAAAATTTAACAGGATATAAACAGGATCTTATACTGATCTTAAAAGCATTATTTACAATCTTATACAGACCTTAAAAGCTTTATTTATATTCAGATATAAATCAGGGATATCGAACCTTATTAACTCGTGCCTTAAAAAATTTATGAACATAACTGTAATTTTATTTTAGAATTACTTATGTTGTATATTAACCTTTTCACGTAAGCTCGACCAGATTATTTTACTCGACTTAAAAACTTTATTCATATTCTGATATAGATCAGAGTTATTGAACCTTTTTAACCCGTACCATAAAAGAAGTATGAACATAGCTGTACTTTTATTTTAGAACCATTTATAATTAATTAATTATTTAAAAATCTTTTTACGTGAACTCAACAGGATTTTTCCTTTACTCTAAAGATGTATTTATATTTTGGTATAGATCAGGTATTTTGAACATTCTTAGTCCGTGCCTCAAATAATTAAAAATACATATATTACTGTACAAAATACATATATCATACAACTGAAAATATTTAAGAATATTGTTTTTAAATCTCGGTCAGGTTCTTGTATTGAATTCAAAAGCATAATAACTAAAAAATAAGTATAATTAAAATTAGATAAATATGGCCCGCAATGAAATTTTAAATTACAGAAGCTCTGAATTTTCGTTTAAATTTCTTTTTTTTAACAAACTTTTCTACTTTATACTTGGTGTTATTGTTATTATTTGCTTATTCCTTTTATAGTAATTTGTTACAGGTCGCTAAACATTTTGTTACAATTTTTTTATAATTTTTATATTGTTACCCCAATACAAAACTGTTCTGTCTTTCAATTTTTTTTTTTTTTTTTGCTTTTAACCCTCATTATTACCTCATCTTATTATATTGAAATTTATATGAAAAAAATACTGATCTGATATTAAAAAAAAAAATAAAATTCTTTCATAAAAAATTATTTATGAAAAATTTAAAATTTTACCAAAAATTCTTTCATCTTATTAAAATTAATTTACATTTTTCATAGAATTGAACTATTTAATTAAGTAAACGATGCATAAACTTTTAACTTTATGAGAAAAATTCTATCCGAACAATCAAAAGTATATCTTAAAACCTTTTTTTGAAAAAATTTTAACTGGTACGTGTCCTTACACTTTTTAAATCGTAGAATATAACTTATAATTTGATTTAAAAAATTGCTTCATACTCTTATCAAAATTAAAGCTATATTGGAATATACATTTAGCCAAAGTTTCACCATGTTTATCACTTTTGAATCTGTTTTCTAAGAAAATTTTAAAGCATCTCAAACTTTTTTAAAAGTTTATTAGATACATTTTAATTTTTTTTTGGAAATTTTAAAGGTTTTTCAAGAAAAGGGATCAGCTTTTTTTTTTTGAATATATTAAAAATCTAGAAAATCAAAAATTTTTATCAATATATATGTTCATTTTACTTAATAAAGTTAAAAGATTTATAGAGATATTTTTCCGAGAAACTTTATAAAACTTACCCGAATATCTTGAACTTTTATAAAAATTTGAAAATTTATTCAAATATCATATGACAAAAACCAAAAAGTATGTTATTTCTTTTTCTTTCACTAAAATTTTATCTTAAAAATTATTTTTTTTTTTTTTTGGAAAATTTTCTAACTGATTTGATCCTATCATCAACATGATTTTCCTTCTATCAACATGTATTCTTATAGTAAAAATAAAAAGTATTTTCAAACTTTTAATTTAGGAATCATTTTACATTTTTGGATTCAATCTATTTTGAAATGTCCGAAAACTAAACATAGTTTTTGTGCTTAAAAAAAAAACATACAACAACAACAAACCAGGAAAAAGGATCTAAATTTTCTCAAAGTTTACAATGTTATTTTAAAATGTTATATTTACTCTCTGTTATATACCCTTTTGTTCCTTTAGATCAATTTTATATTCTTTTGTTTTCGATATATATATATATATATACGAATTGCAATAAAAAACTTTTTTTCGTCCTATTTCATTTTGTCTTTGTATAGGTGTTTGTGTATTGCTTTTATTTTCCTTTAAGTTGTTTTAAATGTCCTTGACTGTTTTCCTAATTTTTCTATTTAAATACAGACACACAAACCAAAAAAAATAAAGACTCTATTATGAAAAACTGTATTATTATATGATACGCATTACCTGTATTATAATTATAGGAAGGATTCTTCTGGGCTTTTCTTAAATAAATTTTTCATTCTAAAGAATAACTATATATATATATATATATATATATATATATATATGTATATGTTTTTATAATGTGCTAAGAAAATGGTTATAGTAAAATATAAGTATATTGTAATAGTGTTTAAATGGATTTATATATGTATATGTAAAGTTACAAAATGGGGTTTTTCAAAAAATAAACATTAAAAATAGAAAAGTTTAAATTCTTAACTGGTTTTTGGATAACAGTGGTAGCTATTGTATAACAATGTATATAGGTTTATATAATTCATATAGAATGATTCATCCAATGTAACATTTATATTTAGTAAAATATGACCCGTATAAAAAATAAAGGACGACACCGTTTCACAATTTTAAAATTGCTACGCCTAAGTTTATGCAGCTTATATTACAAATTAATATCAATAGTCATTTCTTCATGTCGCATTTTTTAGAACATTAAAAATTAGATTTAAAAAAAAAATTTGATGACTTCCCTTCATAATTTTAGAATTGCCACGCCTCAGTTTATGCAACTTGTTGCTATTGCTAATTAATATCAATAGTCATATCTTCAAGTCGTAATTATTTTCTTCAAGTGGCCGCATTTAGAATAATAAAAATTGGATATAAAAAAAAACATTTAACCCGTATAAAAAAACAAAGGATGACTTCAGTTTCTTATTACATTGCATTTTCACAATTTTAAAATTGCTACGTCTAAGTTTATGCAACTTATTACTATTGTAAATTAATATGAACTACTATCCATTACAATACCTAGTATTTATAAAAACTGCCCGTCAAACTCTTTTGCCGAAAATTTTAACTCTAAATTAAGATTCTACAATTTAAAAGGTGATACTAAAATTTCCTTCGGATCTTTGCAAATGCAAAAAAAGACTTCAGCAAGTCATTTTAAAAATAGTACCCATTAGTAATAATTACAAATATAAGTCAGATAGGACAGACAAGCATTTAAAAGTATTAGAAAATAAAATAAAAATAATAGTATTTATACCTACTAAATATGGGTTAAGGAGCTTTAATGACTCAACAAAATACAAAATAAAGAAATGGGTGTAAATTAGAGGATTTAAGCACTTTCTTTTCTTTATGAGAAACATAAGTATATGTATATGTATAAAAAGTAAAATATATATAAATATATTTCTAACATTGTATATAATTATAATAACAAAAAAATAGGGATGTCCTTTAAGAATTTTCTTTGTAAAAAAGCAATTATTAAGTAGATGACGATGATTAAAACTATTAAAGAATAAAATTATGCATATATTCCAACAAACACTATGAATATCGTTTTGGTTTAGTTTCCTTTAAAAAAAAACAATAAAAACAACAATATAAAAACATATTAACAAAAATAATTTCATATTATTAGTGATGTTATTTCTAGATTAAATTTAAAATAACACCAAAAATTTAAAATTTTTATTTTTTTTGTTTTTGCATACTTTTAGGAAAATTTTTTTTAAATTTTAAAAGTAATGAAAGAAACTCAAAATTTAAATGTTTATTCAGTTACAAAAAAAAAATTTAAATATAAAAAATTAGCAAATGTAGCATTTTTAAGGAAATAATAAAATTTTATTACAAACGTTAATTTGTTTTAAAATGATAAAAACAAAAAATGCTTATTAAGAGATCATAATCGTTTATTAAGCAGTTAAATTGTTTAAAAAAATAAAAATTTTTATTTTTTAATTGAAAATACACTTCTTTTATTATAAAAAAATATTTAATTGGTTAATAAAATTAGTTAAGACAAATTTGAAGATCAAGTTAATTAACGGACACTATTTTTAAATGAATATAATAATTTATTTGTTCTAACATTGAAATTAGTTAATCTAGCATAACTTAATATGTAAGAGCTTATAAATTTATTTTTACATCAGTAAAGCGTTTTTTTTATGAATTTGTAATTAAATTTTTAGTATAATTTTTAGTTAAAATAAAAAATTTTAAAGACTTTAATTATGAATACTAAAATTTAAATGTTTGTTGTTTTTTCTATTTTAAGTTGTAGCATCATTGCTAAATGATTCAAATTTAACCACGTAAGCTTCCTTTAAGTACTCACATTACATTCAAATTCAACAATATTTACATTTTGATATGGATGCATGACACTTAACTGAAAATAAAAACCCGAATGAAAAAATCCTGAAAAAAAAAATCCCGAATTTTTATTCTGTAAAATATATGAATTTTATTCTGTAGAATATTCCAAAATCCCGAAAAGCAAATACCTGAAAACCAAAAATCTTGAACGCCAAAAATTAGACTACATTATATTAAATTATTTTGTTTTTAACTTTTTATTAATTTTAGGAAGAATTTCAGAGTTGAATGCAAAATTAGGGTTCCAATAATTTATTTAAATAGGGTTTGGTTCCATTATATTAAATTTCTTGTTGTTAACTTAATATTTATAAAAAAAAGTCAGGAAGGATTTCAGAGTTGGATACAATATCAGGGTTCCAATAACACGAGGTTGTTTAGCGAGGGTTTGAGGGCGTCTGCCCTTCATTCAAAAGTTAGTAGAGATTTCAGTTGGATGCAAAATCAGGAATACAGCTTTTCCAGAGGTTTATATTTGCTTTTTACTTAATATTTATGTATATTTAAGTGGTAGGATTTTTTAGAACTTCGTACACAACCTGAATAAGGTTTCGTAATTTGGGATTTTGGAACATTCAAAAACGTGAGGTTCGATTTTTTTTAATATTTTAAAAAATTCGGGATTTTGATATTTTCGGGAATTTTTTTTTCAAGATTTTAAACTATTTCGGATTTTTTTTTCATTTGGAATTTTTTTTTCAGTAAAGTGTCAAAGACCCTTTTCCTATACAATTTTCCTCTCGATTCAATGGCTGAGACTCAAACATCTTTTAAATTTTAATTAAAACCTCCTAGCATAAAAAATTTCTAAAAGTTGTAATAAATCAAAACAAGAGTAGTTTTTCATTTTATTAAAAAGAGGCTATAACTATATTTTATAAAAGCATCAAATTTAATATCAACTTAATCAATTACCATGACATAAAAAAATATGCAATTTTAATAATTCATTGCATATATGATTTTATTATAAAAGTTACATTTTTATCTTTTGAAATTGTTTACTCTTAATTTCAATGAATTTCAATCTGAAATTAAACTATTTTATGAAATATAATCGGTAACTAATAATATAATGATTGTGTTAAACTAAAAGCAGAATACTTATGTAGAAAAAGTACATATAATCACAAGCCAATTAGTTTTTTTTCTTGTATAACAGATAATGTATAGTAATTCTATACTACTACAAAATTTCATTTGCCATTTTCTTTTTTTATTAGCCTTAATCCAAAAATAATTACTATATTAAATTTTTATATATTACATTTATTTGCTTTTAATGTATTTTATATTAAATTATTTAGATTTACAATAAATGTATATATACAACTGTGTCTAAAAAACATTTTACAGAAAAGGAATTAATAAAAATCATAGGCCTAATAGATTCTTAAGTTAGTTAATCTTCTATTGTCAACTCCTGAATAAGTACTACCAAACCAAACCGAAGGGGTGAAAGTACAATTTCTAGATATGGAGATATTGAAAAAAGGCTTCGAAAATTTAAAATTTGTTATCACGTGCCTCAGAAAAACTTCTATTGTTCCTGTATAGTTTTTAAATTTTATGCTCTTAATTTAAAGCTATCATCCCTTCAATGGATCTCTAAATAGGCTAATCTAAATAAAAAGGTCAAACTTCCTTATCTTTCCAGCTTTTAAGGATAAGACAAATTTACTGTGATCCTTTACGATCCAGAAGGACATCTTTTCAAAATCTTTTCAAATATGCGATCACTTTTTTTAAGTTCCGTTAAAAGTTCAAGATTTATATATTAAAGTTAAGGAACTTAACAGTTTTTTTAAATATTTATAAATCGTAACCTAGCAACCGAAGAATTTAGCATGAATATACCTTCAACATCAACACTACATATAATTTGAAAAACTAATAATTAAATTGTAATCAAACACAAGTTCGAGGATTAACTAAATGAAATAAAAAATTTTGAACACTAAATTAAAATAATCGCCTATATTTTGCTCAATACTGTAAAATACTATAAAATAAATGTCCTTATTTTATATTTATCTTTTTTTTTTAAATTGAATGTCATTCTAATCGCACTTTAGTTTAAAAAAAAATCACACACGTAAATAAAAATCTCAATAACATGGTATAATATTATATAGCAATTGTATAAAAGAATTTTTTTAAGGATTAAAACATTTACCATCATATGGTATAATAGTTCTCTATAAATCCTTTTAAATCCCATCAAAGTACCATTATTATTTATTTGTTTTTTTTTTGTAATTTACTTTTTAACTGAATTTAAAATAAAAATTTAAAACGATAAACTAACATTTCAATATTTTAAATTATAATTTTGCGGATGGATTTTGGAATTTAACCAATTTACCAATTGGTGCTGAAAAATGAATTTTTAACACGAAATTAAAAGGAATAGAAAGTAATAAAAATACTATCGTGATTTAGATTCTAGTAGTTATTCGTGACCTTTGGTTATTTTTTAAAAATGTTATTTTATTTTATAAATTGCTTTGATTCAAAGTATTCAAAATAAGCAAATCATTTGAATTAGTAACAGTTAGACCTAGAAAATTAATTTGTCCTAGAAAAAAGACCTTTAGGAACCCATAGTCTTATTGTTAAGTAGAGTATAAGTACTTAAATATAATAAAAAGAATAAGTATTGATCTTGATTTTTTAAAAGTTATAATTAATGTTTAAATTCAATACTTGAATCTGAATTTAAAAGTGTCTTTAACATTTTATCATAACTCTATAATTGAAAATATAAAGAACTGCTAATACAAAGAATACTTCTATTAAATCTATTTGAATCAAACCCCTTTTTGAAATCACTATTAACCCTTTCAAGTAAAATAAAGGGAAAAGTAAAATTTAAAAATCTGCAATTCAAATTGTAATTAATCAACTCTACAAGTACAAAAAAATTCTTAAAGATTACTTTGCATATTCATATTTTTTGTAAAGACATGAAATTATAAATACAAATATATAAATAAATTATTATCAGTTATCCTAATAGTAGTATTTTATACTGTAAAATATGTTCTTGATATAAAAAAAGAATAAAACCCACCTATAAGTATGCAATTTTCGTATTTTCAAATATTCTAAAAAAAAGGAATGTCATTTATAATATAAATAAATAAATAATATAATTATATGCAAGAATTTTTTCAAGGACTTTGGTAGTCTTAAATAGTTCAGTTTATTGTTTTTTTATTTTCAATTCCTTTAAATAAAATAAAAAATAAAAATAACCTATAAGTATGCAATTTTTATATTTTCAAATAACCTGAAAAAATAGAATGATACTTATAATATAAATAAATAAATAATAAAATTAAATGCAAGAATATTTTTAAGGATTTTGGTAGCTTTAAATAGTTTAGGATATTGCTTCTTGAGCATTAATCTCATAGGCTAAAATCTTGCACGGTTTACAATCATATTTGAATAAAATAATCACATGACATATTCATTTTAAACATTAAAAAATTTGAATAGTTTTGCATTATTCTATTTCGCTATAATTCGTTAAGGCAAAAAGCGACTAAAATTTAAAAAACTTTCGTTATCTAACTAATACATGAAAAAATTAATTTATCTAATAATTCAGAAGCCTGTATGATATTTTTTAAAATTCTTAGTTTACAACAATTTGTAACTGACAGACAAACAAATAAATAAAAAATGAATATTAATTATATTCATTTAATAATAAAGCATTAAATTAACATAACAAAGGATTGCATTTATTGTAGTGTTAAATGAATTTCAAGTATTTTTTTAGGAATTTCCTTCAAGAAGTGTTAAAGTTTATTTCCATTTCTTTCAGTTTATTTTAATAAATTTAATTTATTTCAAAAACTGTATTGAGTTAAAAAAAAATTACAATAAAGTAAGTGTGAAAGATATGAATTTGATTATTTTAAATATTTTTTTCTGAAATTTAAAAATCAAATGTGTCATTGTTTATTTCTTAGTCAATTTAAAACTTGGAATGGTGATAGAACAATTTCAATTCGGATTCTGGAAATTTTTTATAAAAATATGAAGATATGACTGTAATCCGTTAGAAAATATAATTCAAATTTAAGGTTTCATTTTCCACTTAAGAGTCCATCCTTGCTATCAGAAAAAAAATAGATAGCTGAAAAAAAGAACTATGATTCAAACGGTCATGCTATGTTACAGTTATGTTAGCAAACAATTTATGCACCTTAATGTTATTTTTAAGAATGTCGAGATGTACTTGCGTTTAATATACTAACTTTCAGAGCTGGCGTTTTTCAAATACCAGTACAAGTCAAGTACCAGTTCTGAAATTGAAAAATATTTAAGTATTGTACTGAAAAAAATACAAGTACCAACTAGGTCATTACCATAAAAGTCCTGATCAGTTCTTAACCAGTACAACCAGTATTACTATAAGTACTTATCAGTGCTACCAGTATTTAACAGTACTACCAGTATCAATCCTGGTACCCTTAATTGCTTTACTTTAACTGAACAATTATGATAAGCCGCAGGATATCCATAAAATAAAAAAAGCAATAAAAAAATCTCACACTAAGAATAGAGAGAAACTTAAAGTTACAGAATGTCAATATAAGATACAATGTTTGGAATGAAACCATATTAAATTTATACATTTACTTAAATTGTTATTTGTTTTTTTTATTATAAATTAAAATATTTTTACATAAAACATAAATGTCTTTTAAATTAAATTTTTTTATCTATACAACATTAACTTAAAAAACAAGTTTTATTACAATATAAATCGTTTAACTTAAAAAAAAGAACATAAGTATCTACATATTTTCTAAAAAATTTATTAGAATTCTATTAAAAAATTCTAATAAATTAATCCAGTAAAAAATATTAAGTAAATTGTATTATTAAAAGTTCAAGTACTATAACAAATATTTTATGATAAATTAGTGCCTTTCATATACTTGTACTTATAATATAATTTCATTTGTTGGCAATTTCCGAACCCAATATAGGAATGAAGCTCATTAATTTTTAATGGATTTTTGCAATTACATACAAAAGAAATTCCCTACATCCTATTCTCTATACAACTAACAAAAAAACAAAAGTATTTCATATTTTTAAAATATGTTCCAAACATACAAGAGTACTAAAGATTTAGGAATCATTTGAAATTATATCTAGGATTTAATCCTGTTATATATACAGGGTGGCACAAAACAACCGATATGGTTTAAATGTTTAATAACTTTTCTATTTAATGGTTAATTAATATTATTATTCTTTTGTTATACATTATATTAATGGGGAATACTTTTAGCTTAAGTACGAAAATTATATCCCGCAAGGGGTGACCATTTTCGGCTTCGCACATTCGTGCTTTTTCCAGTACATTTTCCATAACTTTTCGTAATTTTTGATCGCTGTTGTGTTGTGTACTGTTCCATTTCCAATTCCCCAAGTTTTCTTCACAAAATTCTGAAATAAAAATAAAAAATATAAATAAATTTAAAAATTTATTAACCATTCAAATCATATCGGTCGTTTTGCGCCTCCCTGTATGTAGAAAGGTCTTAGATTTTTTATATTTTGCATAACTTTTCGAAATTTTTTGATCGCTGTTGTGTTGTGTACTGTCCCACTTTCAATTCCCCAAGTTTTCTTCACAAAATTCTGAAATAAAAATAAAAAATATAAATAAATTTAAAAAGTTATTAAACATTCAAGCCATATCGGTCGTTTTGCGCCACCCTGTATATATTGTCACTTAAATATTTGATTTCCTTTTTTTCATAATAGATTTATTTTACTTTTATGACTGGATAATATAAATTAAAAAAAGAAAGAAAGGCATTAATTTTTTTATCTAAATCGAAATTATTAAATCTAATCCTAACTATAAATAATTTTTTTAATGTTCAAATATTTTCCATTTTTTTGTATTAAAAAAGATTTCTAAATTTTTTGTATAAAAAAAATTTGGTGTAATTTTAAACATACAATAATTGAAAAAATATGAATGAAATATAGGTAATAGTTCTTTTAAAATTGCCCCTAACTGCTCCCTATATTTGAAGTTGCCCTATATAATTTCAGGCATTCAACCTCAAAAAATTAAGATTCAATAATTCTATGGACATTTCTCTTAAAGTACTGTTATAATATATACATTTCATTTATTCGGTGGAATCTTTTTGATCCGCTAATCAATTGCTAAGCAGCTTCAGAGTTGTGGACCTATAACTCGAATTCCAAAAAAAATTCTATTTTTGCTTTTATTGTTTTACTGTATTCCATGGTAGGTGGGTCTTACATTTATCCTCTAGTTACAGTTATTATACTAATTACACTTATTCGATATGGTTTTATGGCATTGTAAACACATTCAAAATCGTAATACCGCGTTTGAAACGCCATACATTTAAGGAAATTTTCAAAAAATTATGAAAAAAATGTGGCTATACAGGTTTACTCTGTCCGCCCTTCCGTGTGTTTACAAAACTTTTAAAACGTTTGAAATAAAATAAATTTAACTACGGGTTAGGTATAACCAATTAATATCATGGAAGAACTTTTTTCTATAGTCCTGAACTGTTACGGAGCTACAGCTCCCACAAGCCCTAATCTCATTTGTTATATCAAAAGTTCTATAAGGAACATTTTTATTTGGGAAAACTTAAATTTTGCTATTTTGTAAGCTTTAAAAATATGTGTACCAAAAATGTAGAGTTGCCATATGGTAATTGAATTTACTGTTATACGAAATTCAATTTTTGAAAAATATATGTAACACAAATGAATAGAGTTGCCATACGATACTTTAATTTACCGTTAAACGAAACTTAATTTTTGTTAAATTCTATACCTCTTTGTTCTCCATTTTTTATGTAAGTTTTAATAGCACTTTCTTAAAATATTATATCAAATCTGAAATTTAAGTCTGATGATGTCTTCTATACCTTCTACTGACTATAGTTTCATCCGTTATCAATATTGTTATAAAAATCTGTAAAGTTAATCTGTAAATCAAAATTTTGTAGAATATTCGTTTATATGATTAACTTTTAAAATTCGATTTGGGTTTTTTGTCCTTTATTGTACAGTTATCATTGTAAATCTACATACATATATATTAATACTAAAAAAAGACTATTTAAATTCAATACATATATCCCCTCATATCAAACCAATAAGAAACCAAAGAAATATAAAAAAAAGTGTAAAAAACAAAAATATATAACTGTATTTTTATTTTTTTTTTTTCTTAAATGTATATATATATATATATTTATACCTTAAGGTTACATCCTTGACAATAATTCTTTTTTATTATGTGTGTCTGTTATACTTGCCTGCCTATACATTATATTGATATTAATCTAAGGATACATATTAGAATCTAAAACATTTTTAAAGTATCTATAGATATTTATTTGAAATATATAAAAATATACATGTATATATATATTTCAGTAATATCCGCATATTAAAAATAAAAAATTTCAATATTCTTCAAATTCATGTCATTTTTAACTGGAGGTCAAGGCTTTAAAATAATTTTTTTTTTCTACATTACATCAGAACATAAAAAAAACAGAAAGAATTTCATATATATATATATATAAATATATGTTTAGATCACATATAAAAATGACATCTCACATTTGAAATCATTATGATGATACTGAAAATACTTTTGTTGTTATCTGTCATCTGACATTCATTTTTCTTTTTCAATTTCCTTTTTAAGGACGACATTCAATTTATTGATGTAATCAAATTCTTTCCTTTCCTTTTTCATTTTTTATTTTTATTTTATATAGCCTTAAAAGAAATACATATACATATTTTTGTGTCACTATATATACATGAATATGCATGTATGTACATTAAAAAAAAAAATAAAAAACAAAAAATCTTCAAAAGAAAGTAATTACAAAAAGGATAACTGACAAAATAAGAAAGAAATAACACAGAAAAATAAAGGATATTAGGATACAAGCAACAATATTATTAAATTACTATTTTAAATTGTGTTTGTACATTTGAATGTGTTGGTGTTACAATTTTGAATAGATTTTGTATAAATTCTAATAAATACATTTTGATATTCCAAATCAATGAATTTAACATACATAATCAATTTTTCTAAAAAAATCATCTTTTTTTATTGCAGGTTCATCAATTGAAAGACTCTGTGAAATAACAGCAACAGATCCGTTAGGTTATCCACCACCGGATGGTCCATTAGCAGATCGTAGTGCAATGATACGTGCTGCAAGAGCTTTATTAAGTTCTGTAACACGTGTATTATTATTAGCTGATATTGTTGTCGTAAAACAATTATTATTGGCTAAAGATAAAGTCGCAAAATCATTAGGCAGATTAGAATCTGTGGCTAATTTTACTGAATTTGTTAAAGCATTTTCTGTATTTGGTGCAGAAATGGTTGAATTAGCCCATGTAACTGGTGATCGACAAAATGATTTAAAAGATGAAAGAAGACGAGCTCAAATGGCTGCTGCAAGACAAGTTCTCGAACGTTCAACAATGATGTTGTTAACGTCATCGAAAACTTGTCTTCGGCATTCGGAATGTAGCTCAGCTAGAGAAAATCGTGATACAGTATTTTGCCAAATGAGACGTGCCATGGATCTAATACATTATGTTGTTAAAGATGGTGTTTTAGAATCATCGTCCGCGGAACGTTTATCACCACGTGGCCAAATTATAACAGACTGGGATGCAGAACGAGCAACCGTATATACAACATTACGTAATTTTACCCGTTTAGTTGAAATGTATAGACCACGTTATAATAATTGGCCTCCACCACCACAACAACAATTAGTAGCTCCACAAACATTATCACCCCCAATTGTTGGTCCCACTACAATTCAACCACCAAGTAATAATGCCAATATTGTTACTGCTAGCCCAAAAACATTGACAATAGCTACTCCGAAAGACATATCAAATGGAAACGATAGACGTGGTGATTGTAGATTGCCACCAGTAGATGAAAGAGCTGAACGATCTGAAAGAAGTGAAAGAAGTGAAAGAAATGATAGAAATGATAGAAATGAACGAAATGAAAGAGCTGAAAGAACTGAACGAACTGAAAGAACTGAAAGAACTGATAGAACTGAGAGAACTGAGAGAGCTGAAAGGGCTGAAAGGGCAGAACGAAATGAAAGGAATGAGAGAAATGAAAGAATTGAAAGAAATGAAAGAAACGAAAGAAATGATAGAAATGAAAGAAATGAAAGAAACGACAGAAATGATAGAAATGAAAGAACTGAAAGAAGTCGTAGCGGTGGTCCTGAATATATTAATACCAGAAGAGAAATTATGCGTAGTAATAGTGTACGTGATCGACATATCGTAAGTGGTGCTGATCTACATAAAACAAATTCAGTAACTGGTGGTTGTGGTAGCGGTGGTAGCGTTGGTGGTGGTAGTAGTGCACGTTCCTATATGAGTTTAGATCGTGATATACCAAGTCATCGGATTGAACCAATCAATCATGAAATGTCAGTATTAAATGCGGAATCCCGCGAACATCTTATGATCGCCTTAGATAAGGTTGTGGAAAAAACACAAGACTTTACCGATTCGGCCTATACAAGTCATGAAAATCGTGAAAATATTCTTTTATTATGTGATCGATGTCGACTTGAACTGAATCAATGCCTACGTTTAGCAGTTGGTGCAGAACCATATTCAACTCCATCTTATGATTTGGATGCAGCTATTGATTGTGTTATTGCAGCTGCTCATGATTTATCACAGCAATTAGCAATATCAGTAGCTGATCAATTACATGAATTAAATCATGTTATTAAACTAGGCATCGATTTAGCGAGTAGTTTTCGTATAATAGCATTAAATCAAGAATTGGATCGACTGCAAGAAAAGGCTGACCGTTTTCATGATTATATCGATCACATATTAGAAGTATGTAAACTTTTAAGGCATATTGCTTTAACTGAAACATTACAAGTACAAGCCAAATTTGCTGAAATTAATTTACGAATTTATGGACCGCAAGTAATAACAGCTGCAAGAGTATTAGCTACATATCCATCAAGTAAAATTTCAAAAGAAAATCTTGAAGTATTTGTTGATATGTGGCAATGGTTAGCTAGTGATGTTACCTCATTATCAAAAGAAATCATCGAATTAGCGCAAAATCAAGCTAAACCCGATCGTTTAGAATATTTAAGTTTACCAAGACCAGGGGTAAGTATTTTAAGGGGGTAGTTTTTTTTAATAAAAAATATTTTTTAATAATTTTCATTTTTAAATTAGAAACATGGTACAACATCCAAACCATTAAAACCAGCAAGATTAGATCAAGAAGAACAAGAAAAAATTGCTAAAAGTGGATTAGAAATGAAAATGCTAACAAATGAAATGGATGCTGAAACCGAAAAATGGAATGGTGAATCTGAAGAAAATAATGATATTGTTAAACGTGCCAAAAATATGTCAGCAATGGCATTTTCAATGTATCAATTTACAAAAGGTGAAGGTACATTACGTACAACACAAGATTTATTCACACAAGCGGAATATTTTGCCGAAGAAGCCAATAGACTTTATAAAGTTGTTAGACAATTTTCATATCAGGTATAATACATTTCCATAATCTTCCGTAATTTTTTTAAAAATTAATTTCAACACTTTCAATCTGTGGATACCATTTTTATACCCATATGACTATAAGTCAAAAGGGTATACTAAATTTGTCATTATGTTTTTGACGAGATATTCTGATCCTATCAAAGGTATTGATAGGATCAGAATGGAAAAGTAAATCGATCTAGTGTCCGTCCGTCTGTCCCAACGATAACTCAAAAAATAAAGAAGCCCGGATTTTGAAATTGGGGTAGTGCAGTTGGTTCGAGTAATTGTCATACAACTTCTTTTTTTATATGAGCATTACTCTATACCTATTGAAGCTGAGTATTTTATTTGAGCATCACGTCTGAATAAAATAAAGTTGGTGTAGTTGAAGAGGTGCCTTTCAACTTAAATTTTCTTTTGTTCATAACAGAAAGCGTAATAAGTTGTGTTTTGAAAATTTTGCCAAAAGTAATTAACCAGATGATATAATGTCTATATTACGGTCATACGGATATCCCAGAGCAGACAAAGTCTACTCTACTACACTCTTCCTCGTTATTAATATGATATAAAATAAATATAATTTTTTTCATATTTTAATTAGGTTCCTGCTGGTGATAATAAAAAAGATCTTTTGGAACAATTAGATAGAGTACCAACTTATGTTCAAAGTTTACAATTTACCGTTAAAGATCATACAGTTGGTAAAGCGGCAACGTTTGTTAAAGTTGATCATGTTATTAAAGAAATTAAAACTTTAATGAATAGTATTAATAAAGTAGTAACAACATGCTTTGAATGTGCCAATAAGGTAAGTTTTCAATTTTCTGCCATAGAATAAAATGTAAAAAATTAAATTTAAATAAAAAAAAACAATTAAATAAAAAATAAAATTAAAATTAAAAAAAAAAAATTTATAAGAACAAAAACTTGTATGTACAGAAAAAAAAATTAATAAATTAAAAAAAAAAAATTAAAATAATAAAAAAAAACTATGTGAGCCTAGTTTGATATATCCATTTTTTTTTTTATTAAATTTTTATTTATTGTCAATGTCAAATTATATTTTGTAAAAAATTTATTATTCTCCTCTTTTAATTTATTAATTTCTTCTTTTCTTTTTTTAAAAAATTTTAATTGGCTTATTTTTTTCATTGTTATATTTGTAAATAATTTTAATTAAATGTCATTTCAATTTTAATAATTTTAATTATTTTATTTTTTTTGTTTCTATAATTGTTAATATTATTAGTAATAGATAAAGAGTTAAGAACATTTAATTTTTAAACTAATTTTTGTAAATTTTAAACTGTGAATCCGGTTCTTCGACATTATCATGAGAATGAGGAAATAACAAAACCTCAGTTATAGGGACCCAAAGTTATAGGATCCCAAATAGACTGCAATTCAATAATTTTAAAATCAAATCCGACATTTTTCTTAAATCTTAAAGTAAAATTTAAAAACCAGTTGCTGAATTTATTCTTCTGAAAATATTTAATTATCAGCATATACAGGATGGCACATTAGTAACTTGATGATTTATTTAATGAATAAACTTTTTCTTTCTGATATTCATAAACTTTGGCATTTATTAAAAATTAGATTATATTATCTTGGCTATTCAATTATCTTGGCTATTGGTCTTAAGCTGTTGGATAGTTCTTGGCTTATTGGAATATACCTTGCCATTTAGGTAGCATAGGTAAGAATAAAATCGGGAGAACGCGGTGGCCAGTTAAAATCAGAAAAATGTGATTTTATTTGACCGGCAAAAATTTCACGTAATAGAGCCATAATGGGACGAACTGTTTGAGTTGTTAATCCATCTTGTTGGAACCTCAATTTTGAATTATTGTCTACCTATGTCCTTTTGATGGCCCCGTTTAGAATTCACAATAACCCTCAACTTGTTCATCATGTTCGAAAAATATGTTCCAATGATCCTTTCAGAATCCTTTATTCCAAACCATACTGTGGATCTAAATGGGTGCACGTGATGTTCGTCAATTATTCTTGAATTATAGGTGCCCCATATTTTGCAATTTTGTTTATTCACTTGACCATTGAGGTGAAAATGGATTAATTGGAAAATGGATGGATTAATCAAAAAATATAATTAAATCATAACCTTACTCATGCACCATCCTTTTATAAAGTTGTTAAATTTATTATATTGAAATATAATGAAATATACAACTATGTGATATAATTCAATAAAAGTTTCAACTGGCTCCAAATCTATTAAATATTGGTTTCGTTTTATACCGAAACATTTTTGAACATAATTATAGCTGATTTCAGATATCTTAGCAAAATGTTTTAATTTAAAAATTCAATTGAAATTTAAAATGAAAAGACAAATAATTTACTTTCATGAATTATATTATTCTATTTATTGGATTAAAATCTCTTCAATATATTGCTATTAAATAATAAATTAGATAAAATTTTTAAAAATTATTAAATTTATTTAAATGACAAAATTTATTTAAAAACTCTTTATCTATTTAAATACATACTGAAAAAGTGTATAAAATATTTTATTTTTTTTATAAAATTAGAATTAAAATAAAACAAATAGAATAAATAAAATAAATTTTATTTTTTTTAATAATTTAAAATAGAATTAAAAATAATTGACTATAAATTATTTTTTTTTTAATAAGAGTGATTAAAAAAGTTATATTCAATGTATTTTTTATGATATATTTATTGAAATTTAATGCATAAATCATAAGTCATCCAAATTTTATTTTTAAATAATTATTACACTTTTTCAATATAAACTAATTAATTCTCTAAAATTGAAATATTATTATTAAATTTTTATATTATATGTATATGGTAGATTTTATATTAATTAGTGAATCATATTTAAATTATTTATTAAAAAAAAAATTTTAAATAATTTTAAATTTTGAAGCAAAAGAAAACTTAACACACATTATTTAAATAGACATAATATAAAGTCAAAAAACTATAGTTCAAAGATTCCGCCTAAACTTATGCAATAATTCTATAAAAATTCAAGTTTTTTCAATTAAACTTATTTAGGAGTGTTATGTCTTCCAAACAAGTTAAGGTTAAAAAAATTTGAGAACTTGAAGTAGTGTGAGTCTGTTAAGAAAACTATTTAGCATGCCTTTTTTTAAAAACATGCAAATGGAGCTCCGACTTTATATTTTAACACGTGTTAACGGTTTTCCTTAATTAAAAAGAGCTTCTTTAAAATTAACAAGTGATGAAAAAAAACCAAGGGTTTTTAAAAAAGCACATTTTCAAAATTATATTGTATTACATACTGAGTTTAACTTTGGAAATATTTACTTGGAAATAGTTACTACTGACTACTGACTTATAAAATTTACTGCTAACATTAAATTTTTTATTTAAAAGTTGTTATAGCCCTTCAATGGGAAAGGTTGCCAAATTTCTCCAGAGTCTACCTTCAACTCCCCCCCCCCCCTCATCATCTAATTTTTTAGGTTCTAGGAATTAAATTCTGAATTACACAAAAATTTGGAATTTCACTTAGAATTTTATTATCTAAGCAAAAATGGGTAAAACTGAGAGACACTTTCTTCAATTTAAGGAACCCGTTTTAAATTTAAGAAAAACCTTTAACATATGTTAAAATATAATGTTGGACCTTTAAATTTTGTATATTAATAAAAAAAAAATTGGACAGGTATTCAAGTTACAGGTGTTTAAAAATAGCATAATTTCAATTTTCGGGCCCTTATAGCTCCTAAACAGGGGGCTTGACAAAAAAATTTTGTTAACTGACTCCTACTATTTTTTTAGGATCTAACTTCTCCCAAAATTTCAAGATCCTAGCTTGAACCGTTTAGAAGATATGTGGGGCTAAAAATTTTGCAAAAATTGAGTTTTATATAATGGTGAATTTTAGTACCGTATGGTAACCCTATACATTTAAGCGACATATTTTTGTAAAGTCTATAAAAGCAGCTCTCTAATACCGTTTTTCGATTGAAAATAAACCTAACAGAACCCTTGTTATATCAATTTAAATATAGGGCTTTTTTGGAATTTTCAGGGGCTGTAACTTCGTCACCCTTCAAAATTAAGAAAAACCTTTGGCACATGTTGAAACATAATTATAGGGCTTTGAATTTTGTCTATCACTAAAAAAAAATTTGGACAGGTATTCAAGTTACAGAGGTTTAAAAATACCAAAATTTCAATTTTCGAGCCCTTATAGCTCCTAAATAGGGGGCTTGACAAAAAAATTTTGTTAACTGACTCCTACTATTTTCTTAGCATCTAACTTCTCCCAAAATTTAAAGACCCTAGCTTGAACCGTTTAGAAGATATGTGTGGCCAAAAATTTTGCGAAAATAGAGTTTTGCGTAATGTTAAATTTTAGTACCGTATGGCAACCCTAAACATTTGGCTTGTAAAAATTTATAAAGTTTATGAAACCAGCTATCATTTGCAGTTTTCAGATTGAAAATATATGTAACAGAACTCTTGTTATAACAATTTAAATATAGGGCTTTTTCCAACTTTGGGGGGCTGTAGCCCCGTAACAGGTGGAGCTACAGAAAAAAATTCTTCTACGAAATTATTTTTTTTGCAAAAACTACCCATGGTTAAAATTTCTTTTCTCTATTTCAAACGGTGTAAAAGTTTTTGTAAACATACGGACGGACGGACGGACGGACGGACAGAGTGAAGCTATATAGGCACATTTTTACAAAATTTTTTGAAAATGTGCTAAAAAATATGTCTCATTAATTTTTCTTATATAATAAGTTTCTAACAAAAGTTCTAAAGAAGTTAGGACGTCGGTTTTTCAATCGAAGGATTTTGGGTTCAAATTCAGGTTGGATAATATCCAATAAAAAAAATATAGTGTATATTACAACAATTTAATAAGAATTCCAAATACCACATAGGCAAAGGACTATTATAATATCAGGCAATATTTACTATTGTCTGGTACTTCAAATAAAAACATAAATAATTTATAAAAATTATTATGAAGTTTTTTTCAATAAACTCTTTTATCAACATCCAAATCTTTGTTCCATACATTAATTAATTTTAAAAATGTGCTATTTTAAAAATCCTTGGTCCGCTTTTCACTAATTGTTAATTTGCCAAACTAAAAAAAATTTAATCGAAACACGTGGTTTAATTTAAAATTTATGATATAATATAAATTAAAAAAAATTAATAAATATTTCAATATGATACGTTAATTAATAAAATAATTATTAATATAAACAATAAAATTCACTAAATTAAAAAAAAAAAACAATATAAATAAAATTAATCTTTTTTTTAAATTATAATAAATCAGAATAAAAATACAAAAATATTTATTTAAAATTTATTGTATTTTTTTAGTACTAAGTTTAGAATATTTTTTTTGTTTTTTTTTTTTTTTTAAATAATAATAATTTTAATCTGATTATGTAGTTAATTTTAATAAAATTATTAATTAAAACTTAATTTCTCCCTTATAAAATAAATTCATATATACTTATATAATAATAATGTTTCTTTTTCTTTGTTTTAATTCAATGTGTGTGTAAAAAGTAATTAATTAATATTTAATTATTTAATTATATAAATTTTACAAATTATAACTTTTTAAACTAAAAAAAAAAAAAACAAAAACAAACAAAAAAATCATTTTAAGAAGAAAAAATTAAGTACAAAAAAAAAAAATTATTAATAAAAAAAAAAAATATAATAAATAATGTTGTCATTAATTTAATTTCTAATTAATTTGTTTTTTTTCTTTAAAATTTTTTTATATATAGCTTCTTTTACCCTGTACTCCCCCGCCCCCACCCCCTCTTTTTAAACTTTCATATTAATTTAATAATAATTTTATTTCATATATATCTTTCAATACCTTCTACACACTTACACAATTTTTTTTAAATATTTGTATTATGGTGTATTGTCTTGTATTTCATATTATTTTTAATTAAATATATATATAAGATTCTTCGTAAATTAAAATTAAATTTTTGATAATTTTAATATACAAAAAAAAAATAAAATTTTTTTTAAAATTATAGAATTAAAATTTTTTATTTAATAAAACGTAGAATCTTATAAATCTTTTATAAATTCCTTATATACGAGTATATAACACATAAATAACACACAATATTTTGAAAAAAAAAACCTTTTTTAACACACTTTTGCAAATGCATTTGTCCTGAAGAATGTTTTAATTTACCCCTGTATATGCATCGTTTTTATATAGAATAAGTTTTGATAAGAAAATGACCAGTCAAATTGCATGTTTTCTAACAGCCTGATCCAAATAAGGATGTATGATATACGAATTATAAGACGTGTCATTATACGTCTACATCTTCCAAAATAAGATGCTCGGAATATCGTTCGTTCTTATTTAGGTTGGGTAATAATTAAATAAATTAAAATTATAATGCGTTAATCATTATTTTAAAAAATATTATAAAACAACCACTTGTCATTATATTATTAAAAAATTTTAAACTTAATTCAGACATGCCGGATAATAAAAAAAAAAGCTACGAAGTTTTTATATAAGAAACGAATAATAGCTGAAACCTACAACATATTAAAAAAATTTTTCAAAAATTGAATTATTTTTTTATTCTATTCTTTTTTTTGGTTTTTATTATTAATTAATAATTTTTTAATTTATTTTATACATTATTCTTGAAGAATACCTACTTCTCTAACTACAGTGTGACGAAAAACGACCGATAATAACTTTTTTATTTAATGGTTAATTATTACTATTATTTTTTTGTTATACAGTATATTAATGGGGAATATTTTTAGCTTAAGTATGAAAAATTATAGCCCGCAAGTGGTGACCATTTTCGGGTTTGCACATTCGTGCTCTTTCCAGTACATTTTCCATAACTTTTGATGATGAACAGTTCTTGGATTCTCCGTAGCCTATATCCTGCAATTTTGCTTGTTTCAGAAACCATTCAATTGGAAAGGGGCTTCATCGCTCATTATCAAATTAAAATTTCAAAATTAAATTCAACATTAGATTTTCAAAATAAAATTAAACAATTGTTGATTGCAGTTCTGTTGTGTACTGTTCCATTTCCAATTACCCCAAGTTTTTTTCACAAAATTCTGAAATAAAAATAAAAATATAAAAAAAATTTAAACAGTTATTAAACATTCAAACCATATCGGTCGTTTTGCGTCACCCTGTACTATATAAATACTTATTAAATAAATGTTGGTCAAAATTTTTTTTAAAAAAATTAATGATTACTTTTTTTAAAATCAATTCATAATTTTTAAAATAACAATTAATAACTTACCTCGTAAATTATTAAAATATTTTAAAAATCAGTGCGATCTTCTCAATCTTTTCTTATTTTAATACAAAATATTATAAATATATTTATTAAAAATTTACAATTGTGAAAAATATTAAAACATATTTTGAAAATTGGTTCGTATTATGTTTATATGGTTCGTATGGTATGCTTTTTATATTTAACACAATTAAAATATTTAATATAAGTATTTCTTGTATTAATTAAAACTATTAACCTGAGAAAAAATTTATTTATTTATATTAATATTTTTAATCATTTAATAAATAAATTTAAAACTTAATATTTTAATATAATCAAGAATTTTAAAAATTTTTATTTATATTATTTTTATACATATTCTTTCTTATACTTTCCTCTTTTATTAAATTTTTATTTAAATTATTTTGTTACATTATTTTATTTTAATTTATTTTGTTTTGTTTTTCATAATTTTAGTACAAATTATGTCTTCCACAACAAATGAAATATAGTAAATTAAAGGCGAAAATAAAAACAAAGAGTACATCATAATTTTATATTAAATTAATTAAATTCAATAATTCGTATAATATTATATTTAAATAAAATAAAAACGCTATCAAATTGATATTATAAATATTGCTATGTAACTAAATATTATAAAAAATAATTTATCAACGAAAAACATAAAAAAATATAGTAGAAATATCAACAACATAATAATACGTAAGATTAAACATAATTACAAAATATAATTTATATATTATGTGTTTTTAATTAATCCATATTGGATATTAACACTTAATAATAAATAAATAAATACTAATTTTTTTATTAAATATTTTATATATTACTAATAATTTTATAAATATATTTATTATATATATTAATTTTATAAATTAAAAAATATATTATATATACTACTAATTGAAATCATTAAAATTATATTTAATTAATAGTAAATTAATATAATTAATTAAATTAATAAAATTTATTAAATTCGATATAAACTACTTCTAACATAAAATAATTAATATATAATATTACTATAAATTTACAAAATTTATATTTAAAGGGTTATTTAAAATTATAATAAGTTAATATAGGAATTTTATAACTTAACTATTACTAATATTAATTAATTAAATAATTTTTGTAATAAATTGATATAACAAAAAAATAAATGAATTAAAAATTTAAATCTTTAATATTAATATAATCAAAAAACTTTCGAATGTGATAATATTACCTCATAATATTTATATTATATTTTTATATTCAATATTAATAAATTAAAAAATGATTTAAAAAAGATTTTTTATAAAAATGAGATTTATTAAACTTTATATTAATTTATATTAATTAATTAATTGAACTTATTAACATTAAAAAGTTAACATTAATAACATGCTAATTTTTATATATAAATAATAATATAATTAAATTAATTATCTAACAAATGTGACTGACAAGAACTGATTTACAATAAACTGTAATTATTCTGGACTAAATAAATTAAGTAATTAAGAAAAATTTCATTTACTTTTAAATTTTGTTATAATAATTATTATTTATATTTTAATAATAAACTTTCACTTGCGCTGTAATAATTAAATAAATAAATAAAAAATTAAATATATTTAAAATAAATAAATAAATAAAATTTAATATTAATTGATATTTAAAATTATATCAATATAATATAAATAAAACATTCGGTTAAAGATTACAATGAGATAAATAATTTAATAAAACATTAATATGGCTTCTTCCTAAAAGTTTTTTAGAAGCTCTAAAATCTATTTTTTTTAAAAAAAACGACTTCAAATGGTTATAGGTTACAATTTAGGCAAATCATTTACGAAAACAATATCATAAACATCATATAACAACACAACTCAATATTGCAGCTAACATAGCTTGAATTTTGTTATTACATTTTTACATTATAGCCTATTTACAATGACGCTCTCGTTTCACTCCCGTTACGCAGTCAAGACAGAAGTGTCCAAAATGAAATGAACAGGACTGCGTTTTTTGACATTGTTTTGTTTACAAATTTCATGAATTAAAATATTCAATAGTTCAAAGTTTATTGTATAGCTATTTTGAATAATAGTTTGATATTATTTAACCTAGATACAAAAAAAATTAATAATTTTACTAATTTTTGATTCTGACAATATGTTTTTTTATTTTTCAATAAAAAATAATTTTCAAAGTTCAATTATTTGACATTTGAATACGTAGAGCGATAAAGTTAAACAACTTTTTTAATAACTGCGTAATGGCTGCGTCAGGGCTGTTTCTATTGTAAACATTTTTATATAATTCGTGTAAAGAGCGAAACTAGAGCGTTCATTGTAGATAGGCTATTACAAAAACTAAACTACAAATTTCTATTTTAATAAATAAACCTATATATAAATGTTCATATGTTTATAAGATTTTCGTTTCAGCTTTTGATGTTGTTTGTAAAAACTTTTTAAATACATAAATTATTTATTTTTTTAAAATATATTTTATTTGTATTTATTTTTTTTAATAAACTAAACTTAATCTATCTATTTTCTAATCATTTGTTTTTTTTTTTTTATTTTATTTTTCTTTTACTATAATGTTTGAAATTATTTAAAAAAAAAAAAATTTTACATAATTAATAAAATTAAAATAAATTAATTTGTAAATAGGTAAAATTTAAAAATGAAAAATGTGTTGTGTTGAATAAACCAAATAATTATCTCTATGATTTAAATATTTGTAAAAGGGTAAGGAAAAACGTTTTGTTTTTAAATTTTTATTTGGTTGGTTAAATAAAATATTTAAATTAAAAAAAAAAAAAAAAATTTTATATGAAATAGAACGCAAATGCTAAAATTATTAATTAACAAACGCTCAGCCATTATTTTATATTGTTATTAAATTTAATTTGTTTTTAGTTTATAATTCAATTTTTTTTTTTTTAAATTAGAAAATCTAGATATTAAAAAATATTTATTTTAAATATATATATACATAGTATTTTATATAATATATAGTAAAATAAAAAAAAACAGCCACAAAAACAACAAATAATTCGAAAAAAAAAACAAAAAAATTTTTAAAATTTTTAAATTTGCCAACATTTTATTTTTAATTTACATATTTATTTTGAACTCTATATTATATTTTAATTTAAATTTTAGTAATTGGTTTACTATATAGTTTAATCAAAAATAGTTTTCTATAGTTTATATCTAAACATTTTAATAATCATTTATTTATATAAATTTATTTATTTTTAATTTCATTTAAATGTTTTAACATTTTTTTGCTATACATTACATTTTTTTTTTTTTAAATAGAAAATTGAATATCGATTTATTTATATTTTTATATTTTTAATTATATATAATTAAAAAAAAAAAGAAAATTATTATTTACTTTCTTTATTAAAATATTAATTCGAAATTATAAAAGGAAAAAAACTTTAACAACTGTCACTTTTAAATTCAATAAATTAATCAATCTAAATGTCAATTTTAAAATGACATAACAATAATGAAATAAAATAAAAGTTTGAGTTGCCGTTTCTTTTCAATTTTTCAATGTTTTCCCAAAAGTGTTTTGTTTAAATCGTAATTTTTTTTAGTAAAATAAAAAAATTATTTGAAGAAATTAAATGGGAAATTTTTAATATGGGTATCCTTGAAATTCAAGAATGCCATTAATTGAGTGAATTATTCATTGTGAGTGATTAAATTCAAAAGTTTAACAGAAAGGATGTAAAAACAATAAATTTTTTATTTGACATTCATTATTAAAATGAACTGCTTTTATGTTCAATGTATAAGATTTTTGTTAGTGATATTTCCTTAATTTTATCAAATAAAGTAAACCGAGTATCAAATTTCAAATGAAAATTTACAAGTTGTACCAGCAATGTTACAAGATCGTAGATTACTGAAAAGTATGCTTAAAAGTATACTGTTCATGTCCTTCATAATTGAAAATTATGGTTGTTTAAAATTTAAGTTGTCTTAATTTATGAACAAAACAAAATCAAATTTTAAAGTTTTAACTCAAATACTCATTCAAAGTTTGTTTGATGATTTAACGGATACGATATGAACCTACTAATTTCAATTAGAGCGTACGAGTACATTTCATTTACATATACTATAAAAATAATTAAAGAGAAAGGTAAAAATAATAATTTTCTAATATATTGTATTATTCCATTTATATGTAAATTTAATATTAATATAGATATTAATAATCAATGTAAAATATTAAAAAAAAATTTATAAAAAAATACTAATTAAAAGCAGCTTTAAGCAAATTATATTTATTATAGCTTTAAATGTTGTGAGTTTTATATAATATTAGTTAATACTTAATATATCTAAAAAAAAAAAAAAAAAAAAAAAAAATATTACAAATACAAGCTAATTTATAACAAAATTGCTATTATACATATGTATGTATGTGTATAATATAAAATTAATATAATATTTATTAGAATTTATTTAAAAAAACAAAAACTTTTATATTACAATATTAAAAATTTTTTACTAATCAAAATTTTTATTCTCTTTCTATTTTTTTTTTTCTTATTTCGTCCTTTTTTATTTTATTTTAATTTTTTTTTTTTTATAAACAGTACAAGCTTGATTTCACTGGCTTAGCTGGACGTGCTGCAGCAGCTGGTGGTGCTGATGATATTGGAGGTTTAGGTGATTCCAAGGGATCTACAACAAGTACCGAAGGTAGTATGTGACAGTACGGGATGGCTCGAAGAGCCAAAGGGGATGCTAGGAGGACAAGAGTTTCTTTTCTGTTATTCTAGAAATAAAGTTTCGGGACATGGTTGGCAATTCTTTACTTCTATGGTGTGCATATAAAATTGATTTCAACATGGGTGGACATTTGAATGATGTCAAACAAAAAAATAATATATATATATAATGTGGCAATATATATATATATATGATGAGAAACTATAAAAACTATCAATTTCATTTTTCATCTATCCTATATATATAAATATCTGTAAAAGTTTTCATTTCATATTTATTCACTTGTAACAATTTTAAACTTTAAAAAACAAAAAAACTTAACAAACTGTAACACAATAACTATATTTTTAAAAATCTATATTGTAAATTTCATTTCAAATCTTTAAATCTGTATAGTTCTCAAAGAATGAAAAGAAATGATGACAACTATTTAAAAAAATTTATGTAGAAACTTTTCAGAAAAAAAAACAAAAATTTTATTTGAAAACTATTTCAAAAAACTTTCACTGAAAGGAAACTAAAAATATTGAAAAATGTTCTAAGCATAGAGTAGAATCACAGTAAAAGAAAATCTTTTTAAAAATTTAATTCTTGACTTATCTAACAAAATTAGAAAAACTTTTTTCTAGTATGACATTAAAACGTTATATAAAATGAAATTCTAAAAATTACTAGTGACTTTATAAATAGAAAAGAGAAAATTTAAGTATTAGTAGCAAGTGATATATTAAATATAGATAAAGATAATTAAATACAAAAACTAAAATCAATTTCTATTTCAATTCTAAAAATACTTTTTTTTTTCTGATGAACAGGAAACCTTTAAGCAATTTGAAAAAATTCAAAGTAATATATATTACAAAAAAAAATCATTAATTTATACATACATATATTATGTAAATTAAAATTTGAATTTAGTGTTTGGTTAAATTTTAAAATCAAACTAAGTGTGAAACATTGGAAAATGGTGTATCATTGTGCAAACGGTGATGACATGGGTTAGAAAATGGGTAAGGACTACGGTGATGAAATGGGTTAGCATTAATAAAATATAAAATATTAAATGACATACACAAAATAAATAACATTGGTTATAAATAAATAGATATATTGTAGTAATTAATTATGAATAAATAGTATTAGCAATGGAATATTCAACCGATCGCAAGATCCAGATGTTAGAATTAGCATATGCTATCCCCCCGCTAATATGATAAAAGTTTTGAAATAAAAGTAAAATTTTCTCCAATTTTTATTGTAGTACAAATATTTAAAAAATATTAATATTTACTCCATTTTCCATTTCGGAAGTATTACACTCCTTTGAAAGCGTTTATACTTCTCAAAATATCCGTACTTCTTTATAATGTGCTCCTGAAATTCTGCTTTAAATTCAAAATGGGTTTTTTTTTATTGGCAACACTGCAAAGTTTGACAGCATTTTCTTTAATAATCGATCTATGTTTGTGCTACAAAAATAACAGCAATTATAAAGGACATGAAAAGATATATTGTCACAATGATTTACTTCGGCTTTTATCCCGTTACTTTGAAAAAACGAGTTGAAAACACTAGAATTATCTAAACACTTGAATTGTCTATTAGTTTTGTAAACAGTTTCTAAATGAAATATCTGCAGAAATGGACAAAATTCGAATTTTTTTAATTTTAATTGGATTTTATTGCAAGGAAGCATAAACTGGATAATCATAATCGAATCAGTTATATTTATTATTAATATTAATATACTCCTAAGACAGCTTAATTAAATACTATTTTATTTCCTTACTACATGCTATTTTATTTTAAACTTTTTATTTGACATCTCTTAAATATCATTGAGATATTTTGACATCCGTCTTATATTAACATATATTTTATCATTGTTACCCACAATAGCTCAGTTAATACAAAATCATCTGATGCCATCTATTATAGAATGTCAAAATATACTTCGAAGTGGATTAAAATTTTAGTTTCCCCTGTATGATAGTATCTCAAAGGTACTCTAGTCCAAACAGTTGAACTTTTGTTGTTCAGACGAAATTTGGACTCATTGATGGCAAAATTTATCTTTTTGAAATGCGATTGAATCCAATAGATAATCTTCATGCATTTTCCTTTTCATCCTTATTGTATCACTTATAATTACTAAAGGAAACTAATTCAAATTGATTGGAAGAAACATTCTAAATAACTGACTTTACAATTGTAGCACACCTCTAAGAGCAATATAAAAGCATTGAACCTAATATCATATGTAAAGCAATTAGATTAAATTATAAAATAAAACTATGAATTCAAATTTTAATTTACCCCAGACCTTACCAGACCTGTATTCAGAAAAAAAAAAAAAATAAACAACAACAAGCAAAACACAATCTTTATAATCAAATCTTTAAATATTACAATCTATTAGAACAAACAACTAAAGCTTATGCTACATAATCAAATTAATAACTTTAACAACAAACAAACAAAACAAGCAAACGATTCAATTATTAAAAAATAAACTCAACTCAATAAAAAAAAAAATAAAATTTTTACTATAATCTTGCTTAAAAACGCTGATAATAATAAAATTAAGATAAAATCGAAATCAAGCAATTCAAAATTTTTTTTTTTTTTCTAGAAATATAATTAATTAATTTATAAATCAAAAAAAAAAAACAAAGATAATGGAAAAATTATAATAAAATTTTTCGAAATACAATAAAAAAACAATTTTCTTATAATTATAACTATTACTTATATAAATAATATTTTCTTAGATTTTTTGAATATTCTTATAAAAACATTTAAATAAAATAAAAAAAAAAAACAAACAACAAAAACATTTTTTGAAAATAACTGGAAAAAAAATTATTAAAAACCTAAAATAAAATATTTAAATTCAAATTCATAACCTCAATGTTTAAACGTGTAAAACAAACCAAAAAAATTTTGTGTGAATATTACATTTTAATATCGTAAATATAATATTTTAGTTTTTAATTTTGTTGTTGTTTTTTTTTTTCAAAATACATTTTTTTCCCAAAAAAAACAAAAACCATCTCAATGTATTTTCTTAATATTTAGATAAAATAAATTAATTAAAAAATAATATTTGAAAATAAATAAAAATAAATTAAAAAAAATAAACAATTTATTAAATTTCAATTTAAATTTGATTCAAAAACAAAACAAAATAAAAAAAAATAATTTAAATCAATTTTTAAAAAATTATTCTTGCATGCATGTACGTAATTTTAATTGTAAATTAAAAAAAAAAATTATTATTTAAATAAAAAATATTTGGTTCGATCATTTTCATATTAAAATTTTACAGTACATTTGTTAACAAGAACCATTTTCTAATAATATAAAATTTTCATTTAAATATTTGACATTTTCTTAACTAAAGCAATTGTACTAAAATTTATTTTAAAATATTATCAGTAAAAAATTCTTATTTGCTCTAAATTCTTATTATTATTCTTATCAAAGCGAAACATTACGTGAAAATAACAATACATATATTCTTTTTTGAAAAATTAATGACAATTTCAAAAAGTTGTCAAAGTTTGAAAGAAATAAATTAATCTCTGGTAATGCTACAACTATCTTATTTCAAAAATTATTTTCGTAACTTTATATAGGCTTCTATTTATTTATTTATCTGTACTTATGTTTTAAGCACAATTGGGCTTTTT
>OY720445.1:21698332-21733255 GCA_963082915.1 Dolichopus griseipennis | reverse complement strand
TAACAATTATGAAATAAAATAAAAGTTGAGTTGCCGTTTCTTTTCAATTTTTCAATGTTTTACCAAAAGTAATTGTTTAAATCGTAATTTTTTTTAGTAAAATAAAAAAATTATTTGAAGAAATTTAATGGGAAATTTTTAATATGGGTATTCTGAAATTCATGAATGCCATTAATTGAGTGAATTATTCATTGTGAGTGATTAAATTCAAAAGTTTAACGGAAAGGATGTAAAAACAATAAATTTTTTATTTGACATTCATTATTAAAATGAACTGCTTTTATGTTCAATGTATAAGATTTTTGTTAGTGATATTTCCTTAATTTTATCAAATAAAGTAAACCGAGTAACAAATTTCAAATGAAAATTTACAAGTTGTACCAGCAATGTTACCAGATCGTAGATTACTGAAAAGTATGCTTAAAAGTATACTGTTCATGTCCTTCATAATTGAAAATTATGGTTGTTTAAATTTAAGTTGTCTTAATTGATGATAATATCAAAAATTTAATTTACAAAACAAATCAAATTTTAAAGTTTTAACTCAAATACTCATTCAAAGTTTGTTTGATGATTTAACGGATACGATATGAACCTACCAATTTCAATTAGAGCGTACGAGTACATTTCATTTACATATACTGTAAAAAATAATTAAAGAGAAAGCTAAAAATAATAATTTTCTAATATATTGTATTATTCCATTTATATGTAAATTTAATATTAATATAGATATTAATAATCAATGTAAAATATTAAAAAAAAATTTATAAAAAAATACTAATTAAAAGCAGCTTTAAGCAAATTATATTTATTATAGCTTTATATGTTGTGAGTTTTATATAATATTAGTTAATACTTAATATATCTAAAAAAAAAAAAAAAAAAAAAAAAAATTACAAATACAAGCTAATTTATAACAAAATTGCTATTATACATATGTATGTATGTGTATAATATAAAATTAATATAATATTTATTAGAATTAATTAAAAAAAACAAAAACTTTTATATTACAATATTAAAAATTTTTTACTAATCAAAATTTTTATTCTCTTTCTATTTTTTTTTTCTTATTTCGTCCTTTTTTATTTTATTTTAATTTTTTTTTTTTTATAAACAGTACAAGCTTGATTTCACTGGCTTAGCTGGACGTGCTGCAGCAGCTGGTGGTGCTGATGATATTGGAGGTTTAGGTGATTCCAAGGGATCTACAACAAGTACCGAAGGTAGTATGTGACAGTACGGGATGGCTCGAAGAGCCAAAGGGGATGCTAGGAGGACAAGAGTTTCTTTTCTGTTATTCTAGAAATAAAGTTTCGGGACATGGTTGGCTATTCTTTACTTCTATGGTGTGCATATAAAATTGATTTCAACATGGGTGGACATTTGAATGATGTCAAACAAAAAAATAATATATATATATAATGTGGCAAAATATATATATATGATGAGAAACTATAAAAACTATCCATTTCATTTTTCATCTATCCTATATATATAAATATCTGTAAAAGTTTTCATTCATATTTATTCACTTGTAACAATTTTAAACTTTAAAAAAAAAAAAACTTAACAAACTGTAACACAATAACTATATTTTTAAAAATCTATATTGTAAATTTCATTTCAAATCTTTAAATCTGTATAGTTCTCAAAGAATGAAAAGAAATGATGACAACTATTTAAAAAAATTTATGTAGAAACTTTCAGAAAAAAAACAAAAATTTTATTTGAAAACTATTTCAAAAAACTTTCACTGGAAGGAAACTAAAAATATTGAAAAATGTTCTAAGCATAGAGTAGAATCACAGTAAAAGAAATCTTTTTAAAAATTTAATTCTTGACTTATCTAACAAAATTAGAAAAACTTTTTTCTAGTATGACATTAAAACGTTATATAAAATGAAATTCTAAAAATTACTAGTGACTTTATAAATAGAAAAGAGAAAATTTAAGTATTAGTAGCAAGTGATATATTAAATATAGATAAAGATAATTAAATACAAAAACTAAAATCAATTTCTATTTCAATTCTAAAAATACTTTTTTTTTTTCTGATGAACAGGAAACCTTTAAGCAATTAAAAAAATTCAAAGTAATATATATTACAAAAAAAAATCATTATTTTATACATACTATATTATGTAAATTAAAATTTGAATTCAGTGTTTGGTTCAATTTTAAACCAAACTAAGTGTGAAACACTGGAAAATGGTGTATCATTGTGCAAGTATAGGGCTACGGTAATGAAATGGCTTAGCATTAATAAAATATAAAATAATAAATAATATAAACAAAATAATAATATAGTATAGTAAAAAGTTACGAATAAATAGTATTGGAAATGAAATTTCCAACAGGTTGCAAGATCTAGATTTTAAAATTAGCATATGTTATCTCCCCTCAAGAAAGAGTATTGTACCAGTACCTATTGCGATAAAAAATTTTGAAATGAAAGTAAAAGTTTCTCCAACTATTTTTATAATACAAATATTACAAAATATTAAATTAAGGTGACCATTTATACTCCTTTCGGAAGTATTATACTTCTTTAAAAGCATTTTCTACTTCCAAAATAGCCATACTCTTTTAAAATAATGTACTCCTAAAATTCTGCTTTAAATTCAAAATTGAATTTTTTTTAATGGCAACACTGCAAAATTGAAAGTATGTTTTTCTTAATCGATCTATGTTTGTGCTACAAAAATAACAGCAATTATAAAGGACATGAAAAGATATATTGTCACAATGATTTACTTCGGCTTTTATCCCGTTACTTTGAAGAAACGAGTTGAAAACACTAGAATTGTTTAAACACTTGAAAAAGTTTCTAAATGAAATATCTGCAGAAATGGACAAAATTCGAATTTTTTAATATTAATTGGATTTTATTGCAAGGAAGCATAAACTGGATAATCATAATCGAATCAGTTATATTTATTATTAATATAAAAATATACTCCTAAGACAGCTTAATTAATTACTATTTTATTTCCTTACTACATGCTATTTTATTTTAAACTTTTATTTGACATCTCTTAAATATCATTGAGATATTTTGACATCCTTCTTTTATATTGACATATATTTTATCATTGTTTACCCACAATAGCTCAGTTAATACAAAATCATCTGATGCCATCTATTATAGAATGTCAAAATATACTTCGAAGTGGATTAAAATTTTAGTTTCCCCTGCATGATAGTATCTCAAAGGTACTCTAGCGCAAACAGTTGAACTTTTGTTTTTCAGAGAAATTTGGACTCATTGATGGCAAAATTTATCTTTTTGAAATGCGATTGAATCCAATAGATAATCTTCATGCATTTTCCTTTTCATCCTTATTGTATCACTTATAATTACTAAAGGAAACTAATTCTAATTGATTGGAAGAAACATTCTAGATAACTGACTTTACAATTGTAGCACACCTCTAAGAACAATATAAAAGCATTGAACCTAATATCATATGTAAAGCAATTAGATTAAATTATAAAATAAAATTAATATGAATTCAAATTTTAATTTACCCCAAATTATAATATCAATCATATTCAGACCTGTATTCAGAAAAAAAAAAAAAATAAACAACAACAAGCAAAACACAATCTTTATAATCAAATCTTTAAATATTACAATCTATTAGAACAAACAACTAAAGCTTATGCTACATAATCAAATTAATAACTTTAGCAACAAACAAACAAAACAAGCAAACGATTCAATTATTAAAAAATAAACTCAACTCAATAAAAAAATAAATAAAATTTTTACTATAATCTTGCTTAAAAACGCTGATAATAATAAAATTAAGATAAAATCGAAATCAAGCAATTCAAATTTATTTTTTTTTTTTCTAGAAATATAATTAATTAATTTATAAATCAAAAAAAAAAAAACAAAGATAATGGAAAAATTATAATAAAATTTTTCGAAATACAATAAAAAAACAATTTTCTTATAATTATAACTATTACTTATATAAATAATATTTTCTTAGATTTTTTGAATATTCTTATAAAAACATTTAAATAAAATAAAAAAAAAAAAACAAACAACAAAAACATTTTTTGAAAATAACTGGAAAAAAAATTATTAAAAACCTAAAATAAAATATTTAAATTCAAATTCATAACCTCAATGTTTAAACGTGTAAAACAAACCAAAAAAATTTTGTGTGAATATTACATTTTAATATCGTAAATATAATATTTTAGTTTTTAATTTTGTTGTTGTTTTTTTTTTTCAAAATATATTTTTTTCCCAAAACAAAAAAAAAACCATCTCAATGTATTTTCTTAATATTTAGATAAAATAAATTAATTAAAAAATAATATTTGAAAGTAAATAAAAATAAATTAAAAAAAAAACCATTTATTAAATTTCAATTTAAATTTGATTCAAAAACAAAACAAAATAAAAAAAAATAATTTAAATCAATTTTTAAAAAATTATTCTTGCATGCATGTACGTAATTTTAATTGTAAATTAAAAAAAAAAAATTATTATTTAAATAAAAAAATTGTATTTGGTTCGATCATTTTCATATTAAAATTTTACAGTACATTTGTTAACAATAACCATTTTCTAATAATATAAAATTTTCATTTAAATATTTGACATTTTCTTAACTAAAGCAATTGTACGAAAATTTATTTTAAAATATTATCAGTAAAAAATTCTTATTTGCTCTATATGCAAACCTACAAAACGTTTAATATATCAAAGCGAGACATTATACGTTCTAAGCACAATACGGCTTTTTCTGACAATTAATAAAAATCTCTCAAAATCCAGTTTTAACATTTCTCAAATCAAAACAAAATTAAATTGCAAGAGGCATTTTTTTTTTTAAATCAGAGCATAGATCTGAGTACGCTCTGAGCAGAGCATGAACATAGTTCAGATTTAATAAAAAAATACAATTTTAATTACGTTTTAAATTTGGAAAAAATTTAAATTAAATTGTTAAAATTTTGACTTTTATTTTACAAGTATAATCTTAAACAAACAAATTACTTTGTATCTTTTATTTTGTTCAGGAGTAAGACACAAATCTCAAGTAGTAAGGAAAAAGCACTGTCACTCATCCATCGCGAAGTTCGAAAGTGTCAAAAAAGTTAGCTATCAAGTTTTGTAATCGCAACGCAAAATGTTGAAAGCTTTAAAGTGTTTAAATGTAAGCAAATTACATATATAAACATAATTAATTTTTAAATGAGCTGAAAATAAAGTAAAAATTTAATTCTATTTAGATTTTTAATTTTAATTGGAATATGATAAATAAATATAATGCTTTAATTTTTAAAATTCTATATATTATCCAATTTCAAGGTAATAATATATATATATACTAGAGAGAAAGCCTGTCGTACGTAAAATCTTATTTCGTTATTCTGCATAGAAGAAAAAATAAAAATCCTAAGCGAAAAAAAAAATGTTTAATGAATTTATTCGCATTTACAAAACAAATATCTAAATAAAAACTGATCTGAATTAAACCCTACAATCTAAAAATTAATTTATTTTCGTAATCCCCGCTCTAATCCTCCGACTGCTTTCTTACTTGTAGTATACTTGCTAAGTGTTAATTTTGACAAAAAGGGAACGTGAATTAGCAGCAGTTTCTAGCCTTTTATTATATACTAGATTAGAAGGAAAAGAAATTTGTTATACCTCAACATTTAAATTAACATTTTAATAATTTTTTTTTTGGTTCAGTTTATGAATATAAATCTTTTCAAACACTAAAGAATTAACGAAAAAAAAAATTATGTTACTTGTATAAATAACACTTAACATAATATAGGGCACGCTAATCAGAAGCAGCAACAGTTTGTCTTTTATTATATTTAAATGGCTGACAAAATATAAAAATTTTCCATATCTTTAACCCTTTAAGTTGTATTTCTACTTTGATTGCTACGCTCATTGTGCTTAGAAAATACGAGGTTGCCTAATACCTTATACAATAGTGTATAATACCTTATATAAAAACTTTCAATAGCTCTTGATAATAAAAAAAAAACTATAGCTATTTTCGAATGCTATACCTAATTCAATTTCAATACACACAACCACTATTAGGGTAAATCTTTCGAAAATTAAAAAGAAAGCAATATATAGAGTGAAAAAGAATTCAACTGATAATATTAAACTTATTAATTACTAATTATCAAAAACATTTAAAAAAGCAAAATAAAATTTTATTATTAAATAAAAAGCAGTCAAAACACTTAATAAAAAAAAAAAAACAAACAGTACCTAAACAAAAATTATATATCACCCACCATTTGCAATCTATTTTGAATTTAATAAAAATAAATAAAAAAAAACAAGCAAACAAACAAACAAATAAAGAAAACACGTCACAATAATTAAATTTAACTTAATTACAAAAAAAAAAAGAAATAACAAATAAATAAATCAAATTACTTAATTTTGTCATTTTTTTTTTTTTTTTTTTTTTTTAGAAATAAGTATTAGTCTTCCAATTATCAGATTATTGCAAAATAAAAATCAATATTAAAAATAAAAAATAGAATATTTAAAAAAAAAAACAAAAATGAATAATAATAAAAATAAGCAAATGAAACAGATTCTGACAAGCAAATAAAAAATAAAGAAGATATGTTATGTTTTTACACAGATAATTTAAAATAATGAAAAACTATACATTTATTAAATAAACTGCTAAAATATAAATGTCATATGAATGTTAAATTTTTCAAATTTTTTCAATCTAATTTTTTTTCAATCATATTTAAAAAAAAAAAATTATTAATATTTTTAAACAAACAATTTATTAGAAAAAAAAATTATATTAAAAATTTTAATTCATAAAATTATTCTAAAATTCTAAAATATTTATAATTAAATAGTAATTAGATAATTTATGGACAAGGTGTTTGCAAAAATTAATATAAAATTTCGTTTTAATTTGCATTAATTGCATTATTTAGTTTAACATAATTATAATTTTTAAAATAACAATAAATTGATTACTTAACTCCGAAATTATACTTGACGCGATGACGACGTTTTCTTACAATCCTTCGAAATGTCAAACAAATATTAATTCTATGAAAATTATATACAACAGATTGGCTCTGAATGCCTTACTGGGACGATGGAATATGGCTTTCTATATCTTAACCTATTTTCTACGATTGTACTTTATATACTACAGTGAAATTTGTGTCACATATTCAGTTGCTTAGAGTTAACTGTTGTAAAATAAAAATTAGTAACTTTTATCATACCAAAATGAAGTTAGAAAAAGTATAAATAATACTACCGTTTGGTAATACGGATTTGTCATCAATAATGTGCCATTTTTTGACAACTAAGAAGTACAATTATTCTACCCCATCCCTCGCTTAACGGACACTCTTTATACGGAATTTCGCTATAACGGAATTGAAAAATTATTCTACGGTCTCTGTTAACGTACAAAAAATTCGATTTACGGCAAAAAAAAAACGTACAAAAATTCACAAAATGCACAAAAATTTGTTCTAGTACACATAAAATTTTGTTTTTTGTGTATACATTGCATATTTTTTTATGTGAAAATTTTAAATTTTAAATATGTAGTAGGCAGGTATTGCCTAGCAACAACTATATGTACGCATTATCTTTTTGTTCTTATATGTAAATTATGTAATTATCTCATTGTCTTCAAGTAATTGAGCAAGTGCGATCATAAAAATTTTGTTTTTATTTTTGAATATTTTTATGTATTTAATACTTTATTTTAATAGTTATGTAATAAATATTTATGAATTATTATCTTAATAAATATTTTTTCTTTTTTAATAAAATGTGGAATTCATATCACTTTTAGTATACATATTACATTATTTTTCCATATATGTACCGTATACAATACGTATATACATCAATATGATATGTTCGAAAAAAAAATTCGATTTACGGAATTTCGATTTACGGACAACTTTTCTGGAACGGAACCCCGCCGTTAAGCGAGGGATGGGTTCTTAGAAAAATTAGAGTTGTTAGTGCAAAATAAATTAAAGAAATTGAAATAAATATTGTTACTTTTAAAATCAAAATAAATTTTGTCAATTAAAGATATGCAAAACCAATGTAAGTATTATAGTATTATTTAAGAATAATGAATTTATTTTGAAAGCTTTTTTCTTGAAATAATCAAAATCAAAAACTAAAATATTATTTTTTGGAAAACACTGTTGTAAAGGCCTTGAAACCTGTTACTGAAAGTTTTATATAAATAGAATAAGAAAAAATACCCTTTTACCAAATTTGATTTTACCCATTTTCAATCCCTGCCGTATTTTTATCATTAGTAACCTAAGCTATAAATTTTGTCAAGATACATCGCTAAATCGATTCAGGAGTTCACACTGAACAAAATTCTATATATTTTCTATTGAATAGGTTTAGGGTATACAAAGGGAAATTTTCGAGAGGTGTCATAAATTAAACATTAAAATTTTCACTGTAAAATTTTTACATATATTTTATCTTCAAACTCCGATTGTACTATTTATAGTACGAGCTATATTCCAAAAACTATGAAGCCCACTGTCATAAAATCCTATATTTATCAATCTAGGCTTAAAACTATACGGCTGTTTGTATGGTTTTAAATTGTTAAATTTCCGCAACAGAAACTGGCAGCCGGAGAGAATGGCTTAAAATAATTTATATCTTAAAAACGTTGTATATAAATTTTTGACATTTCAAAGCGCCGTTGCAGGAACGTCATTATCGTTGAATATAATTCCAGCATAAATTTAAATTGATAAATCTCTCAACTTATCCGGAAATTTTTAAGAATTTTAAATTATTATTAGAAAACATAATTTCAATTTATTACATTTGGTAACACCTTGTAACCAAAACAAAATTTTCAAAAAAAAAAAAAAAATTTATGTTACAATTTTTTTAAGTAGCTATTCTTAAAATAAAAATAAAAAAAAAAAAACACTTTATAATTATTAATTACTATTATTAAATTATAAATGTTAACTGAAAGTTACATAACTGTATACTGATGGAAAATAAAAAAAAAAAAGAAATAGATATAAAAAAAAAGCGAAAGAAAAGTTCGTTCATTTTAATTAAAAAAAAAAAAAAAAAAAACAAAACAAAAATAAAAACAAATAAATAAATAAATGAATAAAATTTAATTAATATTAATGTATATTTAAAACTAAATATTTATATATAATTTAATTAGACATGATGATAATAATAAATCAGGTTGTAATTTAGAAAAGAAAAAATGTATTATGTATATTATATATAAAGAGAATATTTAAACTTATATAAACATACATATTAAATACGTATATATGTATATTATATATATATATACGTAAACATATATGAAAATATGTAATTATTTAAAAAAAATTATTTATATAATACATATATATTAAAAGCAATGCAAAACACAATAACAATATGGCAATGCTAAAGGCGGGAGTATATTTACAAAAAAAAAAATAAACAAAAAATTGAAAAATAAAAAATGCTTTTATATAATTAAATAAAATGAAATAATATTTATTAAATTTAAAAATATTTTTAAAATAATTTTAATTAATAAAATGTAAAAAAAAAACAAGAAAAAATATAAAAAAACTTTATATATTATGTAAATAAAAAAAATGTTTTTATATCAAAATAAAAAGAAAAAAAAAATTTAAAAAAATACTAAAATCATATTATACATAACAATATTTTCGACGTAGGTACCTAATTATCGAATTATAAATATATATATAAATATATATACATACATATATTAAAAAAGAAAACATCAACACAATATTAAAAAATTAAGAAATTATCGGAAAAAAATATTAAATCAATCATATATATATATATATATTTTATAATTTTTCATAAAACATCCATTTTCCCACCAAAAATATTAATAAATGTCAAATGTCAAATTAAAACCAAATTTGTATAACAAATACTTAATCGGAATATGTTTAAAAAGAAAGCAGTATTTATTTTAATTAATTTTGGAAAAAAAAAATTGGTTTTTATTTTAAATTTATTTTATATATCCTAGGTCTCGTAAACTTTTATACTCTTACAACAGTAATTCTCTTTCAGTACAAAAGTTACGATTTCCAAAACTTAAGGAGGACTTCATACATTTTCAGTCGTATTTTTTTTCGAATTCATGTTTACCTATACAACTTCATTAAAAGAGGAATTATATCAGTTATCTCATTTTACCTACGGCTTACTAAAAAATATCAGCAACGGATAGGTATTACAATAAAAATAATTTAATTAAAATTTTTTCTGTAGCTCTCCCCGTTACGGAGCTACAGCCCCTCAAAGTCGGAAAAAGCCCTATATTTATAACAAGAGGTCTATAAGGTATATTTTCAATCTGAAAACGGTGACAGACAGCTGTTTTTATAAGCTTTACAAATTTTCAAATTTTAACTTCGGAACGGCTCAATCTAGAAACTTAAAATTTTGGGAGAAATTAGATCCTCAGAAATATGTAAGAGTCAGTAAAGAAATTTTTTGTCACGCCCCCGGTTTAGGAGCTGTAAGAGGTCGAAAATTGAAATTTTGCTATTTTTAAGCACCTGTAACTTGAATACGTGTCCAATTTTTTTTTTTTTAATATTATACAAAATTTAATGATCCAACATTATATTTTAACATATGTTAAAGGTTTCTCTTAAATTTAAAAGCGGTGCTTTAAATTGAAGAAAGTGTCTCTCAGTTTTACCCATTTTTAGATAGTAAAATTCAAAATAAAATTCCAAATTTTGGTGGAATTCAGTATTTAATCCCTAGAACACAATATAAATTAGAAAATGTGTTTTTTTAAAAACTCTTGGGTTTTTTCATCACTTGTTTAACACTTAATAAATTTTTGATTAGTTAAAAACATTCACTTATCAAAAGAATGATTATTTGAATTGTTTGATGCAAACAGGATCCAAATCTCTGTCATAACATTTTTTTAAAAAAAATATCGAATCTTCAATTTTACTACCAACAAGTGGAGTTTCAAAAAGCCATTAATGGCTTTGCTTCCAAAATAAAATTCTTTACTTTTCACAAATTTAAAATTTTCAATCCTGCACGGCTTTACACTTAAACTTTAAATAAAATTATGTGATAAATTATAGTAATTTCCTAGTACTAATAAATCATTTTATGTACACTTTGATTTACTTTTTAAACCGTTATTTCAAAATATTTTTCTAACGGTATTTGATGCAAGTTTTAGTATAATTCAATTAAAAATAAAAATTTTAATGTTAAAAACGTTCTCAAATCAATAGATAATATAGACCTATAATAGACAGTCAAAAAATAAAAGAATTTATGTAATACCTTTAACTATATTAGGTATGTAGTATTTTACGGAAGACTATATACTCGTACTTTTCTATAAAAAAATTATCTTATATACTAATTTTTAAATTCACAATCAGTTTAGACAATGATTATATTGCATCGCATTTTCGATTTATATAAAATAACTTCATAATTAATGAAAATAAATACTGCTTAATTTTTAAACTTTTCAATCAATCAAAAAAATAAATTATTTTATTAATTTTTTTTTTTAAATATTTTTTTATTTTTTAAATTTTGATATAGTATTAAAATAATAAGAAAATAATATAAAATAATCTCTATATAATTATTAACAAATTAATATATTATATAGAAAAAAAAGGCTGTTCAAAATTAATCAAATAAAAATTGAATCAACCTGAAATTGAAAATTAATTTAAATTGCAAAGTTTTTATCTCTTATATGTCTAAATTCACAATCTATATCATAATTATTATAATATTGTATTGAACTGGTCAACTTATTAATTATCCCTTTCATTTTTCTTTCTCCAAATCTTAATTCAAAGTGAAATCAATTTCGCATATATAAAAATTTTTTATATTATTAATATAATTTTATTATGCTAATAATACGGCACTATATTCTAATAATATTATTATTAATATATACTATATATTAATGACCAGTAATGACTCCTTTCCACAAACTTTTCCATTTAAAATTTAGTTTGATTCATAATATAAGTAGTATAGCTATGCCGGTTCTAGACCATTTTTTGCCGGCCATCTTGGATATCTTTCTCCTAAAAGTATGCAATTGGTGTCCTACTCTTTGCTTTAAAATGAGAAGAATACAATTTGTAACTTTACTGTGGATTGAATTGAAATGAAAAGAATAAGTTTATGACGTATCTCTTAAAACAAAACAACCCGTTATAACAAAGAGTAGGACACAAATTGCATACTTTTAGGAGGAACATATAAAATCCAAGATGGCCGACAAAAAGTGGTCTAGAACTGGCATTAGCTATACTACTAATATAATACAAAAAGAAAAATTTAGAAATAAAATTACAATCAGTACTAGAGTACCAAAAAAAAAAAAGTAAATAAATTAAAATTAAAAATTTGCAAAAAAAAAAAAAAAATTAAATAAATAAAATAAATTAATATTGCAAAATATTTTCTGAGAAAATGATTTAAAAATAAAATATAAAAAATTAAAAGAAATAAATAGTTTTTAAAAAAAATTTTCTTTAAAAGAAAATTTATATTACAAAAAAAAAATAAAAATAAAACTACATACATATATAAATAAATAAATATATATATATCTATACATTTTTAGAGTAAGTATTTAATATATATTTAATAAATTATATTAATAGGAAATAATAAATAATTTTAAATGATTGAGAAAACACCAATTTTTTCTGCATAATATAATAAATTACTTAAAAAAAAAACAAATTCAAAATAAATAATAAAAAAATTATCAAAAAAAAAAACAAATTCTTTTTAATTAATTAATTAATTATATATATATATGTACTTATATTAATAGAAGAAAAAAAAAAGAATGAAGAACTCAATCAAAAAAAAAGTATATAATTTAATTGCAAAATAAAATTAAAAAAAAGATTTGTTTGGAATTGAGTTTATGTATAATTATATATTAAGAGTGAAAAAAAAAAACAAAATATTTATATATGTATATTAAAATTATTATGTATTATTAATTGTAAACATTATTAATATAAAAATTTTATTTTTAATTAATATAATAGTTTATAGAAAAAGTTTTTAAAAAAATATTTAAAAAATCTGAAATTTCCTTTATTAAATAATTTTAATTAATTAAACCTGGCAACATTATTTAAATTTTAAAAATTCTTTAATTTTGAGATAGTTATTATTTTTTAGTAGCTAACTATTTAATAATTTATCAAACTTTATTTTTTTTTTAATAATTTAGTCATTGCAAAACAAATCTACAAATTAAATTTACAGGGTGTTTGCTAATTAAGTGCACTGCTATATACATTATACCACAGCATAGATACTTATGAATAGATAATTCTTGTGTATATAAGAGCTAAGCTGAGACTCTTCTAGTTTCCAAGATATAGGACCTAAATGAAATTTTCAAACTTCAGACCACATCAGAAAATTCTGTAGAATGTATGGAAAAGCTTAGGAAATTTTTTTTAAAACGAATATCTATTTATTTTTCTATGTGCTACTGTTCAGAACATAATAATATAAATACAGGGTGATCCAATGCTATAATATTGTTAGTATAACAGAAGTTATGGAAATTTTACAATTTAGAGCCAATTTAGAGAGATTTCTTATAAGTTAGTTATAACGTGAAGGAAATCATTAATGAATCCACTCTGTTTAGTTTTTGGCAAAATAAATTTGAATGCAAAGCCAATTAAAAATGCCAATTTAGTTACATTAAATAAATTTATTTTAAATTTTTTTTATTAATTAAACTATTTAATTATATTTAAAGCTTTTATCTTTAAACTGTTATATTAAATTAAAATAATCTTTTTTTTTTAATAATAATAATAATTCCTCAAAAATAAAAAATTAAATAAATTATTTATTTAATTTAGCTTATATTAAAAAAAATATAATGTATATTATTATACAATACAGCATAATATTTAAAAAAAAAATACTATTTAAAAAAACTTTTTTTTGAAGAAATAAAAAAAAAAAAAATAAAAAAAATGAAAAATATTTTTAATTCATAATCATATTTATTATAAAATTTTATATATTATACAGGGTGAATCATAAAAAATAAAAAAAAAACAATTTATGTATATGTATATATATATACATATAAATTTATAAAATTATTATATGCCTAGATGTATATTTAATAGATTATATATATATATATATATTTAATTTATTGTTATTTTAAGAAAATAATAATTAATATATTATATTATTAAGTTTAATATAACATACTAATTTAGTTTTATTAAAATGTGTATAATTAATATAAGAATATTTAGATAGAATGTTTAAAAAAAAAGGTACGTACATATATATATACATTATATATATTTAAAAAAAGAATAACATATAATGGCAATATAAATCAGTTTTGAAAAATATAGATCAAAATTTAAAATCAATATTTAAATCAAATATTTATAAATATAAATATATATATTTTTAAAAAAAATAAATATATAAGAGAAAAGAAAACAGCAGATTTAAAATTCTAACATCATTATATACATATATATTTAAAAACAAGATGTTTAAATATTCATATACAACAAGTAAATAAAATTGCAGGAAAAAATATTATTAATAAAATTTATCAAAATTTTGCTTTATTTGTAAAAAAGAAAACATGATACTGAAAATATTATAAAATTAATATATATAATTTATTTAAATTAATACAAATTTTTTTTTATTATTAACCAAATATTATCACTTATCTGTAAAACCAGTAATCAGAAAAGATATGAAGCACACTCAACATAATTTGATTTAAATTAATCATAACAATTATACTTATCAAAATTACAAAATAATTTTATTGCATAAATAGTTTAAAATGACTCAACAAAATAATTAATATTAACTTTAAAATTAATATTTCGGTTTTAAATATAAATGATAGGTTTTTTAAACAGGTTTAACAAGTTATTAGTTATAGTCATTAATTAATATACAACTAATAATGTTAACACACAAGTATGCAGAGAAAGTTATTTAACAGTATATATACACAAGTGATTATTGGTCTTGCAATATTTTAATTTTTCACTCTATATACTTTTTAGTTTAGTTTATTAAACATTTAACATTTACTTTAGTTCAACTTATTCTACCATCATATGTTATAATTTTTCATATATACTTATCTAAGTGGTATGTAAGTATATATGTTTAATTAAAAATATCAAAATATTTTTATTTTAAATAACAAATCAATAGCAAAAAAATTCTATTAATTATTTTATTATATTTTATTATTAATAATCTCAAATACGATTTTGAAGTTGATCTTTTATTTTAAACTTATAATATTAATTTCTTAAAATTTTCCATTTTTTATACAAAGTTTTATCTGCGCAGGTTGATTTATACTAAATAAACCTGCGCAGATACAACTTTTTACAAAAAATTAAATATGGCCCTAATTTGAAATATTATTGAGATTTTATTGAGTATTTTGATTAATATTTTATATAAAAAAACTCAATAAACAGTTTTAATTAGTAAATAACTCTGACTTATTTAATTCCATAAAATTTTTAATATAATAAATTAATCTATATACTTATAAATTTTTTCACGAATATCATTACTTTTTTACTAATAAAACAACAATTTTGATAAATTTTAGTCATGTATTAATTTTTGAATATAGTACTATAAAAATAAAAACAGTGAAAAACTTATATACATAATAATATTTATAAATAATAGACACCAAATAGGTAATAAAAAAATTAATACTTAATATATTTAGACAAATAAAAATATTAATCAGATTAAAATAATATTAAAATAATAAATAAACAAAATTAAAAAATATCTAAATAAACAAAATAATAATATAATATAATAATATTATTATTAATAAATGATAAGTAATTATTAATTACTTATTTATAAATTTTTCAAATGTAAATTTCAAAATTAAATTAAAAAAACAAATTTATATAAAAAAAAAAATTAAATTTTATTAATTATATATAATATTAATTAGTAATTAAACAATAATAAAAAAAAAATAGCAATTTTATTTTTAGATATTGTTATTAACGTATTTACAAAAAAAAAAAAACAAAAAAAAAAATAAAAAATAAAATACAAAAAATGTGAATAAAAATACAAATCAATTCATTTCAAAATACAATAATTGATATGATCGCATTAAAATAATATTCATATATAATTAAATATATTTCTTTTAAATATATTTTGTTTTCATTATTTTTCCCCTTTGGAAGCGAATTATATATGTATATTTTTATTTTTGATAAGTTTTAAACATATAAATGGTATGTTAAATATATACGAATATATTTTCACAAAAAGTATATATTTATTCTAAAATTCATAAGTTTTATAAAACTGCATAAAAAAAAAACATTTATATAATTTTAATTAAGTTTTCATAATTTTATCTCAACCTCAAGGGCGTATAATTCTAATATTCTATAAAGGATGATCAATGTACTAATCATCCAATAGGAGCAACTTTTTTCATATGCCCTAGAAATATTTCAATACATTTGTCAGTATTGTTTTGCAAATCACCAAAGAAATAATAAATCCAGTCAAAAATGTAAACTTACAGCTAAAACTAAAGATGTTTAAAATTAAAGAATTCTTTTTTAAAAAACTCCGGAAGCAGTAAATCACATAAAATCAGTTTTGAAACCCAAATCTTGAATCAAATTTACAACTTATTGTTCTTATACCTTGTAAAACTAGACCGAGTATTATCATAGTGTTCTATTATTTTTCATTTCGCGTGCAAAATTATATTCTGTAATATTTAAGATGAAAGTTTATTTATATACAAATCCAAGTTTCTTTTATCTATACGAAAATTGAGTGCCAAATTAATTTTAATGCCAAAAAAAAAAATTTTTTAAATTTTAAAGCCGAACAAATTTTATTTAAAAATTTTTCATTTAAAACTCCAAATAAATTTCATAGTTTTTTTTTTTTGTTTAAGCACAATTTCTAAAAATTAAACAGACAATCTACTAAATAATTTATAAAATTTAATAATCCTAATTTTAAAATCCCAAAATTTAATAAACGTTAATATTGCTAAAAAAAAAATTAGTTTCTATTATATTTTTCTAGTGAAAAATTAGCTCCAAAATTTAAATTATTAAGCTATAAAATCACATACCTCAAGTTAATTTTTATTTTAGATATTAAATATTTTAAATATTTTTTCATATAAATTAAAAATTTATTTTTAATCTAACTCTTTGAAATAATAAAAAGAATTAATTCAAAATTAAATTCTTTTAATTTTTTTTTAATTCAATAAATGCATTAAATGCTTTCATATCATCAATCATCATATTATAGAAAAACGTAATTTATAAAATTTGTAAATACTTTATTAAATAATATTATTGTATAATAAAATAATAAAAAAATTATTAAAATAAATATAAAAAAAAAAAAAAAATAAAACATAAAATAGGCAAAAAAATGCAAATTAAACAATTAATAATTATAAAATAAAGATTTTTGTACAAAATATGAAAAAAAATCAATTTTGAATTTCTCTTAATTCAATATTTATATATATTATAATTGTATTTTATGTATTTTTAATTGTAAAAATTATTATTATATAAAAAAAAAGGAAAAACTTACAAAAAAAATTTAATTTTTTTTTTTTCTATAGTAAAAAATTAAAAAAAAACAAATAAAAATTTTAAAAAAGTATTTATTATGTAAATGTATTTAAAATCAAAAAAAAAAAAATAAAAACAAAAAATCTATGTAATATTTGAATTTAAAAAAAAAAAAAAAAAACAAAAAACTAATCATTATTAAAATGAATTTCAAAAAAAAAAAAAAATAAAAGTATTGTTTTTTTTTTCTATTCTATGTAAGTTCTAATTAAAGATATTCGTGACGAAAATATATTAAAAATAGTTCCTAAAAAATAAAAAAATATATTGTTGTTTCAATTTCTTTATTTTTAGAATTATATTTTAGTACCTAAATATTCTTAAATATGCTGCATACAAATAATTACATTCTTTTCAAAATAACCCTCAAAATTTGTCCAGATTCCATTCTCAAGATTCTTCTTAAATTTTAAAGATACATAAGTTATTGAAATTCATCCAAATAGTCGGGCTTGAGCGTTGGGATTGATTTCTTCTTCTTCTATAGCTTTACAGTCCTTGATGAACCTGAGTTTCCGCTATAATTCCGATCTTGTGCAACTCTCTTCCAATTTCTTATTCCTAAAATCCTTAAGTCTTCTTCAACAGCGTTTAGCCATCTTTTTTTTTGGTATCCCTCTACCTCTAGCACCCTGCATTTGGTGGAGAAACACTCTTTTTGTTGTTCTGTTATCCGGCATTCTTATAACATGCCCTATCCATCTTAACCTTTGCGCTTTTATGAATCTTATTATGGTTCTATGTTCAGTCAATTGTTCAAGCTCGAAATTATTTCTTGATCTGTATGTACCATCTTCGTTTCTAACCGGTCCATATATTTTTCGAAGTATTTTACGCTCAAATATTCCCAGTTGTTTACAATCTGCAGTTTTAAGCGTCCATGTTTCACATCCGTATGTTAGAACCGGTCTGATTAATGTTTTGTATAATTTAAGCTTTGTATTTCTCGACAACAGCCTGGATTTCATAAGTCTAGAGTATGTATAGTAACATCTACTTGCGGCTTGTATTTTCCACAGCGGTGTCTTCACTTTTACTGTATACAACTCCGAGATACTTAAACACTTCAAAACAGATACAAACGAGATACTTGAACACCTTCAAACTTATAATCATTAATATTTAAATCTTGCGTTGGCATATGTGATTTGCTTTTTACGAAGTATTTAGTTTTAGGTTCATTTATTATCAGTCCCACTTTTCTAGCATCAGTTTCCAAACGTGTGTTTCTTTTAGCTCTCTTAGCAATTATTACAATATCATCGGCGAAAGCGCATATTTGTATGGATTTTATAAATATATGGGATTGATTTAAAATATATATATATATATACATATTCTATCTTCTGTATATCCATTATATGCTCTGTATATTAATATCTATTCTTTATTACTACATACAATACATTATGTATGAAATTTATTTGTATCGTATTTAATTGACGCGTCAAACATACATTGTATGTTGTATACATTAAAAATCTATTAAACATATATTTGTTTTGAAAATTCTTGTAACTCATAATTTGAAACTGAAAAATAATAATAAAAAATCAAAATTTATAATCTCAAAATAAATCTTTTATTTAAAAATTATAGATTTCATAAGACTTAACTTTATTTTAGTTATAAAATATTTATTTTTTAAATAAATTTAAGCTTATTATACATAAAATTTTTTTACTAATATATCATTTTATAAATCACAAAAAAAAAAAAGTTTTTACATGATTTCTTATAATAAAAGAAATGTTAAAATTATAATAAGATGTTTAACATTTAAAAATTACAATTTTCTTTTTTTTTTCAAATTAGTAAAAGAGTTTTATAAACTTCATAATAAAGTTTCTACTCACTTAAAAACAAATTAATATTAGGCATACATTTATATTTTTATTATATAAATTAACAGGTTTTAATACATAAGTATTTAACATAGCTATTTCTCAATTCATAATTTTTTCTTTTAATAAAAGCATTGAAAATTTTATATTTTTCATTTAACAAAAATTTTCAAAGTTGATTAACACAGGAAAAATACAAATACAAAGAAAAAAGAAAACTAAATTAGCACCGTGACAATTTTTTTTTTTTTTCTATTTTTCTTCCATATTACACATTAAATATTAAATTTTCATAAATATTATATGTGTCAACATGACAATTTAAAAGAAAATTAATTAATTTCTAATGGATTTAACAATTATTTTGAAAATTATTTAATAACCTTTTAAATCAAAAATTTCTCTTAATAAAGGTTCTATTTGTGATGGGTTTACATTTAAATATACACTTATAATGGACGAACTTAAACGTTCAACTTCTGTAATTTTTTGAATTAATTTAAGAAAAGTTGATTTTGCTTCGCAACCAGGATAAATGCTTTCCAAATATCTTCTTAATAAATAATAATAAGAATTCTAGAAAACAATAAATGTATTTTAAAAAATATTTGCATGGAAAATTCATTGAATAATTCATACCTGTTCCAATTTAATTACATCGGAATGAATAATACGTGGTCGAAAAGGTGTAAAAAGTACTATAGCTATTAAAATTAATGTTATATTTTCATCTTTTCTCCATTTAGGTTCAAAAGTATGTATAAAACGTTTAAATTCTTCATAAACATTGCCTTTAGCTAATTTTAATACGTCTACACGTATATTGGACATGTCTTCTTGGCTATGTGGTATCTAATTAATTATTAATTGAATTCAACATTTGTTACTAATATTTAATATTTATATTTACCTTCCATGTGGCACGTTTTTGGTCGTAAGTGAACACCGAACGCATTAACATCATTTCTGTACATCCTCCTTTCAGTAAAGCTATTTGATCTTCTTGGCACATATTACGAAAACAATTTATTTTCTTAGCCATTTTTATTAATCTACGTATTGCTACTGCAGTTAAATTTATTACACCTAATAATTGTGGAAATTGTTGATCCTTAACACACTAAAATTTAAAAAACATTTCCAATACAAATTATTTTTAAAAATGTTTTACCTTAATTTTTTCTGGATCTACTAAATCTCTGAGATCTTCATCAACAGGATTACAGAGAGCTTCACTAGCTGCTTTTAGTTCACTTAATTTTGACATTTCTATATCCGTCAATTCCTTACCACTAAATGTTGATTGGGCTATTGGATCATTTAACTCAAATTCTAATTTAATAGCATCACATAAAATTGTTTCCATAGAAACCGAAAAAAGGCTATCTTCAGGTACATTATCGTTTTCAGAAACTAATGGCTCCGTAATAATTTTATTTGACTTTTCACCATTTTCTTCAAACAAAATATTTGTATTTTCATTACAACGATCATCTCTAACGTTATTTTGTTCTAATTTAATTCTAACTGATTCCTCTATTTCTTTATTTTCTGTAGTACCTGGTCCAAAACTGTTTTCTATTACAGAATTTAAAATTCCCGGTGGTTTTGAAATTGTCGTTGAGGGCATATCTACATTTTTATTATAAACTTCAATTTCAAAATTTGCACTAACCATGCTATTAATTAATTTTAAAGCTTCAGCAGGGGTATTCATAAATTTATGCATTATATCAAGAGCATCTCCAGGACGTGTCATTAATTGTCGCATAAATTTTAAAACATCATTAGGGGAATTAGCTATTTTAGATATAATCTCCATTGAATCTTTTGGTGAACTCATAAATTTTGTAAAAACTGTTAAAGCATCCAAAGGTGAATTCATTATTTTACTGATAATTTGTAAAGCATGACCAGGATACAAAATTAAATGACTTATTAATTTCATAGCATCTTTTTGTGAATTTATAATTCTGTCCATAATATTTAAGGCATCTGTTTGGGTTTTCATATAATCATTAATTGCTTTTGAAGAATTATCTGGGTTTTGAACTAAAAATGTAAATATCAATATAATTTTGTTTTTAATACAATATTAAGAGGAAATTAATACCAATGCACTCGACAATATACGAAATATTTGTTTTATCAAATTCATCCGGATCTATAGAGGAATAAACACTAGAAGTATTTGGAGATTGTTGTGATTTTGAATCATCTTCATCTTCAAATGATTGTGGGACACTCTTTTGTTCAGTTTTTTTACACTTCATTTGTTTTCGTTTTTCACGATTTTGTTCTATTTTATGTTTTTTTAGTTTTTTGTCCTCATCGGACATAATATGTTCCTTTTTCATTCCAATAGAAAAACATTTTTCTAAACGACATTTTTGACAAAATCTTCGAGTAATAGCTGTTATTTCACATTTTTGATTAAAAGGACAATTTAAAGTTTTTGTTATTAAAGCATTTCTACGAAAAAAAGCTTTGCAACTTTCACACGTAATAGCATTAAAATTGTAGCCAAGCGCCTAAAATTAAAAAAATTTGGCAAATATTATAAAAATGATTAATACTTATCTAGTTTGTTTGATATGTAAGTTACTGATAAAAATCATTCTTACCTTATCGCCACACACCATACAAACTTTTGATAATTGTGACATCATGTACTTAAAAACAAATTAATTAACTTTAAATTTTAATTATCTTAACTAGAGCTTGTAATTTTAATATGTAAATAAACTTTAATCATTTTAATAAAAAAAAATAATAATTACAAAAATTAGTAGCTATTGTTTTGTTTTTTTTTTGCTTTTGAAAATAAAATTCTTGTAGATATGCCCATTAATACCAGCTAAGCTACCTGTGAAATGTCATTTACATATGAAATTGACATTTATTTTTTTCATTCAATTTTGCAGGGATGTGTCAACCATAAAAATGTTTCTACTTTTTTTTTTTAAATCGCTTAATATCGTAAATCAGAGATAAACACTTCTGTTCACTGTTTCCTAAATATTATTATTACCATTTATTAATATTTAATAATATTTCATTAATAATTTTAAATGTTGGATATTATTATTTTTAACATATTATTGAACATATTGAACATTTTCCTGAATAAAATAAATAAATAAATATATTACCTTTATTTTAATTCTATTAAACTTATATTTAGCATTCCATATAATTTTTTTACTGTATTAGTAGTTACATATATTTACTAATTTATTTATTTAATTAATTGTATTAATGTTTCATATTACATAAAGATAAGCAAAACTTCCAAAGAGGATATAGAATAATTAATCAGCCGAAGTTGAAACGGTACCATTACTCTTTAAATTTAATAAAATTAAATTTTCTTAATTATCAAATTTAAACAAATATAAATAATTGTTATTAATTACCAAATTTAAGGTAATTTCATTAAGTATAAAAGTTTATACATTTCGGTTTTGATAAATATTGTATTCAAATTCATTAAACGGTCATTGATCGATCTTCTTTATCAAATTTGATACATTTATTTTATTTATAATTCTAATCATGAACAAATAACAGTATAGTACGTGAACAATACATGAATTACATACTTACATACATACATATAATTTATTTATAAATTTAATCATATCAAAGTCAAGTTAATTTATTTTCATTCATAGCTAATAAAAGTGCAAAGTACAAAAGAAAGTTTTAAATTTAAGTTTTATTTTAATTCAAAGGTAAAATATTTGGAGTTATCTTGAATTGAAATTTTTTTTTGAGTTTTCATTTTGTTTTAAACCTCTAAATTAGATGATTTTGAGAAGAATATTCAATTTAAAATTTTATTCAAATATCAATCAACTGGGACGTACAATACCAAAACAAATTACCATTAATAATAGATTTTCTACCTTGTTAAAGGTTTTTAATTATTTTTCTATATTTTATTTGCAAAATCTTAACGAATAAAATCTAAATTGGTTATTTTTTTTACATTTCAGAGTGGTTTAATTCCGAAATTAATTACATTTTATCCACTTTATTTATTTAGTCGTTTTGCAGCAATAAACATTAAAATGTCAGAAGAACAAAATTTAGAAAATTTATTACAAAATGCAGATCAACTTTTTGATGAAAATCATTTTCAAGAAAATATAGATTTACTCACAAAATATAGTGTAAGAAATAAATTTTTAAATAAAACATAATTTTTAAATAAATTATTTGTTGTAGGATCAAGATATTTCTGAAATTCAATGGAGGAAAGCTCGTGCCATGTATTCGTTATCTAAAGCAACTTCCGATGCAAAAGTCAAAGAAACTCTAATTCGCGACGCTTTCAATCTAGTTAGTTCTGCTTTGGAAAAAGATGAATGCAATTTTGCTATTCATAAATGGTATTCTATAATACTGGATGCAAATTCTGGTTTAGATGGTATAAAGGCTAGAATCACACAATTGGAAAATGTTAAAAAACATATGTTGAAAGCAGTTGAATTAAATCCAAATGACTCAACAAGTTGGCATATTTTAGGTGTATTTGAATATAATTTAGCTGATTTGCCATGGATCCAAAGAAAAATCGTTTCAACAATTTTTGCTTCTCCACCGACTGGAACTTATGAGAAAGCATTAGAATTTTTCGAAAAAGCAGAAGAATTGAAAGAAGGTTTTTACACAACGAATTGGTTATTCATTGGTAAAAGTCATATGGCTTTAAATAATATGGAAAAGGCAAAAGTTTTTATTGAAAAAGCCGCAAATTGCCAAGTATTGTAAGTGTTCGGTGTATTTTTTAGAAATTTGATTTAAGTTTTTAAATAAAAATATGTATTTTTTTATTTCCATTTAGAAACGAAGATGATAAAAACTGTAAAGAAGAAGCATGTAAACTACTAAAAAAGTTTTAAAAACCTGTCTAATCAATCAACTAAAGATAATTACAGCATTTACAAAGAGCAAATATTTTATTATGCAGCAAAGTTTATATGATGAAATACCTCTTATGAAGTTATCTATTATTTTATTATAATATCGAGCTTTTATGTTTTTTTTAAGCACATTTATTGATTTTATACAATGCGTACTCATATTAAAATGTATTTTTTGTGTATATAACTAGTTATTTTATTTTCCAAAAACAAATTTTTATTGTCATCCCTTTATTTAATAAGCCTCAGCATTTCTGGAAAATTATCTTGGTTCCTTTTTATCCTACCCAGTGCAAAATTGTATTTCATTAAATTAAAAGAAAAAAGTTTGAGAAAAATGTTATAATAGACTTTTAAACTGTTGTTTTCAACCCGTTTCATTTAAGGTAGTTGTTTTTTTGAATGTTTTTTTCTTTTGTGAAAAAGAATATTAATCTCCAAAATAACTTAAAAATTAATTAGTAAAGCATGTATATATAAAAAAACCAAAATTTGAATTTAAAATAACCAAAACATTCTGTTTTGTATTCTTTTATTTCATTGAAATATTAATCACTTAACATTGTAGGTTCAAATTATCTTAAACACATCCTATTTCCAACTTTATTTTACTTTCTCGCCGCTTGATTTTGACGTGCCATATCTTTTGGGAAAGCTCTTGCTGGTGGCGTACGAATACGACGTGCTTCTTTAGATCTATTACGTACAACTTTAGAGTGAATTGCGCATGATACACAGTAATGTAATTTTGCATACAATTTTGGTAAAACATAAGCTAAAATTTAAATAAAAGTTCTCAATTTAAATTCAAATCGAAAGAAATTTTTTAAATTAAAAAAATTTATAAAATCAGATAGCAAATAATTAATCACATTTTTCATATAAACTTGGTGGATATATATTTCATCAAGTTATTCTTATCCCAAAAAATATTTGAGATTTATTCTTGACAGTATCACTTCTTTTTTATGTTCATAACCACACTTATTTAATATCAGATTTTATGGAATTTTTTCTATTAAATCGATCATAAGATCGTAATAGTAAGTAAATTTGAAAAGTTTAATTTTGATATCATAATAAATCTCAAAATATAAATATCTACTTTTCAATTGGAGCCTATTAAAAAAATCTTCAACTTACTGTCCCAAACAGAAGCTTCAGTAATATCTCTGACAGCGGCTGCTTCTACAATGTTCCTAATGACAAATTTCTTGATAGCCTTATCTTTAGGTACACATCTTGCACAATTTGTGCAACGGACCGGTTTAACGTGTCCACGATTGTGCTTGTTACGTCCTCCGTTACGCCTTTTTTTGGTCTAAAATTTAGAAAAAGCCATGTTAAAAATTTACAATTCACCATTTCATTGAAATGACGTATTCTAAGTTTATAAAAAACTATAGAAAGTTATTTAGTCTATTGTATGATATAAAAATAACAAATATAAATTTAAATTTACATTTTTTTACTAACTCAAATTCATTTTTTTTAATTATTATATTATAGGACGTACCATATTGTTTAGATATTTCGACAGAAAAGAGCGGAAATAGAAGAATATAGGTGAATTTTAATAAAACTGACATTAAATAAAAACGTCAATACTGAAACGGAACTATGAAAGGGTTCGTTTAAAATATTTAAAGTTGGTAATAGAACAGTTTTTATTTTTTTATTAAATTGAATTTTTTTTTAAATATTACATTCCAGAATTTTAATATAAATATTTAAATTAAATTTTAAAGACAAAAATGTAAAATTAACTTTCATAGCAGATTTAATTAACCATAAAATATTTCTTATAATTTAATACAGGAACAAATTGAAACGAAACTTCATTTCTGACAAATGACAGTTTAATAAAATAAAAAATGACAGACCGATGTATAAGATTAATATTTGACAGTTTTCCAATTGGAAAAGAAGACAGAAAGTAAAAAAAAAGACGAAAAAAAATACCGCAAATTCAGCTCTACTCTAGAAAATAGAATTTCATTTTGTGAAAGGCATGTACATGAGTCGAAATTTAAATGTGATTCCTCATAAACAACAATACTAGTTATTAAAAAAATGATTTTGTAAAAAATGGCTTAATTAAAGTAAGTCGTTATTTTTTTATTTTCAATATTTATTATTTGTGAAATATTGGGTTGTTTTTTTTTTTTTTTATAGAAAAATAAATTTTGATAAAAAGTGTATTTTGAAAGATGGATTAAAATTTCTAATAATGTCAATGAACTATTTTTTTTTTTTTTTGCCAATTTAAATTAATAAAATGTCCATTTTAATTAAATATATAATTCGGAAGTAAATATTTAAATATTTAAGTAAATTATTAAATTAATACGGAGAAAATCTAAGTTGTTTTTGTACCAATATGCAATGCGTATTAAAAACGGGTACTTTTTAATATTATAAAAAAAAAAAAAAAAAGTGGTTTCGATGATTGCGTTTCCAGATATTGAAGAATCATTTCATGAATGAATGATTTTTATTTTGTTGTTTATGTTTTGGTTTTAAAATTTCTCATTAAAAAAAAAATGCAAATAAAATTAAAAAAAAAAATATTGAATTATTTCATGGTTAAACAAATTACTTAAAAACTAATTTGTTATTATTTTTTTTTAATTTTATTCTCATATTACGTATTCGGAAATATTAATAGTATATTTTTTTTTTTATTTTAAATTAAGTGGAATTATGTGTAATTGTGATATTTTAGTTTTTATTTGTGATTACTTAGTGAAAAATAAAAATTCAAATTAAAGATATTAATTATTGTAAAATTAAACAAATAAGACAACTCTTAATAAAAATTATTTAAATCATTAACTAATTAAAATAAAAAAATAAAAATATTGTGAAAATATAAATATATAATTAATTTTGAAAAAAAAAAAAATGTGTATAAAAAAATATACAAGATTCTACAGGTGAATACGATATATGTATAGAGAAATAACTGCGTAAATACCTACATCGTTCAAGTAAGTTATTTTTATAGAAAAAAAAATGAAAAATTAAATATTTTGATCAAAGTTGTTTATTTTTTTTTTTACAATTCATTTGTAACTTGTCACTAAAAAAAACTCAACTTTGTTTACATATCATTTAATTAAATGTAAAATTTCTCAAATAATTGCTAAATAAAAAGATAATCAGGTTTTATTTTTTTCTATTTTTTTTTTTTTGTCTGATAAGTAATTTAAAAAAAAGAAAATCTTAATTCTTACGTCAATCTTTGCAATTTTAGTAATTTTATTTTTTAATTTGCTATATAATTCAAGGGTTGTGTTGTGTTGGTATTCCATAACTTGTAAAAAAAAAAAAATGATTTATAAAATGTGGTTAGTTTATTAAAAATTTGCAGCAGTAACCTAAAATTGTTAGCAAATATAATGTTTCACTTCTATTTAACCAACTTAGTCATACATGCTTATTGCTCATATTTTTTTTTTTAAATAAAAACGAGAATAAACCTTTTCTTTATTCTTCATACTTAGATCAGATTTCATCATACACACATTTTTTCTTATTGTGGAAATATTAAAAATGTAAATAAAAGAACTAATTAGGAATCCTTCAATTTCAATGATTACTATTTATGTATGCATGCTAATTTGACATATTGGTTTTTTCATTTTATAAAGATACAGGAATTTTTAAACAAAATATGCAATTAAATAAGTAGTAAAATGAATTGATTTTCACATTTAGTTGTAAATGTAAATGTTTCTTTTTTGAGAGTTAAACAATATTTTTTAAATAATTTAATAACATGACTTTAAAATTTAGTATCTTGAATGATTCACCACTTTTCAGTCACCATATTTAAAATTAGTAAACCAATCTTGATTCTAAACAGTCATTGATTAAGTATCATTAGAGAATTTAATATTAAAAACAAATAAGTAATGAAATAAATAGTTTAAAAAGAGTAAGAATCTAAAAAAAACGGTGAAAGAAATCGAATTTGAAATAACAAATAGAAAAATACCTTTTTTTCTTGTTATTTTATCTATTTTTTTAGTACGTACCTACTTCTAAATGTTAATGATGACACATATATTTAAAATTTCAATTATTTCAAGTGAATAAGTACTTATTATTAAAATTTAAATAATGATATTATTATGATTACTTTTAAATTAAATAAACATTTACATAAATTGTGTAGGTATAATTAAATGGATATTTTCCATTATACCATTAATATCTATTAAAACTATCTTTTATTTATTAAAAAAATCCTGCAAAGCAACAAGTCAAAAAGAAAATCGATAAGTACCTATATTTGTTCTAAGAACTTTGTGTTGTAAAAAAAAAAATTGTCATTACTTTATTTATTAAAATAAAACAAATTGGTACACAAAAGTATACTATAATTCTTAATATATAGTTAGGTTCATAATAATATAGATGGATGTACGTATATATACATACGAACATATATCTACAAACAAAAATTAAGTAATATAATTTAAGTTAAAAATTGAATTTATTATACTGTAAATAACTCTTAAGTAACTAAAACTAAATATTTTTAATAACTTAATCAAGTTAGCAAACAAACTATTTCGAAATATATTTTTCAATCTAATTTCAACTGTTAGTTACCTATTAGTTAATACCCTAAATTTCTAGAAATATATAAAAAAAAATCTTTAATTAAATACCTATATACCTACCTATGTATGTAGTTATTATACATCATACTGAATTTATATTTATATTAAGTATATGAACCTATGTTCAATTTTTATATGTACATATATAAGAAACAGTTTTTATGTACATCAGTTTATATACCTAGGTACCTAAATATAAAATGTCTGAATTTCATTATTAAAGGATTAAGTATATAATAACGTGTACAAAGGAAATATTGAGTAGGTAGGTATTCAATATTCACTTTGATTTAATTCAAAAATCTTTATGTATATTTGATGCACATACCTACCAAGTTATATTAAATTGTCTAAGTTCTATATACTTATAATATATAATTATTAAAAAAAATTACATTAGTAATAAACGAATCTCTACAATTTATATACCTAGGCCCTGTCCTAGACAGATCCTAATATTTTTTTAAATAAGAACATTATTTAGTATAAATAAGAATATTAATAATAATAATAATCATGCAAAAAAAAAATCATTTCAGATTCGTATGGTACAGTACAATATGGATGACCTTGTTTGTTGTCCTCTATACTGAAATCTGAAATACAACAAATACAACTAACTATATAAAATTCTCTTTTGTTGTTGTTTTTTATTTTTACTTTTTTTTTCTTATTTTCATTTTACATAAAATGTAAAATTTCAATATTTTTCATTAGGAAAATTTTGTAATATAGTTTTAAAATCGTATATTTTCAATTAATAATTAAAAAAATAATCCACATGTTTCTATCTTCGTATTTAATATTATTCAGGTAGATACATATATATACTATATATATATATTTATTTATTTAAATATATTACATATTTAATTTACATATATATATATATATTTTTTAATAAAGAAATTCTTTCAATTTCAATATGAAATAGGACATAAGGTACTCTATATTTCTAGGTAAAACGTACATACATATATATGTATATATATAAAAATACAAAAACAAATTAGGTAAGAAATAAATAAACATAAAAGAAATTTTTTATTTTATATAATTTTTCTTTTCCATTTCTCATGCATTTTTTTTTAATTAAAAATAGAATTTCTCTTTATTGATAATAAAAAAAAAATTCTCTTTTTTCTAATCGAATGGAAAAATAACCGTAAAAAACCAATATATATAGGCATGTACTTTTTTTTTGATAAACGGTAAGACACTTAACATACAATACAAGTTCATAATTTTCCATAAAAATGACAGATCTGTTATTTACGTTTTTATTTGCATTGTGTGTGTGTGTGTAAATATTTTCAATTTTAATTTAGAAAATTTTATAAGAAAATAATTTTCAAAAAAAAACCCTCCTTTCATTTTTTAATTTTTTTCAAAATGTCTTTCAAAATTTGTACGTTAATAAAAAATTAGTGTTGCCAAATAATAAGAATTTATTAAATATATTGAATTATATTGAATGCTCAATCTATTGTTCTAGAGTTTATCTATTAATCTAATACGATTCATCAATTTGTTACTAAGTATCTATCATTCAATAAAATTAAGGACGAAGAGGATTTATTATAAATATTATAGGAACACCGTGAGGTAAAACATTTATAATAAATCCTTAAAAACACTATAGAAAAACAAATTTGAAACTTAAGTTATATAACTAAGTACATAATATAGTTATAGATACTTTTTCCCGAATCAATATTTTTATTTTCACCCTCTAAAACAAGTTATAAATTAATTTAAATGTGATGCAAGTATGAGATCTTTCATATCAGTTTTAGAAGCCTAAGAGTTTTACCTTTTGTTTCCTCTAGAAATACAAAAGCATTATAATCTCTTAAATGAGGAGCTTTTAATCTTTTTTCGAATTATCATAAAGAAAGTTATCTTAAGAAAACACGTCATTTTAATATATATATAAATTTTAGTTCATGTGTTTTACAGATTATTTTTAATATTTAAAAGAAAGAAATATTGTATTTTTCTTATTGATTTCCGTTTGTAATATCGTTTTCAAGTATTATGTAAGTACATGTGTAAAAATTTTGATTACATGCAATCTAATGCACTCTTAAAAAAAGAAAATAAGGTTTTTTAATTTAACTAATTAAAAAATTCATATTAGGTTCATTAATTCATTAGGTTAACTCAAAAACCTAATCGATAAGAATTGTTTAGGATTCACCAATGGAAGTTCGATTCAGGCCATAGAGGTTTTTAACAGATCTGGATCTCATTTGAAAATTTATTTTGTAGAATTTGACTAGAAGTGACCCAACTCTTATTATTAATAGATTTATAAAATTTCTCATAGTAACCCTAAAAAGGCAAGTTTTATTAAATAATTAGTTCTTTATATTCTTAATACCTGTAAAATATTTACTTCCTTTTTCTAATTAACATTTTTCTGTCAACAAGATTTTGAATAAGTACTTAGTTACTCAAAATTATTCGTAAAAATATTTCGGGTGAATAGAGTAATGAGTACTTTGTGAAACGAGTACTTTCCCTGTTGTGCTAATATTTTTAAAATTCCTAATTGGGTAATTACTTACGTTTACTCAAAAAACTATTTTACAAACAGGTGTATTATTTTTTATACTTCTAATTAAATTGGGTTTAGTAGCCGAGGGTAATTTCTGATCCATTATAATTTATTATGCAGTAATAGATGAAAATAAATAAATAGTTAAACTCAATTAAAACTCAAAAATAGTAAGTCCTTATTAATAAAAATAAATTATACCTACTTACTTATAACTACATATGATATTTATTTGGTACAGAGGTACTTGCTTAACTTCTAAATAAGTAATCATACTTGTTTAACTTAAAAACAAGTACGTCTGTAATCATACTTGTTTAACTTATAAAGAAGTACTTTTGTAATCATACTTGTTTAACTTATTAAGAAGTACCTTTGTAATTAAATTTTTTTTAACTTGTAAACAAGTACCTCTGTAATCATACTTGTTTAACTTATAACAAAGTACCTCTGTAATCACACTAGTTTAACTAATGTTTAACCAAAATGTCTTTCAAAATTTGTACATAATTAAAAACTAGTGCTGCTAAATAATAAGAATTTATCAAATATATTGAATGTACCTTTGTAATCATACTTGTTTAAGTTAAAAACAAGTACCTCAGTAATCAAATAATAAAAGAACACAAATTAAGGTAAGGTAAGGTATTTAAAATAATATTACTATCAATTAAGTCATAAGAATTTAAATATCCTTACTTACAAAATATAATTATGATTAAATCCATATAAAATCTTTGATTTCTGTAATAACTTAAAATTTTATTGCTTTTTATCCCTATTTGAGTTTTGGGAAAGAGTTTAGACACTACAATTAACGTACCTTAGATCTAAATTCAAAATTTAAATTAATTAAAAACTACTTAATTTTATATAACTAAGTAATCCCATAATATATATGACCAAATTTGATTATTATTATTATAGATTATTATTATAGATAATAATTTGCCTTTTTTATTTGTGATCTCTTTGACTTTTTTATTTCTAAAATTTATGACTTTGATGAAAGTCCGATAATCATTCAATCAATCTTTATACAATGTATGTATACTTATTTTCGAATAATGTTTACCATATCACATCACATATTCACATCATATAATAGTTATAAAACATTAATTCTCTTAAATTAAAAAAAAAAATTCAATTTAAAAATCTCTTTACAGTTCAGTTTACATTATTTAAATTAAAATGAGTAAAATAGAATCGACGCAATACTCAAAACTCAACTACTCACTTCTCACTTCTCAGTAGTCAGTCAGGAGTCAGTTCAGTACTCAATCAGAATATTTTACGCAGTTTACACATAACATAACACAGTATAGTTATAGACTAAAGACTATAGATAGAGTATAGACTGTAGACATAACTCTACACCTACAGTACAGTATAAAATAAAAGCGCTTCTTTAAGAGCTTTTCTCTCTCTTTATCAAAAGTAATTTTGCTCTCATTCTATATAAATTTTGAGTTTTTGTTTTTGTTTTTCTCAATTCAACTCTCATTCAACTCCCACAGTATACTTTCATCAGTCCTTCCTTTTTTTTCTATTTTGTTTTTCCATCAAAATACATAAATATGTGGATGGAATTGGAGTGTCAGTAATCAGTATGTATGTTATATGTACAAGTATGTAAACAAGTTGTATTGGAAAAATAAAAGCTATAATTTACAAAATCAGGTTAATCTTTTAAAAAATTTTTATACACTCCAGAAATTATTTAAAAAAAAAAAATACTTGCATACTCTACTCATATACGAATTTATACATTTGTATATAACAGTATATCAGTACAGTACAGTATATATTTAAATTTATATAAGTTTTTCTCTTCTATATATATATACATACTTAAATTTTTCTTTTAATATTTTTATTATTAAACATTTTTCGAAATAAAATATCTTTTATTCGCCATTCGGCTTTTCGATGATAAAGTTCAATGTTTAAAACTCTTTTTTAATTTTAAAATTTGAAATTTTTTTTTTTATATTTTACTTACACTTAAAACGTCGGGTGTCTGCCATTTTTAAAAAATACACACTCTATTTATTATAAAAGAAAAAACTTATATAAATTTAAATAAACAAATTCTTTAATTATATTTTAAATTTTAAAATAAAATTAAAAAAAAAAAACAAAAATTAATTTATTAATTATAAAATTAAAATTTCTGAAATAAAAATATATACATATATATATATATATGTTTATTTAAAATAAAACGACAAAAAATATAATCATTTTATATAATACTTAAATATTTTTGTGAGTATTCTGTGAGTATAAAATAAAAATCAAATTTTAGTGTTTATTTATTAATAAAACAAAAGACAACTAATAAGAAGTCTTTCGAAATTCATCCACAAAATAAAAAAAAATACAAAAATTAATTATAATTAAATAATTAAAAAAAAAAAAAATTTAAATAAAATTTAAAAAAAAAAAACGAAAATCAGAAAAAAATGGCAGCTTCAGTAATGAGAACATTTGTAAGACAAATGTCAACTAGAAAAGAAATTGAACATATAACAGTTATTGGTGGTGGACTTATGGGATCTGGTATTGCACAGGTAATTTTTTATTTTTGATTGATATAATATTGAAATCAGTATATATATATACTTATTTATATAAAGTATATATACAAAAAAATTCAAAATTTTATTTTTAAATTTTTAATAATTGAAGAAATTTCAAATTAATTAATTAAATGCTTTTTATTTTATATTTTTTTTTTGAATAATTAATATCTTAAGTTTTTGTATAAATGTCTGATAGATAGTATCTTTAGATACATTTTATATAACATATCAAAGAATCTTATGCTTTTTACTTATAGATACATATATATATATATATATATATATATATATATATATGTGTGTATTGAAATAAATTATTAATACATAAAATAATAAGTAAGTAATATATAGTATAGTATAGTATTTACTTACTTACTTAATAGAAGAAATATATTTATAGGATAAATTATAAAATTAATATTAGAATTTAGAACACGGTATTAATATTAAAATTTAAATACATACTTAGTTATTAATTAATTAAATCATTTATAATTTCAATGCGTTTTATAAAATCATAAAAACTCAAAAATCAATTTAATAAGAATATTTTTTTGGAAACTTACGTAACTTTTTTTTTTTGGATATTTTTGGTAT
>OY720445.1:21455132-21698132 GCA_963082915.1 Dolichopus griseipennis | reverse complement strand
GATGAAAGTCCTGAATTGCCAGTACAAAATTATAAAAGGTTTAATTTTTATTTCAATATTTTAGATACAGCTATATCCAAAATAGAGGAAAGATTTGAGCAAATGACAGCTCATAGCCAAACTTTTCAGTTTCTAAATGACATTCTATTCGTTGCAGGAATTGAATCGAGATACTAAAAATAAAATATTGTATGGATTTACAAATGAAATTGTCTGGCAATGAACGAAATTGAATCTGATATAAATGCGATAGATTTATGTGACGAGATTGAAATCCTTTTAGCGTATATTAAGCCCGACATGGATGCATTCGCGGTTTTAGATTATATATTTTCAAATGATCTGACTCCAATGTTTCCAAACATAACAATTGCAATTAAGAATATTTTTGACAATACCTGTGACAGTGGCTTCTGGTGAAAGAAGTTTTTCTAAATTAAAATTAATAAAAAATTATTTAAGATCGACTATGTCACAGGAGCGGTTAACAAATTTAAGCTTAATCAGCATTGAAAAAAATATAGCTGCAGATTTAGACACAACGGAGTTAATTCACGAATTTTCGCTCAGAAAAGCAAGAAAAGTTAATTTTTAAGAAAAATTTATATATAATTTAATAAACTTGTTGATACATATATATTATGTTGTTTATTGGTTTTTGTTTTTTTTTTTCTGTAACTAATTTGTTTTGATAATATGTATATGCAAAATAAGTAAATTAATAATTATATATACACATTTGTTTTATTATGAAAAATATTAAGTTTAGGCTAAAAGAAATTTAGCTAATTACGGGCGGAAACTTGTGTCTGGCACCCCGGCGCCAATATACCTTGGCACGGCCCTGCATTTTAATATATAAATATTAGTTCATGTGTTTTACAGATTATTTTTAATATTTAAAGAAAGAAATATTGTATTTTTCTTATTGATTTCCGTTTTGTAATATCGTTTTCAAGTATTATGTAATTATTTATACGTAAAGATTTTAATTACATGCAATCTAATACATTCTTAAAAGTGTACTTATTGTTTAAGATTCACCAATGGAAGTTCAAAGTAAACTATAGAGGGTGTTAGCAGATCTAGATCTAATTTGAAAATTAATTTTGTATAATTTTTAAATTAAACAATTCTTATTATTTATAGATTTATAAAATTTCTCATAGTACCCTAAAAATGCAAGTTTTATTAAATAAGTAGTTCTTTATATACTTACTTAATACCTATAAAATATTTCCTTCCTAAGTACTTCAAATTAACATTTTTTGTCAACAAGATTTTGAATAAGTACTTAGTTACTCAAAATTATTCGTAAAAATATTTCGGATGAATAGAGTAATGAGTACTTTTTAAAACGAGTCTTTCCCTATTGTGCTAATATTTTTTATAAAATTCCTAATTGGGTAATTACTTACGTTTACTCAAAAACTATTTTACAAGCAGTGTGTGTTATTTTTTATACTTCTAATTAAGTTGGGCTTAGTAGCCGAGGGTAATTTCTGATCCATTATAATTTATTATGCAGTAAAGAATGAAAATTAATAAAAAAATAGTTATACTTAATTAAAACTCAAAAATAGTAAGTACTTATTAATAAAAATAAATTATACGTACTTATAACTACATATGATATTTATTTGGTACAGAAGTACTTGTTTAACTTAAAAACAAGTAACTCTGTAATCATATTTGTTTAACTTATACTTAAAGAAGTACCTTTGTAATCATACTTTTTTAACTTATAACCAAGTACCTCTGTAATCATACTTGTTTAACTTATAGCCAAGTACCCTCTGTAATCATACTTGTTTAACCTTAAAATTATCCTATTAAATTAAATAAATAAAAATAATAAAAGAATACAAATTAAGGTTAGGTAAAGTATTTAAAATAATATTCCTATCAATTAAGTCATAAGAAATTATGGTCATAAGAAATTTAATATCCTTACTTACATAATATGATTATATAATATGATTAAATCCGTATAAAATCTTTGATTTCTGTAATCAAATTATTTAAAATTTGCTTGCTTTTTATCCCTATTTGAGTTTTGTGAAAGAGCTTAGACACTTTAACGTACTTCAAATGTAAATTCAAAATTAAAATTAATTAAAAACTATTTCAGTGCTTAATATATAAGTAATCCCATAATATATATGACCAAATTTGATTATTATTATTATAGATAATAATTTGCCTTTTTTATTTTTGATCTCTTTGACTTTTTTTATTTTTAAAATTTATGACTTTGATGAAGTCCGATAATCACTCAATCAATCTTTATACAATGTATGTATACTTATTTTCGAATAATGTTTACCATATCACATCACATATTCACGTCATATAAGAGTTATAAAACATTAAATCTCTTAAATTGAAAAAAAAAATTCAATTTAAAAATCTCTTTACAGTTCAGTTTGCATTTTTTAAATTAAAATGAGTAAAATAGAATCGACGCAATACTCAAAACTCAACTACTCACTTCTCACTTCTCAATAGTCAGTCAGGAGTCAGTTCAGTACTCAATCAGAATATTTTACAGTTAACACATAACATAACACAGTATAGTTATAGACTAAAGACTATAGATAGAGTATAGACTGTAGACAACACTCTACAGTACAGTATAAAATAAAAGCGCTTCTTTAAGAGCTTTTCTCTCTTTTTATCAAAAGTAATTTTGCTCTCATTCTATATAATTTTGAGTTTGAGTTGTTTTTGTTTTTCTCAATTCAACTCTCATTCAACTCCCACAGTATACTTTCATCCATCAGTCCTTCCTTTTTTTTCTATTTTGTTTTCCATCAAAATACATAAATATGTGGATGGAATTGGAGTGTCAGTAATCAGTATGTATGTTATGTATGTACAAGTATGTAAACAAGTTGTATTGGAAAAATAAAAGCTATAATTTACAAAATCAGGTTAATCTTTTTAAAAAATTTTTATACACTCCAGAAATTATTTAAAAATAAAAAAATACTTGTATACTCTACTCATATACAAATTTATACATTTGTATATAACAGTATATCAGTACAGTATATATATATTTAAATTCATATAAGTTTTTCTCTTCTATATATATTGATATATATACATACTTAAATTTTTCTTTTAATATTTTTTATTATTAAACATTTTTCGAATAAAATATATTTATTCGCCATTCGGCTTTTCGATGATAAAGTTCAATGTTTATAAACTCTTTTTTAATTTTAAAATTTGAAATTTTTTTTTTATATTTTACTTACACTTAAAACGTCGGTTGTCTGCCATTTTTAAAAAAAAACACACTCTATTTATTATAAAAAAAAAAAACTTATATAAATTTATAAAAAAAAATAAACAAAAAATTAATTTATTAATTCATAAAATTAAATTTTCTGAAATAAAAATAATATACATATATATATATATAATATGTTTATTTAAAATAAAGCGACATAAAATATAACACAAAATATATTCTTTTTTATATAATAAATATTTTTTGTGAGTATTCTGTGAGTATAAAATTAAAAACCAAATTTTAGTGTTTATTATTAATAAAACAAAATGACAACTAATAAGAAGTCTTTCGAAATCATCCACAAAATAAAAAAAAAATACAAAAATTAATTATAATTAATTAATTAAAAAAAAAAAAAAAAAATTTAATAAAATTTAAAAAAAAAAAAACGAAAATCAGAAAAAAATGGCAGCTTCAGTAATGAGAACATTTGTAAGACAAATGTCAACTAGAAAAGAAATTGAACATATAACAGTTATTGGTGGTGGACTTATGGGATCTGGTATTGCACAGGTAAGTTTTTTTTGAAATCAGTATATTATATACATACTTATATACTCGTCTAAGTAAATTCAAAATTTTATTTTTAAATTATTAATAATTGAAGAAATTTCAAATTTAATTAATTAAATGCTTTTATTTTATATTTTTTTGAATAATTAAATATCTTAAGTTTTTGTCTGATAGATAGTATCTTTAGATACATTTTATATAACATATCAAAGAATCTTATGCTTTTTTACTTATAGATACATAGATATATATATATATTTGTGTGTTAAAATAAATTATTAATACATAAAATAATAAGTAATATATAGTATAGTATAGTATTTTACTTACTTACTTAATAGAAGAAATATATTTATAGGATAAATTATAAAATTAATATTAGAATTTAGAATACGTTTATTAATATTAAAATTCAAATACATACTTAACTAGTTATTAATAAATTAAATAATTTGTAATTTCTATGCGTTTTATAAAATCATAAAAACTAAAAAATCAATTTAATAAGAATTTTTTTGGAACTTACGTAACTTTTTTTTTTTGGATATTTTTGGTATAAGTATGCCATGGTTTGATTTTAGATTTTAGAAAAATTAGTATGAGATTTTCTTTTTTTTTTTTAGTCCTCTAGTTCTAAAATTTTCTTTTTTTTTTTTTTTTTTGTTTTATGGCATTTTCTTTCATTTCTTTCATATTTTGTGTATTTAATAAAAAAAAGTAATGGAAATCACGCTAAATCCAAATAATAGGGAATGATATATGTATATATATATATAATATAAATATATAATATAAATATATATTTTAAAAAAGGAAAAGCTTTTTAAAAATTTTTTTTTTGGTTTATTTTTTATTTAGTTATATAAAATTGTATATATATATAGAATTGTTTTTCTTTTTATATATATATATATATATATAAACTATAGTTATATATATAAAAATATGTATACATATTATATACAATTTAGATGTAGGTTATAATAATAACCTTCAGAAAATCATATTAACAATTATGTATAGTAGTTAAAGTCATAATATAAATTGTAAAAAAAAATAAAATTGAATGAAAAATTTATTCAAATATACCGGCTTTAATTTTACTAGTTTTTTCTTTCAATTGTATTAAATCTTTTGTTTCATTCATTTATTAAAAGTTTATTTAAAAATAATAAATGCATAACTAGTTTTATTTATAGACTTTAAAATAACATTTCATTGAAGAAATTCAACAAACTATAGGTGTATGTATAACTACTTATAGTTATATGAGTATTTATGTTTGCAATACTTTTATATTAGTTTGATTATTATTTCTTTTTTTAGAATAAAATACTTGTTTTTATATAATTATTTTAATTCTGTAAAGTATAAATTATTTAAATACAAAAATTACACTCAACACTTCTTATTATTGCGCGTTTTCAATATGTAAATATATATGTATGTATGTAATTAAAAGTGTGATATTAGTCACGTACGTATATTATTAAATTATTTATTATTTTAAAGTTTTATTTTAATTTATATAAGTTTTATTGTAAAATTATAAGTTAGTATTATTTATTAGAAGGTTATTTATTATAATAATTAATAATAGTATTTAGTATAAATATATTAAATTTAATTTAACTAATATATATATATATATATATAGTTTACTAAAGTTTTATTTAAATTGTTTTTAACTATTGAAATTGAATTGAAGATAATTTGATTATATTGATAAAAATAACAATTCAATCAATTTGATTAAGATAACGCCACGATTTAAAATCAAAATAATTTTATAAGTATATTTATTGTTCATTGAACTCTTTAAACTTTTTTAAAATAACTGATAAGAGGTAACTTAAAATTTTTTGAAAAATGATATAAAATTAAGTAAATATTCGCTATATAAGTTTAGTTAGTTAAGTGTCTAATTTAGAAAATATAAATGTTTGAAGAGTTTAAATTAAACTATATTAAGAAATATACATGAAAATAATTGAAAACTGATAGGGTTAAGTGATTTGATTTTTAGCAAATTTTCAAAAAATTTTGTTTTACTCTGTCCATCCATTCGTATGTTAACAAAAGCTGTTAAATCGTTTAATAAGAGAAAAGAAAATTTAACTATGGATAGGTATATATAAGAAGCATAGGTCATCCGAAATGCTGATTATTTTTTATATACTCTAGCGCAAAAGGTTCGAATAGATGTCATACAAATTATATATTTTTATATATATATATATATATTATATAATAAGTTGTGTATTTTAAATTTAGCTAAAAATAGTTAATCAAATGATATGTGATAGATAATCGATTGATAACTGATATCGAAAGTCATATGTGATAGATAATCGAATGATATCCTAGAGTTGACACATTATAAGTAATGGCAATATACTCTCTTCCTCATTTTTTATGTAGTTTAAATTGCAATTTACTGCATTGTATTAGTTGTGCACTGTTCATACGATTCAAATCTAGATTTTTTTTTAGATCTAAAAAAAGGATTAAAAAGCATCGAAACAACCGAAAATCGCAGCAATATGGTTCATTTGTGGATAGTATTAAATTGTAATCAACTAAAAGCATTCCTTTTTCAAAACCAAATTTGGAATGAACTCTAAATACAAATGTATAAGTAGTTACTATTTAATTTTGAAGTTCAGGATTTTAAAACCAAATTCCGAATAGGGAATTATAGATTAAATAATATTAGTATTTTAATATGTGAGACCACTCTTTTGTTACTATTTTCTATATGCTAAACAAAAACTTAGATCTTGAACCACATGAAAAGAACCTAGCTATTGGTCTCGAATATTGAAAATCTGCTTTATATGCACAAAACAATATCAAGACACGATAATTGATTTTATAAATAGAAATAGATATAAATGACACTTACTTAACAGTTCTTCCATATAATTTTAATTTAAAGTTTCTAAGATTACAAAACGCCCCTCGCACTTCAATTGTTTTTTATATTGCCTTTTGTACAATAGACAAGGTTTTGTAATATTTTCTTCTTATTTAACAAGTTGTCCATATTATCAAATAAATTAATATTTTTAATTTTTTCAATTTAAATATAGAATATAATATTAAAATAATAGAATATTTATTTATTAATTAAATTAGCGATTATTTTTCATTATACTTATATGAATATAATATTTATAAACTTGAAACTATTTATATTTGCCTTTTAAATTTACAATTTTCAATATTAAAAGGTAAACAAATAATTAACTTAAGTAAGTAAATTGTCAATTTGTTGATATAGTATTCTTATCTGATAATCTTCAGAAAATAATGTAAATATTATAAAAAGTAAATATTGCACTTTATACAATAGAAACACTTCTATAAAATGCATTAATACACCATGCATTAATGCATTAACCAAGTATGAGAATTCAATTAAATTGTTAAAAATTTTTATAAATATGTAATTTTTACAAATACATGAAATATTTTAAAATTTATAAAATCTCTAAAAGAATTTATAATTTAAAAATTTCATTTAATAAAATTGAATTAAAAATATTCTCTTCTATTAATTTATTTGACAAATAATTAAAAAAGATTTAATTTAAGAATTTTAAATATTCACCTTTTTTTTGTAAGTTCATAACCCCCTATTATAAAATTTGTCAAATAGTTTTTCTCAAAATTTTTTTTATATCTATATCTTAAGTATGTATTATTAGTTATATTATAAATATATTATAGAGATATGAATGTGACGTGTAATTGTGTACATTCGCGGTCATTTTATTTTTAAACTTTTATATTAATAAAAACAAATTAGTTTTTAGAAAAATTTATATGTGCTAATTATTATAAAATTAAAAGTTATTTTTAGCATTAAAAACTATAATATTCATTATAATAATTAAACTTTAGTTATTTTATTAAGATTTTTATCTGACTACAACTTAAATTTAGTCACGATAGTAATTTTTTAATTAAGTATTTATTCTAAAACTACTGGAGCGTTATATTTACCCGTATATTTGAATTTAATTAAAATGAGATACTATTAAAAAGTTATTAAAGTAAAGCATATAAAAATTGTAATACGAATTAAATATAATAAGTATAACGTTAATTAGTTCGTGTTTAAAAGATTATCTTTATGGTTTAGTAATTAAATTACATTAGTTTTGTAAGTACTTAATAATATATTTAATAATGAATGATAGCATAAATAAGTACTTATTTATTTATTTGTAGTACCAGGCAATAGTAATTATTCCCTGATATTATAATAGTCTTTTGCCTCTTTGACATTTGGACTTCTGATTAAACTATTATAATATACACTATATTTTTTTATTAGATATGATCCGACCAGGGTTTGAATCCGAGACTTTTCAATTAAAAAGCCGCCACTTTAACCACTGTGCTATCTACTAGTCAGATGATAGCATAAGTACTTATTAATTAAAGATCTCAGTGGAAGAAGGATATTAAAAATTTATTTCAGTACTTAATGTTTACATTAGATTAGAAATCAAGAAATATCTTTAATAACTAACTAATATCTTTGTACATGATTATTTAAAATATTGTCTAGAAATTTTAAAATTACTTAAATCTTATGTAATCATGCGATTTTATTTGTAAAAAAAAAGTAATTATTACCACTAGTTATCAGATCAGTTATCTTAAGAACAAGCTATCAGATCGTAAATAATATTTCTTATTAAATATAATATATAAGTAATTATTAATCTTATAGTATCTAGGCTACTAAAATGTTTGTCTAAAATTTTTAACAAAAGCTTAATGACATAAGTACTTAATAAGTACTTATAAATATAACTGAATACTGCTAAAATAAAGTCCTTTTTTGGGACTGTCAAAACAAATTTGACATAAAATTGCTAAAATATTTATATATTAAGGAAATATTTGTTCTACTAATCCTAAAAATAAGTATGAGTCATAAAATGATCCAAAAAATCCAAACAAGAATTTTTAATTATTTTAGCAAAATTTTGTATTTAACTTTAATTAATAATTATACGACCGTAACTGTTTTAGAAGCTCAATTATATTTGTATTCTCTTATATTTGTTTTATAGTGAGTGGTTATTCACGTTATCCATTACTGAGTACTCACTAGGCAATTCACTACTCATTATAGTACAGACAGACAAAGTACTGTAAAATATAGTATAGTCATAACATAACTTATAGTGTATTATATAAGTATATAACAGTTAACTAATTTGGTTAACTCTCTCTCTTTTCTAATTTGTCTCTCTCTCTCTAATTTTTTTCTTTTAATAATTATTTTATCCCTCTCTCTTGCTTGGCTCCAAGCTTTATTTTGCAAATTGCATCATAAAATATTTACATGTTAAAATAAAATTGAAAGTAAATTTTTTTATAGGTACCTACTCTTTTGGTTGTTTGTAAGCTTGTAATTGTAAATTGGTAACTTGTTAATTCTTGCATTGTTTTGTTTTTAAAATAAAAAAAAGTATTTTAATTTTATTTTTCAAATGAAAGTAGAATATTTTTGCAAAAAAATTTCATATTTATGTATAGTATAGGTGCAATGTCTATATATACTATACAATGACTATATAATATAAAGTATATGTATATAATTAGTTTTATGTACACATATTAAGTATATTTATTAGATAAATTCATATGTAGTTATTTAAAATTAAAAATGACGTCATTAAACTTTTGCTTTTCTTTTTATTTTATTTGAAATTTATTTTATGGGTTTATATTTTTAAAAAAATTTTTCAAATTTTATCCAAAAGAATTTTTCAATAAATAAAAACATAAAAAAAAAAAAAAAAAAAAAAAAAAAACTGAACTGAGAATTTGAATAAAATGTTTATTCTCACCTTAACTTTGTTTTAAAAAAAAAAAAAAATATTTAGAAACTTTTGCTTACGAAAATTTTGTTTTGAAAATTCATGAAAAAGTTTTCAATAGAATTGAGAAGATTTTATCGAATTAACATGATACAATTTTACCGTTATTTTTTAATTTTATTTTCTAAAATACCTAATTAAAAAAAAAATTTAATTTTTCATTAAATTAATTAAAAAATTTTCACTTCATTTCAAAGTTGTTGCGTGTGTTATTTATGGAAAAAGTGTGTTAATTATTAAATTTAATTTGAATTCGCCAAAAAGTGTTAATTCTATATTTATAAATTTAAAATTTTGTTTTTTTATTATTTTTGGCAATCAGTTTTTTTTTTTATAATACATGTGTTTTTATTTATTTAAATTTTATTTACTTTTTATTTTAAAAGTAAAAGTGACATAATTTTTTTTAATATCAAAATAGTGTCTTATACTAGTAATGTCATCTTAACTATATGATGTGTATATATATAGTAGTGATCACGAATTATAGCTAGAATTGCTCTATCTCGCTTCTTAGTGCTTTAAAGATGAGTTTAAAGTTTACAGAGACAAAAATTACAAAATTTTGGAAAAAAAATATATATATAATACATAGGTACTAATTAATTAATATTATTGGAAAAACAAAGTTTTTTGTTTTGATTTCAGAAATTAATTACATATTATTATTATTATTATTGGTTTTTTAATTGAACAATGTTTTCGGGGATGTTTTTTTATAATGAAGTGTTTATGTATAAATGAATGTTATAAAATAAATCTATAAATAGTATATATACAATTATTTTAATTGAAATATATAAATTTTTATTATGAATGAAATTAATAACACTAATTATAATTAATATAAATAATTATTTATTAATGGAAAAATATAATATTCATTACAAGTAAGATAATTGATTTTTTTTTATAATTATTAAAAGAATTAAAATAATTATAGTAAAAGTATTTTTTATATTATTTAATTATATTATTTTGTACAAAATCCTAAATATTGATATTATTTTTAATTACTCGTTTAGAATTTGAATTGAATGTTATTCTTGTGAAACTTCTAATTATGTAGATACTTAATCGATTCATTCACACGATATATTAATAGAATTTAATAAAACTAATTTAGTACCTATTGTTCGTTATGATTTAATTTTAATCAAATATTACCCGGTTTACTTTGTTACAATATAGATTTTTATTTAGGTCCTTAAAGCCGATAAAAAGCCGGGTCCTAGATGGCAATATTTCATAAATTCATAACTCCATTTTTATTTAATAATTTATTATTTTACTTTCTTCTAATATTTTAATGTCACCTTGACTTTCATTACTTGTTATCATTTTCTGATTTTGTTTTAATTTTTTTTTTTTACATCTGATGTTTTCGCGTCTTCTTTTTTTCTTTATCTGCGACCTGTTTAAGTACAATTTGCTTATTAAAATTATTTACGAATATTTTTTTAAATAAATTTTGTAGTAAATACAATTAAATTTCGTTTTTCTTATAACAGTGCCACAAAGTATGCAATTATGTTAAATAAATTTCAAAAAATTCTGGAATGGCGTCGATGGCGTAATTAAGGGAACGCGAGTTCGATTTTAAAAACAAAGTAATTTTCATTAAAATTCCCCATTACGATCAAATATAAATAATTGTTTTATTTCATAATCTTGAAATAATTAGAAAAGATTTGATTTAACATCGGACTTAAAAGTTATGTTTATTATGAGATTTTTTTTAATACATATTCAATTAGTAAATTAGTATTAGCATTTGACTTAAAAAAGCTTAGTTTTCTCCAAAAACATTTAAAAAAAAATACATTCGTTTGTTAATTTCAAAAAAACTAATTTAGAACAGCTATATATAGAGCTTTATACATAACTACCTACACAAATATAGTAATTATATAGCCGGTATGAATAACATTTTCCAATATTATAAAAGTTCATTGTACTTTTTATAATATTCAAATAAACATAAAATAAACATAAAAATACTTAAGTATATTTATTATACAGTTTTAATTTATTGATTTTCTAAAAATAAAATAAAAAATTAACGATTATTAAACTATATTAATAAATAATAATTATATATATATACGAGTATATATATTAATATAACTATTCTAATTTGAAATAAAAATAAACTAATAAATCAACTACTTAATTTTTTTCTGTTTTGATTTTAAATTTTATTGAAACGTGATAATTAATAATTCTAATTACTTAAATAAATTTAAATTATTTTTCAAACTTCATCAATTTCATCGATTTTAATGAACAAATTAGGGAAAGTTTAATTTTTAATTATATTTATATGATTGGCCTTACTAAATACGTGACTTAGAGTTTTCTAATTATACATAATAGTTATACTAACTTATAATTAAAAGAGTCTATATAATTAATCTAAATAAATAATTTGATAGGTGTGATTAAGAACGTGACTTTATACTAATTTATAATTAAAAGAGCCTATAATTGATTTAAATAATATTTTTTAATTTCCTTAATTGTCCTGAATTATCGAATAAGTACGATGATTTAATAATGTGTGATTGTCTCTAATTTTATTCTATTCTAGTTAATAAAATTCAATTCAAATTTTATTTAATTAAGTTTTAATTATTTTAAAATTAAAATAACCTTAAAGACTTCTTTCTTAAATTTAATTAAGAATTAAAGTAACTTTTAACTGAATTAAAAATAACGAATTTCATAGGGATGCCAAACCTTGTAAAAAAACAAAAGAATTCTGCAATGATCTATCTATATCTCTTTTACACATCATTGAATAGCAATTTATTTTATTATTTTTTCATATTATAATCTTTGAAATAAAAAAATTTCATAAGTAATTCTACATTTTTCTGGACCCAAACACGAGTCTTTATTAATTGTAAACAAATTTATAATGATTTGTTCTCATTTTTGATTTATCAAGAAATTTTTTTTTGACAATTTGGCAATATTTTTGATTTACAAATAAAAAAAAAAAACAGAAATCATTATTAAATACAATTATAGATCACACGAGTTCAATATATTTTTTGATTTTGAAATTTGTCACCTTTTCTTTAACATTTTTCAACGTCAATTGAAAGAACATGCGATTTTAAAATTTTCTTTTAAAAAAATTATAATTTTCCCATATAGTTCAAATTATTATATATATATACATGTGTATATATTATGGATTTGTTTTTGTTTTTCTTTAAATAAAAATTTTTTTTGAAAATAAAATAAAATCATAAAATTAAAAAAATAAGATGTTTTTTTAAAAATAGAAATCAATTTTTGTAGAAGAATGTGCCATTAACTTTTTCAAAGGCTGGAATATTCTCATAGTTTAAAAACAAATATATTTTTGTGTGTTGCGATGAGATAAATTTTGTATATTTTTGTTTTTTAATTTATAGTTATGTACTAAATTTAGTTATTAATTAGTTCTGTACTTCTTTTACGTACCTACTACAGAGTTCGTATGTGTTATACTTTTGTAAAATTTAAGAAATTAAAGTTATTTGATACCATATTATTACATAAAGTTAAAATAAGTGTTTAGGTTGTAATTAAAATGTTTTAATTATAATTAAATACTAAGAATAATTACTAACTAATCATAGTTGCCTAAATTTATCAGTTAAAAAAGGCATGTTCACCCCGAAATTTCGTTACTTCACATTAATTCATCATTACTTGAAGGCTAATTACTTCATCTGCTCTATAAAAAATTATCACGTCTGGCAACTCTTGAAAGCTTTTCTTTTTGAGATGATTTATTTTTTTGTAAAGTTGGTAGACATTACTTTTGAGTTTTTGTTGTTGTCAAAAGTTATAAAAATAAGTATGTAAGAGTTTTTTGATTTGTATAATTTTTCTGAATATGAAAAAAAAAATTAATACAGATTTTTAGAAGAATTATAAGAAGTAATTCAAATCCTTTTAAATTAAACGAGGCGTATCCGTAGTCTAGAATCTAGATGAGACGTATCCCGTAGGCAAATTTAGAAGTAATACCAAATTGCTATCACTTCGTATGCTACGCTTTCAAGAATAACAAAACGTATCAATATCACTTTTGAGCCTTTGAGAATAGTTAATCGTCACTTTTGTGATACTCATCCTATGCTACGCCTTCAAGAATTCAGATTATTATAAATTATAATGATTATTTATAAATTATAATATATGATATATACGTATCACCAAACGTCCCTGACACTTGATCAATAGAACTTTTAATTATTTTAAGTGACAAAAGTAAGCTTATTAAGCCCTTTATATCCGAAATCAAAAATAAAATTTCAATTAGTCAAACTTTGATTCAATGACAAAATTTGGTTATACGTTTTATAAGTCTATTACTAATTGTTCAAATGTTAAACTAACAGCTATCAAATAAGTACAATTTGAAACTAAATGGAAACTAATTTGTGATAAAGAAATACAATGGGAATATGTATTATTCTGTGTATAAGAACTTATCCTAATAAATTCACACAATGAATTCAGAAAACTGACTACCCAACATTATATAATCACAAACCTATTTGCTAAAATTTAATTAGCTTTAGCGAAATATGAGTTGGACATATTAAGAGCGCCTAATAGAACTATTTATATACTCAGTTCTATAGTTGATTTTATTGTTATAGGTACCTACTGAAGTTCTCAAATATTTATCTTAAGATAAAATTATACTTTTATTTAATATCTTTTAATTAACTTTCAAAAAATCAACTCTCTAAATCCATATTCTAAAATTATTAAAATTTAAATAAATAATAAATTGCAGAAAATTTTAAAATAATTATTTGCTTTTTTAAAATAAATTTTCAATTTTAATATTCACTTAAGTACCTATTCTTATTTAAAGAATCTTATTTAATTATTGATTAGCAATGCAAATTTATAATCACAAAAATAATAATTCTAATTGGGACAATTTAAAAAAATTTGTTTATTTTTTTGCAAATTCAACCTTTTTTTTATTTATTCATTTTTTTTTTATTATTATCATAAGTAAGTATATATACACAGATAATACTATATAATATAAATTATACATACATATACTTATAATGTGATAATCATGTGAATTTAAAAATTTTCAATTTACACCCAACTGTTGAAAAATTATTACATATAAGTATATACTATAAGTTATTAACTATACTTATTAGTTATATTATAGGTTATTTATTACCTATGTATTTATGTAAATATTTTAATTTATACTTATTATCTATTAAAAACAATTTTTTTTTCAATTTTCCATTTGATAATAAAATAAATAAATTTTATTTTTAAAAAATTAGCTTTAACCTTTAAAGTAATGTTATCAAAACAAATAAAACAATTTTTAATTTCATTTTCTAAATCTATAGATACATATGGTATTTAATAAAAAATTTACATATAAGAATATATATATAATAAGTATAGAGAGTTTATAGATTCTACATACAGTAGCTACCAAGTTTTATAAAAGGTTCTATTTATATTTGTTTAGTATTTTTATGATTATATTATGTTTGTAAATAGAATCTTATGATTATTGTATTTATTTGTTTCATGTGTATGAGATAATTATGTTTGAATCTATAGTTATATTAATATTTATATCTCTTAAAAAATTTCAATAAATAAATTTGAATCATAGGATAGAATTAAAATTCAAGGTTAAAACAGGGTTAAAAATTTAATACTTTTTTATTTAATATCTTAATTACATATTAAATTACATATCGCCGCTTTACAGCAAAAAGTGATCAACTACAAAAATGGCATTTTTTTTGGGAAATATGCCAAATTCAAGGGGAAAGCTTATTAAATTTATTAAATATTAAAATAATAAAAAAGAAATTTAAGAAAATCTTCGTTGGTAAAGGGGGGAAACCCTTAATTTCATAATTGACTATCTTCAAAGTCGTACAGTTAAAAAAAACTTTGAAGACGTTTTATAAAAACTATGTTTTTTCAGATCGTCAGTTTTTATTGTATATTAAATATATATGTATATTTAAACAAACATATAGAAACTAAAGATCTGCAAATGTATATGCTTATTCATAGATTAATAATTTAAATTAAAAAGATATAGTTAGTTAGTTAAAACGTAATTTATCTTTAATTAACGTTCATATTGTGGATTAATCGAATTTCAACTTTTTGTATACATACTAAAATATTAAATTAAATTAATTACATGCAAGTATATATATCTGTATAGTAATTTGTTTTAGATCATCTAAAACTTCAAAACTTAAGAGTTTATTGAAGGTCATATTAAAGTCATTTATTATTACAGTAACTTATAAAATTATATATTAAAGTCATTTATAATTATAATAACTTATAAAATTATTGTAATATTTAATATTTTAAAAATAGAATCCAAATTAACAAAAATAAATCTTTTTATTATTAATAAAACTAATAATACTTATTAAAATAATTATCTTATTAAAAATTTTTAAATTCACACTAGTTTAAATATTACATTTTTCATATAAGTATACCATCATCAATTACAATTCAATTGTTTTAAATTTAAAAAACAAAATTATGATTCATATAAATCATAAGGGTCTGTTTACATAATACTTTATATCATGATATTATAAACTTTATATTGTGACCTCACTTCCGGCATATTGCTTGATAACCTGTCTAACCCAAATTAATTATGCGACTTTATTTACTTTAAAATTGTAGTATCTAGGTCTCTGTTAATTCTAAATTCTAAATTGTACTAGGGCATTCATCAAGTTAATTTAGACTAGGCTTCAGTTTCTTTAATTGCTATATTCACTAGGTTGTTGATTACTCGGCTGTAGCTATTGTATAAGATTATGAATACCCTATTATGAAATGTTAATTTTGTGCGCCATCTATTATCCAATACAAGAGTTATTTATATATGTATTTATATTAAATCTTATATTATATTACGATATACAATTATACAATTTTACAATATTGTTTTTTATTCGATATGATCTGACCTGGGTTTGAACCCGAGACCTTTCGCAAGAACGGCGGCGTCTTTATCACTACGCCATTGGTCAGATTTGCCATTGTTCGGTACTTGTCATGTATAGCTTCATTAAGTAGCTGACATATTTGTAATTTTGCTCTTCTTGACTCGAATAATTTGAATGTCATCAGATTCTTATACGATATTATTCTAAAATATTTATAGATATTAAGGCGTCGGTACTAAATGTAAATCGTTTAAAATAAATAAATAATAATTTTTTGGAATTTTAAAAAAACTATAGAACAATATCAAGAATTAAAAAGTTCAATTTTTTCTAAATAAATATTCTATTAAGTGAATATTAAACTATTTTGTTCTAATTAATTCGCCTATCGCATTCTTGTTAATTTTTTTATATTTTTTATTTTGCAATATATTCTATATTCTATAATGTATCTTATATATACTTTACACCCACGTTTTAGTTCTTTTATTTATCATTTTATTATTTCATAATATAAAAAAATGAAAAAAAAAATAAACAAAAATAGAAAAATAATTCTATTTAAGTATTTATTCATTATAACCGATGTTGAGAATTTATTTTAGATTATTAAGGGATATTTAGTATATCAGTTTATATGACGCTATACTTATTCAATTTAGTATTTAATTATAATATGCCTTTTTAATACTTATCATAATATAATTATAAGTATATGTACAGTGTACACTTACATACTTAATTATATTATTGTAATTTGTTACTTGTTTATTTATTTAATTTTTTTATTCTTAAAATAATAAAACAGAAGGCGATTATTCATTATATTTACTTCTTATAAGTACTTATATTATTTATATATATATATATATTTGTATATATATTGTATTTAATATTCATTAATAAAAATATTTACAAATATAAAAATAAATCAATTAATTGATTGTGCAGCTTAATTGAATTTAAAATACTTGATAAGATATTTTTTTTAAAACATTCTTAATAAGTTACTTAGTACTAGAATTATTAGAAATAACTTTAACTTGTAAGATAGTTGATATTTTTCCACATTTTTACACTGTAGAACACCCGAAACACGAGTACAAAATTTGGAACAGTTTTATAAAATAAATTTAATACTTTCAAGTAATTGGTACTAGATTCTAGAAGTACTAGACCAGATACTCATTTAATTTAAGCGAATCAATATATTTAATTTTTATCTTAACTTTTTAATTTAAAGTTTTTATACTTAAAGTAGGTATGTACTTACTTCTAATTTATAATAGATAAGTTTAAAAAAAAAACGTTAAGATATACGTATATGGTATTAACGGAAACGAATGTATTCAAACGTTTAATTTTATAAAAAAAGTTCAAAGTGGATTTAATTATTTGAGAAAATTTATATTAAAGTTTTAATATTACTTACCTATATATATGATTAATTTTTAAAGTTTATAATTCATATTTATGAAAATAAGGTAACAATTTTTCAAATAATTACTTATAATTTAGCAATTTAATAGAATATGAAATTTCTTCAGTTTTTTATAAATTAACAATTTTTTAATTGAAATTTGAATTTTTTAAACTATTTTTTATACCCTACACCTATAGAATAGGTAAAGGGGTATATTAACTTTGGTATGGTGTTTGTAACCACCTAAAGGAAGCGAGCTAGATATGGAAAAGTATATATATTTGTGATCAGCGTGACCGCCTTAGTCGATATAGCCATGTCCGTCCGTCCGTCCGTCCGTCCGTCCGTCCTTCCGTCCGTCCGTCCGTCCGTCCGTCCGTCCGTAGGCACGATAACTCAAAAAATAATGGAGCTATCTTGATGAAATTTTAACTGTAGGTTACTAGGACTGAAAGTACGGCGGGGATTGCATATGGGCGAAATCGGCCCATGGGTTCGGATTCTGGACCTTTTTATCGATCGAAGGGCTAACGAACATATATAAGAAATCACGATAACTCAACAACTAATGACGCTTTCTTCATCAAATTGGTGCTGTAGGTAACTAGTAATGAAACTACTTCGGGGATTCCGTAAGGTCGGGATTGGACCATGCGTTCGGAACCTAGAACTTTTTGATCGAATTTAGGCCAAACGAGCATAATTCCGAAACCAATGAAGATAGAACCTCCAAATTTGGTATCAGGGTGTCCCCTCCTATCTCCTAAGTGTCTTGAGAATTTGGGCCCCATTGGACTACTGGGTCGGGGACCAGCCACACATTTCCGAAGACCTTAAAACATATCTTCAAAATTAATAAAGATAACAACTTGAAAAAATGTAGAAGCTTCCAATTTGCCACAAGGGTGTTCTTTACTATCTCTTGCGTGTTCCCTTAATTTGGGATCAATTGGAGTGGTGGTTCAGTACCCCTCTCAGACCTCCCAAGTTTTAAAAGCTTATAATCGAAATTACTAAAAATAGTTACTTAAAATTAAGATAGATCGTTTAAATTGTGTACAAGGATTAACTAGTACTATAAGTAAAGCGCGGGCTGTATAAGGGCGAAATCAGCCCATGGGTTCGGATTCTGGACCTTTTAGTCGGTGTCAGGGATAACGAACATATATTAAAAATCACGATAACTCAACAACTAATGAGGCTATCTTCATGAAATTTGTGCTGTAGGTTATTGGTAATGAAACTACGGCGGTGATTACGTACGGTGAGGATTGGACAATGGGTTCGGAACTGAGAACTTTTTTATCGAATTTAGGCCAAACTAGCGTAATTCCGAAACTAATGAAGATATAACCTCCAAATTTGGTATCAGGGTCTCCCTTCCTATTGCATAAGTGTCTTTGAAATTTGGACCCCATTGGACTAGTGGGTCGGGGACCAGGCACTCAGTTCCGAGGACCTTAAAGCATATTTTCGAAATTAATAAAAATAGTAACTTGAAACAAATGTAGAAGCTTCAAATTTGGCCCAGGGTGTTCTTTACTATTTCTTCCATGCCCCCCTAATTTGGGATCATTTGGAGTGGTGGTTTAGGACCTCTCTTAGACCCCCAAATGTGTAAAAGCTTATCATCGAAATTAATAAAACTAGTAACTTAAAATTAAGATAGAACGTTCCAATTGTATACAAGGGTTAACTAGTATTGAAAGTATGACGGGACTGCATATGGGCGAAATCGTACCATGGTTTGGAGTTCTGGAACCCTTGACAAGTTCAAGGACTAACAAACATATATCTTAAAACACCATAACTCAAAAAATAATGCCGGTATTTTGATGAAATTTAAACTCTAGGTTACTAGTAATGAAAGTACCATGGGAATTGGTTCTGGTTGAGTTTAATTTCAAAGCCAAAGAATATATTTCCTATGTCCTATGTGTCTCCGAAATCTAGACTTAATTGTAGTGGTTCAGCTATATTCAAAGGTACTTGCTGCATTTATGTAAAATTTATTTGAATATTTAAATGAATTATATGAAAAGGTCTAAATTTGTAATTGTATTTTAGAAATAACATTTATTGCATATTTTGCGTTTGTAAGCTTTTCTATTAGGTATATAAACTAACCACTTAAAATAATTGCAATTTTTAAAAATTTGGATTATTAAATATATTATGCTTTGATTATCTTTTTATCACAAAATTTAATAATTAGAATTTTTTCATTTTGTAATTGAGTTGGAATAAATATATTTTCATTTATTTCAAGTTTGCTTGTTTTTGAATATTTTTAAATAGACAAATTAGTAAGAATTTGTAATATTTTTTAATAGATAATATAATTAGAAAATGTTTTTAGTATTATAAAGTTAATTTGGCTAGCTATGTCTTACGATCAAATTAATAACAGCTTTTATGGTGTTAAAATGACTTATGGATATGTCCTTAAATTTGAACCAAATAGGTGTAGGGTATTTCTAAGTCGGTTGCACCGACTGACTGTTTCTTTACTTGTTTTTTTTTTAAATTGAAAACAAAATTTTAAAACATATTTAAAAAAATATAAAAAATTAATTTTAGGTTGCTGCTGCATCTGGTTATAATGTTTCATTGGTTGAATTGAATGACCAAGTTTTACAAAAATCTGAAAATCATATTAAAAAGGGATTGTTACGTGTTGCACGTCGTCGTCATAAGGACAATGAAGATGCTCAACAAAAATATGTTGAAAAAACATTCAAACAAATTGATGGTACATCAGATCTAAAAGATGCTGTCAAAAAGACTGATTTTGTTATTGAAGCGATTATTGAAAATATTAAAGCTAAACATGATCTATTTGAAAAAATTGATAAGGTAATTAAATTTTTTTTTTTGTTCTAATTTTAAATTTCAAAAAATAATTTTTATTTATTTTAGTGGGCACCAGAACATACCATTTTGACCAGTAATACATCATCATTGTCAATAACAGAAATTGCTTCATGTACAAAACGTTTAGATCGTTTTGCTGGTATGCATTTTTTTAATCCAGTACCAATTATGAAATTATTAGAAGTTATTCGTATTGATGATACATCTGATGATACATATAAAAGTGTATTGGCTGTTGGTGAAGCAATGGGAAAATCATGTATTACATGTAAAGATACACCCGGTTTTGTTGTAAATCGTTTATTAGTACCATATTTAGCTGAAGCAGTACGTATGCTTGAACGTGGTGATGCATCAGCACGTGATATTGATACTGCAATGAAATTAGGTGCTGGTCATCCAATGGGACCAATTGAATTAGCTGATTATATTGGTTTAGATACACAACGATTTATTTTACGTGGATGGAATGAATCATCACCAGAAAATCCATTATACAAACCAATTGAATTATTAGAAAAATTAAACAAAGAAAAGAAATTTGGTCGCAAATCTGGTGAAGGTTTCTACAAATATACAAATCATTAAAAATAAAATAAAAAAAAAAAAAAGTTATTAAATATATTATTAAAAATCCATGTTAAAAAATAAAATAAAATAAAAAAAAAAAACTAATTGCATTTGTTTTTTGTTCTTGATTTTTTCAAGTTAAATATTGCATTTTATTTTTATTAAGAAAAAAGAAAATAAATTAAAAATTAAGAAACTTTACTTGATAAAAATGTCAAATTACTCACATATAGTTGTTTTAACTATTTTTTTTTTTTTTAATTTTAATAGCCTGTTTGTATAAATATAAAAAAAAAAATTAATTAATTAAATCAAATATATTAACTAAAATTAACTATATTATATTATTATATATTATATATTCTATTCATATACTGTTGTCACCATTGAAACTTAAGCATTTTTAATTTTTAAGTAAAATGTAATTAAAATAGTGTCATTCTTTAGAAAATAAAAGCAACAATTTGAAAAAAAAATAATTAATGCATAAAATAAAAAAAAAAAAATAATTAAATAAATTTTATTAGAAATATACAAACTTTTTCTTTTTAAATTGACTTGAGCTGGTAGTTATAAGTACATCCTGAAATTTTTGTTATTTATGGGCCCACCTGTATAGTAATTTTCAATCGAACTCTTTTAACCCAAATTAGCAACGTGGTTTTTTTAATCTTTCAACCAATTAAACTTTTTTCAAATAAATATAAAATAACATATTTTTTAACCAATTTTTTTTTTATTTTTTTTTTTTAGGACATGACAAGTCTCTAACGAAAATTGAATATTAAAATTTAACTAAATTAGTTGTATAATTTATTTATCAACAGCTAACAAATTAAATATTTGTAAGCTTTAAACAAAATTTAATTATAAAAAAAAATTTTACGTTTTTTAAAAATTAAAATTTACAAAATTCAATTTTAAAACAAAATGGCAACCGAAGTCTTTCATATACCACCTGGAACTGTTCCATTAGATACCCAAGTTGCTGGTCATACATGGGGTGAAAATTCTGTAGGTTTACTTAAATTAAAAGAGGATGCATCTGTTTTAAAACCATTAGGTAAACCGGAATGTGGTGCTCGTGAAATTGCTTTCTATGAAACAGTTCAAGATTCTGATATTACAATGTTATCAGAATTAAAAAATTTTATTGCTGAATATAAAGGAAATATGAAAATTAATATTAATGAGAGAGAGGTAAATTTTAAGGAAAACAATTATTTTAAATAAAAAATGTAATATAAAATTTTATATTTACAGTTGGACTTCATTAAACTTGCAGATCTAACACATAATATGGTTGAACCATGTATTATGGATATTAAAGTTGGTAAACGTACATGGGATCCATTAGCGACACCAGAAAAAATTTCTGTTGAAAAAGAAAAATATGCAGCATGTAAAAATAATTTAGGTTTATGCATACCCGGTTTTCAAATTCATTCAATAACAGAAAAAGGAAAATTAAAACGTTTTAGTAAAGATTATGGTAAAAAATTAACCCCACATACTTTTAAAGAGACATTAAGGCTGTTTTTAAATTTTGATGCTGGTATTTGTCAACCATTAGTTGATGATATATTAAGGCAATTAAAATTAATTCTAAAATGGTCAAAAACTCAAACATCCTTAAAATTATATTCAAGTTCTATTTTATTAGTTTATGATTCCAAAAGACTGAAGCAATACCTAGAAGATGGTCTTGCTAAAAAGTAAGTTTTTTTTTTTATTAAAGTTAAAGAAGTTGATAAAAAATGAATTTTTTTTTTATATAGTTTCAGGACAAATAATAGTATCCCAATTCAAGATATACTACCGTCCCACGTTAACAATAAAATAAAACACGATTTCATTTGTAATGGTTTTAATGAAAAAAATGATAATGAAGATGAACAGGAATCTTATAAGAATGGTTTTAAAGCACAAAATAAAATTGATGTGGTAAGTAGAAAAACTAAAAATAAAATATCAATTATAAATTAAATTAACTATTAAATTTTACTATCTTGTTTATTTATTTTTACTTTCAGATAACTAACATTTCAAAAGAAAATGGTTATCATTTAAATTATAGCGATGAAGATGATGATGATGATAAAAATTCAATTTCTAAATTAAAAATAGAAATTGATGAAAATAATTTAAATTTTTGGTCACATGTTAAAATGATTGATTTCGCACATGCATTTTTTAATGACACCGATGATATAACTCTTGATACCAATTATTTATTTGGTATTGAAAATCTTGTTCAAATTTTTGAAGAATTTTCCAAAGAAGCCAATAACATTTAATTTTTTTTTAAGCCGAATTTATGCAACTTTTTTAGATTTTATGTTATCTCTATCATTCATTCATTTAAATTTTAAAGTAACAAAAATAAATATATAATTAAAATATATAAATTTTTTTTTCTAATTATTATAATTAATGTCATTTAATTTTTAATTATTTTTTCATATATATTTTTTATTATTAATTTTATAAATAACAATTAAATTGTTTAAAAAAAATTATAAATAACGTATGGAATTATATTAAGATGATTATTATTGATTATATTATTAAGAAGTAAAAAAAAAGCATATAAATGTATATAAAAATAATATGTATCTAAATAATATATAAAAAAAAAATTAACTATATTACATACATGTATAAATTGTTCAAATATATATAAATATCTATATGTATATATACATTATTAAAGAAGAAGAATAAATAGTTTTGTATAGAATACAATGAAAAAAATTTAAAATTAAAAAAAAAAAATGTCATTAGCTTTAAAAACAAAAAACTTTCGTCATAATTTTCTAAAATTTAACTATCATTAAATTCATTATATTGTAAAGAAAAAAAACAAAACAAAATTAAAATTAACACCTTTCTTCAAAATTTTGTAAAAAAAAATTAAAAACAATTTAAAATTCAAATTTGTGCAATCTTTTTATCATATTTGAAATAAATTGGAATATTTGTAAATTGTAAAAATAAAAATTATAAAAAAAAAAACACAAAATTTAGATATAACAACGATATTAATTATTTTATAGATAATTTCATCTCTTTAAAAAATTGAACATCCATAATAACTATTTATCATTAAAAAAAAATAGTTATTTTGTGACAAACTTTATCTATTTTTATTTTTTACAAAATTTTCAAAAAAAAAAAAAACGCAATTATCATATTGATCCTGTTTTGTACTTATTACTTGAATAAAAATTACAAAACTTAACTATATTCAATTTTATTGGAATTTGTTAAGTGTCCTTTCAAATAAAAAAAAAAGAAAACTAAAAAAAATATTGGTCGATTTTTTTTTCATTTAAATTATTGGAATTTAAGAATAGAAGAAAATCAAATATTTATTGTAATTAATATATTGGTAGAATTAATAATGCTTTTATGCACTAAATAGCGATTACAGTCTAGTGTCAAGAGTTAATTTAATAAAAGTATCAAATTTTAGTTAATCCTTCATCCATATGCATATATCTATCAGTAACATTCACAATAGACGCTTCTAAGTCGTTGAAAATATATAGTTAAGTATATAATTTGTGTTTGACTCTTTTTTTATGTTTTCCTAAAATTCATTTCTCCCTCATTAAAAGAATTTTATTTTTTTTTAGTTTCTTTATTATCTTAAAATTATATACATTAATGGTAAAAACAGAAATTTTAAATTTTAAATGAGAAAATCAAAATATATAAGCAGGATAGCTTAAAATGGTATTTAATGATATTTAGGCAAGATTTATTATTTTCTTAGATAAAGAACAAAATAAGCGCGTCGATGCTTGTACTGCGTTTCTCACTTAATCATTAACTATCAATCGTTGTATAAAAATGTTCAGTGTACTTAGATGGTTTTACATCTAATTCATTTTCAATTTTTAAAATTTCTAAATCCTTTAGATAACATTCTCTTTCCATAATTTTTAACTTAGTTACTAGGATTTTATTTTCTATTCGAGTTTTAAATGAATCTTGTTTAGTTTTATTTGTTAAACATATTCTTTTTGGAGGTGGTTCTAAAATTCCTAAAAAGATTAAAAACGTTTAAAATAACTCAAATAAAAATATATGTATATTTACAACCTTTGTTCGATTTTACTTTTGGAGTATTTGTACAGTTGTCGGAACTTTGAGAAACTTCTGGTATTAACAAAAGTGGATCCATTATAATTAAATCATCATCTTTATCAAATTCGTGCCTAACTTCATCATGATCGTCATTTTCATTTTTTTCCTCTGATGAGGAGTTTCCAGCATTTTGAGAAATTGTATACGAGTGATCTGATAAATCTTCGTTGCTAAATTTTTCTGTTGCAGCTTTCTGTTTTTCAATATTTTCGTCATAAATTAAATTGTCACTATGGGTTTTAAAAGAAAGTATAAAATAAACATTGTATTATTAACTTGTTTTTAGAAGTTTATATAATTTTTAATTAACCGTGAATACTGAATTTAATTTTTTTTTAAATTAATTCATTCTGAAACAACTTTGCAATTTTAGAGTTTATTAATTTAATTAATTTAAAATTTGAAAAAAAAAACGGTTTCTAAAAACAAATTCATGATAAATAATAACACATACTAATTATAGTAAAAATTTGTACATAATAAAAATGCTTACTCTTCTACAACTTTGATGTGTGGTATAAGAAATTTTAAACTTTCATAATGTATCCATTTAACAGAGGAAATTACACCTAAGCTTTGATCTTTAGATGCTGCACGGAAATAAGCTCTAAATGTGTCCCTCAGATTTAACCATTTATTTTGACATTCATGAACTGCAATCAAAAAATAAGGTCATAATCATTCAATTTTGAAAAAAAACAACTTTTATAAACAAAAAAATATTTTTCAAAACAAACCTGATTTACGTAAAATAAACGAGATAACCCTCCAAACTTCTTCTCTGTTGACTTTATTAGTATACAATGGATGATTTTTGTCATACATGCACCTATTTTTTTTAACTTGAAATATTAAGTTCTTTTCGAATTCACGAATTTTTATCTTAGATTTAAGTTTTAAAGCTGAGCTTTTATCCATTTTTACTGAAAATGAAATTTTATTTTAATATCAAGTTAATATTTTCTATGCATTTACTAATATTTTACTTTTTAATAATATTTTGTTTTCTGACGTACTTTTTCTGTTTGCTAAAATCTTTTGATAATCGAAAAGAAATCTGTCAGATAAAAATGACAGCTTTTTGGACACAGGCGTGGCTTATGTTATAGGAATAGGAACATTTGGAATTAAATTTTCTCAACTGTTTCATTTTATAATTTGTATACAAAAAATATGTGTGTTATTGAATTTTAGGACTACCTGCAACAGAAAAGTACAAGCTTAGTACAAGCTATTAAAACAGGTGTTTTTCTGTCCGAAAGTGGTCTAATTTTGTGTTCATTAGTTTTTCTAAACAGTTTTGAGTTACATTAACTATGTCTGAGCTCAATTTTCATGACATGATGATATATTGTAAACCTTGAATAGTTTCATTTATAAGAAAAACCCATCTTACTGACTACAAAAAATTATTTAACTATCTCTTTCACTATTTATGGAATTCGATATGTAAACAGAACCAAGGCCAGGCCACTTTTATACTAATAAATAGTCTTACTAATCTACAATGAACGATCTTATTCCGCTCTCTACACGTAGCTATCTATCAAACTAAGTTGAATGTATTGAATTATATCAAAGTGTCTACAATAGACGCAGCCATTACGCAGTTATTAAAAAAAGTTGTTTAACTTTTTCGCTTTCTCGACGTATTCAAATGTCAAATAATTGAATTTTGAAGTTTTTTTTATTGAAAAATAAAAAAAAAAAAATTATCAGAATCAAAAATTAGTAAAATTATTAATTTTTTTTTCCTATCTAGGGTTAAATAATATCAAACCATTATTCAAAATAGCTATACAATAAACTTTGAATATTTTGTAAACAAAACAATGTCAAAATACGCTGTCATATACATGTCATTGTTGATTCTCCTTTGTTGACTACGTAATGAGAGCGGAATAAGAGCGACATGAGAGCGTCGTTGTAGATAGGCCATAAGGCCTACTCATTACATTCGAAATGGCCGCGATACCCGGTTGAAAGAATAATTGTTTACAAAAAAATTTTAATTTTTTTAATTTTTGACTATTTATATTTTTATTTCTAAAAAATAATTGGTGGATACAAATACATAGGTATAATACATACTTGCATATATACAAGATAAACTATTAAGGGATTAAAAATTCTTCAATTCAATCGAGTAGGTAAATATCCTTTTATTTAAAATTTATTGAATAAGAAGTTAGTGATAAATCTTAAATTTTAATTTTATGTTGCTTATTCCACAAAATTTTAGATTGAATAATTAATATTGGGAATATATATGCAAATTTTAAGAAAACATATTGAATTCAAAATTTATTTAAGCAGCTGATTACTTTTAACTGGATTATATGAATCATTGGAACAAATTTTTATTGTAACGAAAAGTTTTCATTTATTCTACATAATTTTATTTTTGTTTACAATATCTCACATTCGCAAAAATTGTTTTTTAGCAACAATAAATTCCAAAGATCATATTGAATGTAATTGCCTTATAATTGGTTTGGTCACAGTGTTACGACAATTTAATGCAAACGTTATTTATTTATATTTGGACTAAAGTCAATATGTAAATTCATTTGTAGATTGTAAATTCATTGATAGAATTTAAGGTAAATTAAATTTTGATATCTATTGTAAAGTGTTTGCTTTTTTATTTTTAGGGTTAAACAAGAAATTACTTACGTTTCCTTCTTACTTCTGGCTCTTCTCTTATCTTAATTGGTTTGGTAGTAAGATAAGAAGGCTCATCGGGAAAAATTGTTGGAATGGTACCTGGCTTGAGTGTCCATTTTTTGTTTGGCAAAAATGTATTTGTTCCATTTATAAAAAAATATACTCCTTTTTTTATATGTTCCTCCGCAAAGTGCTTTACGCACACGTTGGTATGTGCAGATATTCTCAAATCGGGTGTTCTTATTGCCCTAAGCCATTTTATTCGAAGTTCTGCTTCTTTTGGAAATAAAAAACATGTAGTGTATTCCGGTGCATTATGGTTGTTTGAGTTGCAACCCGGTACACTGCACAATGTTGGCATTATTTTCACTTTTTTTAGTTTAAAATAACTATTTTCTTATTTATTTTTCTTATTCTGAACTAGTTTACTATTATTCTTATTACTATTTATTCTTATTATTCTTTATATAAAACATTACTTTTTCTAATAAGAAATAACTGAATAACTACACTATTTATTTGTTTTTTTATATCTTTGATATATTTTTTACTTATTCCCTTCATTTAATAATTTAAATTCTAATTATTTTTAAATTTATTTTTAAAATCCGAGCCTAAATGTATCTTATACGAAAATTCTCTTTGTTTATACTAACTAGAAGTACAGCATTGGCGGCCATTTAAAAAAAAAATTTATAATAAACAAGGCCTGACACAACACATCAGCTGTGTGAATAATGACTACTGAATATTTCTATATTTCTTTAGTGTTCAATGTTGCCATCTGTCTGCCAAAAGAGTAAGTTATGTTTATAATTAAAATATTAATATTTTGTTATAATAATTATGTTTACGTTAATAAACCCATTGCCTACTAAAAAATCCATTCAAACGTCAAGGGATAAATCATTTTTGAAAATCAAGAAAGTAATCTGTCATTTTATATTATTGTGGAAATAGTGAAAATATTTTTAAAAATATAAAATAATAAAATGGAAAATTCAAAAAAATTCTTTTAATTCTATTAAGTAGTTAAAAGGAAAAAAACTAATATATTTAAGTAAAGAACGAAAAATGCTTCTAAAAAGACACCAACTTTTGAATACAATGATAATTAACCAACAATTGTTGACCCAACACACAAATACAAAACTTAATTCATAAGAGGGGACCATTTGGAAAAATATTAATTTACATATTGGTTCAGTTATTCAGTTTTATTTAAGTAATAAATTGAATTTTAGAATTGAAAATGTTTTTTTTGAAAATACCTACATAGTTTTTTTTTCTTTAAAACTATTATTCGAGTTTCAAACAATTGGTCCATCAATGTATTTGGATTACATGATGAAAGTTTTGTATGATGTAATTAATTTAAATATTTCTTCATACAACTTTTAGAAAATTAAAAATGGCGTAACTGAAATGGTTTTATTTAAAGTAAGCATTCGATTTTGGATTTGTCAATTTAATTATGTAGATCTTTAATGGTAAATTATCTATTAGCACAGCAGCAAATCAACTGTTATATAGATAACGAGGATTAACAAACAGTGTTCTAGGAGTTACATTAAACATTTTTTAAATTCGAGATCGTGTGAGATGTAATAATTATTTACATTGCAAGAATAATTCATAAAGTTAGTTTGCTTTTTTTTATTCATAAATTTTCAATAATTTAATTCTATGAACTTATAATAAAAGATTAAAAAAATGATTTGCTAGACAATGTTGTGATAATTTTGTAAGGTTGTTTTATATAATGGTTCACCCTTTAAAACTTGTGAATTTGAATCTGATATTTTAACAGCTACGAAATCACCGGGTAAAATTTCACTTCTATACTGTTCAATTTTGCCTTCATTAAATGGTATTTCAATATTTGGTATGATAACTTTAATATTGGAATCACTTCTACCAAAGTAATATTCATTTGATCTTTTACTTTTTCCTTCGATTAGTATTAATTCTTGTTTGCCAACAAATTTAGCTTGAAGTTCCTCTGCACCTTTTCGAAATACTTTTATCATTTCTTGTAATCTAGCTATTTTTATATCTTCTGGTACATCATCTTTGAAACGACGATGCGCTGTTGTTTTTTCTCTCATACTATATGCAAATAAAAACGCTACATTATATTTTATTTCTTCGATTAAACTTATTGTATCAGCAAATTCTTCTTCTGTTTCACCGCAAAATCCACAAATAAAATCACTTGATAACGAAACATCTGGTATTATATTTCTTATATGTTTAACTAAATTTATATATGATTCTCTAGTATAACCTCTTCGCATACGTTCTAAAACAGATGAATTACCAGATTGAGCTGGTAAATGAAGACTCTTACATATATTTGGATACTTTTTGATTGTAAAGAGCACATCATCAGGAAAATCCTTTGGATGTGGTGATGTAAAACGAATACGAATTTCTGGAACAGTTTCAGCCACACCTGTTTTAAAATTATAATTGTTTTTTTTTTTTAATTAGATTTTTTTTTTTATTCATTTATTAAACTTACATTCTAATAATTCAGCAAATCTTATACCACCAGTTTTTGGTTTGTAAACAGTTTTAAAACCTTCAGCTAATTTTGTATTTTCACCCTCATTTTTGATTTGAAAATTATTTGTTAAAAATCTATAACTATTTACATTTTGACCTAGCAGAGTAATTTCACGACATCCGTTTTCTGCTAAATTTTTAACTTCATTTTCAATTGAAGATACTGGTCGTGACCGTTCTTTTCCTCTTGTAAAAGGCACTATACAATATGAACACATATTATCACATCCTCTCATAATTGAAACGTAGGCAGTTACCGCATCACTATTTAAACGTACTGGCATAACATCAGCATAGGTTTCATCAAATGACAATAACACGTTTACAGCCGATTGTCCATTTTGGGTTACCGTTAATAATCTAGGCAAATCTTTATAACTATCCGGTCCTGCTACAATGTCAACCCATTGTTCCTTTTCTAATAACTGAGTTTTTAACCTTTCTGCCATACATCCTATAATGTAAAGAAACATGATTTAATATATAATTGTTTGTCTTTTTGTTAAATTTACCAAGAACACCTATTTGTAATGGTCCTTTTTTTATAGAACGATTTTGTTTTAATGCTTGTAAGTGCTTTAATCGGTTCCAAATTTTTTTTTCAGCTCCTTCTCTAATCGCACAAGTTATAACGAGTACAACATCAGCCAATTTTATATCATCACATTTTTTAAAATCATTCTTATTTAAAATTGACCAAATAATTTCGGTGTCACTTACATTCATTTGGCACCCATAAACTTCAAAAAATACTTTTCGTCCTTTACCGGAATATTCATTTTGATCAATGTACGGTATTAAATTTTCATTTGGTTTTGAAATATTTTCTGATTTGATATACGGTAAATTTTTACCAACTATTAAAAATTCTTTTAATCCAGGACCAGTTTTTAATGTCTCTTTAAAATTTTGTTTTAAATTTTGATTTTCTGCTTTAACTGAAAATAAATTTCTACTTTCTTTTTGAAAAGAGAATATACCACAGTTTTTCCGTTCCAAATGATTAAAAATGGAACGGAAATGTTTCAGTTTCCAGTTCAAAAGTTGCATTTTCATTTTTGTTTTGGAGTATGGCAATACCGAAATTTACTGTCAGTCAGTGCAGCGTTTTCCCCATCTACTATACATACACACTACTGTACTGAATCGACTGACTTCAGCTGTCAAACTAAAATAAAAGAAAGAGTGGAAGTATTTTGTTAAGTAAGGTTTTAAAAAATATTAATTTTACTTGAAAATCAAAAAAAAAAATTAAGATTATTTTATTTAAAAAATGAGTTACCGTTATAAGGATGAGAATCTCGTTGAAGGTAAGTTTATTGCTAGAGTTATTTTATTTGTTTTTATGAGTAAGTTCCCTTTAATTAATAATTTTTTTCAATTGAGATAAAACTAATATGGCGAACTAGCGAAGATGTACGAGAAATACTATTTTGACAGACATTGTGACCAACATAAATAGATCATTATTTAATTAAAAAAATTAGTAAATATTTACGGAATTTTTTCTAATTTAATACAGAATTAAAATTCTGGTTTTTAAATTTTTTTATTTACATTTGATATGCACTACATTAATATGTAGGAAAAAATTGTTTAACAATAAAATTACTTTTTTACTTCATATCAAGGTTAATACAAAACTCCAATTTGTATCCTTTCACAAAACACCACCCATTAATTCTGCATAAGACATTTTTTTTTTAATTAATTGAAATTTTTAAGTTGCTTTTTTCTTTCTAATTAAAAAATATGGTAGGTATATTACTTGCTTAGCTTGCTTAGTCAACTTATCATTTAACATCAAATATATATGATCTTCAAAATCTCGTCCAGAATGTCCCTATTTTATATGATTTTTTTTCGTTTGAAACAAATTTTTAATTTTGCCAGTAATTAAAATTACCAGGCACATCACCTGTCTCTTCTACGGGCAGTTCATCCCCTGGTTGGGAGTCAAATTCAGGTAGTTCAACAAATTCTTCAAAATCATCAAAAGATCGTCATCGTCGACATCATCACAAGAAGCGTTCACATGAACGTTCTAAAGAAAGATCTAGAAGTCGATCAAAACATCGTTCAAGGAATAAATCTAGAAGTTTGTCAAGAAGTCGATCACATTCTAGGTCTCCAGTAAGGAAACATGCAGAAAAAACAATTAAAAAGAGGGATATAGAGGAGAAAGAAAGTAGTCGTGGAAATTGGGATAACAGTAGTGGTGGGATTTCAACTTTATATATTTTTTTGAAATTTATTTTTTATTAGAATATTATTATTGAATGTTGTTTGAATATTCAAGAAAATCGGAGTAACTCATCGAATCAATCAAATGGTAAAGAAACGGAACAGAACACTGGTAGTTTCAATCCATCAGCGAAAATTTCACTGAATGTGTTTGAAGGCAAAATACCAGAAGCCCCACCTCCACCCACAAATATAGCTAAAACTATGATACAGTTTGGTAAACCAGGATCATCAGCCAAAGTAAGTTTTTTTGAAAGATATTTTTTTGATAAGGTATAAATTTTTTGTTTTTTTCAAATGTATTTCATAATCAGCCCGGTATACAAATGAAATTGATGGCTCCAAAAACAAAAACAGAAACCAAACCGAAAATCACAGTTGCAAGTGCATTTAATATTGACAGTGATGATGAAACTGAGGAAATGCCTGCAGAATGTAAAATGCGTATGAGAAATATAGGACGAGATACACCAACATCATCTGGGCCTAATTCATTTGGTAAAACAAAGAAAGGTTTTGTTGATACACATAAGGTTTTTGAAAGAAGTTTACGTGAAGCATGCGCTGATGTTGATTAATTTACTATTATTGTAGTATTTTGATTTTAAAATCTAATAATGAAAAAAAATTTGTTTCTTTTTTTCATGTTTGTTAAGTATTCGAGTTTTCTATAAAATCTTATCCATATTAATAAAAATAAATAAAGAAACTTGTTTTAGAATGAAAACAAAACGATTGATATCATTCTAAATAAAGTTTTTAATTTTTAGCTGATTTAGATTTATAAAATTTTGAAGGAAAAACAAATTCTAGTTAATAAATTATTCAAAGACAACAAATCATTAAAAATGTTTTATTTTTTGTTGAGTGAATAGATATTGAAATTTTAATATCACAGGACCCATAGGATAATTTTGTTTTGAATTAGAAAAGAATTTATTTTCTTGAAAATTAGTTTTCAGTTAAATTTAGGTACCATTTTGTAATGTCTGCACAAATTGCTTTAATTTTGGCAATTTTCCAAGTAATTCTAAATTTTAAAGATTTTATGTTAAGTGTTATAAAATAACTATATTTTGTAAATTCATTTTAATTAATGAAGTTTTTTAATTTCTTTAGTACTTTGAAAAAACCGGTTTTTGAATAAAACAAAAATATTAACGATTAAAATATTTTTTTAATAAAAATCTTACAAAAATTAAGAAAAGAAATCATAAATAAAAGTATATACATGTTTATAAACAATTAAAAAAAATAAAAATTGATTTTAAATATATGACTTAAAAAATATTACAAATATTACAAATTTTAACATTTAACATTTTATTTACATTGCATTAAATTTTTAATTTACAACTTATAGGATTTGAGTTTTATTTTAAAATTAGTTTTAAAAAAATAATATTTTTTAATTAAACCAAACTTGAAGTATTTCCAATGTAATATTGAATATTGTTACTATTATCTGGAGATGAATTTATTTTATTATTATTAACAACTGTAACGTTTGAATGATTATGTAAAACGGATGTTACACTTCCATTTCTTTGAATTAAAGAATAATCTGTATTACCAGAAAGACTTGGACTGGGTCCTAAAGAACTACCACCAATTTTAGTACTAAAACCTGAATCATTACTTAAATCTCTTTCAAATTGAGCTTGTTCTTGTGTTATAATATCAGAAGTTGCTGATAAATGTGGCTGTTGTTGACTCTGATGATGATGCTGATTTTGATGCTGATGTTGATGTGATATTTGTTCTATATGATTATTTTGATTGTAATTTAAATTTGTGAATTCACAATTATTTGGACTGCTAGAAGAAAGTACAAATTTTTTAATTCCTAGAAATTTATCTGACTGTTGATTATGTGGATGTTGAATAAAATGACGAACCGCTGGTAATGGAATTGCTTGATTTGGTTGTTTATGTTGATGAAAATGTGAATTTGAACTAATTGAATGTTCATTAAATAGTAAATTTGAATTTAAATTTGCAAAATTTTTTATTAAAGGTTTTTCTAAACATATATCATTATTAACATTACCAATTTGAGATATATTTGAGTAATCACTTGATGTTATGTTGTAAGGTAAAGGATTTCTAGTTCTACTAGCTAATAACGTTGGACTTACATTTTGTATGTAATCATCATTAGTGGTGGAGGTTGGTCGTGGTCGATTATGTTGAAAATTTAACAATTGCTTTTCTGGCAGTTTATCAATTATAGGACGCATATGGTTTTTATTTGGTAATTCATGAAAATAAGCATCTTTGGGAATTAAAGGTAAATTTCTAGTATTATAATTAAAATCTCTATGATTTGGTATTTGCAAAACATCAGTAAAATTTGATGGGGAATTTGTAAACTGTTGTTGAGGTGAATGTTGATGTGAATGTTGGGCGGGCTCTAGTAATTGAATGGGATGGCTATTGTAATTTGTATCCGTATTGAAATTAATATGTTTGTCACTTGCATTGGTATTAGGAGGAGTTATTAAACTTTGATAAACATGTTCTGTTTGAACATTTTCAACATTATTATTTTCATGCCCATTTGTAATTTGTGAATCAATAAAGTTTTGTTGATCTTTACCTTGAATTTTGGCAACAAGCTCTTGCACTTTAGATCTTCTCAAAGCTCCTGATTGATTCGGCTTTAAATTTTTTATTTCACTATTACGAATATCAAATTGTTTCATCATTCCATTTATACTACTGTTTGGATCTTCGTTAGGAACAGATTCATTACCATATCCGTTTAAGTTTAAAATTTGTTGCGTTTTTCTTAACATTTGACTTTTCCAATTAGTTCCATTTAATATTCTATTTTTTAGATCATTAATTTCGCTTGGTTTTGTCATTTCCGATAATTCACTATGCGCAGTTTCATCGAATTCTTTGCTACTGTTTTGTGAATTTTTTACATTATCTGGAGTTTTTAAATTTACGGGAGAACGCAAAATATCTTCAAACGATTCGTTTTTGAAGAAACCCAATTTTAAAGCTTTACTATTGATGCTATCCAATTCATCTGGGGAATAGAAATTATCACCATGTCTATAATCACTGCCATCAACATCACCATCATCTTCACTACAACTATCTAAGTTTCGAAGATCATGACGATTATTATAATGATCCATGGATATTTCATCTTCATCATCATCTTCTTCCTCAGATGTTACATTTTCTATGTTTTGTTTTCTAATTTTTGCTTCAATAGCGTCTTTTGTAGTTCTATAATCTTTTTTCAATGCCGAAATTAAATTCCTAAATTTTGAATTCGCAGCTTCAGTTGCATCTGTTGGATTGATTCCCAAATCTATAAAATTATTATTATTGTTTTCATTTGTTATTTCATGCGTTGTTAATTTACTAGAATGTGAGTCACCACTATTACCTGATTTACTATTACGACTGACACGGAGTTGATTGTTATGAGTATGGCTAAAATCTGGTATATATCCGCTACCAATAGAACTGGGATTTTTATGTGAACTACTACTCAAAATACTTGACTTTTCATGTTCTTGGTCGCATTTTCGTTCCAACTCTTTTTGACTAATGGGGAAATCTTTAGTGTCACCATCAGGACTAAACGACTTTCGTGTACTATCATTGAATTTGAGAATTTCTTCATGTTCTAGAGAAGAAGTAATTTTTTTCATTGCATTTTCAATAGATTCCGCTTTATTAGTTGAATTCTCTAAATTAGGAGATTGACTTTCTCCTGTATCATTTAAATTGATTTGTTTTAAATTATTATTTATATTATCAGTACTATATATAGAATTGAAATGTTTATTAATTCGTTTTTTATGAAAATTATTATGAGTGCCAACTGATAAAAGGGTTTCCTTACTTTTTCTTCTAGCGTTTTTCTCCATTTCTAAAATTTCATTTGTTTTTGCTAATAATTGTTCAAGTCTTTGTGAAACATTTTGAGGTCCAGTTTTACTAAATAATTGTGTTGATCCTGTGCGATCTCCACTACTTCGACTCCGTTCAGAACTATTTCTATGGCGTCTTTGGTGGCTATTCGATAAAGAATTATGATGGTCATCATTAGATTGTTGGTGCTCGGCATCACGATGTATTATTAGTTCTGTTTCATCTAAAACTTCAAAACTCTTTGAATTTGGTATTTTATTAAAATTTTCATGATTTTCTCCTAAAAGTTCTAAACTTTTACATCGAGTCAATGTATTTACGTTTTCAGCGTTCTTTTTAGATTTGGAATGATGTCCCGCTGTTGTTGTTCTATGTGGATCACCTCTTTTTAGCCATTGCTCTAAATGTAATCGACGCCCATCACATCTAATTCTATCAGCTAACATAGATTTTGTAAGTTGTTCTATTTGATCATCTGTTTTTAGTGCTAATGCTTGTACTTTATTATCTAAACGTTCAGTCGCTTTATGAACATATTTTTTTAGACTTTTTCTATTCTTACTAATTCTTTCCTCAATATGTCTAAAGAATGGACCACAATAACAAGTATTTCCAACTCCAACTGGACCCTTTCGTATATTACCAGCTAAATCTAAAAAATATTGCTCACCCGCACTTAAAGGTTCTTTTGGTAATGTATCTAGTTTTGGTGCTGGAAACGATCTGGGATCTGGAAAATAATGGCATCCATATGGTGACCAATTAACTGGATTTGCTACTAAATCTGAGCGTTGATTTTTTGTCGATTTATCATTTTTACCATCAACTTTATCTTTATCTTTATTACTTTTACTATTGCTATTACTTCGTTCTCGATCAGCCTTTGGATTTTTAATAACTATAGGACTATTTAAAATTTCATGAATTTCTGTTAATTTTTTCCTAATTGCTATATCATTTGGTGTTTCATTTTGTGCATTTTTTATTTCCACACTTGCACCCGCTTCCAAAAGAATTCTAGTTAATTTTCTTCGTCCCATTGCACATGCTATATGTAATGGTGTATCACCATTTAAATTATTTCTATTTGGATCACATTTAGCAGAAATTAGTATTCTTGTAGCTCCGGCATGACCGTATCTACATGCTGTATGTAATGGAGTGTCACCATACTAAAAATAAAAAAAATAAATATAAAATAATTTTTACTATTGTATAAAATGAAAATAAAAATTACATTATTTTGTACATCAGGATCAGCTCCAGCTAATAGTATTTCACGACAACTTTGATTATGTCCATTTTGTGATGCCAAATGCAGTGCTGAAAAACCTCCATTATTTCGTGTTCCTAATAGTGTACTATGTAATGCTCCTCTTGATTCATTTAAACCAGTTTTTTGTTTAACACTCTTTGGTAATGGTGGTAATGAACACAAAAGTTTAACACTACGACTAAATCCTCTCCAAGCAGCTTCATGTAATGGTGTATTATTATGCTTTCTGTCTTTGGCATTACGATTGGCACCAGCATTTAATAAAGTTTGTAAAGTTTTTTCATCACCTATAGAAGCTGCATCGTGCAATGCCGTTCTACCATCGTCTTCCTTTAATAATGAAATCACCAAAAAAAAATTTAAAATTAATATTTTATATAAAATGTGTATGTAATTTTTTTTTTTTTTTAATTAAACTTTTATTTTGTTATTTGCTTACATTCTTATTATAACTGAACCTACAAAAATAGTTAATAAAAAAGGTTTTTCTTATTTTAAAAATTAACATGTAAAAAATAAAGTGTTTTTTTTTATGTTAAATCGTTTTTCTTAATAATTATTATAAACGCTTACTAATATTTTAATCATACTTTTAAGCATGTATTAATTTCAAAATTTTAATTAATTGCGAAAAATTTAAAAAGCAATTTTTACATTTTTTTTTTAATAAAACCCTAACCTAACTTACCCTATTCTTACAACTAATTAAAAAAACTTATAAACTAGCATATATTACTTTAATATTAAAATAACCCTAATCTAATAATTATTTTATACTAATTTTTTTTTTTTATGACGTGCTTAACCACCAAATAATTATTTCTAATTGATTTGTCTTTATCTGGTATGGACATGTCATATTTCATATTATCTGGATTGATGTTGCCTGGATCAAATTCAATTTTTTTACATGTAGCCCGTCTACTATAATGAAATATTATAGGGACATGATTTTGATTTTGTATATAACCATATGTGTATGTAATTTAATTTAATTATTTTTAATGAATAAATTTTTATTATTTTGCATATTTTTAGGGTAAATTTATATGAACGTATTTTAAAATTTCCATTACGTTTGTGACATAAAAAAAAGGGATGAAATGGATACACAGCTGGAGCCCGAATTCCTTACTAATAAGTACATAATTATGAATACATTCTACTGAAGTATTTTAAAATTAAATTGGGATTAAATACTTTAAAATCATTCAAAAAAAGTTAAATTTTGCATACAGTTTAAATTAGGATTAAAAATATAAAATAATAATAAAAATTAAATTATACTCGTGTATTTTTTCGGACTAACAAACTGAAAATAAAATAAAGTTAAATAAAATGAAAGTAAATCTGTTCATGTTAATTTTAGTAATAGAAATATAAGAAACCTACCTATAATAAATTTAAATGGTGTATTTGTATCAATCGAAAATTCAGAAAAATACCTAGGAATGACACTGTATGTCAAGCTAAGGTGGGATGAACATGTGAAGAAGAATAAACTAAAACTTGAAAATAAATATAGAGAATATTACTAGGTTTTAGGGCTTAAGTCTAAATTAACAATATATAATAAAGAGTTAATTTACAACCAAGTAATTAAACCTATATGGTTATGTGGCATTCAACTTTGGGGTTGTGCCAAGCAAATGCATATTAAAAAAATACAAACCTTTCAGAATAAAGTACGTAACATAGTAAGTGCTGCCTGGTATGTACGTAATGTAATAGTGACATTCATAGGAGATTTACAAATTCCCAAATTTATAGATGAAATAAGTAGATATGCCTTAAGCATAAAGCTCGTCTAGAAGGGCATATAAATATTGAAACTGCTCAGTTAACAAATAATTAGATTAATTCAGGAAGACTTAAAAGAAAAAGATCTTTAGATAATATAGTATAAAGTACAGATTTCCTTATGGAAAATTCAGAAAACCAATACTCAAACCAAAGATAGCAAAAAATTAATGATTAGTCAGTTCGATTAGTTTTAATATGGGAAGGGTGTGGTTTAGCTCGGTAAGGATCCGGCATACACTTCTGCTACGGGGCAGTTTATATCTTTCGAAGATTCTCAACAATCCATGTAAGATAAAAAAAACCACTCTTGTATACATATATTTAAATAAAAATTAATTCTATATTATAATACCAATTATATGCACCTTAAAAATAAAACAAATTCTTTTGATTTTATTTAAAAAAAAAGAAATTATTCTAAGAATAGTTAATACTACTTGTTATTCGTAAATTTTTTAATTCCAAAGAAATACCTACAGGTGCGATAATCCATTGATGTTTTTAACATTGAAATTTGTACTACCTGTTATATCTTTAGTATATTATATACATCAGTCCATTCAATATAGACAGTTTATATGTATACTTAAGTTACAACTTTCAATCTATTAAATATTGATTAGTTATTATTTTAAGTTAACATGGCATCAAAATCATACTTTTTATAAATTTTCAAGTTTTTTTTTTCCTTTTTTAAGTTGATATGTAGTTGATTGTCTTAGGATATACGTAAAAGTATAGTTATTCAAGTATTGGATAAATACCAGTACTCAACATAATATAGATACTTGAAGGCATTTATTGAATAAATCCGTTGATAATTTTATTTCAACATTTGATGGAAAAATTGCACATTATATATACATAATGTATATTTATACAATAGAATTGAGTAAAGTTTAAAATGCCATAGGGCTTTAAAAATTTTTTTTTAAGTTTTGGTATGGAATTGAACGGAAACTTAATGGAAACCAACAGAAAATTTGTATATTAAAAAAATTAGTATAGAATTCAAGATATTAATGATTATATGTATATGATTTTCAAGGTGGATTCTTATGTTCAAATTTATTTATTCCAACTAAATCAAAAAAAAAGTGTATAACTTAAAGCAAAATTTTTTTGATTGATCCTTTGGACTGGTTTTGAAATGGTCTCTTCTTATTATACATATATATTTAAAATTTAAATTTGAGGTTATTCTTGATTTATTTTTAACTATATATTATATGTTAAAATTACGTAACTTAAGAAAAGTATTGCAGTAGTATAAAATTTATTTAACCCATACTTTTTAATTAAGATTCAAACTATAATTCGTTTAACACAGTAACAAACTTACCAATTTCTTGAACTAAATGGTTTTTGATTAGAATCACATTTAGGCTAAACATTAGAATCACATTTCAAAATAATATAAACGATGTCTGTAGACACTCATTCAAAAACATTTAAGGAAAGTAATTGTGCAACAAAAGTTATAAATGGAAAACTTTTCATATAATTTAAGAACTTATTTTAGGGAAAACCCCATTGTTCGATCCTAAGTATAAATCTTAACGATTTTTTTATGGAAAAGTCTCTAAGATACGCACACTCAACTAACTTCAATTAATATATTATTTAGAATATATATTCTTTTAATTTTAATTTAAGATTTTCTTAAAAATTTATCAACTGTATTGGTAAACATCCGGATTTATTGAAATTATGACTGACATTAATCAAGTATTATAAGAATTTTATTTTTAATCTACTAGAATTATAACGTACGTATGTATCTTTTTCAATTTATTAAAAAAACTTCATAATATATAATTTTAAAAAGGTAAACCTGAGCAATAAACCTAGAAATAAAAATAAAATAAAAAATTCGTGATTTGTTTAAGAAAGTCTAAAGGCCACTTTTTTTGGAAATGACCATATAAAAAAAATTAAATCGATATAAGATTATCAATTACCAATCAATTAATTCGACATATTTTATAAATATAGAATTATAGTATAATTTTCTTGTAAAACAACTTCTGGTACAAAAACTCCTTATGATGCAATACCATATCAAATGTTATTTATTTTAATATTATTCATAAAATTTTATTTAAATCTAAGCCAAATTTAAAACTACTAATCTTTCGAACATTTGAATAATTTAGTTATTAGTTTTGAAAAAGTTTTTGAGATAAAAAATAGAATATATTTGAATATTAGGAATGCGTATAATAAGTTGGATGGACTGAAGGAAGGGTGGGCAGAAGACGAAAAACTACTATAACTTTTATAAACATCCACATTCTATTATCTATTTTATTGATTTAAACACAGCTCATAGATTTAATTCTTATCCTATATTAGGAATCAATGGTTTAGTAAAAAATTTCAATAATATTATCAAATAGTAGTAGAGGCACTGAAGAGCTTAATAATTTCTAAAGGATTTCAGGAAAATTACAACTACTTAGGATCGAACAATGGGGTTTTCCCTAAAATAAGTTCTTAAATTATATGAAAAGTTTTCCATTTATAACTTTTGTTGCACAATTACTTTCCTTAAATGTTTTTGAATGAGTGTCTACAGAAATCGTTTATATTATTTTGAAATGTGATTCTAATGTTCAGCCTAAATGTGATTCTAATCAAAAACCATTTAATTCAAGAAATTGGTAAGTTTGTTACTGGTTTGAGTTGTGGATCAATTTCAACACCATTCAGAGGATTCTCATGCAGTAATTTTGGATGATTTTCAATGTTTTCCACCTTCCTTCGTTTGCAAATTTACTAATGGAGTTGAAATAGATTCTTGTTTTGGTTCTTTTTTAAAAACGCACCCCTATCATGGGGCTCAAAATTCGAAATGACATAATTTGAAAAACCTAGTCTCCTATTCTGTAATAGTAGCTGAAAAAGAAACAAAAATTAAGCTAATCCTCAAAAAATGTTACCTAAATTTTTAGGAGCTATTTCTAAGGGCTGAAGAGCCGAACTTTTGTAATTTTGTCTAGAATTTGGATTCTATTAAAAAATCTGTGAGTACCTTTTTTCAAATATGATTATTCAACTACTGGTAACCCTGAAACGGGGCTGATTAAAACAAGGATTTTTAAAAAAGCACATTTTCAAAATTATATAGTGTTTCTTACTGAGTATTTTATCATTTATTTTTATAAGAATAAATTATAATCTTGTAATTTAATTATTTCATCAATTCATTATTAATTATGATTAATAGTGAAATCAATACTTAAAATATAATCCCAACGCATTCAAGAAAACCCGTTAACGAAGGCGAAATATAATGTTGGAGCTTCAATGTTAACGTTTAATGTTTGAAAAAATATACACTGGGGAATCTGGTGAATAAGTCATTGATTTGTAAGAACATGAACACTTTAATTTTTAAGTCCTTATAGCCCTCCAATTGGGAAGATTCTCAAACTTTTACTAAATAAACTTATGATGATTCTGGAGCCCCTCCACCTCCACCGCCATTTTTTTTAAATCTAAGCTAAAATGGTTAAAACTAAAAGCAACTTCTTCAACGAAGAACGCCTTTTAAATTTTGTATATTACTAAAAACAAATTGGACAGGTATTCAAGTTACAGGTGTTTACAAATAGCTAAATTTAAATTTTCGAGCCCTTATAGCTCCTAAACAGGGGACGTGTCAAAAAATTTTTTTTAGCCGACTTCTATTAATTTCTGAGGATCTAACTTTTCCCAAATTTTGAAGATTCAAGTTTGAATCATTCAGAAGATATGTGGGGCCAAAGATTCCAAAAAATGATTTTTGCATAATGGTACGTAGTATATTAGCCAGTAAAGCAATCCAATAAATTTCTTTGAAAAATTTTTATTTGCAAATAAAGCTTATAAAAACAGCTGTCTTTTACCGCTGTCAGATTGAAAATACACCTAACAGAATTCTTGCTAAAACAATTTAAATATAGGGCTTTTTCCAACTTTGGCTATATAGGCACATTTTTATAAAATCTTTTGAAAATGTGCTAAAAAGACCAATTGATTTTGAACATTTAGGACTATGCAGTATAATTTAGGACTGGTATTTGAAAAAGGACCGAATTGTTTTGAAAACAAATTTCATGAGACAAAGGATCAAGCTCATGTAAAAATAGTATATACGTAATATTTTGTAATTTTTGATTAAGATTCGATGGTTCAAGTTCATGTGAGTATACAAGAGTATGCATGTAATATTTTGTAATTTTCGGATAAGATTTACATCTCTTATTGTTAATTTTATAAAATAACTTTATTGAAACAATTATTATTGACAATTTTGTTTGAAATCTTTTTGTTTAAAATTATTTAATTTTTAAAATTAAATGATTTTTATCAAAATTGTTGTTAAAATAAACCCATTATAAAGCAAAAAAGACAAAATTATATAAAAAAGAAATAAAAAAAGAAATTTTTTCAATATTCTTTAAATTTGATAGCAATAATTGCCATCTCATTGCCTGTCAAATTAATTGTTTGTTCAATGTTACCAAAAAAAAATTCAATTTTTCACTAAAGTTTTTTTTTGTATAATCAAAATCTTATCAAAAATCTTGAATTTTAAATCTAACCATTAAAAGCTTCAAAAATAAAAAAATGTTTAAACGTTTGTTTTTCATTTTTAACACTTTTTTTAAGCAGCTTTTGTTTTTTTATTTTTCATTATTTCTAAAATCAATTTAGAACACTTCAGAGTCTTCAATATAGGAAATCACAAGACAAAAAAATGGTTGGCGTGATTAGTACAACTTTAAAATATATAAAAAAAAAAATAATTTTTTTTTTCTGATAAAATCTTAATAAAACATTGAAATCTAATCGTTTTCATTTTAAAATAATTTTATATATACACATATATACATAATGATCTCTATTTTTTTTTAGATCTACAAATCCGAGATCTAGCAACTGATCTAAAAAAAAAAAAAAAACAAGTTTTAATAAAATGAAATCAATTATACATCAATGTATAATTGATTTTGTTATTTTGTATTTAGTTTGATTAAAATGGACGACGATTTGAAAAGGAAAAGAAATTTTCATTTCCTTATTTGGTTTTTTATTTACATTTTCTGCAACTATTTTCAAAATATGGAAAATGTGTATATATATAGTTGATCTAATAACCTGTAAGATAGTAATTAAACTGGGGTATATATATATTGAGTTTCTTTTAACACTTTCAATTATTTAAATGTTATAATTAGTAGTGTTTGTTTGTCCATTTAGATCATGATCCAGATCTAGTTTTCACTGTAGTGAAAAGCACTGCGCTTCACATGAGTGTAAGAATTTACACATAGAATCAAAATAGTAGAGATGGTTAAAAATTAATCGGGTTAGAAAAAAAGAGTTTAAAAACTCATAATTACTTCTTAATTGACCCTTGACATATAAGTTTCTTCGGGAATCTCGAAAGATTGAACTATGGGATTTAGGGAACAAACGTGCTTTTCCACTTTATAGATATATTTTTCTAGAATCTAAAAATATCTATTTCTAGAACGTGTTTTTCGAACATGATTGTAAGAATTAGGTATACTGCTAAGGAACAAATGATAGAGATGAGAGAACAACTAGGAAGAGTGATTTACATATGCTTATTATAAACACACACTGCAGATCTACTGTATAGATTTTTTGTTAGTCAATCCTCGATCGTGTAAACCGTTCTAAATTGTAACATTTTTGGGTCTATGGTAACTCTAGCAGATCTACATACATGTTTCATTAAAAAAATTCCTTTCTACCAAAGCTTTTTTAGAACAAGGTTTTTGTAGAGTTTTTATCTTAACTGTAAGTACATTCATAGTACCTAAACTTCGGTTTCTCTAAGACACTATCTTCGATATGGTTTTTTCAGAGTTTTCGGAAGCATTCTGAAAATTTGGAGTAGATGAGAAAATGTTTAGTCAATTTTAAGTCCCGCATTGACTAGTTAGCATAACTCCAATTTTTGGCTTTTCCTTTTTTTTTATTTATAACCAAAATTAGAGTTGTTCCATTTTTTGATAAACTAGATTCTCGTATGTGTCTAGATTCTCTATGTACCAAATTTGAACTGATTCCGGTGGTTAGAAGTTGAAATTTCTTGAAAAGTACGTTGTTTTGTACAGGAGCCCTCCTAGCCTGTGGTCCGATTCGGCCTATCTACGAACTTAACCTTACAATTAGCGATAAAAAGCATTTAAAGCATTTTATGTGAGTTATCGTATTCACAGACACACATACACACATATATCCTAACACACACGGATTCACAAAAAAAAATTTTGATAAATTTAAAAAAAAAATAGGACGGAACTATACTTTGAAGTGGATCTAGGTTTCATCGACAATCGACTTTTAACCCAAAAGTTAAAGAAAATTGAGCATAGGGGCTAAAGGCCCATATCACCCTGGCTTGTCTTATTTTGCTAAATTGGATCAATATAATTTAAAATCTTTTAAAACTATTCGTAGATTTTAATTTAGTGTCAATATAAATGAAACTTTGGAATTAAAAATTTTAATAATTACATATATATATATATATATATATATGTTAAATACTTGTCATATATAAAATTCTATTTATGTTTTAACTTATCCATATAATGATTATGATTTAAAACTTTCATTCATTCATTTAACCATTTTTTTATTAAGTTGAATTTCATTCATTGATTGAATTCAGAATTGGATATTATTGTGAATATAGAGAATAGAGAGGTAACGCCCAAAATGTTTACAATAATATAAAAAACTGGAAAATAAATAATATTTAACTCGTTTTACGTATATATAAGTATATATTAAAAAGATTTCAAATGGAAATTTTAAAATAAAAACAATTTTTTTTTAATAGTTTTTTTTATTCTTAAAACGTTATGCCTGTTGTCATTTAAATTATTATATCAAGTCTATTGTGAATTGCATTGAATAGCAAAATATATAGAAATTTTAAATATATAGCTATCTATAGAAATTTATTATAATCTATTATTAAAGCATATTTTGGCCCAGATTCTTCTTTATAAATAGACGTGTAAAGAAATAGTCTATTATCATTCATATTTTATATTTTCTATATGCTACTCGTGTTGATGTTTTTCTGATTTGGATTTAAAAACTTCATTTTAAAAGTTAATTTTTAAAAATACAGTAGGAAATAAAATTATGATTCATTATATTTGAATCTGAATTTGAATTGAGTAAATGAATGCAAGTTGTCTCTTGCAAGTTGTTTTTATGACTTAAATGTTAGAAGAATAAATAATGTAATATAATTTTTATTACTACAAACTTACTTTTTCTTTTTTGATTTAAATTAGACTATCACTTCCTGAAATGTGATAATATAATTCAAAGGTGCCGGGTCATAACTCCCAGGGTCATAATTCCCTTAGGGACTTATAACTCATTTAGTGGAAAATAAGTCCTATGGGACTTAAGACTCATAGCAAATCCTTAGGGGACTTATGACCCTTAGAGTTTTGACTCAGAGGGGTAGGTCATAACTCCCTTATTCAGTACTTAGCTAAGGAGTTATTATTAATATTAAAATAAATATTAAGTTTATTTATACAGGGTGGCGCAAAACGACCGAATAACTTTTTGAATTTACTTATATTTTTTATTTTTATTTCAGAATTTTGTGAAGAAAACTTGGGGAATTTGAAATGGAACAGTACACAACAGAACAGCGATCAAAAATTACGAAAAGTTATGGAAAATGCACTGGAAAAAGCACGAATGTCCCACTAAATGAGTCATCCTAAAGTCTTTAAAGGACTTATGACCCTCGGAGTTATGATCCTGCATCTAATTCAACATTCCAAATTTTACATTTTCCAACTCACACATAATTCTTAATCACATTGAATATATAAAAATATTAAAATTATAATATAATCCAATAAAATATAGAAAAGAATTAAATACGAATAATAAGGAGAATAAATTTGGTTCTAAATAATAAAATTTTGAATTAATGAGATCATTATGATGAAACGCCAGTGAAGAAGTGTTTTGAAGTTGTTTTAATACTTGAAGTTGATATAACTTTTAATTATCTAGGATATGAAAACTATGGAAACAACTGAAAAATGGAAGATGAAAATGGACATTTGGATATCTGTTTTGGTCTTCTCATGTACGTGATGGGATAAAGATAGATCGAGCGCATCCCAAAATCATGGTTGTCAGAATTTCCATAAAAATGTTTTTGCAAACTGTCTCTTCATTGATATTAGTAGATTCGATGCTGATGTTTCAATAAATTTATATGTTTCATATATATATAATACACAAGAGTTAGCGAGACCTTGCTAACATGTAAAGTAAATATTTCCTATCTCATATTACTATAAAGACTTCACACACTAAATAATGATGGTAATACTCATACCATTAAATTCATTTAATTCTTGATTAAAGAATGGAATTAAAATAGAGTCAAACAAAATCGAAGTTCGAAAATAAAGGGAAAGAAATTACATGAATAAAGAAAAAAAATTAAAATTACTTTACTGTCATCATTTCATATTCATAGGTACGAATTACGATTTACGAAATTTTTAATTTTGTTTTTCTTTCTAAAACAAAATTTTAGAAATACATAGAAGAATATAGAATCAAGGAAAATTGAAATTGTTTTCTTTGTTTTTATTAACCGAAATTCGAAAATTAAAGATTGATTTTATTTTTATGAATTTTTTTTGCATTAAAAAAGTGTACAAATTTATTTACCTACAAGAAAAAAGTAATACTTAAAAATGACATTTTATTATTCGGTAGTCAGTGCAGTGGTGTGATACTTTTTTTTTATGAATTATTTGTATTGTAGGCAGTGCTGCATTTTTTGATGTGTAATGGGAAAATTACAAAAAAAATAAGTCATAAATTGAAATATTTTGAATTTGATATCCATAATAATACATATTAAATTTATTTTAATATTTTTAATAAAGTACAAAGTTTGATTTTTTACGAATAGTAATAGTAGTACAATGCAGTAGTGCAGGGTGCTTAAGTAGTAATTATTTCTTTTATTTGATTTAAAATTCTAAAAATATAATACAGAGGCAAATATAAAAAAAATAAACGAAATTAAAATAAATTGACTCAAAATTTGGTTACTTCTTTTCAATGTTGTTAATAAATTAAATGAAATCTTTTCCGAAGGTAATAAATTATGTGAACTTTTTCCAAAGAAACCTTTTGTGCAAGGTTTTCATAAATTTGCAAAAGTAATTATTTTATTACTAATTATTTTACAAGTTAAGCAACTTATCAAACCGATAAAAAAGTTCAAATAACTAAATGACAATCAATATCAAGATTTATATTTAATAAGGGCATTTGGCTTTCGGCAATAGTACTTTACAATAGTACTATACTTGGATAGAATTTTGGTGACAAATGCATAGTATTGTAAATTAAGAATATAGCTTGTATTTCACATTTATTAAAAGGAAGTTATGCATTCGAAAATATATATTACAAAGGCGTTTTACTAGTATATTTTTTCTCAGATCCACTTTCTCAGATCCTTTTCAGCCCTTGGCAAATTAATAAATTTGCAATTATTCTTATTATTTTTTATTATCTAATACAAAATTCAAATGAAATTCTTATTATGTACATAATAAAAATGTTTTCTCATGAATTATTAGGTTTAAAAATATTTTTATTTTAAAAATTTCTTAAATTTTACACAATCTACCAAAATTTCAAAATTTTTTGATATTTTTTTTTTCAATATGAGTATGAGACACATTTAAGCTCTTGAACTTATTTATTAAAAACAAAACACCTACAACACATCTTTAGACTTCCAATATAATAAAAATAAAAAAAAATTAAATAAAAATGAAATAAAAATTTATCACGTTTAACACGAATTTACAATAAAAAAATTGTTAAAATGTAAAATGTTATACATTTTATTTTCAAAATTTGTTTTCGTGAAAATTAAATTGAAAAGGAAAATTAAATAAAATATACAGGTACATTGAATCACGATATAATGACTGATTTTCGGTAGTAAAAATTTTACAATTTTTTTTTTTATTTTTTAACAAATTAAATACAATAAAAAGAAAAAAAAATTGACAAATTTATTACTTAAAATTCAAATAATGTCTAATAATCATTTTTTAAAAACATTTTAAATGATTTCAATGTAATGATAATGTCTTTTAAAAATTTTAAATTTGTTAATAAATTTAAATTAAAAAATAACAAAAAAGATTATAGTTACACTTGTCAACTTTCAGATACCCGTGCATACCAAATATGATGTTTAAAATAAACCGTTATTTAATTCCCTTATGTCATTATATTAAAACAAAAAAACAAATATTTGGCCAACTCTAAATGTTCAAACTAATTTCCAACTTTGCCAAGTAACTTTCCCCATTACTTTACGTGCACATTTTTAATTTGAACCTTGTAGCTTCATTAGAAGTCACAGTTATCGGATTGACAACTTTAAATGGCCACTTCTGAAAAATGGGGTCCAAATATTTCAGAGCTTCGGAAAGTTGTTTGCCACATTATATTACGTACGGATTTCGATTTTCAACCATCTAGTCTTATTAGTTGGAAAAATGCACTCTGATTCCAGGAATCTCTTTGGCAGCTGCACTAAGCTTTACTTGCCCTATTATATAACTAACTGTGTGTAATTTTCAACCTTCCAGTGTTATTTGTTTTGAAGAAATTCATATTGAATACACGAATAGTCCGATTTTAACCAAAACCAATAGGAAGCCTAGAAATTGTCAAAAATGATATTGTGAGAATTTCAAAATTCTAGCCCTTTATTTTTGAATTATCGTGCCGATACACGAATGAATGAACAGACTACCTCTGCGGAATCGATTTACTTTTCGATGCTGATCCGATATATACCTTTGGCACTAAATCTAGCACGTGTTACAAACGGAGGAGCAATTTCATTATACCCGTGGTCTTTTTTGTATGCATGGATATAAAAAATTAATATTGACAATGGGAACTTTTTAAATTAAACTTCATTTAATTTAGAATCTTTAATTTTAATCATCTTTAATATTGATTGAAGTTATTCTAATTGGCATTTAATTTAACCCTTCCTTTAAGATTTCGCTTCAATGCCTTTTGATTATCCATTTTGTCCAAATCTGACATTTAAATTCAAATCTGGTGAATTGAATACACGCTTCAAGTTAATATTATGTAGTCTTTTGTAGTTTTTCTAAGTATATTTTTATATGTTAAGAGTACCTAGTATGTGACTACGGAGTACCTAGTAAATAAGAGTATGGTATATTTCAATCGGAATCTTTATCTAAATGGTCAGTGGTCACAGCATTATTTAAAATTTAAAAATGTATGTATACATAATTGATAAAGAGTTGAGAATTTTTAAATATGAAAATGTTCGCTCTATACAGAATTTGTGTGTGGTATATAGAGAACTCTTCCGCCGCCGCACCTGATAGGAACAGGGGGGGGGGCTTACTTTCATACCACATTTTTTAAAAACTAATATAAGTTAATTAGTTTAACCTTCAAAATTTCAATGAAACTATTAATATAAAATATTTCATATTTTATGAATTACCTACTTGAAAATAAATTCTAATATTACAGAAAGTAACAATATTGCTATCAAATGAAGGGCGCTTGGTCATAATTCAATAAAATTTTTTGAATTTAACTTTTTAACCGTATTTGTTTAACTCTTATGTGTTTTAAATGACCATGAATGCATATATATTGTATATATATATGTATTTATTTAAAATGATATATAATCTAGTTGAATGATAATTAATCTAGGCACTAATAGCATAATATTGTAAGAATAATTTACCCTTTCGGTTTTTTTTTTTATTTTATTTCATGTTAGCAATGGAATCTCTTTTTAAAATAAAGATGATAAATAATATTTTTTAATTTTTCTTTTGTTTTTGATCAATTTCTAAGAAGTTTTTTTTTTCAAAAAATATCTTTTTCATCATTTATTTTAAATTTTTTTATTTATATACTCTTTTCACATGAATTTGGTCCTTTTCTACATGAATTCTGTATATTTTAAAATGAATTTCGTCTTTCTTCAAATTAAATTTATTCTAAATTTTCAAATGACATTAATCTTTTTTAAATCAATTTGATCTTTTATTTTAAAAAGCTCCCCGTTTCTTGGCACTCAGAAGTCAAATTAATATGATTTACAAAAGCCAGTCCCTAATTCTGTAATAGAAACTAATAAAGGTGAAAAAATAAAAATTTGTCCAAAAAAAAGGCACAGACCGGCTTGTGACTCAAACTTTTTAAAATGTTGTTGCATTATTTAAATTCTACTATAAAACGTTTAGTATCTTTTTTAAAATATGTTGATCCGACTACTGGATCCAAAAAAACCTGGGCCGATTAAATAACAACCGTAATTAAATTTGAAAAAAAACAAATTTCATTTTGAAAAGGACCAAGTTCATGTAAAAAGAGTATATTTACTTACCTACTTAAAAATGAGATCACATGACACAGGTTTACCCAATTACCACTCTATAAATATAATATAGAAATAGATCTAATATAATATTAATAATCCGTCATTTTAATGTTATCATATAATATATATGGGGGTCTTGATAACGTGTATAAATTTATGATAGCACGATTTATTTTTTGGAGGATTAAAATAATTTTTCCAATTTTTTATTATCACATATATGTAGAAATAATCAATTTTTAGCGTGTTTTATATGATATTAAATTCACTATGTTCATTTGTCCACCCTTTCGTCTGTCTGTATAGTCTGTACAAAACTATACAAAACACGTTATTGAGGTACAGTTGGCCAAAGTTCTATAAAGCGCTATATTTAAATTGTTATAAAAAAAGTTCTATTAGGAATATTATCAATCTGGAGTTATAGCAGTTTTATGAATTATTTAAATAAAACAAAGGAAAAGGGTTGCCATACGGTATTTATCGTATGCAAAATCCAATTTTTGAAAAATTCTCACAAATAACGTATATCTTCTAAACGGTTTGAATTAGGAACTTAAAATTGTTAGCCTGAACTTACACCTTAAAAATTAAATATGAGTCCTTAAGAAATAAAACGTTTTAGTATGACCCTGCGTTTAGAAGATGTAAAGAGGATAAATTGAAGATATTTCCAATTTTTAAGCACCTGTAACTTGAGTATCTCGAAATTTTTTTGAAGTCACCAAATAAAATGAGATAAGTGAGTGAATCTGCCTTTCCTTTACAGGTGTGGCAGTAAAATTTATTTTATATTATGATATAAACTATTAAGATGTCAATTATAAATTATATTTTTTTTATTAGATATGATCTGACCAGAATTTGAACCTTAGACTTTTCGATTGAAGCCACTATTCTAACCACTACTGAACTATTAGTCAGATTTGAAGTAGTATGCAAAAATCGTGCTCTTTTAAAAACCCTTGGTTTGTTCAGCATTCGTTATTTATACATTTGGTCTGATTTGGAATTAATATTAAGTTGACCATTTCTACTATATGTACATACAAGTATGTACAATAATACGATGATATATTTCATAAAATAATCATTGGCACATGACTCCATTATTCTTTTTTTGATAGATTGAAAAAAAAAAAAAAAAAAAAATTTAAAGAAACCTTTACAAATAACTTAACTTAACTATATATACATATTTATTCATACATTAAAACTATTTGAGTATGTTGATCCATATCAATGGAGCATATTTTATACAAAGTATGTTTTAGAATAGGTTGGTATACTCCTATACTTCAATATGTCATTTCATTGATCTTTAATCATTAATGAAATCAATATGTAGTGAATATGGAAAAATATTTCTGTTTCTCTTGTATAGTCTTGTAGAGTCTTGTAGATTCTTATATTACATGTTCTTGAGTTTTTTTTTTTCTAATGTGTACAATATCATGTGGTTATAATATGAACTGAACATATTATTATTTAATATTATAATTTATGGAGTATCATCTAAAATTGAAAGTGTACAATAATATTTCATAATATAACAATAAGAAAAAATATCTGATAGATTTATAATTAAAATGTAAAAAATATTTTTGAATTTTGAAAATAAAAGATAGATACAAAAGAATATTTACAAGGGCAGTGTATCATTTTGGGAGAATGAAGTGCCATGTATATGTGGTATTCTAATATTGCATTTCAAACAATTTTTCAAAGAAGAGGGTTTTTTTTCAGAAAATTTTAGAATGAATTTTTGTTATTCACAGATACTAAAGACATCAAATCCGGCCAGGGCTTAAAACATTAAAATAATATTATATTAATTACCAAATATGATAAGATTTTTATTAAAAAACTTTGGCATCTCCATTAACCCATCAATTTTTAGACCTATATCTGGAAAATTATTTTGATGATTAGACTTGGCAAAACTTCGTGGAATAGATCTTAAAAACATTTAATTATTTCGGACTTTTGCCATGCCTATAATATAACGGTATTTCCTGCCTTTTGAACATTCAGTTAAATATATACAATAATATTAAATTTTTTGGAACTCTATCCAACTGGACTGAGGAGGTGCAAACTCTTCTCTCTAATTTTCTTACAACAGCGCATATATTTGCGCAATTTTCTCTTCTTTAAGTCCCAGAAATATCACGACATAAAGAATTTATAGTATTAAGTAGGGAAATCTGAACAATAAAAAATTTTTGCAATTTTAATGAATGATTGGTAAGGAAAAATTAGAACAAGCCCCTAAATAATAAGATGCAAATAAGAGGCTATAAAAAAAGAGAAAGAAGGGATTTTATTAACTACAGTAAAACTATTTTAATGAGCACTGGAAAAATTAATAGATATATAATAATATACGGGTATATGAACTTAGCTTAAATTGATATGTAATAAACTTTTAATAATACATTAAAAGGTTGAAAAAAAAATTACAATTCACATATGAATTTGTATAATGTACCTATACTCATATTATTAATATTTAAGTATATAATGAAAGTATATAATTTTTATCAATTCAACTATAATGCGGTCTAGATATTTTTTTTAATGTTTCCCGCTGGGTCAAGAAGTATCTAATAGATAAACATATAAATTCTTGTGTTTTTTTTTTTTTTGAAATAAGATATCAAAAACCCAATCTAATAAAAAAAAAAAATTGAAAATAATAAAATAAGAATTGTAAAAAGTTTCAGGCTAAATTTGTGAAAAAAAAAGTTGGAAACATGAAGAATCTTTTTTTTAACTCCTTCTGGAGTAAACTTAAGGTTTTAAGAGTGAAAATACCCAAAGATATAATTCCCAATAAAAGATAATTTGAGAATTTATTATTTTTATGATACTATTAAAGCTCAAAAAGACTTCATGTGGCTGTGTAGGTTTTTAGATTTTCTAATCTATAATTTGATAGGCAAATTTCTTAGAGAAAAAACTTTACTGCAATTGAATACGCAACATTACAATTCAATACTGCTCTAAGAACAAATAAAACTTGAGTCATTAGTTAATGAGCAGATTCATCCAATTATTTTCTCACTTATCTATGTCTATATTTATATATAAAAGCGAATGTTCTTCGCTTGTAGAATCCTTAGCTGCTCAGCCGATAATGATTTTGGTTATTAAGGTTTTTGGATACGGAGAAACGCTTCCCCGCTAACCATTTCGCTCAAACGAACCGCAAAGTTGGGGCTATGGTGCAAGTATTTAAACTTTTTTGTTTTAAAATAAAAACGTTTTCAACGATTGACTTCAAATTTTGTATACGTGTTGCTCTTTTGACAATGGAGTTCACACTATTAACAGGTTTGGAAATTGTATACCCATATTAGCACGACGATTGATCAAAAAAAATGTTTGTAAGCTAATTATGTCCAATTTTGGGAAGTACTGCTTTGTCCCACAAGAAATTAAAACAAATTTTTTATCGAGTTCCGTTAACCTATTGCGGCACAATTTATATATCTAATTTTTTTCAATAACATCAACTTCAATTAAAAACTCATTGAGATGCGCAGCAACGCGCAGTGTGTCTTAGCTAGTATTATTATATAAAGCAATTAATAAGAATTTATTGAAACACAATGAAAGTTTCACACTCTGGTCTTGCAAGAAGTTTGCAATGAAATGAGTAGAGATTGGCTTATTAGTTCAAAAGACAACTCTTCAGTTAGAATATAACAGTTAATGTCGCGCAATATAATTCATAATAGGCAATATACAAAATCTTCGCATTAGGATTGAAATCTGAAGACGAACTTAACAACTGTAGCAAAATTTATGAATACTCTTATTCTTATATTAAAGTTTCTTTAAACTATTTATTTATAATTTGGTCTTTATTTCATTTGGAAAAAATCTCCTTAATTCCAAATAAACTTTATATTTGAAAAAAATCAACTATTCAAGAAGTTCAAAGAAATTTTTTTGAAATAAAACCACAAAAGAACAAAAATAAAAAAAAAACTGAAAGACAAAAAATAATTCATGAAATTTGAAACGCTACACATATGAATGATGAATGGATCTTAATGGCTTTTTAATCACAGTCATATTATATATATATATTTATATGTATATCTAAATTCTTTTTATTTTATATTTAAACATATATGACTCCAACATATATATATACATATTTCTTCAAAGATATATATACATAACATAACATACGAATTAAAATTAAATTCAATACTGATTATTCTGTGTACTTTTATAATTTCTTCATAAAAAATCAAAATTATGATAAAATCATTTGCGACTCTTTATAAAAACGTCCGCGATGATGATGACGATGACGCTCAAATAGAACGACAAAATACGAGAACAAAACAATAAAAAAAAACGTTTTAATAAAATTGTAAATGTAATAAAGCTTTTAATATACACGCAATTTTACAGAAGGTATAGTTGGGTGGAAAGGTATGGATTTCCCATCTCTTTATATTCATATATACAGGGTGGCGCAAAACGATCGATATGGTTTGGATGTTTAATAACTTTTTTATTTAATGGTTAATTATTATTATTATTTTTTTGTTATACAGTATAGGGAATATTTTTAGCTTGAGTAGAAAAATTCTATTCCGGAAGTGGTAACCATTTTCGGCTTTGCACATTCGTGCTATTTCCAATACATTTTCAATAACTTTTTAATAAATAACAAGTTTTATTCACAAAATTCTGAAATAAATTTAAAAAGTTATTAAACGTTCAAACCATATCGGTCGTTTTGCGCCACCTTGTATATATATATATAAAATTCATGTTAAAGAATACCAAGTGTTAAAAAGTTTTGTAAAGTAATTTCTTAGAAGTGCAAAGCTATTATTCTGTCAGATTTAAAAAAAAAAAATCCGTTTTATAACTTGATCAATTTTTGAATCTTTAAGATACATATTCTTCTCTTTATAGAAGATTTTAAACTTTAAGATAATTTTTTTTCTTCACTTTGTAATTAAGTCATTTCATATCTATAAATAAAGTTAGAATGTATGTATACATATGTAGCATGTATGATACGAATCAAAAGAATTGATGAAATTATATTTAATTGGGATATTTAAGTTTTTTAGATTTTAATTTTTACTTGATGGTTAACCTCTTATTTATAAAATAAAAAAAAATATCTATAAGATAATTGTTATAAAAATTCTATTCAATATTCAACAACAATCAATTTAGTTTAAAATTAAACTTTATAGTCATGTTACTACATATTTATATTCAATATAACAATTACTTAAAGTACCTATATATTTAGTAGGAATAGGATATAAGTAATTCAAGTACTTATAATATAGTTGTTTATTAAGTACTCTAATAAAACAAAACGTGTTAATATTTTATTGAAAATTAATGATGAAATTAAATTTAATGTGAATATAAAAATAAAAAAAAAATAAATTTAATAAAATAATTTTTAAGTTATAGAAGCATGTTTTATATATGCATATATTAGAAATTATTATTGAAAATTTTTTACAAGGTTTTATTTTATAAAAAACTATTTTTTATTTTTTTTTTTTTTTGAAGGGACTAATTCCATTTGGAACAACTAACTATAATTTCAGTGGTATATAATTTAATAATTTTTTTTTTTAATGATCTTTGGCTTTTTGAATGGCTACTGAAAAAATAAAATTCCTTTTTAAAACTATATATTTATAGGGAATTAAGTTATTGGGTGTGTTTATATTTATATTAATAAAAGAAAAAGTAATTGAATATTATATAATATAAGTAAGTAGAGCTAGTTAAAAAATACGAATGGAGAATGTTATAATTACATAAAAAGATGGTAAAATAAAAGGAAATAAAAAAAAAATATTACATTAACAGATAAACTTGTCTTAAATAAAGTTATTATATTATTTTGATAATGTAAACCTAGAAATATGCAATTTTTTCATATAGGTTTAATTTTTTGTTATATGACTAGTTTATTAATTTAAAATAAATAACTCTGAAATATAATCAGTACATTCTTAGTATATTTTTCAGATATCAGAGTTTTGTATTATACTATAAATAATTTAGTAATTCTCCTTCATTTTTTTTTACTTAATGTATAACTGTCTTGGATATCTTTAATAAAACCAGTAATAAATCTAATGAATTCAAATATATACAAGTCCACCAGCTTTTTATTTAATTAAACTGTACTATTAATGATTTTCTGATTCAAAATTTTTAGATCAATCGAATGTTTTTATAAATAAAGAAACTTTGTGACCTTAAAGTATGCAATTTTTTTAGTCTTGATCTTGATTGATGACCTGCTTCTAATGTAATAAAACTGTACTATTAAGATTTTTTGATTTAAAATTTTAAGATCCACCGAATTTTTTTAAAAATAAAGAAACTTTTTGACCTTGAAGTATGCAATTTTTGTTGCAGGAAACAGGGATATATACAAAAATTGATTTTTTTTGCAAGATTGAATCGCTATCTGGAAAAGTGTTCTTAATTCAAAAATTTTAAAAATGTATGTCTTTTTATACCCGTGCATACATATATGACATCGGGTATATTAGATTTGCTCCTCCGTTTGTAACGCATCGATCTAGACGAGCTAGATATAGTGTCAAGGGTACGTATCGGCTCAGAATCGAAAAATTAGTCGATCTAGCTATGTGTGTCTGTCCGTCCGTCCGTCCGTCCGTCTGTGTGTCAGCACGATAACTCAAAAACTAAAAGAGCTACAGTTTTGAAATTTTCACAAAATATTTTTCAATCAATTTCTAGGTTCCCTATTTTTTTTGGTTAAGATCGGACCAAAACTTCGGGTAGCTCTCGAACAGCTAACTTTTTTAACTCCAATATTTTCATACAAAAATTTTAACATGAAGTATTTAATATGAAATTATATGAATTTTGTTTGTTTTTGTTTTTTTGTTTTTGTTACAAAAAGTAGATAAAGATTTCGAGTTAGAATTTCATATGATTTAAATGATGCGTAGTTTATTTAAGATAAGCAAAAAAAAAGAAGACAAAGATTTTTTTAAGTAAATGGCTTATTGATATTGATAGATAATTATGAATATATATGATGAATCATATATGAATATGATGAGTATTATCTATCATGATGATTATTATATGAATGTGATCATATGAAGTTGATTTGGCTTAAGTTTAATATATTCGTGAATTAAAAATTAATTATAAGAGATGGAATTGAAAAATTAGAGCAAGAGTTTTGAAATTCACACAAAACATTTTTGGGACATTTTTTAGGTACCCTATTTTTTTTGGTTAAGACCAGATCAAGGTTTCGGGGAGCTGCCACACAACTTATTTAAATCAATATGAATTTCTTCAAAAGTAATTATACCAGGAAGATGAAAATTACACACGGTTAGTTTTATAATGAATCAAGAACTTATATGAAGTTTCAAAATGTTACGACTTCATTTTCGGGGGGCTGCCATACAACTTTTTTGCACCAATATGAATTTCTTGAAAACTGATTATACTACGAGGATGAAAATTACACACTGTTAGTTATATAATGAATCGAGTACTTATATGAAGTTTCAAAATGTTACGGCCCCGTTTTCGGGCAACTGCCATACAAAGTAATCAATTCGATAACTGTGAATCTAATGAAGCTACGAGGTTAAAATCAAAACTGGGCAGATAAAGTAATAGGGCAAGTTAGTTGGCAAAGTTGGACATCACTCGGACCAACTTTTAGGGCGGGCTATTTTTTTTTTTTTGTTTTTTTTTTTTTTTTTTGTTTTTAAGCAAAAATTATGGTAGTATAATGGAATTAAAAATTTAATTTTTTTTTTAACTAAAATTATGGGATAAAAAGGTAAATTTTTTTTTAACTATTTTACTTTCTTATATTTTTTTTGTAATATTTATAATAGCATAGAGGAAATAAATAACGGTTAGTGGGTATGCACGGGTATCTAAAAGTTGACAAGGGCAACTATAATCTTCCTCGTTTACTTATTTTTTTAAAAATTTGAATTTTTTTTCATTTGCAATTTTAGCAGCCCTACTTTAAATTGGCAAATAAATGTTAAAATTAATATATAATAAAGTGTTAAAGCAAACGGAACTTAACGGATTTTGATTCTACTAACAAATGAAAATTCATTAAACATTGTTTGTTCAACTTTCTACAATAAAGCAAAGCAGATGATAATTTCTACTGGTTGTTTCAAAACTTCATTTATCATACATGCATATTATATAGAAACAAATCACTGAAGGCTTAATACTTTAACAAATCGAATCCTCTAGCTAACTGTCACAGTTAATTACTAAAAAACTTTAATTAGTACTAAGATGTGACCAGTTTTATTTAAAATATATGTATTACACTTAATTATTTATATTTTTCACAAAATTTTAATACAAATTAACACAAAATTATCGGGAATTTATGCAACAAAATTATAATGGTATGTACTTTGTGGTTACTTTAATTGAAGAATGCCCATGGCGATTTAAAAATAAAAAAAATGTTACTGAGTAAATATTAAAAGAAAAAAGGTATTTTTTAAAAAATAAAATTAAAAAAAACAGAGGAAAAAAAACAAATATTTAGTAAGTCATTCTCCAAATTATTTTGAGTATAATTAAGAGATTACTTTTTTTATGAGTACATGCATACGTGTATACTTCTACAGTACATTATCTATATATACGAAGTTTAATTTTTAATTACAGTACAAGAACAAACAACAAAATATAATTTTGTGGTATTCATTAATTAATTGAGTCATGAACGAGACGAGCATACCATGAAAAAATAAGTATACATTTTTTTTAGTGTTTTGTTTATTTTTAAAAAATATTTTATAATTTTAATTTTTTTTTTCAATGAATTAAAAACTTGACTTACTGATAGTAATTAATTCAATGTCGTACTTGGATTTTTAATTTTAATACATATTATTTAACGGTATTTGATCATTAATTACAATATAACGGTATTTGATTAGTCATTGGTATATATTATAGGAAAAAAATGAATGAGTGGCATGCAATACTAATTAAAAATTTTGAAAATTTTCTAAAAAATTTATGAAAACTATTTATTTAACTTTCTTAATACATATATTTAAGAAAGTTATAATTACTAGAGGCCAAAAAATGGTACCCATATAGTATATAAGATTAAATTAGATTAGTATATAACATTAAATTTTTTAAATATTGGAAAATTTTAAACAGTTAAATTTATTATTGATTTTTGTTATTCGTTAATATTAAAAATTTCAAAAAGATGTCACTGATGTCAAGAATTTAATATAAAATTTGTCAATTTTACGTAATGCCAAAAATTTCTGTGTGACATTTAATTTTAAATGACAAAATCTATAAAACATACATTAGTCCAAAAATGGAATATAATGCACATATTTAGACGAAAGCCCCGAAAACTGATCTTGAATTTCTCGATAAACTGCAAAACAGAACTATTCGTCTTATAAATGATCCCAGTGTTACCTCAACGCTCACTTCACTTAGTCATCGGCACACCATCTGGTCAGTAACCCTGTTTTATAGATATCTAGTAGGGAGGAGTACCTGTTCTGAAGAAATTAAACAATTAATGCCTACTTTCAAAGTTTTCCAACGTGAAACAAGAAGTGAAACAGGTACTTATTCTTACATCCAAAATTTGGTTTTTAAGAGATAAGATGGTTTAACACGACTCATGGAAATTCGTTTGTTATGCGTACGTCGAGAGTATGGAATCAGTTATCATGTAATGTGCTTCCTAAAGTTGCTGATTTTTATGTGTATGATCCTAAAAAAGTTTAAGAAGAGCATTGTGTTATCCATCTTCATGACATCCAATAAAATTCTCTTTGTCCAAATTAATCCATAGCCCCAAAATTTCCTAAAAAGTAACATTACATATGCATTTAAGGTCTATTTCAAGTTTGGTTTTATAAAAAGAAGATGTGTGGTTTTAGTTGGTTAAAGTCTAATACAATCTAAATCTCGTACAGTGATTATGGGAGGCTTTCGATGCTTTCCATCAACTTTATTAAAAACAAAAACAAAAATTTTAAAATGTTTTGGATAAACAATTTAATCATTTAAAATTTCATAGTCTTATTACAATTTTCATTACAGCAATTACTAGGCTAAAATGAATTAAAATATTTAACTTTATTAAAATTGTAAACTTTTCTTATAATAAAAAAAAAATAACATAATTAAATGCAAGTTCAAAAATAAATTGTAAATTGTAAGATACCTAAGATGAACCCGAGATCCTTCTAATGAAAAACCGACGTCCTGATATTTAATTTTTATATATTATATATTTTATATTAATATTTTAAATTTGGTCACTTTGGTCTCATTAAACTCTTGTGACATGTGCGTAGCTCAAACTCTCTGTTTCTTCGGTTAGGCAGCAGTAGTCTAAATTGAAGAAAAAAATCAAATTAAAATCACAAATTCTCATAAATCCCTATTATTAGGCAATAATTCCAAGATCTATTCATGACATTATACAAAATATACGACAACTAAAAGATTATGATTAAACGAGATTTTAAAAAGCTACGCTTGAGATACAGGGATACAATATAGCCTTAATTTTTCCAGTAGAGTTCTCTGCATCAGAATAAAAAACACACATACGTATAAACTTATTATTATAACATTTCAAATTAAATATTGAATTTGTTATAGAATATTGTATTAAACATATACTATAGAATATTGCAGTAAATGTACTCTCATTTCTGCAGTAGATATACTCTCATTTTAAATATGATCTAAATTAATTGATTTATGTAAATTACTTTAACAGTTATAGAAACCTACTTTTAAATAAACTATCCTATATAATCAGGTTGTTTAACATACTTATTCAAATACTATTTGATAATTTATATTTTTTTTCTTTTTTTAATTTATTAAATATGAAGCTAAAAAAAAGATCTTAAAAAAAGTATCTTTTATTACTTACTATAATTACGAGATTAAAATATGCTGGTAAGATAAAACTAGGTTTTTTTTTTAGCTATTTCTTATAATCTGAAGTTGGTAATAAGTTAATAAAAAAGAAATTAAATAAATTAAAAAAAAAATAAAAAAATACCAACGAGTATTTAAAGCGAGTGTTAACAGTAATTAGAAGAACAAATACATATACAATAATCTAATAGATACTTTTTTTTTGGATTTAAGAAAAGTGTGACCAAAAAAAAAGATTTAATGTGTAGGATTTTTGCTAGAGGAAAAGTAGTTTTTTTTTTTTTTTTTTTTATTTTATCTTTCATATTTTAATTTTTTTTTGTAAATTTTATAAAATTTTTTTTGTTATTATTTTGTAGAAATTTTTTAATAAGATTTTCATAAGGTATGTCAATCATAATAACATTAATTTTGAGTTTGTTTGAAAAAAAGCTTTCATTACTTGTTTAAAATAATGAATACAAATAAAAAAAAAGTACTCACTACTTTTTAAGTAGTTTATTGTTTTTTTTTTTTATTTGTTTATTAAACTTAAGTTCATTAAATGATGTTGAACTAGTTTTTACATAAAAAAAAAGAAGTTTTTGTTTCTTTTTTTAAGTAGTTTTATATGGAGTAATTAGAGTTTAAATAGAGATTAATATACATTTTATACTGTACTGTACGTTATAGTTCATTAAATTAAGTTTTTTAATTGGTATATTTAATTTTTTTTAAGTAGTTCTAATTATTGTCATAATTTGGTTTATTTTTTTAAAAAATGATATTTAACGGTTATGAAATATTAACTTGAAAAGTATTGGTCAATTAAAAAGTAGACTAGTGCTAGTTTGAAAAATTTTTAATTTTTCTAAAGGCAGTTTTTTTTTGCTTAAAGATATAAAAAAACGAGGAAGATTATAGTTGCCCTTGTCAACTTTTAGATACCCGTGCATACCCACTAACCGTTATTTATTTCCTCTATGCTATTATAAATATTACAAAAAAAATATAAGAAAGTAAAATAGTTAAAAAAAAATTTACCTTTTTATCCCATAATTTTAGCTTAAAAAAAAAATTAAATTTTTAATTCCATTATACTACCATAATTTTTGCTTAAAAACAAAAAAAAAAAAAAATAGCCCGCCCTAAAAGTTGGTCCGAGTGATGTCCAACTTTGCCAACTAACTTGCCCTATTACTTTATCTGCCCAGTTTTGATTTTAACCTCGTAGCTTCATTAGATTCACAGTTATCGAATTGATTACTTTGTATGGCAGCTGCCCGAAAACGGGTCCGTAACATTTTGAAACTTCATGTAAGTGCTCGATTCATTATATAACTAACAGTGTGTAATTTTTATCCTCGTAGTATTATCAGTTTCCAAGAAATTCATATTGGTGCAAAGAAGTTGTATAGCAGCCCCCCGAAAATGGGGCCGTAACATTTTGAAACTTCATATAAGTTCTTGATTCATTATAAAACTAACCGTGTGTAATTTTCATCTTCCTGGTATAATTACTTTTGAAGAAATTCATATTGATTTAAATAGGTTGTGTGGCAGCTCCCCGAAACCTTGATCTGGTCTTAACCAAAAAAAATAGGGAACCTAAAAAATGTCCCAAAAATGTTTTGTGTGAATTTCAAAACTCTTGCTCTAATTTTTCAATTCCATCTCTTATAATTAATTTTTAATTCACAAATACTTATATTAAAACCAAGAAAAATAAGCATCATATTATAATCATACTCATATAATGATCAGATCATCATGATCAAAAATTATCATCATATTCATAATTTTTTTTTCATTTTAATTCATAAATCTCAAAGTACAAAGTCCAAATCTAAAATTTTTTTAAAAATTTTACGCATCATTTAAATCGTATGAAATCGTTACTTGAAAAATTCTTTATCTTCAAAAAACAAAAAAACAAAAAAAAAAACAAACAAAAACAAAATTCATATAAATTCATGTTATACAAGATGTGCAGATATATTTCAAATTTTTATATGAAAATATGGGAGTTAAAAAAGTTAGTTGTTCGAGAGCTACCCGAAGTTTTGGTCCGATCTTAACCAAAAAAAATAGGGAACCTAGAAATTGATTGAAAAATATTTTGTGAAAATTTCAAAACTGTAGCTCTTTTAGTTTTTGAGTTATCGTGCTGACACACAGACGGACGGACGGACGGACGGACGGACGGAGGGACGGACGGACGGACGGACGGACGGACAGACACACATAGCTAGATCGACTAATTTTTCGATTCTGAGCCGATACGTACCCTTGACACTATATCTAGCTCGTCTAGATCGATGCGTTACAAACGGAGGAGCAAATCTAATATACCCGATGTCATATATGTATGCACGGGTATAATTAAGACCCAACTTACGAGTTACGACTATTTAATAAAGTGCAAAAAAATACATAATTTGTTGATTTTTATTTTAATACTTAAATTTAGGCGAAAAAAAAGTACTCATATATGATGACAGAATTGAATTGAATATAATTTTAATAATCTCTGGTGTGACATGGTTATTTTGGGAGCAATATCACTTTAAACACCAAAGATTAGCGTCTTTGAATTAAATATTTGAATATTCTAGGTTTTTATATTATAAAATTTAGTTTTAATTATTTAAAAAGTGAGTTTTTAGAAAATCTTTGTTCGAAATTCTCATGAAGTAATTGAAACGATTCCATACAACTCAAGAAGAGGTGCATTATTTCCTCCAGATAAGAAAAGTGCAATTTCAATATATTTGCTTTAACAGAATAAGTGTAGATTACTTCTAATCTAACTGTAAAAGTCATATGAAATCACATAATACCCCTAACCATAATTGTCATATGATGCCACATGATATCATATGATTTTGTACGATTGTATGACATTTCATATAACTAATTATAATAATCATAACCATCATTAGTTATCATTTAGAAATCATTCATAAAGTTATAGGCTTTCGAAACGAAGTGTAAATATCATGTACCTATCATATATACAAGCAAACTAAATTGAAATGAATTAAAAAATTTCAGAATCAAACATAAAAAGATAAAATTTTAATAATTAAATGTTTATGTTTGCCATTTTATGTGTATTATAGGTTATGACTATTATAGATAGGGTTATGATTTTGCATATCATAATATGTAATCATATCGAATATTTATCGAAAGTTCATTTGACGTCATATGATTATTGTAGTTTAAGAAATTAAATAAATAGGGGTATAATTCATTTTAAGGGGTCTTTTAATTTTGGAAAAAAATATCTGAAGCTATCGTTTTAAAAATTTAACATTTTGATTATCTTAACTCTTAAAGAATTTTAATATTGTGTGAATGGGATGAGATTGTTTATTAATTTTTATTTGTAATGTTTCATAGTCCATTTATTAGTGCCTTAATTGTAAATTGACATTAATATAATTTTTACAAACCAATTTTAGAACTTTAAGACAGCGATTAAAAATATTTAAGGAGTGTTTAGTCTTTCTAACACTATAGTAAAATCACTAGAAGGCATTGTAGTATTGGAATTGCCTATAGTCAACTCCAGGTTTTAATTTTTGATATGTTCTAATATACTTAAATGAAATATTTTTAGAACTTCATCTGTGAGATATTAGAACAAATCTAAAATTTTTTAATTTGTTTTAAAATATTCTTTTTTTATTTTCAATTTTTTCAAGATTTTCATGTGTTTGAATTTTATTCGTCTCAATTCCAATTCCCATTAACTTTGCACAGTTTTTAGCAAACTTTCTACATATTAGTTGTATTCTTTCAATATACGTTAGATTGGAGTGTGCTAAGTATATAATATATATAACTTATTTACTATAATATATCATTTAACATAATATAAATAATATTGTAATAAAAATACTAATATTTTTTAACTCATATATTGTATATCAACCCACTTTCTAAACAATGAAGTTGTAAAGAAAAACACAGAAAAATTTAAATTCAATCAAAATTATAATAAACCTAATAATTTGTACGCCCTTCATTTTAAGTGATAGATTCTCTCGTAAATTTATCACTATCATTTATTTGTGTATATGACATTATTACATTATAAATAGTTTAGTATTTTATTAAATACTGAAATTCTATGTGTCATTGTTAAATTTTTTTCAACAAATTTACACCTTATATAAAACTTTTGTATCTTATAGTTTATGATATTAATTTTTATTTCATAAAAATTTTATTATAATTTTTCAGTTATCATATTATGAACTAATAAAAATATTATATTAATATTATTATTATTAGTTTTCTGAAAAAATTCCATAAATTTATTGATTTTATATTAATTTTTAAATTAAAATTGATTTTTCCTTTTTAAGTTTAAATTTATTGTGTAGTTTTTTTATATTTTTAAAAATTAATTTAATGCTCGATTTTCATTATTTATTTTTAATTTACAATTTTTTAATCTTACCAATTTAAGTCATTTTTTTTTTTAAATATAATTTTTTATAAATTTTTTTTTTTTTTGTCATTTAAATCAATAAAAATTTTTAAATTTATAGCTTTAAAATCTTAAAAAAAATATACAATAATAAATATTATATTTTATTTATATGTTTATATGAATGATTTTAATATATGATTTTTCAATTTCACATATGGTTCTATTTTATCAACATTGGGATTGTGTTATGTGTGTACTGTGTTAAATGAAATGAGCTATATATACAAAGCAATTCTCCACCTACATACGATCATAGAATTCAAATTAAAATTAATCTTAAAAAAATAATAATAAGAATAAAATAAATACGGGTTATTAAGGGTTTCATCGTTAACGCAATTGCCATCTTATTTTATTTTATTTTTATACTTAATAAAAGATAGGAACGCATGATATTTGAATCCATTAGGATGATTATGCAATTTAATTTAGTAATGTCACTCACAGTGACAAAAATACCTTTAAACTTGATACAGAATCTGACGCGGTCTTGACAATTTTTTTGTGGCTCGATTTAATAGAAATTTTTGAAAAAAACTGAAATTTTAAGATTCAAATTAATTTTAAAAGTCAAGATTTTTAGATTTTAGGACTTTGAAATTTTCTATTAAAACTCTGTTAAATCGATTAATAGTGGATGATATTGAAGATAAATTTGATATGAATGAAGCTTGACTTTCGAAATCTGCAAACTTGAAATTGGAGTTGATAGAAATTAAGACATAAGAAATATTAATCATAAAACATAAACCATTAAAATCCATAATAACATTTTGGAAAATTACTTCGGAATCCCAGTATCCAATTCTAATTAATTTCTTGAGGTTCTTAGATTCTATTAAAAAGGAAATTTGTGAAAAATAAATATGATATTGTTCTCAGCTAAAAGATGTCAACTTAACCCGATTTTTAAAGATCGAAGGAGACTATGTTGATAGGAGGGTTTGAAAATTTCAAATTGTTAATAGCCAAATCCCTCATTAAATTATAGGTTAAGGTCTGCTTCTTAGAATTGAAATCTTAAATCTATATAATAATTATAAAAGAAGGGAATTTTAATGCTTTTTAAGGAAATTTTATTCTTATCTAAATTATTATTCATTGATATTTCATTATTAGATCGACCTTTTTTTTTCATAACCTTGATTTGTTAATGGCCAATTGTATAATGCAATTTCTCGAGCAACTAATTCTGCGGATTTAAAAATTCAGATTTTATCAGGACAGAAACAAATCTCGGAAGGAACAGTGATTGAAAATTTAGCTTTTAAGGCAGTTCAATTTTTTTTAGCTGTGACCACGTTTTGCGTTACGCTTCTGCTTCTTTCAAAACAGTACTTCTCAGTTTACCTACTCGCCTACTCACTGCTTTCTTTGGCCTACCTACTCGTCGTCTGACTTGTGGGTTCCACTCAAAACATTGCGTTGCAATTTGTTCTTCTGCTTTTCTCAAGGTATGTCCAATCCATCCCCATTTTCTCTTTCGGATCTCGACTTTAATCATCTTTTGGTTCGTTTTTTGCCACAGGTGTATGTTGGTAATGATTTGCGGTAAACGAATCTTAAGGTGCGGCGTAGACAAGGGTTTATATACATATGCAACTTTTTGGTGATATTAGCGGTTACCTTCCATATTTCACAGGCGTATAGAAGTACTGATTTGACGTTTGTTTCAAATATTTTTAACTTTGTGTGTTGTACAAAATAACTACAAAACGATTATTAAAAGGACGGTCAAATTATTTATAAAAGTATCTGAAAAATCAAACTTTAAAGAATATAATTTTTCATCTTAAAAGAACATTTCATTCCATAATAGAAAATTGAAAATTAGAAAACATTTATTTAATAACAATAACAAAAGAAATTGAAATAATTTTCTCATAAAAATAACAATAAATTTTTTCATTTTAGTAATTTTAAATCAATTTTAATAATGTTACAATATGGGTTTATTTTTATTTTTTTTTTTGGTATTTCTTTTCTTTTTGAAAAAAACCATTAGAAACTATCAAAAACTACTTTAAGACTATAGTTTTTCATTCAATTTCAGAAAAATTTTTTAACAAAATATTTTGTCATTACTGGGGCTCTTAATAATAATAACAACGGAACACAAAACAAACGACTGTTATGGAGGCCTATGATTTTTAATGAAAATAATAAAAAATGTATCTTAAAGATTTAAAAAAGAAAAAAAACACAAAATAATATAAGATAAACATAAAGCCTACGTAAAACGAAACTATACTGTAGTAGTACTGAAATCTATATAGCGTAAAATTTGTATAGTAAAAATATCTACGACCAATTTACCATTCCACCAATTGTCAATATACGACACAACAAGAAGTACAAGTACGCTACTCAAGCCGTGTCACTATTTTATTTTCCAAAGATATTAAAATAAAAAAATTGATTGTGGGTGGATGCTAAGGTTGGTAGTTAACCACAGGTAAAAAAAAAAAAATAGGAAAAAAGGTATAAGGCAAAATTTTTATGATATTTGATGATTTTTCAGAAAAAAAAAATTAAACGCTAAATGAAATATGCTAATTCACGCATGATTTTTTTTTGTCTCTTTCTAAAAGTGTGTTTATTTTTTTTTTATTATTTATTTATTTATTTTGTTTTTTTTTTATTATAAATAACACCAGCTAAAAAAAAAGGGTTGGGTTCGTAATCCCAAAACACAAAATCCCAAAACTTTTTCATCTTATTGCAAAATCTCAAAATACAAAATCACAAATTACAAAGTCCCAAATTATGAAACTTTTTTTGGGTTGGGTACGAAATACCACAAAAGCTATTTCTTTTCCTAACTAATCAATCCTAACTCATGTTCATATATTTTGGAAAAAGCGTCTAGTTCTCATTTTGTAACTGACCTAATAATTTTTTACAAGCATATTTCAACAAATAAAAATAGTCCCCCGCTAAATAAATTTTTGAAACTCTGATTTTGAATCAAACTCTAAAATCCCTCCGATTTCCGAATCTCACGTATAATGTTTAAATAAATATTCTGGAAAAAGCGTATAATCCAAATTTTGTATTAAACTCTAAAATTCCTCGCTATGGAAATTATTTTGTGGAATCTAGTTGGAATTACTAATTTAAACTGTTATGTTGTAAATTTCTAATTTTGGGATTTTGTAATTGGAATTTTGTGATTCGGGATTTTATGCTATATTATAAAATTTTAGGATTTTGTTACTTTGGGATTTTAAAATTTTAGGATTTTGTTACTTTGGGATTTCGTGATTTGGGATTTTGAGACTATCCCAAAAAAAAATAGTGGAAACAAATAATTCATATACACAACATAACAAAAAAAAAGCGACAGCATTTATTGAAAAAAAAAATACGTGGGGTGTAGATTAACCATCATGTTTAAATGTTTGTGATTTTTTTAAATTCTTTGTTAGTTTAAATTATATAGTTGACATATAAATTAAATATATAGGTATATATATACAATGAAATTAATATTATTATAATTATATTATATATATATATATATATATATATATATATATATATATATATATATATATATTATTTAAACAAAAAAAAACTATAAATAATACTAATAAAATTTGACTTTACTATACAATAATTAATGGTATATTGATATTTTTTTTAATATCTATTAGTTTTTTTGTTATTTTTGTCTTTTAATAAACTATAGTTAATTTAAATTTAGAAAAAAAATATATATATAATGATAGGTTTTAATTAAATATAATTATAAAAATGTATGAATTATATATTTTGTTTTTTTTATTTTAATAATAATGTTCATTAAAGTTTTTTTATTATTTATTATAATAATGATTATATTTTTGCTTCCGTATAATATAAATATGAAATATTATACAAAGTAAAGTTTTTTTAAATTTTATATTACTTTTCAATAATTATTATTAATTATAATCAATTACTTTTAAACGTATAGTTTAATAAGTATATTGATGAGATTAAAACTTAACAATCTAATATAATCTTTGATTCTGCTTATATTTTAGAGATTTTTTAAATAATAAATCATTTTATACTTGTTTATAATACTCGAAGGTCTTCTTTTGTTGGCTTTATAAGTTTTAAATTACATTAGTACATTGGGGTTAAAATTTTGATTTAGGTGAGATTATGATTACAGTTGCAATAAGTTGATGGGATTGAGGTGAGAAATTGGATTTGAGAAAGGCTTTAAATTTTTAAGCTTTTAAAAGTTTATTTGAAAGAAATTTTACAAAATTTTTTTAAACGGGGTTTTCTACAAAGGTATCTTTCATTGATACACTTTATTTTTATGTAACTATTTTAATAACACTTTACATATTTCTTACTACTAGCACACCTAAGTATTTGGCACTAAAAATCTACGGCTATGAGTTGTTTTTATGAATTTTGTTTTCTAATTAAAATTTATGACCTGTGCGGAAATTTAAATCACCCTTCCTTGGTTTAAAACCCATGTGCTTATATAGTAAATAATATATTAAATAAAAGCATTTTAATATAAAACTGTAAGTATAAAATGTTCGAATTTTTTTCTATAGGAAAATATGGAAACAAATTTAGTAGTAACAAAGATTTATATCTCGGTGGATTTGAATGCCAATCTAACAACAACTAAGTTAAACATGAAATAAAATTAAATTGTTCAATTCTTTCAGCCTATAAATTCTAAAACATCCATGTGTTTAAAATGGTCAAAAAATTTATTAGAGACACTTCAGTTAAGGTTAAGTTGTATTTTTCTATTTTAAAATCAGCAGCGATATATCGCTCTAATTGTACTAAAAATTTGACTTACAAACTGGAGCGTTTTCTAACTTTTATATTAGAAATAAGCTTTTTTTTTAAAAAAATATTTTAAAGATTAAGTAAAAATTGAATGATATTTAAAAATATAAAATATTTTTTTTTCAATAGAATAATAATCGTAAATTGTAAAAACTACAACAAATAATTTAAACCCGAAGAGACCCATGTTTAATTTGAATCAGTAATTATTTAAAGAACGTACTACCATAGATATTATCTTAACAATTTTATTACTAATCTAAACTTTGAAAAATTCGAAATTCTTTTATTCGCAATAATATTCGGAATAATAATTCGGATTAATATATAACACAACAGCCTTAAAAGTATTAGAAGAATTTATTTCGATTTATTTTACTACGGTAGTATTAATAAAGTTAGGGAAAATTCCACGAAAATGTTGCCAATGAAAAATGAAGAGTGAAAATATTTTAAATATTCACTTATTTGCAGGAAATTTATAATGAAATACAGCTATTTTCTTACATATTTATTATTTAACATATCTTAGATTTTCTTTAAATTTTTAAAGAATTTAAAGTCAAAGGGTTAACCCTAAAAAAATAGTTTGTATTTATACATAATCAAGGTCATTAAACCGAAGTTTCTCAAAAAGTATTAAATCAAAGTAATTGTCTATAAATATAAGTATTAAGTACAACTATAATGTAACTGATAAAAAAAAAATACCATTTAATATTCTTTTAAATCATTAAAATTTTTTTTTTGTTAAAAGATTTGTTATTTATTTCTTTTTATAAATACCGCAACAGGTGCTATTAAATTTATATTCAAACTATTTAACATGTTTTTAATTGAAATTTCTATAAAATGAGCGCAAATTTTCAAAAAAAAAAAAAAAAAAAATCTAAAAAATGTTAAACAGTACAAAAAATAAAAAAAAAATTGAAAACAACTTTGTTCTGTTTTTTTTTTTGTTTTAAATTTAAAATATAATTTAACTACCGTATAAAATTTATAGGTAATCAAATTGATTACCTACATGTAGGTAAATGACACTGACAGAAATTTAATTAACAAAAAAAAAAAACAAAATAACCATAAAATTGAAAAAATTGAAAAAAAACAAAAGACTTGAAGAAGAAACTTGAAAACGCCATTGAGTGAAAGAAATTCTTCTTAACTTCTTATTTATGGATGAATCTGTAGAACTTTTCTTTTTTTTGTTTTACAAATATGTATATATGTATATATGTGTAATATGTATGTATGTTATGTATGTACATCCATGTATTCTCTGTTGTACATTGCAATGACATTTAAATAAGAATTGACAATGTTACAAACAGGATAAATGTTGTTAACTTGACTTAGTGTTTCAAAGAATTGAAAATTTAAATTATTACTACTATTTTTTATTTTTAATTTGTTTTTTTTTTTTTTTTTAAACTGATATTAAAAAAGTTTTAAACTAAATTTTTAAAATAATCATTTAAAAAGTAATTAAAATAATTAAATGACATTTAATGAGTTCAAATACATCTTTTGTATAAGTTTTGATTTGTAGGTTTTTTTTTTATTTGAATGGTGTGCATTGTTTTTTAATTTAAAGGTGAAAAATAATTTTATAAATAGTTATAAACTTCAGTTTTGAACTGTGAACTCGAACGTGTAGTTCTCAATTAAAAAAAAATTTACAACTCAACTGTTAGGCTAATTAGCCTGTCTATACTATAGTGACATATTAGAATAGCTCGAATATATTAAATTTTAATTATTATATTTGATTTTAATAAATTCCACATACAATTTAAACGGAAGATATTATAACATTAGTGCCTTAGCCAATAATATTAGAAAAGTTTTAGATTTTCAATATTTACAATTCTTTTTGTTTATATTTTAATTGTTTTGCATTTGAATTATATGGTATTCCTGTATGTATAACTCACACATTATTCAATTAAAAATAATGATTTATATTTTGTATTTGTTTACTTTGTTATAATAAGGAATTTTTTTTATTAAATATTTAGAGTTGATAAATATTGGTTATGCCATTAATTTGAACCCAATGGCGAATGATATATGAGCCGAGTCGAACACCAAATATTTTTTTCACTTTTAAAATCCGAGCCTATCGAATCAAGGGTGGTATTCTTACCACTGTACTACAGTTTGAAGCCGTTTGAATCATTTTCAAAAGTCTTAATTTCAATTTTGTGTTATTATTTTAAATATAAATGAGAAATGTTTAAAATTCATAGAGAAGCTTTCCATAGGGAAGCATTGCTCTTTTTCCATTCTAAAACCGTACGTCCCTTATACATAGTAGATTTTAAGAAATTAATATTGTAGAATATTTAGAATCGTTTTTTTAATTTTATTTTAATTTTATTTGATATTTAAGAATTTTGTACAATTCAAGGAATAACAGTTCTACAAAAAAAAACTTGTTAAAAAAGCCAATAGACTTATTAGAATATTTAAAGATATTTTTAAAAAAATTTTAAAGGAATTGCTAATTAAGCTTGTAGTAAATCACTAATTTTTAATTGGCTGTTGGTTAGTAAAGTGGAAAATTAATAATGTAATTAAAAGTTATATAAGATATTAGTAACTTTAAAGCAATATTAAGAATAGTGTTTTTCAAACAATTAACACTAAAATTAATTAAATTATGGTACATAAAAATAATTTTAATTATAACTTACTTGTATTACCGTGTTTGGAAGCATATCTTCCCTAGGTCCTCGTAAAGAACCATTCTGCATTTCTGTAATTAAAAGAAAAAAAAAATTTAAATATTAATTTGAATAATACTGTACAATTAATATAAGGTTGATTCATGCAAGGCAAATTAAATCACAGTTTTCAATAAATATAAATTTTGAGAATTGATTTTCTTATACTAAAAACATCTGTTTGTGTTGATGTGCCTCTGAATACAAATAGGGTGCATTGGTTAAATAAGCAGGTGCACCTCGGAGGTTTAAATTTGGTAAGAAACTTTTTTTTTTGGAAAAGGAAGCACCTAATTTATTTTGAGTCGGATCGGGTTAAGTGGTTGATTACTTTCAAAATTTTGCCATTTCAATTCCTTGGGTTCCTTTTCTGATATCAATTGTCGATTTGCATGGCCAGTGAGATGCAAGAAATTTATCGTTCAGGAGTAACGACCAAACATCTAACATTTGAATTTTTCTGGTTCCGAAAAGCTACTTTCGGTTAAAGCACATGAAAGAAAGCTTTGCACTGAGACGATATTAAATCGACTAAAAGTCAGTTGCATTACCATGTAGTATATCACTAAAGAGGCCTTGGAAAGCTCTTCAACTATTGCTTGAATACCATGGTTCTAAAATAGCCTGTTAAGATATTATTATTAGTACTAATTGAGTTAATTTTAGATACATTTTCGCCTATATATATATATATCTTTAAATATATTTCGTATTTGTATATATATAGAAATTTATTTTATTAAAAGTTCAATTAATTCGATACAACTGCAGCTATATGTTTCTTTCTTTTAACATAAAAACCTGTAAATTACTTTATAAAAAAATAAACTTAAGTAATTTGTAGGTAATTTGTATTTCTTAGATTTGTGATAAGATTTTCAATATTAATTGAATAATCCATTTGAATATTTAATATAAGATTCCAGTTTTAACAGTTAGTTCAGTAATTTTCTTTTATATGCTACCATAAATAATTTTAAATACTTTATAACAAGTTCAATTAATTCAGATTTTTCTTAATTGATTTTTAAATATTATAATTTTAATACAAGAATTTTTAGAAAAAAATTTTAATAGTTACTTCCACCCTTTTTTTTTAAAAAATTTTTAACTTCCTCTAATTAGTAGTTCCCCTATAGTTAATAGTTTATAAATAGTGTAAAAAAATGTATTGCCCAATACATTTTAAATCATTTCTTTGAAAAAAGGTAAAACTGGAAACAAAATAATGTTCTAAATCAATAAAAAACCAGGAAATTGTTAATGATATAAATTTATTTCGGAATTTGATTTCCAACTGAAATTAAATAAAAAATTTAAAAATGAAAAGTTCCTTTCCGGAAAAATTTACATATGTAAATGAATGTAATAAAATATTAGAGCATAAAAGAGAATTTATCATAGACATACCAGAGACGTGATAACAATGTAAATAAGGGAAACAATACTATAATGTGATATTCCGATACAAAGAAAAATTGATAATGTGCTTAGTTAACAGAGCTGTAATTTTTCAAGTACCAGTATTCATACTGAAAAAAATATTCAGTAAAATTAAAGTACTGTTACTTGTACTTTTTCAAGTACCTGTAATAGCACTGGTACTGGAAGCTGCCATGACTTTACCGGTAATTATCATATTTCTCAATACCAACCAGTACATTCCAAGTACTTATAAGCACGAAATAACAGTACTATCAGTACTTACCGGTACCTTCAGTATCAACCAGTAGTACTAACCTGTACTAATCAAAATATTTTTCAGAATATGTACAAAGCAGTATACTAGTAAAATTGGTAAGTACTGGTAATTACTGGTAAGTGCTGGTAAAGTAATGGAAGGTTCCAGTATCAGTATAATTACTAGTACTTGTATTTTTTTCAAGAACCCGCAACAGTACTTTAATTTTACTAAAAATTTTTACACTAACAGTACTGATACTGGTTTGTTGAATTAAGTACGAAATTACTTAAATTTTTAAATAGTTATACATTTAACATGAGCTCCACTTGTTCTCATATTATTTTGAAGCAATTTAATTTTAATAATTCGTCACAAAGTTTAGTATACTAAGTTATCATACAAATTAGTGTACGTCACTGATCTGAACTTAATATGTAGTGTTACATAATTTAATACCATAGATCAAATTAAACCGATTGCAAAGCACATGCCTCATATACATATGCAATACGGTGTTAAACATTGATTATTGCATACTTGATATTGGCTTCAAAATTCCTTTTGTTATGATCTATGCAAGATGTATGATCTTTATTATGCAAAGCATTTATGCAATCTGCATATGTGCATATAATATATATATATATATATGAAATTCTATAGATCAAAACTAATTAAACTGGAAATTGTGATATGTATTATGAAAGGCATATAAAATTCAACATACTTATAAACTTATAAATTATGTTTATTTATTACGAAGAGGTAAAAAGTAACGCAATGTGAAAAGAAATTCATAAAGTTACTGGTTTTATTACGATTGGTTCTTTATTATGTAAAAATGTATCTATTCCCATTTGCATACAGTATTATATATATTTTAGATAATCATTTTTAGTACAATTGAATTTGATAAAGACTGGTTGCCTTGGCTTAGTTTATTCTATATATAATGCTTCACTCGTTTGTTATTTATTTGGAAGTTAATGTTAAATATTCAACTTTTGTATTTTGGTGCAGGGTCAGAACTCCCAGGGTCATAAGTCCCTTAGGAATTTATGATTCACTTAGTGGGACGTAAATCCCTAAGAGACTTATGACCCACTTTAAAATATTTAAGTGGGACATAAGTCCCTTTTGAAGTGGGTCATAAGTCCCTTTAGGAAATCTAAAAGTCTTCTCTGATCTTCATAATTTAAAGTATGATAATATAAATGCGAGATACTATATTAGAAAGCATATTTAGGTTTGTTAAAAATCAAAGTTGACCCTTTTTCCAGAGTATTTATAAATTCATGTATGCGAGACTTTGGTTACAAAATCAGGATTACCCTTTTTGCAAAATAACGTTTCAAAATGTAGTTTAAATGTAAAATTTTGGTTGTTTTCTTAATTTTGGAAAAAGGGAATACTCTGATTTTGAATCCAACCCCAAAATGTGTACCGGTCACTGATATTATATAATTAAAATTAATATTTTTTTTATTTGAATTTTTTAATTTTTAATCTGAGAACTGTATAAGGAAGTTATGACCACGCTGAATCAAAACTCCCAGAGTTATAAATCCCTTAGGAAGTTAAGGATCACTGCTATGGGTCATAAGTCCCTTAGGAACTTATGTCCCACTAAGTGAGTCATAAATCCCTAAGGGACTTATGATCCTGGGTGTTCTGACCCTGCACCTGTATTTTACTTTTAATTTTTTTGTGTTTTGTTGTGTGATATCTGAACAAAACATGATTTTTCAAACGATTATAACATGAAAAACGCATATTATATATGTATATATTAGAAAAATTATTAGAAAGATATTGAAATTATTTTCTATTAAAAATATTTAAAATCAAATGTAATAAATTTTCTTGGAGAACTGTTATGCAAAAATAAAAAAATAAAAAAATTCCAATATAATTAAAATTCAATTAAGAAAATGGTTTATCTAAAAAACCTGTTAAAATATTTGAAAAAATTATACGATACAATCGTTCAATCGTTTAAGATCTATAGAACATGATCAAAACTTGAATTTGTTTATATTTAGACTTTTGTGTTAAATTTCTAGATTGAGGAAAAATGAAAAGTTACTTATGTAAGAAAGCGTTTAACATTTGTATCAACTGTAAACTTGAACTATGGTTAACTTTGTAAAAAGATATGTAACTTAGAAGTTGATAATAAATATAGAGAAAATTATTGGCTTCTAGGTCGTAAGAGTATTAAATTTATAACAAAATTTTAGTTTACAATCAAATCATAAAGTCTTTATCGTTGTATGGAATTTAACTTTGGGGTTGTGTCAAATAATCGTATGTAAGCAAAATACAAGTCTTTCAAAATAAAGCTTCACGCAACATAATTGAAGCTGACTGATATGTCCGTAATTTTGATTTACATAGAGATTTAAATATCCCCAAAGTTATAGATGAAATAAAATTTGTGGCTAAAAACGTAACGTCTAGATAGACACATGAATGTTAAAGCGTCTCACATTCTCGTAACAAGTCAACTACCACAAGGAGGTTTAAAAAACAAGACCTCAGATTAAACACAAAATATCGATTTCCTCAGAGAAGTCCCATTAGTTTCCCATAAGTTAAATTAATATGTTAGACACCAATTAATGGTTAGTCCGTTGTGACTAGTTTTAATATGGTATAAGAGAATTCAGGTGATTTTTTTTTAGCTTTGGAGTAATGATCCACTACTATTGCTAGGAATGTGGTGGATCATTGTGCCTATCGCTATTCTTGCAATGTCTTTCGTCCGATTCTTAGCACCTAAGAAAAAAAAAAATAGTTATAAGTAGTTTGAAGAGCTATTAGATAAAAACCGATCACTTGATAAAGGGTTTAACTTATCTAAATTTTGATTTATTTAATTCTAACACCAACTCCACAACAACAAATAACACCAAATTTATTGAAATACATGTGTATGAAAGGTTATCTGTTACTTAAATATTGAAAATTTCAAAATACTTAAAATTAACCAGAATACTTAAGTACTTTATTTTAGTTTAGGTAATAAGAAGAGTTTAAAACTTACAACAGATCTTATAATTTGGTAACAATTCAATAAAAACACTCTTAAATTTATTTTTAAATGGTTTGTAAAATGACTTGCATTTTACATATTTTATGTAATTAATTTAGGTACACTGTACTACTGCAGTTTATTAATGCAGAACCTTAATCATTCAAACTTCACATTAATTAGGATTTAGATAACTGATGTACAATCTCCAATTGTAATCCTAATATTTAATAAATAAATAAATAATTAAATAAATAAATATCAAATTACAGTTTATATTCAATAAAAAAAATTAAGCCAAGAATGTGATCTGCGCAGAATTATGCATGCAGTACACGTGCTAAACAAAATCCTCAAATCCTTTTAATTCAACAAAATCCTATTTTAGAACGTTTCGTATTAATATTTAACTGGCGCAGACTTACAAGACTTGAAATTTAAATGTTCTTTTTGGGGAAATTACAGTTTTCTTATATAAAATTAATTAAATTTTCATTAACAAGTGTTTTTAAAGAATAAAATTCTTGATTTATAAGTATAAGACCTTCTTAGATGCATCTGATTTGAAAACGGAAATGCCATTAATTTATGTACACTGCAGTGCATTATCGCAGAACCTTATTCATGCAGACGTCATATTAGGATTTAGATAACTGATGTACAATCTCCAATTATAATCCTAATATTTAATAAATAAATAAATAATTAAATAAATAAATATCAAATCACAGTTTATATTCAATAAAAAAAATTATGCAAAGAATGTGATCTGCGCAGAATTATGCATGCAGTACACGTTCTAAACAAAATCCTCAAATCCTTTTAATTCAATAAAATCCTAATTTAGAACGCTTCGGATTAAAATTTAACTGGCGCAGACTTACAAGACTTGAAATTTAAATGTGTTTTTTGGGGAAATTAAGTTTTCTTATGTGAGATCATTTAAATTTCCATTAATAAGTGTTTTGAAAGAATACAATTCTTGATTTATAAGTATAAGACCTTCTTAGATGCATCTGATTTGAAAACGGAAACGCCATTAATTTATGTACACTGCAGTGCATTATCGCAGAACCTTATTCATGCAGACGTCATATTAGGATTTAGATAACTGATGTACAATCTCCAATCATAATAATATTAAATAAATAAATAAATAACTAAATTAATAAATATCAAATACAGTTGTATTCAATAAAAATCATATACAGTTTGTATTCAATAAAAAAAATTATTCAAACAATGTGATCTGCGCAGTATTATGCATGCAGTAAACGTTCTCAACAAAATTTTCAAATCCTTTTAATTCAACAAAATCCTATTTTAGAACGTTTCGGATTAAAATTTCACTGGCGCAAACTTACAAGACTTGAAATTTAAATGTGTTTTTTGGGGAAATTAAGTTTTCTTATATGAGATCATTTAAATTTCCACTAATAAGTGTTTTGAAAGAATACAATTCTTGATTTATCAGTATAAGGCCTTCTTAGATGCATCTGATTTGAAAACGGAAATGCAAAAAAATTATAATTACAAATGTGATATCATAAGTATAATTCTTATCAATATTTTTTTTTTTAATAAATAAAAAAATAAAAGTTTCTGCAATTCCTTGGGTACAAGTGACTCATTAAAAAAAAAAAAAACCAGAGTAAAAATTTGTTCAATCTTATTTATTTATATAAAAAAACTTCTTCTTCTTTTTTTTTCAATTAATCGATCTAATTTTTGTTTATATTATTATGTCATATATGTCAATATATTTGATTGTAACCAAGATACATTTATATAGTTTTTTAATGCACGCATATTTTATGTTCTGCATGAATGTTAAACATTTTTAAAATATAATTGTATACCTATTTTTTTAATGGATTGATTATTATATTGGAATATTTTTGCTTTCATTATTTATTGAGTAATTTTACCTCATAGTTTATATACTACATATCATATACATACATCATAGATTGTATATATGATATTATGATATAATATAAACTACATAAGCAGAGAACAGCAGCAGCACTAGCAGAACTACCAACATTTTTTCAAATTATTCACATCAGGTGGATTAATCAATATTGAAAATAAAAAGCCTCGATACTCGAACTAATAATAATTTGAGATTATTTAATAAACAAGTGATAAAAAAAACAAAAGGGTTTTTAAAAAGCACATTTTCAAAATAATATAGTGTTTCATACTGAGTATTTTATCGGAATATAATGTTGAAGCTTCAATGTTAACGTTTAATTTAGGAAATATACACGTTAGTGACTAAGTTACTACTTACTTATAAAAACAGTAAATTTTTTAATTTTTAAGTCCTAATAACCCCTCTATGGGGAAGGCTGCCCAATTTCTGAAAGATCTAATCCTCACTACTCCCGTTTCCACAACTTTTTTAGGTTCTAGGAATTAAATTGTGAATTTCACCAAAATTTAAAATTTTACTTAGAATTTTACTATTTACTAAAAATGGTTAAAACTGAGAGATACTTTCTTCAATATAAAGAACTGCTTTCAAATTTAAGAAAAAATTTTAACATATGTGAAAGTATAATGTTGGGACCTTCAAATTTTGTATTTTAAGAAAAAAAAAAATTGAACAGGTATTGAAGTTACAGGTGTTTAAAAATAGCAAAATTTAAATTTTCGAGCCCTTATAGCTCCTAAACGGGGGACGAGACAAAAAAATTTTGTTAACTGACTCCTACTACTATCAACCCTATACATTTTAGCCTTATATTTTTGTGAAGCCTATAAAACCAGCTATCTTTTGCCGTTTTTAGATTTAAAATACACTTAATAGAACTCTTGTTATAAAAATTTGAATATAATAGCTTTTTCCAACTTTGGGGGGCTGTAGCTCCATAACGGTTGGGGCTACAGAAAAAAATTCTGCTACGAAATTATTTTTTTTGCAATACTTACTCGTAGTTAAAATTTCTTTTCTCTACTTCAAATGGTGTACAAGTTTTTGTAAACATACGGACGGACAGACAGACGGACGGACAGAGTGAAGCTATATAAGCACATTTTTACAAAAGTTTTTGAAAACGTGCTAAAAAAATTGCAAAAAACCTGAATTTATTTTAGAAGAAAATTTTTCAATACTTAAAAACCTGTTGATTTTTTTTTTTTAACAAAATTCTGCAAAAAAAAAAAAAAAAAAAAAATCGAATATATTCAGCGTTACTATCATACCATATAATAATAATTGCATTGATATTGATAATGATAATGGAGATGACAACAACAACAACAACGACAACAACCCCAAGAATTAAAAATATGATAATGGTAAAATGATGATATTTAAGATTTTCATCATATATATATATACACATCGTACTTGCATATATGCAGAGGAAATAGTTAACAGCAAAGATATGTTATCCGGAGTCGTCTGTGGACTCTCCAATTTTACATGCAGTAAAAAAGATGCAGTATTTTTTTTTTCGTAATTAGGAATTTGATTGATGAATTTATGGTTATGTTAAAAAAAAAAAAGAAAAAGATGAAAAGAAATATAAAAATCTCAATTTCCACTTTTAATATTTCAGGACATAAAAAAAAATTTGTGTGTACTTTCTTATATCTGAAGTGTGTACGAATGCAGAAAGTACTGTAATCTTATATAAAAATATGAATAAAACTGGAAATGAATTGAATTTTGCAAATAAATTATGAAAAAATTTCCAATATATTATATGTAAATAACTGAAAAATGTAATGAAAAATTTATTATTACAATTTAAAACCAGCTTTTTAGTTAAAATATATGGTTTTAAAATTTGAAATTGTTCGATCTGCTTAACCATTAACATAGGCTCACTAATTTGGAAGTTACACGAAATTCAAAATAAAAGTTAAGAAAATCTCTTGGTCCAATAAAGATATTAGATTTCCCATTAAGATTTTCAGTATAGATTTTTATTTACTCACAGTATATCACTTTCGAAGCATACGTACAATCAATCGTACTGTATGGCAGCAAAATATGAAAATAATCTAGAAGTTATAAGAAAAATAATCTAGAAGTTATAAGTACTCTCGAACAGATGTTTGCGTCAAATATTTAAGTGGGATAGATGAAGTAACTCAACTCATGGAACTAGACGATCGTTAAGAAATCCCACGGTTGGAATCGTAAGAGAAAATAAAAGTAGGAAGGCATTAAATTACTTGGAGAAGAGCAATAGGAAAAGCGAATTATTAAAAAAAACTGGTGTTTTTCAAGTACTGTACTGTATTGGTACTGAATTGGTACTGAAAGCTACCATTACTTTACCACTGCTTACCAGTACTTACCAGTACTACTAGAGTTTAATAGTACCATCAGTACTCACCAGTACTTACCAGTACTACCAGTTCTTGCCAATACATACGAGTACTTCCAGTACTTACCAATACTACCAGTACTTACCAGTACTATCAGTCCTTTTACTGAACTATTTTTTACTAGTATTAACAGTACTTATCAGTACTACCAGTACTTATCAGTATTTACAAGTACTTCCGGTACTTACCAATACTTACCAGTATTTACTGAACTATTTTTTACTAAATATTCTTCCCAGGAATACTGGTAAAAGTACTAGTAAAAGTACTAGTTTTTTTTACTTAAGTACCAAAGTACTCGAATTTCGCCAGTTCTGATTATCGATTCGGGAAATTAATGTATTAGCACAAGAGGTAGCTTGGAGTCGTTGTAAAGATCGTATGAATAGTAAATTTTAAATAACTATCTAAATTAAATACCCCTCTTATTGGTTAATTACTTAAAATTTAGATTCTAAGTATTTTTTTTACTCTATTAACTCAACTGAATAAATTTTAAACAAACGAAAATGTTAATGGGATAACAATCTCGATTTACCATATAAAATATTTAAAATACATAATAAAATCTGTAATAAAGAAAAAAAGGGAACTTTTTAATTACAATTTTTGCAATTTTTATGGGTGAATCCCAATAGGTAATTTAAATTTTAATATGATCATGAATTTTTAACATGTACTTGTATTAAGTTTATGGTTAAAATTCACTTTAAATAAATTTCGTTTTTTTTAATAAAAAGAACATAACATTTATTAAAAATTTAAATTAAGAAACGTTAAAAAGTTAAAACCTATAGTTTTAATTAATATTTATTTTAGATTTTTTTTTAAAATTAATTAGAATGAGGTCATTAAAATTCAGTTTAAAAATAATTGCAAAATGGAGAACTTGGATTTAAATACATATAAGCCAATATTTATTTAACAAATAATTTTTCTGCAAAATATTTTAAAATATTTTAAAAATAAATTTAGTCGTACCGAAATCGTTTGGAAAAGAGCCGAAATTTCGAATTGGCCAATTGAAATATATTGACTAACATTAATGAATTATATTATATTGAAGGGATCCATTGAATTGTATTTTATATGCACAAGCGCTGCAGACTAGTTATGATTGTAACGAACTTATTATACGCGAATTTTACATGAGGCGAATTTCAATTCTTCTCATTTCAATATTTACTTTTTTTTTGCGAGGGATTGGAACGCTTGAAAGCCACGGATTGAAACTGTGCGGTGTTTCTTTTGGTAGTGTTGGACTTTAAAGTACCAAAAACACACGTTTTTTGAACCAAACTTTAGGAAGGAACCTGTGATACAAATGCACAGTTTCGTTGCAGGAGTGTGAATATGGAATGATTTAGGGATTGTGAGGTGGTTATTCGAGAATTTAGGATTATGGGGGATGTGGAAAATTTAAAAAAATATTGAGGAGAAAGATGTTAATACTCTTTTTTTAAATTTAATTAGGTCGTACAAATACGAATTACCAAATTTAGGAAACACATTTAGGACGGAAGATGGTTCCATAATCTTGACATTCGCATAATAAACGAATTTTCATAAGCCGTGTTTCCATAGAGGAAGTTTGTAAAAGAATTAAAATAAAAAATGTTTAAATTTTAAAAGTTATTTTAAAACTAATAACATCAAGTATACATATACTAAGTAAAATTTTTTAATAACTACATTTACTATAATCGATTATAATTGAAATAAGTACTCGATACAATTATATATTGAAATGTATCGATTCTATATGATGCTATATGATTCATTCATTGTTCAGAACAAGGTGTGGGCTTTGATTTTATTGCATTGCAATTATATTCTTTATTAATTTTAAAAAAAGACAATCTGCAATATTCTAATTCAATATAGCAAATAATTTTGATTATACTCCCACGATATTGTATTTCAATTATACATGTTATAAAAACAATTAGTGTTGAAAAATTGAAAATAATTGTATTAGTTTAGAGTAGAAATTACCTCGAAAGATTAATTTTATTATTTTAACCCAAGAACTACTTAATTTTGAACCTTGACTTTATAATTAACCCCTTAACCTTTTCACCAATCTGGGAAAACACCGCTTGATATTTTTTTAATTAAGCTGATTGTAACTATATATGTCATAGATTTGTCATAGATTCAAGAAAAAATTTCTTTGTAATCAAAGGCTTGCCAACTTGGAAACAATATTGTTAAAAAAGTCCCTTCATTGATAAAGCTGGTCGCTTTTTGTGAACCTTTATTTTAATTACGGGCTGGATAATTTGTTTTATGCTCAAAATGTATAGGTTTTTAACATAAGAGTTATGTTAATACCGTTATTTTTTGAATAAAACTAATTTAAAAGATTTTTGGTTGTAAAAAGTTAGTAATTTTTGGTTGCAAGTCCTAATAAATCTCATCGTAAGGGGCCTAGAAATTTGGTGTTGGAAAGAATATTTATCAAGCTCTCTTAATTTTTATACATAACTTTGTTTATCTTCTATGGTTCCGAGTTTATAGATATAAAACTTAAAAAAGTGATAATAGGTCATGTCTCCTATCTAAAGGCCATACCTATCAGCCTAACCTCCAAAACCAATTTGTGTAATAAAATACAAATTCTCAACCTACACAACTATATTTGATGCCTGGCCTGCCCCTTGATCTATGGCAGGTTGTTTACGAATCACGTATAGAATATACAAAAATAGGTATATTATATTATATTTTTAATTAATTTATTATAGTTGTTTTATAAAGTACTATTTTATATCATAAAAGCACTATTTAATAAGTGTTTTTAAAAAAAAATACAAATTACTCCTAAAAATATGCAATTATAAAATAACTTATAAAATATTATAAAAATTGCTAATAAAATTAATTCATTAAAAAAGAATTTAAAAGTAATAAGATTTTATAAAGAGGTCATATACATAAAGTAATACTAATATTGAAATTTATTAAATAAAATAATTATAATAAAATTTAATTGGTAATCATATGTTATGATTATTTTGCGATTTAAATTCGATAATAAAATACTATTAATACTAAGAAAATTATTTAATCTCAAAATAAAAATAAAACTACATTATAATAATTGATTCATTATTCTATAACCTAATATGACTATTGATTCTGATTCTTTTATCTATTGGATCTAGTTTATTTAGTTCAAGTTTATGCAGAATTCAATAAAATAAAATAAAACTGACTTGTAATACACGAAAAAAATAATGCAGTACTTTACCAATTTAATGATTACAATTTTTTGACATAATCGATTGCGTGACATTCACAATTTACATTATACTTTAACATATGTATATTTTTAATAAAATTATCTTAAGTATGACCAGTATATACATATATTACCACACTAATAGTTTATCTAAAGTCATTTATATTAAAAAAAAAAACAAAAATAGAATAAAAAATAAAAATCGGATAATAATAATTTTTGATTATAAAAAAAAAATTGCATATAAATTTAATAGACTCTAAATTGTGTAAACTCTAGAGCATACCATAATTTTTAGACTTAACCTTGGGTTGGGGACAAAATTTCACATGTCGAAATCTCGCTTTTTAAGCCCAGATTTTGAATACAACTCTAAATGCCCTCTTAAATTAGAATCTCACACATCCATATATATATATATTCTGGGAAAAGCGTGTTATTCTGCCTATGAATTCATCCCTAAAATCGCTCCTAGTTAAGAATCTCGCATATACATATGTACACATATTCTGTAAATGGCGTACAATGCTGATTTTGTAACTAGTACAAAATCCCTCCTAATTTTGTTTTTGCGTACATATTTCAATATTAAGACATAAAAAAACATTTTAAAATAGTGGGGGCTGCCGCATTCAAATCCTCACTAAAGGAATTATATTGAAATCAATTTTAAAATCGATTCTAATTATATTTTCTACATTAATAAGTCATGTCAACTATACAAAACTTTTAAAATAGAGAGGGCCCCAAGCCCCCGCTAAACAAATTATTAAAACCTGGATTTTGAAAACAACTCTAAAGTCCTTCCTAATTGTATTTCCTGCTTATATATTTCAACTATAAAACTTTTAAAATAGTAGGGGCTGCCTCCCCAAGCTCACGTCAAACAAATTATTAAAACTCTGAAACCATATCTAAAATCGCTTCTTATTATATTTCCTACATATACTAAGTATTTCAACTACAAAATTATAAAAAGCGCGGGATTTTGCAACACGAGATTTTGAAACACGAGATTTTGAAACACTAGATTTTGACAAGCGAGATTATAAAAGCACGAGATTTATAAAAGAACGAGATTTTGGTACACGAGATTTTTATACGCTCCCCTTAACCTTCATAAACTTTTTTAAATGAAAAATATATTTGGATTATTCTTTCAACGCTTAAAGACTTTTTAAAATGTATAAATATACTTTTCATTTTAAAATCAATTTAAAATCCATTTATGTATATTAATTTAATTCTGAATTACAATTTCCTTCATATTTAGAACTAGACTTATAAAAAGTTATAAGCAATCAATAGTTATATTATAAGTGCATTTTAATATATATTAATTGGTTTTAATTTCAGACAATTTTATTTATTAAATCACTTAAAGGTTAATAGATTTAATAAGATAACACTTTTAATAGCTTATTAATATATTGTTAATAATGCAGGCCGGGCCACAAATAAAGTGGTGTAGGTTGAGAATTTGAATTAAAATTTAAGAAGATATGTAGAGAAGAATAGATAGGAATGAAAGGTATTTACCATGGAACGGGTTGTGGCACTATAGAAATACGAAAGATTCGTAGAGATTGGGTGAAAATCTGACAGCACAGCTAATTCATTAAAATTATTTTCTTTTATTCCTTTTCTGCAACTACCTTAAGTCTTTGATTACTCAGCTGTAGCTATTAGATTTTATAAGATGGTATAAGATTGTAAAATGTTATTTTGTGCGCCATCTATTATCTTACACAAGAGTTATATATATTTTTTATATAAACCAATTTTTTATATTACGATATATTTATACAATTATACAATTGACCGGAGTTTGAACCCGAAACTTTCCATTTGCAAGATCGACGTGTTAATCAGTACACTATTGGTCAGATGCGTGATAATGTGGTTTAAAAAAAGGTGGTTAATATTTTTAAATTTAAAGTTTAAATACATTGTTACCAAAGGTGGAAAAATGGAAAACTGAACAGCAGATGAACCAAAAGAAACAAGGAAAGGTGGAAGGTGATGAATTATCTAATGTTGTGAAATAATTTATTAAGTCAGAGTTCTGTTAAAATGCTCAAAAAGTAAAAAACAATAAATATCGAAGAAGAAATATTCTTAATCTTATGAGACATTGAGTTCCATATAACCATAGTCCTTTAAAGTTCGAACTTCAATTTTAAACAAAGTTTTTTTATGTTGAATTAAAATCAAAGAACACAATATCGAGTTGTAACTAAGCTTATTTTCAGGGTTCCAGCTATTCGTAACCATAGATACTAAAGAGCTGTAATTTTAGTAATTAATTTGAAATTCTTTGAGCCTTCTCAATTTTTTCCAGCCACCTTTTTTTTCAAATCATTCCAAGTCCAATGGAATATAAAACTAATCTGAAACCTTTTTTTTTCTATTTTACCCCCTGAGGAGCATAGGGCTTCCATAAAGCTTTTGTATCGCATTCTATTGTGAGTTAGTTGGTGCACTTCTGCCCACGTTCTGCCGCTTTTCTCAATTTATTTAGCGACTAACCTTCTCCAAGTTATCCTAGGTCTACACACACTTCATTTTTCCAGTGGATTCCATTCTGGTGCCTGGCACGCGATGTTTTCTGGTTCTTTCCGAAGTGTATGACCAGTCCATCTCCATTTTCTTCTCTTTATTTGGCAGAGATTAGTTTCCTGCCCCAATATTCTCAGTAATTCCTAATTTGAAATTCTCCTGGGCTACCTTATATTTTGAATTGATCGGAGGCATTTATTGGAGCCTATTTTTTGAGGAGTTTTTGTGTAATTATCCTTTGGTTATCTGTGGTGATCTCCAGATTGCCCAAAGTCTAGTTTAATGCGGTTGTTAATGCCTTCTTCAGCTGGTTGGCTTGTGGTGAGGATATTACCAAGATATTTGAAAGTTGTCACAGCCTCTGTATTTGTGTTATTAATTACTAGGGGAATGACGTTGTCAGCGTTCAACCTTAGGGACTTTGCCTTTGCAATGTTTATATTTAGTCCAACTTTATGTTCTTCCGTGCTTCGGGCGTCTATTTTTTGTTATATGTTCCTGTATGTATGTGCCTTCACATCTGCAACCTAAATATATAATATTATTAAATATATAATATATTATTAATATACACATATAATATTAAGTAACTCGTTTACTTCGCAGATTGTTTTGTCTCCAAACTTTATGAGTTCCAAAGTTCCAAAGGTAAATTAAAAAAAAAAAAAATTAATAACTTTATTAAATATGGGATAATCGTTTTTGAATTGAATTTTGTAATTTTTCATATATGTCTTTCATTTAAAAAGCGAAAAAAACAAAGTTTTAAAAAAATTAATAAAATTTGTAAAAAAATATGTTTTCTTAAGTTTTTATTTTTTGTTTTATTTTTTTTCTTTTTAGTTTTTGATTCCTTTCCATTATTAGTAATTACTAATAAGTTATAAAATTGGATAAAAAAACGCTATGTTTTTAAAGTTTCCATAAAACTTGTTTCATTCTTAAGTCATTAAATAACAAAAAAAAAAAAATAATTTTTTTTTACTTGTGAGTTGTGAGATGATCGCCCATAATAACATTTTATAGATCTTTTCAATTTTCAACATTTTAACAACGGACAACGGACAAAATAATAATTTCAATTTTTAGCACATTTTCAAAAAATTTTGTAAAAATGTGCCTATATAGCTTCACTCTGTCCATCCATTCCGTCCGTATGTTTACAAAAACTTTTACACCATTTGAAATAGAGTAAAGAAATTTTTTTCTACAGTCTACAAAGTTGGCTACAGTCCCCCAAAGTTGGAAAAAGCCCTATATTTAAATTGTTATAACAAGAGTTCTGTTAGATATATTTTCAATCTGAAAACAACGGCAAATGATAGCTGGTTTCATAAACTTTATAAACTTTTGACAGGTAAATGTTTAGGGTTGCCATACGGTACTAAAATTTAACATTACACAAAACTCAATATTTGCAAAATTTTTGGCCACACATATCTTCTGAACGGTTCTAGCTAGGGTCTTGAAATTTTGGATGAAGTTTGATATTCAGAAATAAGTAGGAGTCGGTTAACTATATAGCTATAAAAGATCGAAAATTGAAATTTTGCTATTTTTAAACACCTGTAACTTGAGTACCTGTCCAAATTAGATGAAGTTAGGTCCTTGAGAAATTTGGCAACCTTTCCAATTGAAGGGCTATTAGAATTTTAAAATAAAAAATTTACTGTTTTTATAAGTAAGCAGTAACTTAGTCACCAACGTATATATTTCCTTAATTAAATGTTAATATTGAAGCTTGAACATTATATTCCGATATAATACTTAGTATGAAACACTATATTATTTTGAAAATGTGCTTTTTTAAAAACCCTTGGTGTTTTATCATCACTTGTTTTTTTTTTTTTGTTATATTTTTTTATGTTTTCACATCAATATTTTTTTTTTTTATATATGAAGAACGTCCAATGTCGCATTATAGAATAAATTCTTTTGGTTGTCATCAATTGCACACTCCACATTATATACTCATGTTTTTTTCCCATTCTTCATCCTTCTTTTCTTTGCCCCGCTTTATAATTCGCATTTATACTCATACGTATATTAAATTCAGATCAAAATGTAAAAGTATTAAGTATCATCGATTTTGTATTGATATTTTTTAGTATATATATACTCTTTTCACATGAACAAGGTCCTTTTTCAAATGAAAATTGTCTTTTTTAAATGAGCTTCTTTTAAATCAGTCGAAGTGGTATGTGTACAACGTAATTAAATTTAAGAAGAATATTAACAACTGTCTCCTTAATATCCTCCTAAATTTTTCCATGTATCTAGTTTCATCCATAATCATAATCCTAATTCCTAAAGTTTATTTTTTTAAATCCCGTTCCAAAACCATATTGTACATTTGTATGAAAGGACTTATCCTTAGGTTTGGTTTTAAAAGGATGTGGTTTTAGTGAGCAAAGTCACACAAAACCTAGAGGATGGCTTTTGATTCTTTCCATGGCCCTCGTAAAAAAGGCCCGTTTGATGGGATCCAGCAGTCGGTTTAATACATTAAAATTAAAGAACATACAGATTTTATATTATAACTTAAATACAACAAAAGCTACCAAAAAGTTAGTGCATTTTTTGGGACTTAGTTTATTATTTTCCTTTTTCAGCTTCAACTGCAGATATGGGGATTCGGATTTTCAAATTATGTCATTTCTAGGTCCAAATATACGGGGCGCTTTTATAAAAGACCAACTGATTTGAAAAAAGGGCAATTTCACTTGAAAACTTGTGATCAATTATAAAAAAGGACCACGTTTACGTGAAAAGAGTATATAGTATATTGATTGTATATTGGCGGCATCATCTACAATTCTGTAAATAAACCCCAAGCCAATAACCAAACATGTATTTAGTTATTAATGATAATTGTATGGTGTCGAAGGACATATTTCAACAAATAATGAAAAAAAAAACATAAAAAAAAATGGAATATAAGTAACAGAAGAACAGCAACACAGCAAAAGAATAGGGTTTTTTATTTTCTCAACGAGAAATTGATTTAAAGGCATAAAATTGAAGATTGAAGAAATGTTGTTGTAAAATTTTTTGTTATTTCTTGGTTGTCAGCTTCAAACAACAACAAGTTTGTATTAAAGACACAAGAGATCTTTGGAGACTGTATTGTTCATACATATTCTCGTAAATTGTTTCAGTTTGTATTATGTGATTCATGAGTGTATAAAGTTGTATAAAAATTTCAAATTTAATTATAAGATCAATATCAAATATAATATTTTGTTAATATTTAAAATTATGAATCGAACTGCTTACAATTAAAAATGGTAACATTTTTTAAACATGTGTATGTATAAGAGAAAGCTTCACTGCGATAACAATAGTTTTTAATTAATGATAAATTATTACATAATTAATCTCAAAAAGTTAATTATAGGGTCTGGTATGTTGGTGAAATGATGATTTTATCATAAAATCGCACTCTAAATTTCGTTTATCGTAAATTAATTTAAATTACAATATCGTAAAAAAATTCTGAATGATAATATGAAATTTGTTAATTGATTTAGTTCTGGTCTCCCTAATAATTAAAGCATTGCCTATACTAGTTACTATCATAAATACTTTAAGTAATTACCAATTGAAGTAATTCCGTAAGTAATTCAAAAGCAGTTATCTATATGAATTACTTGATAATTCAGGGCTTAGTAATGCGAAGTAATGGATATTTAATATATAAATATTCTTCAAAAAGGTAATACCCTAATTTCGAATCCAATTCTTAAATGCCTCTTAATTCAGAACATCGCCTATAAATAAAATTACATTATTATTTGCAAAATATTCTGGTCAAGTGAAATACAGTGCTGCAAAATAACGGTATATGACACGCTCCAATTGCATGTACAAAGCTCAAACATTCTAAGTCGTTTAAATTAAATATGTAGCTATTCAGCATATAAATTTTTAACGTACGCTGTCTAATTATCGTATTTTTAGACTCTGGAATATTGCCAAAATAATCTATGAAATTGTAATGAATGAAATTTTTGTATAAACTAGCCTAATTATTGATTCCTTCAGCATTTATTTTCAATATTAATAATTGACCACCATTAATCACTACATACAATCTTGTTGTTAATATTTGATTATTAATAAATAGTTTTGATTCCTCATGTGATTATATAAAGGTTATTTCTTCATATAAGTGCCATAGATTTTTTTTTGAGACATCTTAAGAAATATGCACTTATAATTGGAATAGCATCAAATTTCTATTATAAATTCCGAGTCCCGCAAGGATAAAGTCTTTTAAACTTTTAAACGATTAGTCTCAAAGTTTTTAAGAATTATTATTTAGAACACTCCCTTTCAATAATTTTTATTAATTTATAAATAATATTTTTTTTTTGTTTACATTATATATTATGTATATTTTTAAATTATATTTGGTTACCATGGGGATTTGTAAAGAAAAATTGTTTTTCAATAATTCCCGTACTGGAATCGAACCCGCATTACCTCGGTTTGTAAGCCAAATGATTACCTACTAACCCGCAGTATACGTTAATAGTGTTGGGAATTAAAGTAGGCCGCACAACGTTAACTGGCGCAATGTATTAATCTTTGGATTTATATTAAAAATGGATCTTTATAATCATATGCAAGTATGTCTTTCATTAAAATCAATCAACATTTATTAAAATTTCATATTTGATTTCAGGTTTAATTCTCAATTTAAATATCTTTTAAATAAGTACTTGTATTGCAATAAAATATATTGTATTTATACATATGTCCTATATTTAAATAAAGTATTCAATTATCTTATTCTGTACACCAAATAGTTATTTCTTTTATTACCAACTATTAAATAATTTTGTATTTGTAATCTTTTATTTCCATTTTTTAAAAATAGTTTATTTGTTCTTTTAAAAATCCTTCCAGTTTTCAACAGTTGATTTAATCTATCTGACAGATATTTATATTATTTATTTAAAAATTTTTAAAAAACAAGAAATTATAAGAATGACAACATTTTTTTTTTATATAAATTTATAATTAATACTTTCATTATTCCTTAAATCTAGCCATTTTATATATGGGAGTAGAAAACCCTTATTAATTTTAAAAAAAAAAAATAACTGAAAGATAGACATAATATACGTATTGTAAAATATAAATAGTTATATTTTAAAATTTTACGCTATAATTTACTTTTATAATCAAATAAATATAAAGATGGAATGAAATACAAAGAAAAAAAAGAATAACCTAGAAAAGGAATAAGAAAAATGGGACTGAAATTTATTAATAAAAAAAAAAAATTTAAAGCAAAGGTGCAATAGGCAACTATAAGATAAAATTCAATTTTAAATTAGCTATGGATTAAAAAATAATTTGAAAGATAAAAAATTAGGTATAGTTTTAAAGAAATGCTTTAGAACTTTGGCAATAGTAATTCTGTTACAGATGTTATAGTCCCATATAAGTTGTCTATGGAATTAAATTAAATATTTTTAAATAAATTTCTTGTATTTAAAGTTACATAGGAATAGTATAGAGTCCATTTAACCTACACTGCAGAAGATTTTACAATTCACTGAATATAATCGCGTTAGACGACAGTCGCGTATAGTGTCTGGAGAGATTTAAAGTTTATTACGAAAGACTTTTATCATCTTGTTTTAAAAAGTAGGTTTCGGGATATAGAAGGTTGTAAGCGTATCATGTGTCTTAATTCCATTTGTCCGTAGTTTGTCTGTATTTTTTGATCATTTGACTGTATTTCACTTATCTGTATTTCATTTACCTGTATTTTTATTTGCCTGTATTTTATTGGCCTATATTTTGCAAAAGAATGGTTAAAGTCTTTTAAAAAATATTTTTATTTATATATATACGAGATTCTTCGTTAAGAGAGATTTTGGAGCTGGTTACAAGATCAGTGTTTCCATATTTTGTTTAGTGAGAGTTGAGGTGTGGCAGGAGGCTGCTCTTGGAAGTTCTTATATTAATATTTGAAAATTATCTTGGAATTATATTATACGATTATACGCCTTTTCCAGAACATTTATATATTTATATATATACAGGTAAATGATAATAGAGGCAAATAAGAATACACTTAAAAAAACTACAGAACTTAAAATGCAGAAGAAAAAAATACAGGTAAGCTATAGTAACTCTAGAGGTTCGCATGATCAGAATAGAATTTAAGGTTTCCCTGCAATTGTTAATAGTTTGTAGAATTTGGTCATAATTCACACCACATCAAATTTTTAGGATTTTTTTTTTAAATCTGTGAATCTATGCCTTCGTATTTTTTTTAAAACTATCTTAAAGATATATCTTATGACCGGAAATTATGGTCCAGTATATAACTTGCAGGAGTGTGTTTGATTGTAAAATACATAGAAACTTTCTATTCAGTATCCAATCTTAGGTTTTTGGGCTACCACCCCAATTTATCAATTCCACATATTATTTTAAGATTATACTAGAACTAATACGATTTATAATTAAGAAATTACAAATTTCTAATACTAAAATTTAAAAAATGCATCAAAAATTTGATATTATATGGAAATATCTAAATATTTAATTAATTTTAAAATTCAAAAAAAATAAAAACAATTTTTTAATTTTATTTAAAAAAAAATTGATTCGATTTAAATTTTCTGCTCCATTTATTATTAACTTAGAAATAAAATCTTTATACCATAAAATAAATATAATAACTAGACCAAATCAACCACTGTGTAAATATATATATACAAGTTAGTTGCAAGAATAATATATTTTATAAACCCATGAGATTTGAAAAAAAAAGTATAATGTACTTTAAGTACATGCCATTTTTACAATAAAAACAACTATTTTATTTTTGTTGTTTTTATGTTTTTTTTTTTTTTTACAAGAATTATGACCATCATTTGGTCATCCATTGAATGTAACCATTTATTAGAATTTCAATTTTTATATTTTGTTTTTCTTTAACTATGCTGCTACCAGTTTTGCAGACATTATTTACGTTTTTCGGTCAGTTTTGTAGTTAAACATTGTTGGATTTGTGATTTTTGTTTTTTTTTTTTCTGATTTAAAGGTTTTTTTTTTATTTTATTTTTTAAAAATTTTTTATCATTTGAAACAATTATGGCTACAAATGGAGGAGAAAACAAATAAAAGAAAATCAGAAATAGAATAAGGAATTTATTAATAAAATTGTATTAAAATGAATATTTATTTATTTGTAGTAAATTTACTGCAATTTCGTACTAGAGCCTTATACTCTTTTCACATGTCAGATCTAAACTTGTTTGAATCGATAAATCTCATTAAACTTATTATAATCTCTTAAATATCTTTTAGTTCTTAGGTTGTGTATAGATTATGATTCGGGTATGGCTAACTCCGAGCTTAAATCGTAATTTCAATGAGAAATTTTTTTTTTTCAAAATTATATATATAGTCAATAATGATTTTAAGTGTCTTCAATGCCCTAATTTCTATTTTCAAATTTTTGATTTTGAAAGTTGTCAAAACTAAAAAAGCTGTGTAGTATGAAAAAGATTTTTTAAAACATTTATACTTCTTCTTAAACACCCATATTATGCATATATACTTACATTAAATTTTTTATTTTGATAGGTGTCAAAATTAAACAAGTTCTGTAGTATGAACAAGATTTTTTAAAACATGTTTATTTTTTGTTAAACACCCATATTATACATATAAACCTACATTAAATTTTTGGTTTTGATAGGTGTCAAAATTAAACAAGTTATGTAGTATGAACAAGATTTTTTAAAACATGTTTACTTCTTTCTAAACATCTATATTATACATATTGAAGTACATTAAATTTTTTATTTTTATAGGTGTCAAAACTAAACAAGTTGTGTAGTATGAACAAGATTTTTTAAAATATGTTTACTTCTTGTTAAACACTTATAGTGTAAATAGGGTGTTATGATTTTCGAAATGGTTTTTATTTAATTTTTAAAATCATAATACCCTATTTCTACTCACATTTTGGTCATCATGCTTTTCACTCAAAAGTTGATCTTAATCATATCAAAATTCAAAATAGGCTATCATTTAATCATGATCAACCGTAACCTGAAAAAAAGATTCGGTAGTTTTGTATGTTATTCGTGAGAAGAGTTTTCTATATTTTTCTAGAATTTTGGAATTTTGAGTCACTTCTTTAATAAATTATCTTTGCATTACTCAAATCCAAATTATCCATTTAACACGTAAAGAATACGCTGCATACAATAATACATGAAACTTAAACACGTTTAATTGTTAAAATAAATTCAATAATATTTACTACAGCAAAGTAACCAACCCTGTAGGAGATTTTTTATTTTATTCAATTTTGAATTAGTACTTAGTAATGTTATAATATAAGTTATAACTATTTATTAATTGTCGATTTAAAAAAAAAAAAATAATCATTAAATTTCACTAAATTGATTTACATTGGGTTTTCTTTCGTTTCTATTTAGTTCTGCTGCTTTATTTTCTACTGGTAAAGTAGTAAAATATGAAAATAAAGTATAGTAAAGGTATTTGAAATAGTTTTGAGATCCCACGATTAATATTATTTATTATTAATTATTTATTTTCCGTAGGTGTCCGCACGAATGGCGTCCCAGGTCATATACCATTGCATAGTATATATATATATATATATATAATGTACCTTTTATATAATATTCACTAATTTATATTTTGAAATATCGCGCGTTATTTATTTGACATATCACGTATTTTAATTTTAGCACGCTAATATCTATAAAATTTATAATATTTGATAATAACTGTTGACAGATACTCGTAATTTGGTTAAAAAAAACAAATTGGAATTTTTTTAATAATATCATAAATAATTAAAAGATGATTTCAAAATAGAAAATTTATATGGAAAATGTACAGTGAAATACTTACGTAAATGAAGAAAAAAATGAAAGTATTTATTTTAATTTAAAAATAACTTAAAAACTGGATTTGGATTATGTGAAGCCATGGGTTTTCAAAAGTTTTAAAATTAATAACAGAAGTAGTTAGTCATAACAGAATCATAATACCCTTGGATGCTATGTTCCACTATATTGCCCAAACTCACTTTGGGCACAATGTCTCATTATGATTCGGTCAAATGCCATTAAATATGTGATACATATCACCATAGTAATTTTTGTTATTTTTGGATCTTATGACCCACCAAAATTGGCTAAAATAAATTAGGATATTATGACTCACCTAAAAAAATCCTAAAAGCTATTATCTTATTAATTATTCTAATTATACAATATAAAAAATTTTTGGTCGACTTTAAAATTTGAATATTTATAAATAATACAATTTTCTAAAGTCAGCTCAGTGGTTTCACGCCTTCTAGACCTCCATTTGTGCTTGCCTCGAAGGAATGAGAGCTGCTGTTTCTACAACCGAGGTGGAGGTCGCTCTCCCGTCTATGTCCGCGATTACTTTTTGAATTTTAAAATGGCTGATATCATTACAAAATATATATGATATCGCTCATTATCACTTTGTCAGATATGTCGCTAGGGTCAATATGAAAACCATTTATTTACAACTAAGATTGTTGTCTTTGGGAATAATAATTTATAGTATAGAGATTCTATAGGAGAGACTATCCTTTCTAATACAATTTACTTATCACGAATAAATGATTTAGATTAGCTTTAAAGAACAACCTTAATAAGGTTACAACATGTAGAAGATCTTGTAGATTTGTAGGAAGCTATTTTAGATACTAAAATAATGTAAAAAAATTAATCTAAAATTACTGGATCACATACTGTTACCTCAGAGCAGCATATTAAAAAAAAATGTATTTCACATAATTTACCCCAATATTGAAAGAGATTTTGAAGATTATTTCAAGCGATATCTGCGTTTGTATCTTAAATTGGTTTACTAATTTTTCTCCTTCCTTTACTTTTATACAATTTTAACATAAATGTGTACTAAAATTGTATAGTATTATAAAAATCTTTTAATCCTTACATGACATACAAATTTATTCGTCCTTATAACCGTCGCATAAAAATATTTAAATAAATTTCATTGTTATTCTTTCTGTTAATAAATTTGAAAAGTATTATTCCATTGTTTTCCTGCAGTTCTGATATTCAAATATATAAAACCTAAAGGTACCATACCACATTAATCTGGTCAAAATGAATGTAAAAATAAATTTTTAAATACAATTTATCTCCCAATTATTCAAAGAAAAAACCATTTGGTATGTAAATTAAATTAATTGTAAGTTATTCAGTGTTTTAAATAACAAGAGCACAGATAATTGGAGAAAACTGTTTTGTTTAATATTACTTTATATTTAAATATATATATGTTTTAAATCAATCTAAAATCAATTTGTAATTGTTTGATTATTGTTTTGTAAAAATAAAAGAGATTTGTTCCAATTTTGTAAAATTATTTCCAGCTAACAAATAAACCAATAACAAATTTTATAGAATCAACCAACGCTAATATGAGTACAAAATAAAGTTCAAAATGTTATTATAATAAAAAAATAAAACTAAAATTAAAGCGGTAACCAAAAATGCTTATAATCTTTCCAAAATCTCTAATTGGACCACCCAAAGATGCAAAACATTGTAATCTTTCCAATAAAAATCAACCACACAAAATTGTTTTTATTTTTTTTTTTTCTTGAAATTAGTTTGAAATCACTTTGTGTTCTTCTGCTATATATTAAACTTTCGATTCAGATAATAAGAAGCTCCAACTAAAGTTTAATTCATTCATTTATTATAGTTTCAACATAAATTTACTCAATGAATCTTAAAATCGAAATTCGAAATAAAATTCATATTATATTTTTATGGTAATTCAATACGATTAAATTCTAAATTGTATATTTATTATAATTTTTTAATTTTAATTTTTTTTTTTTTTAGGTTTTTTTGGGGGTGGGAGCAGTTTTATTATAATTCGCATTAGTTTTTAAAGATAAACGGTTTTTTTTTTGGTAATCCAAAAACGGATTTTAAGAATTTAATTTAATAAACAAGATTTTATATCTTTGAGATATTTATTTGTTGTAATAATAAAAATGCAAAATAAATTGATCAACATTAGACTGTTTCTACTTTAGTATTATGGAACTTTATTAGATTAAGTTATGCGTCAACATTAGATTTTATATTTTTTGATTTTTTGTTTTTTTAAAATCGGTTTTTTGTTAATATTTTTGTTGAATAAAAATTTAAATAATTTTTTAATAACAATTAAATATTGAATTTTATTTTTGGCACTTAAATTAATTTTTTTTATTTTTTACATAAATATTAAATTTCCGAAATTTTGAAATTTAAGTTCCAACCCAAAAAACAATAAAAAAAAAATCATTGTAAATTGATTCTTTTGCTAAATTTGATTATTTCGTAGAAAAACAACTTTATATTTTTTTTCAGTAATTTATTATCATTTTTTGGTGTTTTTTTTTTGAATTTTAAAAAAAAGAAAAAAAAAACAGGAATAAATATGACAGTTATAAATTAATCGAAATACTATAAAAATGACACCCTCACCGGATGAAATTTCATAAAAAAAAATAATAAGTAGTAAAAATGGAAAAATATACGACAGACTTAAGTGAGAAACTTTAAAATATCTTAATTTTTTATGACATTTGTTCTATTAATTTTATTTTTTCAATTTTATGCAAATGAGTAAGTATGTTGTAAAAAGCGATTGTAATTAATTAAATTGGTTATTTATTGGGGTTTTAAAAGTGATGCAAGTTTTTGAATGTTTGAATTAGAAATTCGATATTTTGACTAACAAATTCGAAATATTGAATATAATTTTGAAATTAGAAGTTTTCAATTTATAACATATTTAGATTTAAGATGAAGTTAAATAATTTTGGCTATCTCTAAATTTTGGTCTATCTCGAGTCTTGCTGGGCCTTACAAAGTTTATTGGAAGGGAAAAGTTCGTGGACCTATGCTTGGATATTGAGAGGGTTTTACGGACAGATTTTTAAAAATTAATTTAAATAATTTTGTATAACTCTTTCACGTGCAGTACTTTTTAAATTTTGATGATGAGATTTTATAATTTATATGTAGATTATTTTGATAAATACATATCTGAGAAATTATGTCAATTGTATTCCATCCACTGTAATAAATAATTGAAAGTATAGTTAATAATGATAAAAATAATTAGTATTATCTCATGAAAATTTCGTAAAATCTTTAAAGAAATTATGATCAAGTAGAACTTACTTTAGTCAAGCAATATTGTGCTGAAATTTAACTATGATCCTTAATTAAAAACTTATTAACTTAATTATAACAATGTGCGTCACCGATCGTCTACTTTACTCAAAGATTTCATTTATCTTTTTTAATGTTTGAAAATAAAATAGTTTTAATCGAATTATTGAATTTAATTTTATTATGACAATCATTAATAATTTTTTTTTATTTTTCTATTGTATAACTTTTTTTCTTCTAATTCATTCATAATTTTTTTTTAATTAATTTATAAAACTTTATTACCATTCATTTCATCAAATTATATACCAATCGTATTTAATTTATTTATTTAATTAAAAAACTCCCAAAGAAATAAACACAGCCATCAAAATTACAAAAAATTAAATAAGGAAAAACGTACCTAATTTGTCTATAAATCATGACTCAATTCAGAAGTTAAAAAATTGTTAAAGAAAAAAAAAACTGCGCTAAACTTAATTTATTTTATGACAAAATTTAAAAAAGTCGACGCTTTACGTACAAAAAAGATAAATAGAATATAAGTAAAAATAAATAAAAAAAAAAAGAAAATTTACGATTTGTTTGTCAATATTAAAACAGACAAAAAACTTTTTTCATTTATTTGGATTTGTTTTTTTTTTATTTAAAATGAAAACGTGGTGTAGAAATAATTGATCATTAAGATTTAAAATGACTTTTTCAACAGAAACTTAACTTTTAAACATTTCATTACTACCAAGAGATATATTTAAAAAAAAAAAACTCCTAAAATGCTTTTTATAAAAAAAAAGTATAAGTAATTTAACAGTAAATTTTCCTATAAATGTGTATTTAAGTTGTTGATTGTTAAATGGCTAAACCGAAGCTCCGGATAAAAAAACGAAATAATATCAAAAATCTATTAAGTCCGGTTCCAACATTTAATTTAATATGTTCCTATACTTTATATCACCTTTTGTGTTAGTGCAGAGTTGTGTTTTTTTTTTTAATTGTATTTTATATGCGTTTCTTATAATTAATTCCATTCAGGTAACTAACAATAATTAGTATATGGATATTAAGTCGGCACCATCGATACATATATGCACATGGTATCATTAAATGGTATCATTAACTTCTAATGTATATATGGAAGTTTATATGGAATGTTGAATTTATATTTGTACAAGATTTTGATACCCATATATTTATAAAAATTAATTTTTATTTTTGATTAGATAGATAGTTAATTTCAATCCAGTAGTTAGTTATATATATTTAATATTTTAGCAATGGTTTTTTTGTTTTTGAATTTAAAAATGCAGTAAAATATCATAAAAATTGTAAGAAACCCAAGAGAATTATTTAGTATTTTAATAATATACTTTGCATAGTTTAAAAATATATTCAATTTTATAGTTTTAAGTCTATATTCAAAAGAGATGAAAATCTCTCAGTTAAATATAAATCATAGGTTAAATTTTGTATCTGAGAATAGAAAAATTTCAATATATTTGTAAATAAATTGGATATATTACTTAAATATATACACAAAGTTTTTTTTATAAATTTTTTATATTATATCAAAATTATACCTAGATTTTTTTTTAAGTGTCTGCTTCCAAATTCTTAGGTTATGATTAGTTTACAAAGTGAAAGTTATGTTATTCAAGAAAAAAAGGTTCCTTTTAATTTCTAAATACTTGAAAGAATATTCCTTTAGGTGTACTTTAAAAATAAATTTAAAATCTCCATGGAGATTACACTTAAAATTTATTGAAAGTTTCAGAATTCAATTAAAGTTTAAAAGTACTGTTAAAATTGAGAAATTCATTTAAGGGTTAAATCTCTAAGAAACAGATTTAAATGAATTAGGTATCCTAAGATATGTATTTTAAATTTTTAAAATTGACATAACGGAAATATATATTCCACTGTTCCTTAAAAATATTAATTTATATTGGTTACGAAATTATACAGGGTGTCCCAATAGTTTTTCTAAAACTGTAATAAATATGAGAAAAATGTAATCACTGAAATTGAAACTGCGGAATAGGTGATTTTAAAAATAAAATAAAATAATTAATAACGGTTTTTTATGAAAAAAACAAAGATATTTTATAAATATAGTTAAAAATAGTTAAAAATAGAAACCCACAGATTTCTTGCTAATGTACCATCTCTTCCATTAGCTCCTGACATTAAAAAAAATCTTCTCCGTTCTACAGAGGCGAAGATGTTGTTACCACTTTAAAAAGTAAACGAAATTATTTTGAAGGCAGTTACCTCAGTAATCGTTAGAAGTAGTCCCCCTTTCAGATCAAGTTTTTGTTTATTTTAAACTTCCATTTGAAAACATTGGTAAATAATAGTGACAGAAAGTAAGAGAAAACCATTGACATTACGGGTTAAATTTTTGCTTATAGTTTTTAAAAATATTGTTTTTACCATCTATACCCAACCTAAATCCAATAAACTTATAATTTTTCTTTAATAAGATTATAAAATTTAGGGAGCATCTATTACGAGTATAACTCAAATATCTCTATTTAAAAAATCCTAACATTCTAAACTACAATCGCTTGAAGATATCTAAAGATTAGATTTACATATATATTTTTGTGTCCCACTTTCTTGCTTGAACAAACAATTCAACATTTAAAACAATTCATTTGCATAATATTTCATTCCAAAAAAAATTTCTTTAAAGTGTTATAAATTCAATTGAATGAAATTCATCTTAATATTCCAATCCAACACGCAATTGATCATTCTATATTTCATAGGAATGATTTTTCATTATTTTTTTTTTACATGTGAGTTACAATTTCTACAGTTGTATGTTTGTGTTTGTTTATAAAGTGAATATTCAAACATACTATATTTATGTGTCACATAAAATTTTCATTACCTGATTTATTTCACGCACAATGAATTCAAAAGGAAAAGTTATTTTTTTTTTAATTCCTTGATTTTTACATTATTTTTATTATTATTATTATTAAAGAGAAAGTTCCAATAAGTTTTGTCCAATAATAATAATCAGAAAATAAAAAATACAATATTTAGTAAAGTTTGTTCTGGATTTTATAAAATAATATAAATGAAATAGAAAGAGAAAGAGATATAGATAGATAAATGAGATAAATAAATTGTTGGATAAAAAGCGCAAAATACAAATATGAGCATGTAACTTTTATTAAAAAACCCAAATAAATAAAAAAAATGTATTAAATTTTGAAATAATTTATTAGACTTTGAAGATAAATAAAATAATTATAAAATTTATTAGACAGGTAAATAAATAACATTGTGCACGAAAGGTGAAAATATGTACATAAATACTATACTACACCAATATATAAAACATTTTTTAACTAGTTTTTTATTTCGGATGAAGGAAAATAACATAAGATGAAGAATAGTTTTTATACACGATATATATATAGAGTTTAATAAAATAAAAAGAGGTACATAATTTGTTATAGATAGATTACAGTATTGGACAAAATTTTGTTTGTAGATATTTAAATTTTATTTTACAGACTTTTTATTTGATTCAAAGTATTAAACCCATATAAAACTCTTAAGTGTCTCTGTATATTATCTAGAGTTTAATAAAGAATAAAGGCGTAAAGCTCTGCCGGAGCCGGTCCCAAGCCCGGGTAAGAAAAGAGGAGGGAAGAATAGTTCAACCTGAAAGTTCATATACATCAGCGTTTCAGGAAGTAGGAAAATGTTATATAATACAGTTAAACTCGTAAAATAGCTATGAAAACTTCAACGCATTATATGACCAATTCCGATGTAACTTTTCAAAACCAACGGCCCTCTAAAGATGGGGGTTTCATATACGGTTAACAGCTCTATCCAGTTAAAATTATTACTATGAAACCTAAAGGAGACCAAGGTCAGACAACGGACTGGAGCGCCATAGAAAAAGAAGAATAAAGACGTGTAACATTTGTTATAGAAAGATTACAGTGTTGGATAAAATATGTTTATAGATATTTAAATTTTTATTTAAATTACAATTTAATGGCTATTCTAATGAAAATTCTTTGTTTTAAAGTATTAAATCCATATTAGACTCGAAATAAGGGGTCTTTGTATTATTATCTTCCTATATTTGTTGTTTAGCAAATCTGTCTGTATTTACATTTAGGTAAATTTTTAGAAGAAGAAGTTTCTTGAAATATAATATTACTATTATTAAAGATTTTATTATATTGTTGCTAAAGAGCTTCACGTACCAAAATTGCATGAGTAAAGTTTTACGTCTTATTACATGTAGAATGTCTTAGACCGCAATTAACACAGTTTGTTTTTTGTTTATTTAAGTTAGATCTGCATCTGAGAGCTATATTTTTAAATTAAATTATTTATCCGTAATTAGAATTAGTTCATTGTTTTAAGCTTTTATATATTTTCTTATGCGTTTATTTTAAACCAATAACGAATGGTGGCTTAATCGAGGTATTACTGAAATCGTTCGCCAACATTTCGAATGAGAGATTGATACTGCAGCTACAGTGAATGAATGGTTTTGTATAAATGTATTATTGCGGTGGAATAATAAATAAAACAATATTAAATTTTTAGACTATATATTACAAAAAAGAGCTTCAAAATATACTTTATAAATTTATATTTTGAGTTATAAAGTTAAGTAAAATATTTGACAGTAATTCAAATAACTTATAAATTTACTTTAATATTTGAAATAAATATAGTTATTCAATTGTTTTTGTCCGACACTGTACACATGAACATATCTATGACGATAGTAAAGTATTACGAAAAAAAAGACAATTATAATTTTGAGTAATAGGTGCGGTGTGCCAATAGTTAACTTATATTAATTTTGTGTTTTTTTTTTTTTTAAGTAAATGTATATGTATGTACTCTAAGATTTGTTTAAAATTGATTTAGAAATGAAGAAAAAAATTAAAGAAATCATAACACCAAAAGCAAAAATTACTAAAATGGGTGAAGAAAAGGAAATCGCATTCACACGATGATTACTGTCTTGATATGGAAAATTGGTACATAATTATTTAATAATTTATTTTTATAGTTCATTATTTTCGTTTAATAGATATATACTATATATAGGTATAGTTACCTTTTAAAAAAGTATGTTACATATTTTCATGTTATATGTATATGTTATTAATATTAATAATGATAGAAATTATGGATGATATTGCTATATATTTTATTTTGTAAATGAATTTAGGTCATTTTGTTGATGTTTTAGGGTATTAAAAATATTCTTGTATAAAACCTGATTAGATTAGGTTTAATGAGATACAAAGTATGTACTATGAAATTATAATTTTTTTAATAGATTATTATTTCAATTAGATATTTTGTTTTAAAATTCAAAAGTATATTAGAGATAAAATTAAATAATATTAAATTTTAATATTTTTAAGTAATGACAAGGTGTCCACAAAGCTATTTTTTAGCCGAATTTATCTATATACGAGTTTCCAATTTCAATATTACAAGATTATGAATAAATACGAATTTAAAAATGTTCTCTTCTCGTAGTTATAGTACCGACATGGACCCAGTAATAGCAGTGGATGCCACAGTGGTAAGAGTACCCACTCGAATTCAAATCCCATTAAAAATTAATAGAATAGCCAATATATTCTATATATTTAATTAAAAATACAATAATATTAGAATAAATAAAAACAAATATTTGAGTATAATAATATAACTCACAGGCATAGAAGTACCGTATAAGTCAATTACAAAATTATGTTTTTATGGTCTAATAATTTTTCTATTTCTATGATCTAAGAATTTTTCTATTTTTAATTAAGTGGGACATAAGGGATATTTGACTCACTTTAAAATATTATCGTGGGACATAAGTCCTTTGAAAAGTGGGTCATATGTTCCTTTGGAAGGCATATTTAAGTTGGTTAAAAAATCAAAGTTTACCCTTTTTCCAGAGTATTTATGAATTCATCTATGCGACGCTTTGGTTACAAAATTAGGATTGTCCTATTCTTTCAAAATAGCCAATCAAAATGTAGGTTATATGTAAAATTATTGTTTTTTTCTTAATTTTGGAGATAAGGAATACCCTGATTTCGAATCCAATTCCAAAATGTGTGGTAATTATTTTTGATATTATAGTTCAAGAAAATCTGTATATAATGGTCCTTCACTGTTTTTATATAATTTAAATTAGTATATTGGTTTTATTATTACTAATAACTCCTCAGCTAGGAACTGTATAAGAGAGCAATGAAAAACCATTCTGAATTAAGACTCTCAGGGTCATAAGTTCCCTAGGGAGTTATGGTTCATTGGTATGAGCCTTAAGCCACTTAATTACTTAGTTACGAAATGAGTTATAAGCCTCTAAGGAACTTATGACCCTGTACCCTAATATATATATATATGGTTTAATATATATATATGATAAGTATTGTTTTTATTCAAAAAAATGTTACGGCAAATGGGTTCAAAACTGTTAAAAATAACTCAATAAATTAGAAATAATGTATTGCGAATTAATCTGAATTATTCGCTTATCTAACACAGAAGTACCAGGAAACATGTTTATTTAAATTTTTTTTTTTAAATTTCCATAAACATAACAGATAGTCTATTACAACCTACAAAATTTTTGTATCTTTCAAATTTAAAGCGATTAAACATACAATGTTGCAACTTAAATTTTATATAATCCAACTAGTTTAATATTAGAGAATTTCCATTTTCTATTATACCACAGATACCAATCCGTTACCAAATTGCTACTGCTGTTAAGTATTTAAAATAAATTGTTATTAATATAAGAAGGAAAAAAAAAACTTAAAAATTCAAATCAGAAAATAAAAACAAATTAAACTATCTGAAAATATTCAAATATATAATATAAAGGTAAATCAAGATTTCAAGATACATACTATAAAGTGAAACTCTGGCTATATAATTTATTTATTTTGTATAATCTTTAAATTTTTAACTGATTTATCAGAATCAATTGTATACTTTCATTTATTCTTATAAAATTGAAAAAAAAAATAGTAATAATATCAAATTATAATTATCAAAATTAAATATTAAAATAACAATTATTATATATCTAAAGATTTATCATTTTTTAATTCAATGAAATTAAAAACCTGAAAATAACCATACATATTTTTAATTTAAAATTTTTTAAATATTTTTCTCATCAATCTTGCAAATATAATATGAAAATTTTTTTAGAGTGACCTTATAGTTTTTTTTCTAAAAGAGGTATCAAAGGTTTTAAATTGCTAACACATCCTTAAAATTCAAATTATTAATCATTATTTTACAAAGTGCTAACTTAGAAAATGTTAAAATTTTAGGATTAATAAGAATGTCGATAACATAGTTACATTTTGGAAAAGGGGGACATACTCATATTATTCTTACCATCTTTTTATTCTTAATATTAGATATGATCTGATTCCATATATAATAACCATCAGAATAGATACCATAGGTACAATTATATTTATCATATTCAGGGTGACGCAAAACCACTGATATGGTTTGAATGTTTAATAACTTTTTAAATTTATTTATATTTTTTATTTTTATTTCAGAATTTTGTGAAGAAAACTTGGGGAATTGGAAATGGAACAGTGTGTACTGATCAATAGCGATAAAAAATTAGGAAAAGTTATGGAAAATGTACTGGAAAGAGCACGAATGTGCGAAGTCGAAAATGGTCACCACTTGCGGGATATAATTTTTCTATTTAAGCTAAAAATATTTCCCATTAATATACTGTATAACAAAAAAATAATAATAATAATTAACCATTAAATAAAAAAGTTATTAAACATTCAAACCATATCGGTCGTTTTGCGCAACCCTGTATTTTAATAATTTAATTTTAATTTAAAGGTATTTCTGTATCTGCAAATTATATCATTTAATTAAATCTCTAATTGAATAATGAGGACTGGTATATGATGGTTAATTTATTTTTAACTCTAAATTTGAGAGTTTTTTTGCAAAAATAGAATATGTAGTTTGCAATTCTTAACTATGAAAGATATGAAGTTGAGAATAAATATACAAAGTTGTTGTTCATATCACATCTTCCTTTCGCTCATTAAGTAGTAACTACAAATCAAATTTTACGAACGCTTCCATAAATTTTCATTAAAAGTTCCCCTTTAGTAACTGAAAATTTAATATATGGTTATTAGGGTGTGTTCTAGGGGACCTGTTCTTACTGTCATGTGTTTGAGGCTCTAAAGACTTTGTTTTTGGAACACTTTTGATTTGTATCACTAAATTCCCACAGTTTTGTCCACAATAAATAAAAGTCCCAATTTTAAATTACTTCATTTAAAATTCAACTTAAATGGTCACTTTAAACTTATTAAAGGTTACTTTTGAATTACACGTTTTGATTATACAGTTTGTTTTTAAAGATAACGCAAATTATATGGTTAAAATCAGTACATTTAATTTAAAGAAAATCTGATAGCAACCCATTATTTTCTTGTGAGTTTTTTTTTTTTGGAGAATTTTTTGGTATTCAAAACAATCTTATTTTTTCTTTTTCAAAATTTTTTAGTTATTTTACGTAATCAAAAGATACTTAAAAGATACTTGAAGATCATTTTATTTCCCACTTTTATTTTTTAAATTATATTTATATTCATATCTTATTTTTTATACCATTATTAAGACTTCAAGATAATTTAAATGAAAGAGCGAAAAAAAAAAAAACAAAAACAATTTTTTTGGGTGATATTTGAAAGGGTCTCAGGAATAACCGTTAAGTTTAAGAAAAAAAAATGTATGAAAGATTAAGGTATTAAATATACCATGTGAAAAAAAGATGAATATAATATAAACATAATAAAAAAAACTTTAAATAAACTTTGGTCTAATTTAAAACTATTTTTAATTTTAAATAATTTTTAATATAAAATTTGAATTCGTCTGTCTGTTCTTATTTTGTCACAGAATTAAATGAATCTGAAGATTGATCTATTCATGAATGAAAGAGATTCTTCAAATATTTTTTAAATTTAAATAAGTATTAAGGGTTTGTAAAACTTTTTGGGATTTTAATAGAATTGACATTGTATAATTAGCTTATAAAAATAGAGTCAAATATTCAAAAGAAGAGTGGATTGTCAATCATTTCTTTTAGATAAGTCACCCCAACGTCACTTTATAAAAAGTTTGGTAAAAGTGGAGTTGTCATAGAGTCTTAGAAATCTAAAATTATTATTATAAAAATATAAAAAATCTTTAAGCTCGTGTCCATGTACGTATGAATCTAAGGGTGTGTTTATGTCGAAGCTGCGATAAGTCATAGGAGCGGCGATAAGAGCATAGCATAGAAAACTATATACATAATTTAAATAGAGGTGTTTATATTGGACAATCGCTTTGATCATCGATAAATAATATAAATTTTCTACGCTATGCTCTTATCGACGCTCTTATCACTTATCGCAGCTGCAACATAAACGCAGTCTAAGTCTAGTTTGAGTTATGATCATTTTCAAATGAAATTTTTGCTTAATTTGGCAACTCTTATTTTGCTTATTATAATTTTCAAAACTTTTTCTTTTCCATTTAATAAACTTTACATTTTTATGGATTCAAATGAAATTGTCACAATTTAAAAACAAAAAAAAAATATTCAAAAAAGCATGAAAAAAAAAATGTAAAAATGAAAAGAACCGTTTATATTTTACCACAGTTTATAAATTTAAGACCAAAAGATGTGAATTGTAAAAACTAAAAAAAAAAGGCAAAAAAAAAAAAAAACAAAAAAAAAATTAAAAGAAATTAAAATAAAAACAAACAAAGTTGATGTGAATATAATGATACCGTTTAGTTTTTTTTTTTTAATGAACCGTCAAATAATAATAGTGATGGCACTTTCGATTTTTTTTCTTTAAATCGATTCAAATAATTAATGAAATTTTTTTTGTTGGCGGATATCCATTTTATTTTCAATTGATATTCAATTAGTTTTGAATATTTAATTAAAAAAATACTTATGTCTTAAACTAGTTGAACAACTTCTTGTTAACTCGGTGTTAAGTCTATGGATAAGATTAGTTTCAAAACGATGTGGGCCATTACCCATTTGAATAAAAAAGATTTTAATTTGAAATGTTGGCTACCTTAGTTGTGTAAATTCGAATATCAAATGTCAAATGTGTCAAATATATCAGCATTTTATATTTGCTTATTAAAAAAAAAATAAGTTTTTTATATTATTAATTAAAAAATATTTATTAGGTAGCTTATATTTAAAATAAGCGGTACCTAGGTACTGTTTCGCACCAAACATTGGACCTTGAGATTTTTGCATAAATGCATTACTTCGGTGTGCAGAAACCCATAAAACATGTTTTGTTGAATGATGCCCATCTATGTGTACCTATGCACGAACGCCTGTCTGTACACATGTGTATAGCCTAAACTGCTGACCGGAATATTTTCAAATTTTTTATATAAGATTATGATGTTAATATATTGAATTGAAAAGCTTTTGAAGAAAGTATATTTCATCAATATATATATTTTCCCCATCAATATATTTTATATCTGACGAAGTTTGGTGTCCCCTTAATTAAACTTAAAAAAAAATTTAACGAAATTGTTTTAATTTCAAATTTAATTTTAGTTTAAACATATTTTTACATTATTTACATATATAAAATTTTTGCGATAAATAAAAATAATTCTGTGAAACAGTATGTGATTTCTGTGTAAATATGTATTGGAATCTTTCAAAAATCTTGTTCCAAATTATTAACACAATAACTAGTTACTTTAGTTTGAATAAATATCGTATTGCATATAATTTATGTAAAATAAAAGAATTTTTATTTATTAAACTTTAGGTACATTGTTTTGATTAAATTTTTACATATCTTGGCAAAAAAAATTATAAAACAAATTTTACATTAAGCTATTCCTGTAATAGCGGTTGGTTCTGTGATGGAACAACTATGTTTGCGCTATCTTTTGCAATTTCATGTAAATATTTTTGCACACATCATAATATACAGAATCAGATTTTATATAGACTCTGATCCGCATAAATATATAGGTTATGTTGTTGTTTTTACGTGTTATAAACCAAATCTTGACTAGTCTAGAGCTAATATTTAATAGAAGTTAGTTTCAATTGTTTAATACCATCTTTTTCAATAAAAGTCTTGAACAACTGAAAATTTGGAAATACAGAAATACTTCAGAGTTCCATATATAGAAATACAGAAAATACTCCAGAGTCCCATCACTGTTTAGAATTTAAATAGTATAAGAACAAAACCACAAAATAAAAATTTTATTTTTTTATAGTTCTAATTCTAATAATAAATACAGGTTTTTCACATTGATTTTTTTTCTTAATCTTTGTATTTTTTTTTTTTGTTTCCAATTCTTTGGTTTTTCTATATCGAATTTTTTCCAACAATTTTCATCTTAATTAAACATTGTGTAGAAAAACTATAGAATCTTAGATACAATAATGGCAAAAAAAAAAAGAAGTTAAAATAAAAGAAAAAAAAAAAGATACTTGCATGAAGTTGAGCATGACTAGCCTATTAAGAATGAACGTAAATAAAATAGTAAAAAAAAATACTTAAATTTAAAAATGAAGAAAAAAACTGTGAATACAGTTCAATTTTATTATAAGAATCATCGTTATGATTCAACACTAAACTTGAAAAAACAGTAATGAAGGTGTTAGACAAATTGTCAAATTTTGTAGTTAATTTTTTCATTGCATTAGATTAAAAAAATTTAAAATATTTTAGAAAATAAAATTTAATTTTTTTTTTTTCAAATTATGAAAATTAGTAAAAGTCAGCCTAAAAACGTTCCGATCCCTTTTTGAAATTGGTAATTCTTTAATAACCTGAATGCCATGTAAAGAAGTTTAGATACATGTAAACAAGTTTAGGTGGTTTTATATGAAGTTAAGATCTAAATACTTATTCTAATGTTTTGCAATGTACTGTAGACCTGCTTTGTGACTTTAAATTGACTCTCTTTAGTAACTTTTTCATCATAATCAAAAGAACTCCTAAGGTTATGCAACGATCTATTTCTTATTCAATATGATAAAAAAAAATTTATAACACTTTATTCATAGTTTTCACTCACAAAATATTTAAACTAGCTATTGAGGTCCTTTTCCAACAGCTAAATATATACACTATACAATATAATTTAAAATTGCATAAATTTAGGCGTTTCTTTTGTAATAACATCATCAGATATTTTAAAAACAAATATTTCTCAATTTATTAAGGAAGTTGCAATTAAAATTGATTAAACAGTTGACTGACAAAATATTTGAAATAGAACTTAAAAATTATCTAAAAGATTATTAGAAATTTAATTTCGCGGTATGATAAAAATCTTTACACTATTTAGTGCTATAAGACAATTTTCTTTTATTCGTTTTTTTTTCGTATATATATATATGTATTTATTTAAATGACTTTTCGTTTTATTTTCTTTTTAAGTTCTGTTTTTTTTTTTTTTAAATACTGTGAGTGTAATTTGAATATACATATATATTTTTTTAAGAGTTAGAAGTACCAATACAAAAAAATGATGAAATAAAAATAGTTTTCGCGATTATACCAATGTTGGATTCATATTGAATTGACTTCCTTTTGATATTGAGGTCTAATAACTTTATAGCTGTTTAGTTTTTATTTTTGTTTATTAGTTCGATGGTTACCTGGTTGGTTAGTATTTTTTCTTTAGTTTTATTTTGTATTAGTTTTTCATAATTTTCTTTTTATTTTTATAAAACGTAAATACAGTAATCAGCATAAATAAACAGTCCATTTAAAGTTAAGATTTACTTATCAATTCTGATTCTTCTAGAGGGCTTACCTGTAATTAAAGAAAAAAAAATGATTTCAATACAAATTAATATAATATTGAGTTTAAATAATTAAATTATTAAAGTGTTTATATTAATGTATAATATTCAATGCCTAAAGTACTGGAGATTTTTAAAAAATGGAGAACTATTAATACCTAGAACTATTTCAGAACTAGTGAAGTAGAACCTTCCCAAATAATATTTTTAAGAATTGCTATTATTAAAATTTCCTCAGAATGTACATATGAATTATAAGAACAATTAATGAAAAAACAGTATTAACTGCCTTAAAAGTTCAATTTCTATCTTTATAAATTTCGAAGACAAGATTGCGTCTAGAAAGGCATGTGACAAGTATCCAAATCATTTTTCCAATTGCTTTAAATTATAAAAAAAAACCAATTAATAAAATAGAACAGAGTACCTTTGTAAGAAATTTCAAGTTACTGTCTTTGTCAACTTCGAAAATATACTTTTAAATTTTAGAAGGTGTGTGGAAGCTCTCCGAAAAACAACAACAATTCCTTCGAAATTGATTTAAGGAAAATAGTAAGGAGCAGTCTTGTACGAAATTTAAAGGTTCTATATCTTGGTTGGTTTTGGAGAAATACTCATTTGTCCTTGGCTCTACCGGAAGCTCTTACAGACCGAACCCAATATATAGCTTTATCAATTTACCATTCCCGCCTTTCTTTCTTCATTAGTAACCTACAAACTTAATCAGGATAGCTTTATTATTTTTTTAGTTATCGAATGTTCGGACGGACGAACGAACAAACATTATATTTCCATATCCAGTTTACTTTTTTTGCTGGTTACAAACGCCGTACCAAAGTTAATATATCCCTATACCTACTTTAGGTGTAGATGTAGAGTATAAAAATTATTTAAGATCAATAAATAAAATGATTATGTTTACTACCTTTCTCCTTATGCCAACTACTGTAGAAATATATTTAAATTATTGAAGAAAAACTAAAAAAGTTAACTGTTAAATTGCACTTAATATTAATAAAAAAAAAAAAGGAATGTACAGGTTAACACCATTACCACGACTTCGATTTGATGTTTTTTTTTGTTTTTGTATTCATCTTAGTCTGATCTTTTTAAAAAGATCTGTTGGATTTAATTTTAAGGTTCTGTTTCTTCATACTAATAAAAATTTTGTAAGAACAAAATTATTGTATATATATATATATATATATATATATATATATATATATATGTATAACGTTTTCTTTTTTTGCATAATTTTGTAAGATTTTGAAAAGGCGTTGGAAAATCTTGTAAAACTTTTTATAGTTATTTTGTTATTTTTTATTTTAAGATGATCGTCTCTATAAAATGCTCATAACCATAACATGAAGTTTTAAAATAAAAAAAAAAAAAAAACATGAATAATTTTTAAAATAAAAATAAAATAAAAACAAAAAAAAATTTAAATTGATTTTACCTTGAAAAAAAAAGGAAAAAAACAATTTAACATTTATTATTAATGTGTTAAATTTAAATGTTTCAATTTTTTTTTTCTGTTGTACACGGTAACACTGTTACAAGACAGGACAGATAAATTAAAAGGAAGACATGATTAGAGTGAGTTAGATGTTGTGACTGTGTAGTTTTTGAATTTTTTTTTTATTTCCGAATGTCAATTTTAAGTTCAGGTTAATTTTTAAGACTGCGCGATATTAAAAACTTGTTCTTATATGATCGGCGGGAACAACGGTGAATATTAAAAAAAAAATTTAATTGACTTAAAATTAAAAATTAAGGTATAATTGCAAGTTGGACAAAGTGTTTTTTTTATATATTAAGTTTAGTTTGTCAAATAATTTATTTCGGAATAAAATTATTCGTGGAAATTTTATCTCCAGAGTTTAAATGATGCTTTAAACCATGAATAGATGAATTGTTAGATTTTAAGAAAATTAATAAGAGTCAGCGTTAACTGAGTACGCTGAAGACATTTAATGAACTATAATACTATATAAAAGGCAACTATTAAAATGTCCGATATAAAAAAGAGCAGATCAAAGGTTTAAGTTTTTACGTCTATTTACAATTGTACAATTTAATTTTTTTAAATATTTATTTTTAGTTAAAATATTTTCAATAATGAACCAATATTTGAATAAAAATGAAAATTAATGAACTGAGATTCTGATTCTACTAACAAAGAATTTTAATCAAATATCTTTAATAGGTAAGATGAGCGGAGATTAAATCTGCCTTTCCTTCAAGTGTAGCAGTTTAATTTATTTTATATTATGATACAAACTTTGTATTACAGTACTAATTATAGATATTATTTGCTTTTAAGATATGATCAGACCAGGGTTTGAGACCGAGACTTTTTGATTGAAAAATCACCACTCTAACTACTGATCTAGCTGTCAGATATTTATTTGTTAATATATTATTAGATCCAGGACAACAGTAATTATTACCAGATATTATATTAGTCTTTTGCCTTTTTGACATTCGTGCTTTTTAAATTAAATACTTTCTATTTTTTGAAAATTACAAAATTAATTATTTTGTTTATATTTTTATATTTAAATTATATTTGGTTTCCAAGGGGATTTCTAAAAGACCACAGATGCCCTTAAAAAATTGTTTTTGAGTATTAAACCATGTCTGATCTTGTTTTTTACCAACCGCTAACATATTTAATACCCTTAATGTTATGAAAGATCTGACCAATGGCGTAGTGGCAAAGACGCCGCCTTTAATGTGGAAAGTCTCGGGTTCAAACCCCGGTCAGATCATATCTAATAAAAAAATATCGTAAAATTGTATAATTATATCGGAATAGCTTATATCGTAATATAAAATAAGATTTAGATTATAGATGGCGCACAAAGTCAACCATTGTGCTTTCATATTTTATAACCTTAAACAATAACCTCAGCCTAGTAATCAACGGCTTAGTGAATATTATGATTAAAGAACTGAAGCCTAGTTTAAAATAAACGTGGTAAATGCCCTATACTCCTTAAAGGAGTGGAAAAGGAATAAAAAAAAAAATGTTATGAATGCACCTTTAATCTATTGTACATTTTCCCCCTTTTTCCCTACGAAAATTAAGAGATTTTAAAAACTGGGAAGTATCTGATAGTTTTTTTCTTACAGAGTAAATGCCCTGTAAAGCTATTTCCGATTTTCTTAAGTGATATTTTACAGGATTGGGGCATGTCAGAACTGCCATACCAAAGTTTTAAAATCTCTATATTCAAAATGCTGTAGTTAAGTTATGATAGACTTTTTTGATTTACTTAGTTTAGCAAGAAGAACTGTTATGAGCACTAAGGTCTACGACCAGCAAACATTTTGTATGATTTTCTAATTTTTCTACAATGATTTACAACCTTCTAGGTTTATTTGATTTTGTTATACAGTCTTTAGTGTAAAAATAGAATAATTCAATATGCAATACTATACTTTATAGAATATATTTATTTTAATTAAAGTAGTTTAAATATTTTACAAAAATCATAATTAATACAAATTTTTTATTATTTTATTTAGAATATTTTTGACTCTTTTTATATTAATATTGTTTTGTGATATTGTTTGATTATTCAATATAAAATAAATTCAAAAGTTTATAAAAATTAAATTAATTATTTAAAATAATATTTTGTTGAAAAAGATTTTCCTAATTTTCTTTTAAAACATTTTACTTAAAGTTTAAAAAGTCTTATCTATTCGATACAAAACAACCACAACCCAAATACAAAAAAAAAAACTCAAAATGGTAAGAACTTATAGTTTTAAATTTTATTATAAAAATTATTTTTGGAATAAAATTTTCCTAAAACATTTCTCATCATCAATTTTTCAGCCATGCTGCAACAGATGTAATTGCTGCAAAGATCAATATATAATTGGTTCAAAAATGTATAACAACTCAAGTTGTTGTAAACGAGATGGTTTACAAGATCAAGGCGATTGTTTATTTATATATTTGGTAAAGAAGGAATGTTGTAGAAATATGTGTAAAGCATATAGTCCACCAGGATGTTGTTGTTAAACACATCCTAAGTATAAATAATAATAGTTAAGATTTTAAACTTAAACTAAAAGAAAAAAAAAATAATAGAAAAATAAAATATATAATTAATTTTCTTAAGTAACTTTTATAATAAAAACCAATTGAATGTTATATGTAGATAATGGCCTATCAAAAACAAGCAGAACATAATTAAAAAATTTCTAATTACTTTTTAACTTTTTCTAATAATAATTTTTTAACTAATAATAATTACCCATAATAATAAAAACTATTTTTAAATCTATATATTTTATATACATAAAAAGAAAATTAAAGGAAAATCTTCAACAAAAATAAAATCTTTTAATTGAATGTTTTGTTACTAAAGTTGTATATTTTCAATTTCAGATTTACTCCACATATGCTTTACAAATTATCAATTTTGCATAGATTCAGTAAAAGTTAAAGTATTTTGTATTTTTAGCTGGAGATAATAAAAAAAAGGCCTTTTCAAAACCATTGACAATTTGACGATCATCAGTTGATGATTTCTTGATTTTGGTTTTAGAAAAATTGATGCTGTAACAATTTGGGTTTGTAACTGATGTTTTCGGAAAGTAAATTTGATTTAAAACGAGGAAGATTATAGTTGTCATTGTCAACCAATGCAATACCCGGTATGCAAGGGTATATATGACTATGATGTATTAAAAAAATTGGACCCACCCTACTCATTAAATTTTTTAAAATAAGCATAAAAACAAAAAAAAAAAATTTGAACCACCATATAAGTAATATATAACTTTACCAAATAACTTGCCCTATTATTACTTGCGCATTTTTAATTTTAACCTCGCAGCTTCATTAGATTTAGAGTTATCAGATTGCTAACTTATGGCAGCTTCTCAAAAATGAAGTCTAAATATTTTAAAACTTCAAAAACGTACTTGCCATGTTATATTACGTACGGATTAGTTGCAAAAATATGCACTTTGGTTCCAGCAATCTCTTTATCAGCTCCACTAAGCTTTGCCCTTTTTGAAAATTTTCAAAATTTGCAAACGATTTAAATTGAAACTTCACAGACCATTATAAAATCTTTCTTAAATGTAAAATTCTTGTATGTATGACATATACCTTACTACCGCAAATTCAGTTCAACGTTTGACATTTGTTCTACAAACGGTCGCAGTTTTTTTTTAATGATACATTTTTGAAATTTTTTGCAATTTTTGTGAAATGTTTTGTCTACGATATCTATTTTGCATGTTTGCAGTTTTTATCACTGCTATGGTAACCACAATATAAAGCCCAACATGTTTAATTGTGGCGGCGTCGTTTTGATAATTCCAAATAAAAAAAGTCTATATATTTGTCAATCTAAATAAATATCTGGGACCCAATTTTTCGAGATTCTAATTTTTTGCAAACATATGCTTGCATAGCGTAAAACGAAAATCTACGAATTTCTGTTCTTGAAGCAATCATTGGACCCCTTACCTTTAGGATCATTATTAATAATAGCAAGTTATAATTAGTACTCTATAATTTTTCCTAGAAGCTGGTAGATTTAAAGTTCCTAGTATAGTTTTAAAGTATTTATTTATTCTTCTCTATCAAACTCTTAAATTGATTTTTTTAAAATATAAAATTTCATTTCAAACCCTTTTAAACTCTAATCAAACTAATTAATAAAATATAATATTCATTAGAAAATCAAAAACTTATATGTAGGTTAAAGCTTAAGATTTCAGTTTGACAACAAGAAATCAAAATTTTCAAATTTCGTAAATTATAAAACATAAATTTGTTGAAAAACAGAAGGCGTTTATTCCCATCAAAATAAATCTGATCCATCACAAATATATACACGAACATTTCAGCACACAGTTTCATTTCAACACCAGGTTACTCCCATGCTGCGTAATTTTATTTCTTATTTTAAAATTTTGTCAATAAAATAAATTAAATTTTGATTGGGACATTTTTGTTTTTATAAATTTAAGTAAAAATGTATTAAAAAATTTAAATACAGAAGTAAAATTAAAGTAAATTCAGACTTTGAATCAATTACATCTTTATGTAAAGAATTGAGTGAATAATGTATAAATCAGGAATTTGGAATGGTAAAACCATTGTTTCAAGTGTTTGCTATTCTGAAACTTTTGGCTATGTTATTGCATTCTAATGGAGCTCAAGAGATTTATATTTATTATGAATTAGTGATTTAAAAAATATCCATTACGGCTGCGTGGTACATTGGTTAGAGTGCCGACATTTCATGCGAAAGGCCAGGATTCAAATCCCAGTGAAAGTAAAAAACTTTTTTGGTTTTCGACTCGACTTTAAATTAACGACTTTATCAATAATTTATAATTATATATCTTTAATAAAATATACATTAATATAAAAAATAGAAACAAGTGATTTAATTGAATAATATAACTCACAGATATAGAATACCATATAAATTAAATACAAAATATTACAAAATAAACAAAAAAATTTAATAAATAAAAAAAAAGAATTGTACTTATCGAAAATCTAAGATGTTTTTACATGTTATAGGGGCTAGTACTATCTCATGTTTATATTGTATGTGGAATTCATTAAGATCAATTCTAATAACACGAATATAATATGACCCCCAGTTCCAAGATGTACCGGTGATATTTAAATTAATCGGCGGAATGCTGTTTCGAGTCTTCCATCAATTTTTTAATTTTCAATAGTGTAGATGAAATTGCTAGTCTTATTTTACGATGAAATATTTATTTATTTATTTATTAGTTACCATAGTACCTGAATGGATAAGGTAATTGTAACCCTTGTTTCCAATTCGAAATGTATGGTGCTATTATGATATAAATTAAAAATTATATTTTTTTTATTAGGTAAGATCTGACCAGAGTATGAACCCCATACCCTTCGTTTGAAAGCCCAATATCCTAAACACTCTAAACACTATGACATCGGTTAAATAATATGCAATATCAAATAAAAGTAATTAAACCAATAAACTATACATTAGTAGGGTTGCCTACCTCTGTCTTTCAATTAATGTATAGTGTACTATTGAATTCTTTTTTCCAATACGAGGAATTTGTTTTTTTTATTCTGTCTGACATTAGGTTTGGTCACTATTTTGCTATTAGTAAACAAACATATATACCGTAATCAATTGCTCTGCTACCATTTAATTCAATATCCGAAAAATTACTTTGGTTGAATTCAATTGAAAAATTTTTATTGATTTTGAAAAATCGTGCATTTATTGAAAAACAAAAAAACAAAATAAAAAAATAATTGAAAAAAAAAAACGATTAACCGTTTTTAGCACATTTTCAAAAAATTTTGTAAAAATGTGCCTATATAGCTTCACTCTGTCCGTCCGTCCGTCCGTATGTTTACAAAAACTTTTACACCGTTTGAAATAGAGAAAAGAAATTTTAACCATGGGTAGTTTTTGCAAAAAAAATAATTTCGTAGAAGAATTTTTTTCTGTAGCCCCACCTGTTACGGCCCTACAGCCCCCCAAAGTTGGAAAAAGCCCTATATTTAAATTGTTATAACAAGAGTTCTGTTACATATATTTTCAATCTGAAAACGGCAAATGATAGCTGGTTTCATAAACTTTATAAATTTTTACAAGACAAATGTTTAGGGTTGCCATACGGTACTAAAATTTAACATTACGCAAAACTCAATTTTCGCAAAATTTTTGGCCACACATATCTTCTGAACGGTTCAAGCTAGGGTCTTGAAATTTTGGGAGAAGTTAGATCCTAAAAAAATAGTAGGAGTCAGTTAACAAAGTTTTTTTGTTAAGCCCCCTGTTTAGGAGCTATAAGGGCCCGAAAATTGAAATTATGCTATTTTTAAGCACCTGTAACTTGAATACCTGTCCAATTTTTTTTTATTAATATACAAAATTTAAAGGTCCGACATTATATTTTAACATATGTTAAAAGTTTTTCTTAAATTTGAAAGGGGTTCCTTAAATTGAAGAAAGTGTCTCTCAGTTTTACCCATTTTTGCTTAGATAATAAAATTCTAAGTAAAATTCCAAATTTTTGTGTAATTCACAATTTAATTCCTAGAACCTAAAAAATTAGAGGATGAGGGGGGGGGGGAGTTGAAGTTAGATTCTTGAGAAATTTGGCAACCTTTCCCATTGAAGGGCTATAACAACTTTTAAATAAAAAATTTACTGTTAGCAGTAAATTTTATAAGTCAGAAGTAACTATTTCCAAAGTTAAACTCAGTATGTAATACAATATTGAAAATGTGCTTTTTTAAAAACCCTTGGTTTTTTTTCATCACTTGTTTTTTATATTTTATATATTTTATTTTTATATACGATTATTTAATAGCAGTTAGCGTTTTTAGTATCTTAAAAAAAAACAATTTGAGTTTTACAAGTTCTCTATATTCATATACATATTTCACTTTGGATGTCATATTAATTTGCTATGAAATCATTTAACATGTGTGTGCACATTTTTCCCGATTAATTAATTAAATTATACATTTAATTGAAGAATAAAAAATAAAACTAAAAATATAATAAAAACGAGGAAGAGTGTGATAGAGTAAACTGTGTCAACTCTGGGATACCCGTATGACCGTTATATAAACATTATATCATTTTTAAACATTAATTACTTTTGGCAAAATTTCAAACATACCAGCTTTATTAGCTGTAGTTTAATGCTCATATAAAAGAAGGAGTTGTATGGCAGCTACTCGAACCCTCTGCAGTAGACCAACCAAATTTTGCAGTAACTTTGGCCATTACACTAAACTATTTTTGGCAAAATTTCAAACACCCAGCTTCAATAGGTATAGAGTAATGCTCATATAAATAAGAAGTTGTATGGCAGCCACTCGAGCCCGCTGCAGTAGACCAACCAAATTTTGCAGGAACTTTGGCCATAAAACTAAACTACTTTTGGCAAAATTTCAGACACACAGCTGTAACAGGTACAGAGAAATCCTCATATAAAAAAAGAAGTTGTATGGCAGCTACCCGAACCCATGGACCGAAACGGCTGGATTTAAATAGCGATGACGGCTATTACAAAAAAACGGATTTGCGAAAATTTTAAGATCCTAGCTCCTTTCGTTTTTGAGTTATCGTGGTGACGGACGGACAGACGGACGGACAGACGGACAGACGGACAGACGGACGGACGGACATACATAGCTAAATCGATTTATTTTTCGATTCTGATCCGATCCATACACTTGAGTCTATATCTACCCCCCCTCCTTCTCTGCGTCACAAACGTAATGGCAAATTTATTATACCCTTTGACTATATAGTCATACGGGTATAAAAAATTGTATAAAATCGAATTCAATCGTTTTTAATTTAAGCGCACAAAATTTTGTGATTTAATGGGTAGGTATATATTGCCTTCAATGGATTTAATTTTAATTAAATAATTTCATAAATGTTTTTCCAAACCATTTTAGGTTTAATTTACTTGTAAATTTCTTGCAATATTGAATTTATTCAAACTTGTGTATATTTATTTTAATATACTGATTTATTTAATAAAACGGTGTTATTAATTTTGTAATAGAAAAAAATTGAAACTCTTTTAAATTTTGACACGTCTAAATCAAAAGTCATTTAACAATTTTTTTTAAGACTAAATATGTCAAATAATGTTGCTATCGTGTTTAATATACAATGTTGTTAGTTTTAATAAAATGTTTCAGAACATGTTCCTTGTTAGTTTTTTTTCTTTATTAAATTTTATATGTAGTGTTTAATAAATATTAGATTTATTGAATTCATTTTAATTAATTGTGTATTTAGATTAATTATTTTAATCAGCATTTTTTTTTTAATTAAATTATTTTAAAATTTTTCTTAATGGATCGTGTTAATATTTTTGATAATAAAATGATTTAAAATTAACGTTGAATTGCAATTTTTATTTTTTTGTATACAAAAGGAGGCTTGGCTTTATGCTTATAAAAGCGATTATTCGCTAATTTGATAAAAAAAAAATCGCATAAATATTATAATATTAATTGGTTTTAGTTTAAATATATAGCATAATTTATTATATATATAAAATAAATTTTAAAGTCAATTAATGTTAAACTTATGTACATAGATAAGTAGTTATGGTAAATTTATAGTAATTTGTATTAATAAAAATACCTGAATCAATTAAAATCTTTTAAATATGTTATTAAAATATATATTTAATGATTTTTTATGAGTTTATTGTAGATCAGAAGGTTGAATAGATCAATTTTTTTAAAGAACTATTAAAAAATAATATTATAGTACTTGCTATTAATTAGTACAGCTCTTCGTAGAGCTCTGAACAGTTTCTGAACTTTTCAATTTCTTAATAAATTGATTATAAAATTTTTTTTAAATTTATTTTATAAAATTATTTAAGAAAAGCCATATAGATAGAAAATAAAAATCAAGAAATATTTTATAAATATTAGAAACATAAAGTTATACATCGCCTCTCAATAATTCTCGTAATTTTTAAGAGGCTTTAAAATCTAATATTAAAAAAAAAAAAACTAAATTATGGATACAAAAACAGAAGTAAAAGGAGCTCGAGTCACATCTGGTAAAAATAAAAAATCAACAAAAATAATTGCACATGGTGTTAAAAAACCAAAATCAAAACCAACTCATCCACCAACATCCAAAATGGTTGATGCAGCAATTAAAACTCTAAAAGAACGTGGTGGATCATCATTGTTGGCAATAAAAAAATATTTAATTGTAAATTATAAAGTTGATGCTGATAAATTGGCACCATTTATAAAAAAATATTTAAAATCATCAGTAGCAAATGGAAGATTTATTCAAACAAAAGGTAGAGGTGCATCTGGTTCATTCAAATTATCCACTTCAACAGATAATTTCTTTTTATTGTAAAAAATGTTGCATATTAGTTTAAGCACTTTAATATATATAATATTTATATATATATATATATTTATATATATAAGTACTTTAATATATATAATATTTATTTAATATATTTATTGATAAATTGAATGATTTGAAAATTTTATTAGGAATGTTAAGAATTTTTATTTGCCTTAAAATATTTAGATCTCTGCCTCTAAAGATGTGATGCTAAGTTTTTAAGTCTGAAAAACTTGCAACACTTATTTGGCGACTTACGCCTGACTTAAATATGTGTTTTATGATGAAGACTTAAAATCAAGAGCAGTGGTGCAGAAATATATGCAAGATTTTTGATCCAAAGCCTGGTGTTTTTAAAAATTCAGTACTAACTTTTCGAACGAAGTACTTGACGTTTTAAGTACTGCGAAGTAAGTAACTTTTACAAAATGGTGAGTTGCCAGTATTTTTGAATAGTAAGTGCTGACGATAAGTAAGTTAGAAATTTTTTAAAAATGAAAGTTTTATTTTCTTTGCTGCCAGTTAAAATAAGATGGAAGAAATTTAAGAAAAATTTTTGTTTTTGTATTAAATAAATAAAAACTCATTTTTCAAAACAATTTTTTATTTTAAACGATTACTAGAGCTCAATTATCAACAAGTGATGAAAAAAAACCAAGGGTTTTTAAAAAAGCACATTTTCAAAATTATATTGTATTACATACTGAGTTTAACTTTGGAAATATTTACTTGGAAATAGTTACTACTTAACTTATAAAATTTACTGCTAACAGTAAATTTTTTATTTAAAAGTTGTTGTAGCCCTTCAATGGGGAAGGTTGCCAAATTTCTCAAGAATCTAGGCTTTTTCACAAATGCTATATGACATGACTATTGTATTATACATGACTGACTATAATCATATGATTTTAGTTTATGACGGTCATACTACAATAATCTATGTAAATTTATGGACACATATATATGATTGACACATTTCAGAATTTTTTTATTTTGCAGTTTTTGGTTTGGTTTTGTTGACTTTGTTTTGTTTCTAAGAAAACAACTTAGATAATTTCAAACAATCAAATTTTACTCACCAATTAGTAATACCTTCATCCTCAGCCATTTTAAACAGAACTAAACAAAAATAAATAAACAAAAATGACACTTCGCAGTATAAAATTTCACAATGCACACATGACTTTTTTTTTCTAATGTATTTGGATCATATGATTATTGCAATGTAGTTTAAAAACGTTAAACAAATGTATGAAACATTTATAAACACATGACGTGATTAATGTATTGCAATGTGCATTTGTGAAAAAGCCTTCTAACTTCAACCCCCCCCCCCCCCCCCTCAACCACTAATTTTTTAGGTTCTAGGAATTAAATTGTGAATTACACAAAAATTTGGAATTTTACTTAGAATTTTATTATCTAAGCAAAAATGGGTAAAACTGAGAGACACTTTCTTCAATTTAAGGAACCCCTTTTAAATTTAAGAAAAACCTTTAACATATGTTAAAATATAATGTTGGACCTTTCAATTTTGTATATCACTAAAAAAAAATTTGGACAGGTATTCAAGTTACAGGTGTTTAAAAATAGCATAATTTAAATTTTCGGGCCCTTATAGCTCCTAAACAGGGGGCTTGACAAAAAAATTTTGTTAACCGACTCCTACTAATTTCTAAGTATCTAACTTCTCCCAAAATTTCAAGACCCTAGCTTGAACCGTTCAGAAGATATGTGTGGCCAAAAATTTTGCGAAAATTGAGTTTTGCGTAATGTTAAATTTTAGTACCGTATGGCAACCCTAAACATTTGCCTTGTAAAAATTTATAAAGTTTATGAAACCAGCTATCATTTGCCATTTTCAGATTGAAAATATATGTAACAGAACTCTTGTTATAACAATTTAAATATAGGGCTTTTTCCAACTTTGGGGGGCTGTAGGGCCGTAACAGGTGGGGCTACAGAAAAAAATTCTTCTACGAAATTATTTTTTTTGCAAAAACTACCCATGGTTAAAATTTCTTTTCTCTATTTCAAACGGTGTAAAAGTTTTTGTAAACATACGGACGGACGGACGGACGGACAGAGTGAAGCTATATAGGCACATTCTTACAAAATTTTTTGAAAATGTGCTAAAAAGACTGTCAATTAGAACTGTCATAAAAATTTGATTTTTAAACAGTTCTGTCGTTCAGATTTATTTCTGTATTTGACGTTAGAGATTTTCTTACTTTTCAAAAACATCTGCCATTAGTTATTACCTTTCAATAAACTTATAACCAATCGATCTACAAATAAAAGTTTATTTCTCCAGCAAATTATCCATGAAATATTATTTTGTAATTAAAAAGGAGTCTGTAACTACACCTGCCGATTAGTTCCAATTTAATTAATTTATTAATAAGATTTTAAATCAAATCAACTGAATCAACCCAAATATTGTATACAAATTAAATTACTAAAAAATCCAATTATTTATAAACCCCTATACTAAATTATACCCTGTATACTAAAATTCAATTAAAAATAATATAAAATGTACAGTGATAATTAATAAAAAAAGAACTACCATTGAATTTAGCATTTTCCCTGAATTGCGAATTATTCCTGTGTATTTTTAATTTAAATTTTGTATAAATTTTTCAAAATTTAAATAAAAAATTTAAATTCTATTCAAAAATAATCAATACATGGATTTTTATCTTTAAAATATATTCAAAAACAAACTAGATACAAATAATGAGTTTTTTTTTTTTTTGTAAAATTAATGTACGCCTTCAATGCGTAAAAAAACTTTTCAATTTATTTGTTACTTATTTCGAATATATACGGTAGTTGTATGTACTTGTACCTTATTATTTTGAAGACAAAAAACTCAAATTTAATGCAATCAATCTTTTGCAAAAGTTTAAAATTTATAATAGGTATTCGGTTTGTCTATATTTCTAGAGTGATTTGCGATTTGAAATTTTAAATAAATTTCGAAATACTTTTAATATACTTAAGGATGATCTCCGAAAATTTTGTGATTTAAATGTCAAGTACAACGGGAAGTTGAAGAAATTCGAGTATTGTACTTTTCTACAATGACAAAAATAAGCTGACTAATCGTGAGACATTTGATAACTGTCGCGTAAAAAATTGATTTAATTCAAAAATCGGTGTCGCGTAATAATTTTTTTTTAATTTTTTTAAAAAAAGTGACTTGAGTCAACAAAATTTTTTTGTTTGACATTTGATTTTTATTTTTGATTTAAAGTTTTTGTGTGTAGTTTGAATTGTTTTTAAAGTTGAGCTGTTTATTTTTGAAATGGAAAACTTAGAATTAAGGTAAATATAATATACAAATGGCTGAAATGTAAGATTTATAAAATTATAAATTTTTTTCAACGCTTTGACTTTTAATGTTTTGAAATGTCAAATATCTAAAGTTGAATCAAGTTGATTCAATTAATTGAAACTAATTAATTGATTATGGCGACACCGCGACTTTTTCTTTTTGATTTCAAAAAATTTAAAGTCAAAACAATTTTGTTGATTTACACGACATTACCTTGATTTTTAAAAAAAATTAGCTAAAGTTTAATAGGTCGAAAAACTGTGGACGAAAAATTTTAAGATCGCTGGAAGTTTTATAATGTTTGACACAGCTTTTTGCTTTATTACTTACTCAAATTATCACAATTCCCAATAGTAAATTTGTATCATAAAATTGATTAGGAGCTATTCACGGTATGGTTTTAGATAAATTTGATCAGTTATCAAATTTGTGATCTCAAAGCCACAAATTCATAACTTTTCTAACACGTCAATTAGAAACTAATGAAAGAACGAAGGATCTGTTCGTCTTTAATTTTTTTTTAAAAAGTTCCAAAATTAGTCAATATGGCTTTTTTTATATCAAATATATTAATCGGCTTATTCGGTCGGAAAAATGAAGTTCGCGGCTCAATTATTTGTTTATTTTTGACTGTCAATTATTTGATATAAATTATAATGTAATTGCGAAAATCGCTCGAATTTTGAGAGCTTCGCGTTAGAAGTTTACTTAAAAGTTTTGATTTATAATTTCGAGAAGCTTTTTTGCAATATTTAAAAACTTTTAAAAACTACAACTAATTAAAAAAACATAACACTAAAGTTTTTTGAATTTTTGAACGAACTTTTCTTAATTGAGAAAACTGCAAGCTGTTCACTTAAATTAGTTGCATTAAACTGAACTTCTTCGTTTGTTACGTCTCTTCATTTGATATCTACAATTACTTTTAGTTTGAAAAAATTTGTAAACTTGTCGGATAAATAGAATGAGTTGTTTCATAAATTGCATCAAATATTTCCAGTGTATTCCCAATGTGATCTCTTCTTTCCGGATTTTTCATTTTTAGCCCTTACTCTTTAATATTTTGTCTATAATATTATTGTATTTTTTAATACACTCATTTGACGGTAAAAGAAAAATTAGGATCTAATTCAAATTCACATTCAAACTGAACATGGGGATAATCTGGTTGTGTATTAAACATGTGATTAAGTAAACAACCGCATAATAAAATAACCGGACGATCATCAAGATAGAACCATATTAAAAATAGGGGTTAACATCTCGGTATAAGAAATTTTAATTACTCCGTTCGCAACTAAAAGGTCATAGCTATAAGATACCAATATTAACAATCTCCACGTTTACTTACGAAATTTGAATCAAATTTTAAAAATTAAATTGCCCCTCACCTACTACACTACAAGTTTGACTTATAATTTTGTTTTTTTTTTTTCTTTTTTATTATTTTGATTTTTTTTGCAATTAAATGTTTGTATGGAATCAACATTAAAATGAATACAGGAAATGCTATATTTTTACAGCTGACTATAAATGTACTGACATCATTACAACATTTTACAAAAGATTTTCTTATTTAAAAAAAAAAAAAAACAAAAAAAAAATAATAAGAATAAATCCTATTGTGAGTGATAATTTTTTTATTTTTAAATTTAAATTTAATTTTTTTTTTATTTTAAATTCAAAAAATAAGAATCCATATATCCACCGTCACATCAAATATTTAACTACAGAACCAAAATGAAGTAAGTAGTATTCATTTAAAATTAAGGAATTACTTTTTTTTTTTTTTTTTTTTTTTTTTTGGGTAACAAGCTTAACACATTCCAAAGGAAAAATTGGAGAAAACAATCATTTAAAAGACAGGATAGAATATGTACAACAGCAGAATAGTTTATGGAAGCAAGATATATATATATATATATATGCAAAAAAACATCCCACGTTTTAAGAATTTTTAATATAAGCGTTGGCGCGTTGATTCTTTGCAATAAATATTATTTTCCATAGTACTTGTACTGGTACTGTATTTTACGATGCAATTTTTTTTTTTTTTTGAATTTTTCTACGTCTAATCTCTATCCAACACCCTCTCTTCTCGATCTTTTGTGTTAAACTTGAAATTCAAGGCTATTTTTTTATTTTCCAGAGATTTATTGTTTAATTCAAACATAGTTTTGTTGTAAGCAGTCAGTAATAAACTAAAAAAAAAAAAAAAAAAATAATCAAATCAATGGGAATAAGTAAAGTTCATGTACACAAGTAAGTTTTTTACTTACTACTGGTGTTTATGAATTACACAATTCTTTCAATTCTTTCATTTTATATACAATTTTGATGTAAGAACATGGTTTTATTCTGCAGCAGCTGCCAATGTTAAATTTGTTGTTTTTTATTCTTTTTCAAATATATGTTTCTTTCTCTCTCTTTCTATTTTGCAGCAGTTTAATTTTAAATTAGCAAAGTACATTGCATCGATTGGTCTTGTTATGTTTGTAATGGATTTAAAAATAACTTATCATAAGTACAAGACAGTCAAAGAGATAGAGGTTTTACATAATCTAGAGGGTTTTCCAATGGTCTAATCGTCAAGATAAACTTTACAATAACATTTAAAATAAAATTTACAGAAATGCTATTATGAGTTAAGAAGGAGTTATAAAATTTTAGAAAAGATAAAATTTGTATATATATATATATGATTACATCATCGAGTACTGCAATTCCAATCTTATCTTTACTCTTATCTTCTATCTCAAACTTAATATAAAGTAATTACTAATCTTCCTGAATAGGTAGATTTCAGCGATAAGATTTTAACTATGATTCGTATTAGTACATCTGTGATTACATTCTCTGCTATACCGTACTATCATAGGATACAATATAATTTAAAGCTAAATTTTATGAAGAATTAGGAGTAATTAAAAGTTTGAAGCAATGGAAGAATTTTTAGGGAAAACAACAGGATTTGTTCCGATTTTAATAAATTTATTTAAATTAGACGCAGCAGTTCCACAGACTCTGGCCTCACTATCATAAGTGTAAAATATAATTTAAAGCCAAATTTTTATTAAGAAGCTCTTGAAGCAATGGAAGAATTTTTAAGGAAAACAAAAAGGATTTATATGGTTTTAATAAATTCATATAAAATAGACGCAGCAGTTTCAAAGACTCAGCTTTAAGCTGAAGCCCTAAAATTTTAACGTAACGGTTAGCGTAACAAAGTTGATGGCTTCTGTTTCACTATTGTTTTAATTGAATACTTCTTTAAAATTAGTTTTCGTCGGAAACCTTGTACTTAGTCATCTTTTCTAAGTCATCTGCGTTTTCCCTTTTTCATAACTGTAATTCCTTTTTATATAAGTGCAATTGTACGTAACAAGGTATCTAGATATAAGCAAGTAATTTTAATGAGAAATATCATTAGAATTACATCATCTGCAATAAGTTATTTACCTAATACTTCTTAATCAATTCTTATCATTTTTTCTCAACTAACTAATCGCATGGATGTCCAATTACTTACAAAAAAAAAAAAACTAAAAAACAAAATTAAGTAACTATTAACTATTTACAACATGGTAATCCTTATAGTTACCATTCATTAAACATCATATATTTTGTATACATTTTTATCGTTTTAACTTATGTCCTAAATAAAATATTTTAATATAAGTATACGTGTACATACAAATGTATCTTAGATATATTATAAGCTAGTACAAGATAGGACAAGGTAATAAAAAATAATTTTTCTATTCTGAAGATAGTCAAAAGATTCTGACTGTTATTACGTACACAAGTGAATACTTATATATGTATGAATTATGAAAGTATCTATGTATCTATATTAGTAAAGAGATACTAAGAATTAACTAACTAACTATTCTTTTCACATTAACATATAATAATTTTTACTGATTATTATATGCACATTTGTGTGTATGTGTATTATTATAGACATATACTTAAATACAGTTAGGGATAAAATTGAACAAAATTAATTATAAAGAGTGTAGTAGAGTAGAATGTGTCACCTCTGTATTACCTGTGTGACCGTAACATATACATTATATCATCCGGTTAATTACTTTTGAATTAATCTTCCGGTTAATTAAATTTCAGACACGCAGCTGTAATAGGTAAAGAGTAAAGCTCATATAAAAAAAGAAGTTGTAGGGCAGCTACCCAAACCCATGAACCAAAAGTGTTGGTTTTAAATGTCGAAAACAGCTTTTGCAAATAAACGAATTTGTGAAAATTTCAAGATCCTAGCTCCTTTAGTTTTTGAGTTATCATGCGGACGGCCATACATAGTTAAATCGATTCTGATCCGATCCATACACTTCAGTCTATATCTACCTCCTCCTTATCTGCGTCACAAACGTAATGGCAAATTTATTATACTATTGGATTGTTATATTATTTGATTGATTGGAGTCATTTAATTCAATCCTAATAAAACAAATATAATATGATCCCTTGTTCCAACCTTGTACCAATCCCTTGTACCTATGGTAAAGACAGGCTTATTAGCCTAACAGTTGAACAGTTAGCGCTTAGGAAAAAAAAAACCAAAAAAAATTAAATAATGGAACTGCAATTTTTAAATCTTAACTAGACGAAAGGTTTTGAAGCTTTGGTGCTGACGTTTTAATCAAAAACATTTGGGTTAAAACTGTTCTAATTTGATGTCAAATGGAAGTCCTAATATATCTTTATATTTAATAATTAATATTTAATGTTAATAATGATAATAGTTATTATTACCAACACATTATAGGTTTTCTTCCTTAATAAACATTTGAGAATCATATTGACCTCATACAATCAGCATCAAAGGCCTTTGGGACTTAGCGAAAGAAGACCACCTTGTAAAAAAAATAAAAAATTTGGTGGAGGTGAATAGGACACACATTGAGAAGATACGAAAGTGGCATAATTAAAATTTGACAATGTTTGAATCCACACAAGGAGGTTCTAGAGAAAGAGGTAGACCCAGAATTACATGGAAGGGCACTGTCCTAGAAGAAATAAGTAGATACGATCTGCCCGGATCATAATCCAAGAGAAATTGTCAGGGGAGGAAAGATTCCAGACTTCAAAGGGAAAAAAATAAATAAATCGATGAATTCACTATCTGGCATAGGTTCATTCTAAACACTACTTTTTCTAACCTTGCCTGAAGAACTTTTTCTTCTTTGATGCTTATCCAAGTATACAGTGCACAGTAGTAACATGGACAGTAAGACGTATAGTTTTATTGAATTAGTCATAGAAGGTTCGGAAGAAGAAAACCGAATAGTCTTTTAAAGCACAACATAACTTAATGCTATTTTTTTAGATAAAACATCCTTAAACGTGAGTTTCTAAAGGTTTTTGAACACAATATTAAACAATTTTTGTCCTTCACTGTAATACTGTCCTATACTCTTATTATTTCGATTTTATGTTCTTTTCTTTTGTTTGCTTTTGTTTAAAGTGCATTGGCATGCATGTATACGAGCTTTGGATCTTCATGGGATACCAAAAGCAATAAGGAAGCCAAAGTAAAGTGAAGTTGTGCAGATAGTATAAAAGTATTTTGCTTATTTTGTTCTTCTATATCTATTTTTGTAACTTTATTATACTTTATTGTTGAGTTATAATGTTTATTTGTTACATTAGTAGAAATTTTTTAAAAGTTTTAAATTTTAACATTCATTCCATTTTGTAATTTTAAAGATCTGCATTTTGCGTACAATAAAAAAGAACAACTGAATTAAAAGAAAAATTTAGAAATAAAATTGTAAAGTATTAATGGTGTTAAAAGAAATTTTTTAAAAATAATTTTAAATTTGTATTACTTATCATTTACAACAATATTTTATATTAAAAAAAAATTAAAATTATTAATAAAATCATTACAATATTCTTTCAGAATACGCTTTTATTCAAATTAAATTTTTAAATAGGAAATTAAAGAATGCTTAAGGAAATGAGTATTTTATGACTATACAATTGGTAATAAATTGTAAACTTAATGATCTGACATTACTATATTTCTTCTATAGAAAAGTCGTTTTAAAATGAATATAAACAGAATTTATTGGAATATCAATTTAAAAAAGGAAACTACTCGAACTACTCAATTTATTACTCAGCTAATTTTTTTATTAAAAAAATTACTTTATTACAAATTACTAAAAATAATTAAACTTAGCGCGGGAAAATTAGTTTGTAATTTTAATTTGGTAGCATTATTATAGATTTAAATGAAATATAACTTCCCCTGAAGATTTCCAGTGTAGTTTGAAGTTGAAGAATTGACTAGTCAAATAAAGTCAGAGAAACATACATAAAATTAATGGAATAGACTGGTTCAATTCTGGGATATTCATACAAATGTAAAATAAATATGAAAAATTATGAACTTAACTTTTTTTGTCAAAATTTAACATGGACGACCTAATTGGATCATGAGTTATTCGTTTAATAGAAAACTCAAGCTGCTTGACTGGTGTGCGAATCGTAATGCAAACTATTTTAATTCCAGTAGTAGAGCTGACGATTTAACAAAAAAGAATATCTGAAGAAGAATACAGAAGAATTATAGTACTTGGTTTTCGATTCTGAACAGCTGATCCATACACCCTTGATTCTATACATATCTACAATATCGTCACTTGAATCAGATTGACCTCGTCTCCTTTACAGTGTCAGAAACGTGATGATAAATTCAGTATACCTTTAGAATTACGTTCGTATACGACTTAAATTGAGGAACATATTATACAACGACTTGTGTTGAGATATTTTCACAATTTAGCAAAATCAAGAGAGAAGTTAGCCAGTTCCTTTTAAATTTGAAATTCAATCCTTAATGTATTTCCAAATATTTCTCTTCGTAGTTCCTTACAATTCTTAAACTTTTTAGTCATTGCCATACAGAAGAAATTCGTATCCTTATACATCTGTCTTTCGAACTCTGGCTTTTGCCAGTGGAAGTCTAATACTGCCAAAAGCCTCGAAGCAGTTTGCATGCAAGCCACTAACTTTTTAGCGAGTCAGTTTTTTGCAAGCAAATAGCCTATAACATTGCGCTACCCAGTGGCACTCTATATGGCCACTTAAATATAAAAAATTATATGAAATTTTGAAAAAATGCTTGCTCGCTGTCTGTATGTTCGAAGCATAAGGGAATGTGGTTTTCTGCAAACTTTTGAACATTTCCACATCCTTTAGAGGACAAAAGTTAATGTGTACGTAAATTAATTACCAAATGCAAAACACATAACTAAATATAATGAAAATGGAGTTTAAATATTTATCTACTAATTATTTGGTTCACAACGTGGTTTCAAAAACTTTCAACGTTTATAGAAGGTACAGTAAAAACCCAATATTTAAAGTAAGAATTAATAACACTCTAAATTTAAAAATTAAAAGCTTTTAAAGGAGGAAATTTCAACTGTAGTCTAATAAATGCAATAACTCTAAAGTGTATTTGCTAATTAGCTCATAAACTATATATATACATATAGGTGTATAAAGAAATGTTCCTCTAAATAAATAAACAAAAAAACACATGGTCAAAGTTAATTGAAGAGCAGGAACTACCGGAACTATATCCTGTGTATATATAGGATATTCTGATGTAAGATAACTCACTTTACATATATTATAAATTTCGACCATGAGTTTATTTTAATTATATACAATTACAAACGTATTGGTATATAATATGTACCCAATGGAAGCTTGATTGGTATATAACATGTATTCTTACGCCTTAATTTATATTTAAAATTCGCAATAAAATAAATTTCATTTACATCAGAAGCACAAATTAATCTGTTTTAATATGGCGTAATCAATTTAATTCAGTTTTATTATTATACTAAACTATATATGTATACTTAAATAAAAATTGTTAACATATGTTTAAATCTGACATGAATATCTCTTATTTTGTTAATCTAATCTAAAATTATGTCTGTTACTCTATTTTTTTTTTAACAGAATGTAAAATTAAGTAACTTACATTTTTTTTTGTATCTCTTTTAAAATCTTAAAATACATTGTGTTTACTGTGCGTTCAATTCCACTATATAGTGACTCTATTATTTATAATATATTCGTATATTTTATTTTTACTTAATCTCATTTTAATATTTACTTTTTTTTAATTTTATTTCATTTTTTAACCATTAAGTTGTAATCACAGTAAATTACACACAAGGTTTTTTTTTTGAAGATTTTACATAACATTTTACTGTTAATTAAACAATTAAAAACCCAAGTCTGTTGATGATAAGTATTAATTATTTAAAATCATATGGTATTAAAACATATATATATATATATATAATTACATAATTGAATATATTTTGTAAAATTGTCTGTCTCTTTGTCTTCTCTTATTCCATTGATTTTTATCGCATTTTGAAAAATTTTTTGTAAATATTTGCCTATATGTGAAACTTACTATGTTTGTCTGTCTGTCGATCCGTATGTTTGTGACAAATTTCTGGACCTTTTGAAATGAGAAAATGAAATTTTACTAACGGATAGATATGAGAAACAAATTTCAGAATACAATTTTTTTCTCTAGCTCCACCCAGCTGCACAGCCCTCAAAAGTCAAGAAAAGTTCTATATTTAACTGTTAAAACAGTTAGGTATAATAAGTAATAAGTAATAACTATAAGATATATTTTCAATCCATTGAACGACAGCTGCTTTATAACTATAAAGGGTTATAACTACAGATAGGGTTGCCATACGGTACCTTAATATACCGTTATGCAAAACTCAATGTTTACAAAATTTTTTGGCTCTCATATCTTGCAAACGGTTTTAGTTAGAAACTTGAACTTTTGAGAGAAGTTAGATCGTTAGAAATTAGTATGAGCAATTTAAGAAAATTCTTTTGTAACGGTTACTTTTTAGGAGCTGCAAGGAGTCAAAAATTGAAATACTATATTTTAACTGTTTAAAGGTTTCACTTAATCTTAAAGAGTTTTTTTAAAATTGAAGAAAGTGTCTCTTAATTTTTAACCAAATAAAAAATATTATCTCTGAAAATAGAAATCCGCCGTTGCCGGTTCCAAGCCCGATTCAGAAAGGAGAAAGGAAGGATAGATGTAACTTGAATGGGCACATACATCGACGTCTCAGGAAGTGGGAAAATTTTATATAATGCAGTTGAACTCGAGTTATAAGAACTCCACCTTATATAACAAATTCTGAAGCAACTTTTCAAACCCAACGACCCTCCAAAGATGGTGGTTAGGAATACGGTTAACAGCTCTATCCAGTAAAAAACATTGTTACGAAACCTAAATCAAAGCCTGTGATACAAATGGAAACACTGCACTGACCCAAGTAACAGAAATGGATATTAATTTTGTAAAATGGAATGTTAAGAAGGCCTAGGTTCGACAACGGACTGTAGCGCCATAGAAGAAGAAAAAATATTATTAATTTATTTTTATACAAATAAGTTTAACCCAAAAATCAGTATAAAAGGAACATTGTGTTAGGAAATGTGCTTTTTTAAAAACCCTTGCTTTTTCATCAATTCTTTTAATATATTACTTATAGTTGATATGAAAGTGAAACTAATTTTAATCTTTTGTATAAACATCTTAACCAAATCATATATTAAATTAAATTTTTTATTTTATTTTTGTTGTTGAGTCTTAATTTCTCTATTAAAAACTTATAATCTTGATAATTATACTATTTCTTACTATATTAAAAAAAAATTATAAAACTCAGATTTGTAGATCGGATCTACAAACTTAAAAATAAAAAACATAAAAATTTGAAATGAATCCAATATTATTGAGATATTGAATATATATTGTGGAATTAAGCACTTGGGTGTACAGATTTTTATCTTAAATGAAAATGAAAAAAAATATTTCACATCAATTTTAATTTTTATATCTGATAGTTTTTGTCTTTAAAAAAAAATACACTTGGGTAAATTGAATTTTAAAAAACTTGGATTTAAGTATTTCAATTTTTAATCAAGATTGAATTTCTTAAAATTCTCCCGGCTATTATTAATGTTATACTTTATTTGCAACATTGTGCATAGGAACGTTTATAATTGTTGCATTATAAATTATTAATTAGTAATTAAATCCTTTAAGTTTTAGAAGGATTCAACTTTGTTTCTATACATAAAATATAAAAGTTCATCACTAACTTAACCTTATTTTAGAAGATCGTAGAAGAACAAGCGTTGGCTATAAATAGGGAAACTTAACATGTTATTAAAATTGGGGGCACAATTCACAAATCTTATAGAAGCCAACTTTATGAGAACATGCAGAACATTTTTTTATTACTAAATTAACTGATGAATATGATGAATCCCAAACATACTTTGGATTCAGACAAGGTAACTGTCACACTATCCTGTAACTTTTTCAATATTGTGCTGGAGTACATATTACGTCGTTCTGCTGTTAATATGGAAGGAACAATTTTTTATAAATCAGTTCAGTTACTAGGTTTTGCTGACGACGTTGATATTGTAGGAAAAACACGACGTTTAGTCACTGAAGCCTTCACCCACATTTAAAAAGAGACGAACAAAGTGGGTCTTCGTGAAAACGAGAATAAAACAAAGTATATGTCATCGATAAATTCGGAATCCAATCAACATCCTATCACTGTCGGTGCATATAACTTTGAGGTAGTTAAGGAGATTGTCTACCTTGGGATCAATATTAACATCGAAAATGATATAAACGTAGAAATAAGACGTAGAATAACCATGGGAAGCCGTTGCTACTTCGGTTTTTCAAAACAGCTTGGTTCAAAACTCCTGTCGCGTAATACTAAAGTGCAACAGTACAAAACGCTCATACTCCCAGTTCTGCTGTACGATTCAGAATCATGGACACCGACAAAAGCAAGTGAGCTGGCACTAGGTATTTTTGAAAGAAAAATTCTACGTAGAATATAAGGTCCTGTAAATGATGGCGCGGTCTGGCGGAGAAGATACAATGCCGAACTCTACGAACTGTATAATGACGTTGATATGGTCAAAAAAGTCAAAATCAGACGTCTTCATTGGCTCGGTCACGTCGAGTGAATGTCAACCGATGCTCCAGTCAAGAGGATATTTGAAGCCAGACCTCAAGGGAAGCGGCAGATTTAAAAAAACAGCATATCGCCAATTGGAAGAGATCTGCGCAAAACCGAGAAGAGGGGAAGGGGATATTACATCAGGCCATAACCTTCATGGTTTGTAGTGCCTAGCAAGCAAGTTCTTATTTCTTACATTAACTTTCAACTACTAGATATTTAAACTTTTTCAGAAATTGATTTACAATTTGACTTTATTTTCATTTAAAGTTTAAATTGAATTATTTTGTATTCTTCTATATTTTAATTATATACATATATATATACTTAACACAATTCTATTTTTGCTGATGAACTGATTATTTTAAATCCATTAGATATAGTCTATTTACTAGTAATAAGTGATAGTCAGACGAGAAATTTGAAAATGAAATGATTTTTAAATCTTAATTATAACATGAAACTTTGTTAATTAAATGGTTTCTTTCTTTTCTGAAATATATATTTCAATTTTCGAAATTGTAAAAAAAACCAATTGGTAATTTAAACTCTTCATGTTAGTAAAAGCTACTTAAGTAATTCAATTTTTTTTTAAATTTTTTTGTTTTTCAAAACTACTAAATTAAATTTCAAAATTACAAAAATTAGTGAATAATTGCTAATAACTCTACAATAAATTTTTAAGTTACCAAATTGAGCTTAAATTCAATTTATGGAGTTTTTCAAAAAGTATGTCAGTCCTTACTTCATATCTACATATTTATTTGGAAAAATATAGAAATATATTTGTATGCTTTTGCAGCTTTATTCATTGAATAACCGAATGATTGGGAATTGGTGTTAATAAGTGTTTTATAAATTTTTTAATTCTTCTTAACTAAGTAAGGGGTTTTTAGCATTCCCAAATAGATGAATTGAATATAAACCAAACCGGAATTTGAACATAAGGTCTATCAACTGAAATGGTAGCATTTCGATAACTGCATTAGTTAGACAACATTAAGTTACTGTTAACTTTATTTATTTTCCATAAAAAACCTCGAAAGCCATCTATGGGAGCACACCAAAACCACAAACCTTTTTGAACCAAACTTTAGGATGTGACCTGGATTACAAATGTACAGCCTGGTTCTAAGGATAAGAATGTGAAACGTTGATTAGGAATTGGCTTTAAGGAATATAGGTTTCTGGGAGTATTACAATTAAAAACGAGGAAAGTTTTAGTAGAGTAGAACGTGCCAACTCTGGAATACACGTATGATCGTAATATAGATCTGGCAAAATTTTAAACACACAATTTATTAGGCTTTCCGTTTAAATTCTAAATTAAAAAAAAAACTCTTCGAACCCTTCTACAACACGGATTATATTTTATTCAGAAGTAAGCCATTAAGTTTAACTACTATTAAATAAATTTCAGACATCCATTGAAATTCATATTTTTCGATTCTGATCCGATCCATACCTTTGAGTCTTCAACAACCCCCCCTTTCTGTGCGTAACAAACGTAAAATTTAGTATACCCTTTTGACTTACGAGTATAATCAATCGAAAAATTCGTTGATACTATATATTTGAGTCAAATTAAAAAAAGCATACGGTTTCCACAATTTAAATATCACTGATAACCAAAATTTTCATATTAAATTGAATAATTAAAATATTTTGGTGTCAAGCAAGACTAGGATAATTTTGCTAACTAATCTATTACTAAAGTGTTGTAATTGTTGTTAATGCTACACTTATTTATTAAAAATATTTATTACTCTTTTATGGTAATTTAAAACTAAATCAAATTCAATACTGAACTAGTTTTGCAACATACCTAGTAGTTGAATACTGATCAAAAGTTTTTTTAATAGGAAAATATATTACAAATATAATTTATTTTATAACATTCTATATATGTATATATGTATTTAATATAACATAATTAAAACAAATATTCACAACCCCATAACCCATCCCTTCAAAGACAGTGTGACTGTAGAATATGATTATTAAAAACCAAAATTCAAGAAAGGAGTACTGACGTGCTTTTTAAAATACCTCTTCTTGTTAATATTTGTATCAAAATTTTGATACATATTATATTGAATTCCCTCTATGACTGTCTCAGTTTAAGTTGAATATGAAACATTTTTTTAAAGATAAAATCACTTAAAAATAATTTAAATTGTCAGTTTTTTTTTTTTAAATTGTAATATTAAATTTCTTTTTCGGAATCAAATTATAAATTTATTAACATTTAAAATGGAGCATTTAATATATGATTAAGATTTTTTTTTATTTCATTTGGTATCTTTTTTTTCATATTTAACCCGGTTGTTACCGTGACTATTATACCGCGACTATCGTTATAGTTTTTTCAAAACAAAAATAAAAATAAAAAAACTGTTTACAATATAATTAATATTTTAAAGTTTTGAAAGTGATTTTTAATAAAAAATATAATTTATCTTATATCTCTTAACTTAAAAATATTCAAAAAAAAAAAAGTGAAGTGATGACAATAGCTTAGACTGAGGCTATTTACTTGAAATAATTAAGTTAACTTTCTCTTTAAAATTTTTACCTGTCAATACTTTTTACAAATTTTCATTTTATGTGTTCATTTTCTTAAAATCTAAATGTGTGAATATAATTTATCTCAGTATTATATTTTTAATATATTATCCATTGTAACATTTTAATATAAATTAAAAATAATTTAACGGAATTTAGACAATTTAATTGATTCCGATTTATGTAGGTGCAATACTATATTTTGAGCTACATATTTAAAACCTTATTTTTTTTAAAAATTAAGAAGAATAATTCCACTTTTTAGGAATGTCATGGCATGCGTATTTTTAAAAACTTTTTTTACCCTATAAATAAATTTTATTACCCTAAGCCTATCTACAATGACGCTCTTGTTTCGCTCTCTACACGTAGCTATCTGTCAAACTAAGTTAAATTTATTGAACTAAATATATTAAAGTATCCACAATAGACGCAGCCCTGACGCAGTTATTACTCAGCCATTAAAAAAGTTTTTAACTTTTAAATTTTTCACTTTCTCTACACATTTAAATGTCAAAAAATTGACCTTTGAAAAATATTTTTTACTGAAAAATAAAAAATTAGTAAAATTAATATTTTTTTTTGTACCTAGGGTTAAATAACATTAAACTATTATTCAAAATAGCTATGCAATAAACTTTAAACTATTGAATATTTTTTAATTCATGAAATTTGTAAACAAAACAATGTTGTCATGAAAACACTGTCATGTACATTTCATTGAAGACACTCATTTGTTTACTACGTAACGAGAACGAAACGAGAGCGTCATTGTGAATAGGCTATTAATCCAACACATTATCGTTCGCCCCAAATGTGACATATTATTTGACATTTCATACACATTATTTTAATAAAAGTCGCTAATACCATTTGAGTGTTTAAGGTAACAAAGAAATAAAAATGTAGTTCTCATTGAATTTAACCTGTCATGTGGTAGGTTGTCAAACCAGGATGACAATGTCTCGCCGTAAGAATAGAATTTCAGACTTAAAACAAAAGTGTTTCTTAAATTGTCGTGGTTTTCGTACTGTCTAAACGAATTGAAGTTTTGACATCTGTCAATGATAACTGAATCAATTTGCAAGCTACACTATAAATGAGCAATATTATTTAGGATTCTCTTTTTAAAGACTGGAAAGAAGAAAATTAGTTTGAAAAAAATTTGAATAATGCCATCAACCTAAAATGAATCATTGGAAAATCACAATAACAACTGCTATTATTGATTTTATTTTAATTAGAGAAATATAGGTGGAGTAAAAACTCACATTAAATGTCAGATTAAAAGATTAACCATTAATAAATGATGGCAATTGAATTTTATTTTTTTATTTTAATTTTAACTCAGATTTGTATCAGTATTATTTTGATTTAGTGGCAGGTTTTTGCAACAACTCTATATAATATTAATGTTTTGCAAAATATTTAGTTATTTTACATAACAATTTATAAGATATAGCGTTATTTGACATAATTTTTAAAAATTGTTAAACATTTGTTTAAAGTCTATATTTTTATTTCCAGTTGAATGAATTAGTGGTTTATATACATATCGTCAACACAATTCAAGAAATTTAATAAATCAATTATTTTATGTTTTTTTTTTTAAATTTAATGGTAATTTTCTCTAATTTACGCGAAAAACATTGAATACTTTAAAATAAAATTGATGCATAAGTTATTATTGTATTGCCGCAGGATATTAACAAAAAATGAATGTAGATATAATTTAATTCAAAAGACAGTTAAATTCAATTGAAACTATAGGAAAATGTATGAATATATAGATATATATAGTATTTCTACACATACACATATTAATATATTTGGGTGTTGGTAATACCAGAAATTAATATTTTATTTTGATTTATAAGAAATTCCTGCTCGAATTTTTAAATGAAATTTTTCAATTCAATTGAAAAGCAATAATATGCATACCTTTAGAATCTAGATAATAGACGCACTACTAACCTGCATTCATAACGTTATTATTGACATATAACTGCAAACAAGTCTTAAGTTGTACCTCAAATATAATTCTGATCGATTTGTCTTTCTGCATAAGGTAATGCCTTTTTTTAAGACAATCGAATCTGTAGCCCTGCTCGGAAACCATATATAATTTTAAAAATCCCGGCCTGTTCTCTTGGTAATGATGCCTAATGGCTTGATTGTGTCGTGCGACATTATTTTTAATTAAACAGTAAATACACAGATAGAATTTCAAAATAAAAATAGGTAATCATTTATAGGTAACCAAATATATGATGTAAAATATATGATGTAAAACATGTAATCTATGACCCATTATAAAAACTAGGCCTCGGTGTAAAATACATATGTTAATTCCTTCAATGAAAACAATGAAAACAAAAACTTATATATCAACTAAATTATTTTAATTATTAATTTAAGGTAATGGAAATTGGGATTTGCAAGGCCTTGGTTTATAGGCAATACAATGCCCCTCATCAAAATCAACAAGAGAGAAAATTTATATCTTTTGTCTTTACATACAATCAAAGTTCATTTTTTTAAATTTCAAATTTTACTTTTTTAAAAAAATTCTCAAAATTATTTCATTAAATATTTGAATTCTAAATTTTAAAATTCATCAAGCTTGGAAAAAAAAATCTAAATTTTTTTGAAATTAAATTATATTATTATTTTTCGTAATAAATTATATTTTTTTTCCCTAATTGTTAGAACAAACAAAATTCGTAATATTTTTGAGATAAAGCAAAATTTTATAAAAGAAATTGTAAAAAACAAAATTTTGAAACCCTTAACAAAATTTCTTTTCGTAACAAATAGAAGTTTTTAGGCAAATTTTAAAAATCAGAATTTCGGGAAAATTAAATTAGAATAAAAATTAGGGGAGGAAAAAACTTTCGCGGAAACACCAAAAAAAGTACAGAAAAAAAAAAAGAAAAATGTTCTTCAATTTTTGGACATCACCTGCTACTTTTAGCAGTAATTCAGCAGCAACAGCTGGAAGCAGTAATCCGATGATGGTTTCAACCACATTTGCAAATCTTCCTTGTGGTCAAGGTGGTCCATGTCCTGATAATTATAATAGTATGGGTGAAGGTAGTAGTGGTTTTGCTTCAGGTAGTCGACATAGTAATTATTATTATGGTTTCGGTTCGTATTAAAAAAAAAAATGATAAAATAAACCTCAACTATTAATAAGAATGATCAATAATAAAAAACTATTAAAAATTATTACTTGTGCTTGAAATAAAACTATGAAGAAGAAGAAGAACATAATGTGAAAAAGACATATTTCCACGTCAAATAATAACCCAGAAATTAATTTATTACCATCATACATATTTGGAAACAATTGTGTGTTTTAAAAAATTGCAATGTTTTCCTTTTTTTTTTAAAAAAATAATTAAATGTGTATCACAAAATTTTTTTTTTATTAAAGCACAATGTGCACTAATTTTTAAGCACAAAAAGGGAATTTATTTTTAAAATTTTGATTTCTAGAAGTCTTATATGAAACATAGTTCATCAATGGAGAGTATCGTATTATTGAAAATAAAGGTGAAATTGATTAAAGTGTAAAAGGTAGTGCCGTATGACGAGAAAACCATATTTTAGGGTTTTTTTCAAAAAACTGCCAAGCAACAGGTTTGAAACTAGTAACGTTTTACAACTCCCTAAATAGCGAAAATTTCTTCACAACGAAAGGATATACTACATTCGTAAGCAATTTTTGGTATTGAGCCTCAAAGTATGCAAAAATCAGTTAGTTTCAGACTTTCATTCATTTTTATGATTATTCACATAAATGCAAGCTGCAATATCTTTGGTAGTGCAAATATTTATTTCTGGGTGAAATATGTAATTGGGAACATTTTCAAATTTTATTTAAATGTAACCTTTTATTTTTATATTCCTCAGTTTATTAGTTCATTCGATAATTCCATTGCATACCAAACGGCATTTGAAGAATTTTAATTGTTTGTCATCAATTAACGCAATCATTTAAAAAATAATAATCATTACAACTTATATCTTAAATCAAGATTTTTTTAATATGCACAGCATATAAAACATAATTTTTAATTAACTTGACATTTATTTAATTATATTTTTATAGTCATGTTAATCAATAGTTAATCTTAACACTGTAAATTGTAATGTTTTGATTTAGACATTTTTTTACAATAATTAACAATTGGGATTCTCATTATTTATAATTAAGATGTCATTACAACTATATTGTCATTCACTGAAGATTGTACATATATAATATTTGGATAAAATAGCGTACATATTTAAAAAAAAAAAAAAAAAATTAAAGAAAATCTATTTTAAATAAATTATTGGTTAATTGTTGAATAAAAGCATTTATACGTTACAATTGCCATTCAATATTGATGCAATATTCTTCGAATTAATCCCTCAATATTTCAATTAAAATCAAGTAAAAGTACGACTCCTTGACTTACCCAAGTACATTCACAATTTGAATTTGATATAGTTATTAAAATATTTTTTAAAGTTTATTTTTCATATATTGGTTTGTCTAAATTTTACTTGCAGTAAGAGATATCGAACATTCTAAAAAACATTTTCAAAAAATCTAAAAAAATCCTTTTGCGATTTTAGCAATTTTTGTAAAAACTGGCGTTTTACTCCTACGTTTAAATTTAATACTGAAATATCGATAAAGTCTTTAATTGTTGGTGATCTGCATATGACATTATTGATTACACCAATAAAAACTTGGGGAAATTATATTAATTTAAAAAAAAAAACCGATGGATAACAGGACCGATAAAAATTTTCGATAAATTATTTTGGAAATTTGATTTCAAATATTTGACATTTAACAGAACACAATGATTGCAGCCAAAAACGTTAAAATTTTATTTCAAAAGTTAAACATATGGAAAACAATACAAATGCATGCAATGAATGTAACAACAAAGTTTTAACACAGGCCTTAGTGCAGAAGTTAATCAACTTTTAATTTTTGCTTTTTTTTTGACAGCTAATTGTTTGTTTTGTCAGCCTTTTATATCTATTATGACTTTTTAGTTTGAAATTGAAGAATATAGAATTATAAAAAATTACATTTATTTTATAAATAATAAAATTAAATTTAAAATAAAATAAATTTTTTTCTTTACTTTCAGTTCAATGATTGAATAATTAATTATGTTTATTTACTTAATTTGTTTACATTAAATGTCACTTTGACGCTTTCTTCATTTTGCATTATGCTTGCAAAATTTGATAGCTACGTTTTTGACATTTTGCAACTTTGATTCTGCGTCATGGCTGCGACCATTGTGACCAAGGCATACGTTTAATTGCGTCGCAGAAATTCCAATTGTATGAAAACTGTGTTCACGCAATAATACTGAATAGGGATGGCAATATACCTCAATTTTCTATAAAATTTTTTTAAAGTTATTTTAAAAATTTTTACTAATAAAATTCAGTATGATTTTAATTAATTTTGTCATATACAGTATGTATAGTGATACTACTATAAATTTCAAATAATTAATTACAACTTCGTTTTAATTTTATGTTTTCTTTATGCAAAACATTTTCTTCAATTAATATTTTATTACATATTTTTTTCAAAAGAAGTTTAATTTATATTTTTGTAAAAAAAAAAAAATATACAATGTGCAAAATATGATTATAGTAAACCATTTTACATTTTAATTAATTTTTCAGTAATTTTTCACGCGTATAAACAAGAAAATCATTTATCATTAATAAAAAAAAAAAAAAAAATTACGAAAATAATAAACTAGGAAAAATAATAACAACTACTTTTTTAATATTTACAATTCAATACCTTACCTTACCAATGTAGTATACTGTGTATATAATACACGAATTATTATGATAGATTTACTAACAATATTTCTAAAATGAAATATTAATAAACATGTCTTTACAGATCAATACACATCTCTATGATAGTTTATAAACGTAATTCCTTGTGCAAATCTTACATAAATTTAAAATTACACCAAAAAAAAAAAAAAAGAAACGCAGAAATTACCTGAAAGTAAAAAAAAAAAAACATGAAAATATTTTAAATTAATTACAAGCAATCGATCAAATTTAATTATTAATAATTTAGTTAAAAAAAAAATCTACTACTCACTATACTATACTCTACTACTATGTATACTACTACTATGTATACTCTATGTCATAAATTAAATGTACATAAAATGTAAAATATTTTTCTCAGAAATAAACAAATGTAGTTAAATTAATGAAGAAAGAGTGAGAGGAGAATACAAGGAGAGAGTGGGAAACTGTAAATGTACAATCATAGCTAATACAACTATGAGTTAATAGTAATATCTCTATCTATATATACAATGCTGCTATTACTTCTACACAAACTACTAGACTCTACTTCAGTTGATACTACAATAACTTCCACTTCTACTACTAAATAATACAAGTAGTACTACTCTAGTGTAACACCAAAACTATTAAATTTAATAGTTGTCAATTAAAATATACCTAAATAATTTTATGTTTAAAATTGACTTGTAAGTAATGATCCTGACACAAATTTAAAAATTTTCTAATTACGTTAATATAATGAAAAACTTACACTTCCCGTTTGAAAATTAAGATAATAAAAATTAAATGCGAATACCATAAAGCCAAATTTTGAATAAATATACTAAAATTTACTTCCTGTTTTTAATATTTATTAAATAAATTGGTCAATTTGACTTCACGTTTATATGTTGCAGTTTTCCACTGGGTACGGAAAAAAATGTTAGTAAAAAATTTTGACCTAACGACCCACCAAGTTGTGGTTGTGGTGCAAGTATTTAAACTTTTTGTTCTTAAATAAAAACGGTTTGACCAATTGACTTCAAATTTTGTATACGTGATGCTCCTTGAGAATTGAGTTGACACTTTTAGCAGATTTGTAATTTGTTAACCCATGTCTGCCCGACGGTTGGTTAAAAAAAATTTTGGGTCCAAATTTTGTTCACGAAATACTATTTTGGCTAAAAAGAAAGTCCCAAAAAAATTTTGTTTAGTTCCATTAATCCATTGCCGCCCAACAACTTTTTATAGGTTTTTTCAATACTTTACTCTAAACTAGAAACGGTTTGACCGATTTTCTTCAAATTTTGTATACGTGTTCCGTTTTGAGAATGGAGTCAAAAACAATTTTTGGAAGTAAATTACGTCCAATTTTGGAAAGCAGTGAGTACTTCTTTGAATTACAGGAACTTTAAAAAATGACTAGAATAATCCTAGCAAAAACGTTTAAAACATTTTAAAATTAACATTTACACCATGTGTAATTTTTATGTTAATCTATGCAGTGACATCAACTTAAACTAAACCTCAATTGAGAGGCGCAGCAACGTGCATCGGATATTAGCTAGTATATTATATGTACATATACATATATCATAAATGATAAACTTTGAATATTATTATTTCACAAAGTATGCCATGAAAATTCTTTGGTTCTCTAACAGCACACTGCAGCAGGTTCTCAACAGCACTATTTTTATTTTAGTATAAATAGATATAATTATGACAATTTTTGACATTTCATCTTATAATGGTGACAGTAAAAGTGAATGATATATTTACAAAAATGTCAATAATGTGTGTGTTCTTTATAGCAAAAAGAGGAACTCAAGATCAGTTGGGAGTAGTTTATAAATGGAACGCTAATTTTTGTTTCAGAAGTAGATAAATGTCAAATTAATTGTCATACATATATTTGACATTTGAAATGTTTATTATTTTTAACATACTTTATTTTGAAAATAGGATGAAAAAATTAAGGTTTATTGCTGATATTTGAATAATATTTTTAAAATGGAAAAAAGAAGTGCTTAATTGTGCTAACTAGTAAAAAGTATAATTTAACCCTTTTCTAATGAAAACCCATCTATTACGAAAAATTTAATTAACAGCCATCTACCGAAATTTTTTTTAATTATTTACTCTTATCATTTACTCTTTCTTAAAAGCTAGTGTAGGTGGAAGTATCTGAGAGTAGCAAATAGTAGTTTAAAAGATATAGAAAAGTAATGATAATGGCTGTATATATAAAAAATTAGTAATTAGTATTGCAACAATGGTTATAACAAATACATTAATATAATTGTATTGCAATCATAACAGTTATACCGAGAATTTTAAATGCAAGATTTGTAAGATGGAAGATTTTCTCAAAAATTATCCGATTTTCAAAAAAGTTTGAAAGTATTGCCGTTATTATTTGTTAAAATACATATTAATAAAATCTAAGTTGGGGTAAAGTTCTGCAGCAGCCATAAAAGGCCTAATATCAATGTATTTAGGTTTTATTGTAGATTATATTTAAGAATGTCTTGAAATCTATAGGGCACCTTATAAATGTGTCTTTGTAAGGACAATTGTAATTTCTAATATATAATTACAATGGATTTAGCCATTTTTAGTTCAATTATTTAAAAATAAACCATATTATTTAGGAATTCTTTCATATTTAAATATTTCGATCGTCTTACAGCATAATTAACTGAAACTCAAAAAAAAATTTTAAAATTCTAAAGAATTCACTGCAAAATAATCAAAACTAAAATTTATAAACTTATTAAATCACTTTAGCTATTACTTTGTCAATAAGTACTTGAAAATTTTAATATTATTTTATCAAGTTAAAGTTAATTTAAGTTTAAAATTTACTTCAATTAAATAAAATTTATTTTTAAATTCTTAAAACATGAATAGACATTTTGTTTTCTTGGTTTTTTTTTTTTTGAATTCTTTCATTAATCCTGATTAAGTTTATTGGATTCAATTTATAATGACATTTTTAACTTCTTATGTTCATATTTAAGTACTGATGATGTCTTATTTCTTTGATTTTTGCTTTTTGGATTCTTTAAAAAGATTTTGTTTAGTTCATATGAGAGTAAAAGTGCTTGTAATCGTATTATAAATACTCGATCAAAAAAATATTTATTGAAACAAGTTTTCTAAAAAAAAGTTGTAATTTTTTTAATATAACAAAGTTATTTGTATCTAATAGAATTAAATTTATTTTTTATTCAACACATCAATTTTATGTCTGTTGTAAATATAATTATTTGCATTATATCAATCTATACAGAACATAATAAATATATACTTGTATTAAAATGTAATTATTTTTAGGAATGTTCTTTTATATGCTATAGTAACAGATATATTCTTCACAAATTCTGGTTTTTTAAAATATAAATTTAAAGGGTTCTATATATAAAACAGTACTAATTTATAAAGGTATGTTTAAAGTAATTCAAAGAACCAAGTTAATTTTTAAGTACTTATTAAGTACAGGAACAATTAGTTAGTGTTAAGGTCTCTTAAGGTTTTTCGATATAAAATATAAGATAAAATTTGGTCTGATTGGGTAAAGTATAGATGATATTATTATACTCTGAAAATTTCTAAATATTTATAAAAGTAAAAATCATCCTAAAAATATGCAAAATTTGTAAATTCAACTCAACATTTTAGAACACTTTATCCTTACAATATACAAGAAAAATGTAATCGACAATAGAGTTTTTCAAAAGATATGTAAACGAAGGCCTTCGTTATAAAAGAAGACATCGTCCTAAAAATATGCAAAAATTGTAAATTCATTTCAACGTTTTAGAACACTTCATCCTTACAACATGCAAGAAAAATATAATCGCCAAGAGAGTTTTTCAAAAGCATATGTAAAAGAAGGCCTTCGTGGTGTGATGGTTAAGTACTTCGCGTATCAACTGAAGTCATGTGGTTACTGGAAAAAGTAATTATCCCCCTTACGATCAAATATATCTTATAATAGTGCAATATAATTAAAAAATGTAATTAACAGGATGTTTATAATCTAATAATAGTATTCTAACCTACAATGGTCTCAGTAACCAACGGTTTTAAAATATTCAATTATTATTTACGATATGTAATATTAAATAAATAAATAAGTACTCAAGTAATTCAGTTAATGCTGCATTTTCGTCCATTTCTGACCTATATTAAAAATTGCAAGTCCCTAGCTTATATCAGGAACATGAGCTAGATTGATAAAAACCGATTACAAAATTTGATGTGAGTAGACAGACAAGAAAATAAGCATACATGTGAAAATGAGTAAATTCATTTTATCAATGAAGTAAAACTCTAATTAATATTAATATTAAGTATAGAACAAGCTAATTGGTCTTAAAAATCCAGTTTACAAATTTCATACGAATCTACTTCAGAAAAAATAAGAACTAAAGCTGCCAATTCTTTCAATAATATATTTGTCATAGAATCATAGAATTTTTCGAAGAATTTAATTTTAGATACCACTATTTTAATAAAACCACTCTGTAGAACAAGTTTGAGTTTAAAAAAAATATTGTAATATCAAAATTAAAATATTTTTTTAATTTTTGGTTCTCTTTTGTTTTGTGAATTTAACATGATGTTCATCTTAATTACATGTGAAAGAATGTTTAAATTATTTTTAAAAATAGTAAAATAATTATTCATTTAAGAATATTTATGGTTAACTTTAAGATTCATTTTAAACTAAATTGCAAATAAATTTAATTAAATTATAGAATTTATATCTAAAGATAAATTTTTCTAGTGTTTTTGTTTTATTTTTTTTTTTATTTAAATGTCAATTAAAATTAGTAACCTTAAATTACTATGATTAAAACTATTAGTTGTAGTATTTTTTTTAAAAGATTTAAAATTAATGTACTTGTATTTTGTTTATGTAAAGTAATTGGCAACAGATTATAGGCTAAAAATTTAAATTATAAGCAAGTCATTTTAATTTTAAATGATAAATACAGGTTCAATAATCGAATTTTTATGCATGAAATATTCTAACATATGGGCTGGCGCTCCCAAAACATTCCAGCACTCGCTGTAACCTTGAATCCTTAAATTTTTTAATTGATATCTTATAGGTATTGAGACTTGCTCTATTGAATTAGAATTAATAATGTGTCCCTTTAAAAAACTTTAGCGTAACACCAGGGAGACCTTAAGTGATCATTTCTACACACTGGAAATTTCTAGGTGGTTTAAAACTGGAGAAAATTGCCAAACCTACATAACTCACATAGTTATGTATAAAATAAACGAATTCATTCCTAGGGTTAAAGTAGCATTTAAAAAAAACTGTATAAAGACTTCTCATAAAATGATACTAAAAATTGTCTAAATATTAGTAGATAAGAAGATTTAATTATAATTAAGTAGTTTCTCTTTAATCAAATAATTGTTTAGATTTCTATTTTTTTTCCATATTTAATTATCTAATTGCATATTTTTAAAAATAACCCTCATTTATATTTATTCACATTTAAGTTTCCTCATAAAAAAATTAAGATATTATGACTGTAATTTAATTATAATTTAAATAATAATTTTATATTAATTTCTCTCTAAATAATTATGAAAGTCTATTAAAAATTATATAAAAAATATTAAAAATTTATAACTTAATATAAATAGTATTAAAAGATCGACTATGTAATCTTTTCGAAAAAATCATCATACTTAAATTATGTAGTAGAGTAGACTGTGTCAACTCTAGGATACCCGTATGCACGGAATATATGTTGACATTGAATGATATAATGCTAATAACTTTTGCAAAATTTCAAAAACACAACTTGTTAGACTTACAGTTACGTATAAATGAAAATATACGTTGAAAGGCAGCTCTTCAAACCGCCTCCACTACACCGACTATATTTTATTCACATTTTGACCTTTAAAGTTATTATAACAAAATTCCAGACGTCCAGCTTTATTAGGAATAGAGTAATGCTCATATAAAAAAGAAGCTGTATGAAGTCGAACCCACTGCACTACCCCTACAAAATTAGGCAATCTTTGGTCATACTCATAGCTGCTACTCGAATCCATGAAGCAAACTGACTGGATTTAAATAGTCCATACCTTTGAGTCTATATCTATTCCCCTCCTGCTCTGCGTCACAAACATAATGGCAAATTCAGTGCATCTTTCTAACCTATAGTCATACAGGTATATTAAACTAAAGGTGCATATAAAATTATAAAAATTATAATTAAATAAATGAGAAGGAATTTTTTCAATTGAAATAAAATTAAAAAACAAATTATGTATTTATAAGATTTCAATGTATTTTAAAAGATACTTTTTCTTACTCGTAGTTTTCGACAAAACCAAATTGTACACAATTTTATAACATTTTGGGTTTTACAATGACAACAAATAAAAACAACTTCTAAGTTTATGAAATTGATATCTTGCTGAAAAACCACAATGTATAAGTGTATATGAACACATAAATTACATATATATATATATTGATACCATGAAAAAAAATTATTCGCAAAAAAAGTAGTGGTAGATAAAAATATAGAAACATGTTATATTTATTTAAAAAAAATTAATTTAATCGGGGGTCGGAATTCTCTAAAACTCAGAAAGGTAAAAAAATTTGAAAGGATAGCCACAATGACTTCAAATATGAGATTCATTACTTTTCAATTAGTTTAAAAACGTAAGGCCGATTCTTGTTAAAAAAAAAATCAAGAAAAACCAGTTAAAAATTTAAACAAGGAATTGTTGTGGCAATCAAAACTAGAGACTGTACTGAGAATGCTTAGAGTCTTGAGGGAGTCTTGAAACACTCCTATGACATTATATTGCTTTTAATCTTGTATAAATTGATGAGTAAAAGTTTCATATTAGCTTCTCCTCATCAGGCATAAGATTGCCCCTATTTATCAGCAATTACAAAATATACAAAATCCCCTTGGTTACCAAATATAAAAAGTAAAATATATAAAGTATATGATAAAAACAAAATAAAAAATATTTTATAAGTAATTAATATGTATTAATATGTAATTCAATTTTAATGCACCTTAATATTTCTTCATTGAGTTCCAATCATAAAAATAATATCATAATAATGCCAACTTGCATCAAGAATTATTGGAATAATATTTTTGTAACACACTGTATTTAGTACGTACTGCGAATACATATTACATAAATACAAATTTCAATATAGAGAAGAACAAAACCAGTTTCTTGCAATTTTCCAATTTTAATAAATAAAAACAAAATTATTGAATTCATCTGCATTCTCTATAAGAAATCAATATCAGCTGTTATATGCACCTATAACTATCCTCCCTATTTTTTACATAATACTTTACTTGTCTATTTAAAAAAAAACGAGTGTTTATTTTAAGAGTTGCCAACTGATATTACTTCATTTTTTGTATCAAATTTTTTTTTGGATCCGAGACTCTTGGTTTGAAAGGCCGACGTTCTAGTCACTTTGCCACCAATCGGATAATATTAAGAGATGCTTTTCATAAGCTGCTTTTAATATTAAATGGAATAATAAATTATGACTTAAAACATTTTTTAAATCAACCACATTTAGTTTGAAGATTTCGTACAAAACATTATACTAAAAATTATATAACTATTGTCTAGTAAAATTCTATTTATATGAACTTCTCTTTAATAATTTCTATTATGTGTTAAAATTCAAATACACCAAATCAACTTTAAAATTATTTTAATTCAATTGGACTTTGAACTTTTATTGCGTAAAAATATTATTTAGCTGAGGTATTCAAAATGCAATCAATAAACAAGTAATGAAAAAGATCAAGGGTTTTTAAAAAAGCATATTTTCACTTTTGTTCTTATTGGTTTCCTTTCAGCTTCAAGAAGGGCTAAAGTTAAATACTCAAACTTAATACTCAATACTAATACATACTTATTTTTAATAATTTATAGACCTAATTTTTCTCAAAATTTAATTTCAAGTTCCTAAATCAAATCGTTAGTAAAAATTGACATAACTGTAAATTAAAGTACCGTATGGATACATTGTGTGTATCATATATTTACACAGCTTGCGTTTCCAGATTGAAAATCTAGGTACCTTTTAGAATTTATGTAACTTATAAAATTTTAAATTCATATTAGGTTTTGCCGGATTTTGGACGGGCGGAGGGCTGTACCTTCGTGAAGGGAGGTGTCATGGAAAATATTATTATAATATTTTTAAATAAGTATCTACACCTTGTTAAAATTAAATTGCTCTACTTCAAATGGTGAAAAAGTTTTGTAAACACAAGTGGACGGGTGGCCACATGGACAGAGTTAACCTATATAGGTATATTTTTTCGAAATTTTTATTAAAGTACAAAAAGTAAGATTTAATTAGTTTGAAAAAACAAATTGATAACATGAGATGCAATTAAAAAATCTTATAAAATGTAGTTTATATTCAAAATTACAACTTAATTAAAATTATTAAAATTCTACAACACATATATATATGTATTTTATGATTCTTAATTACATGTATTACCTATGTATTATAAAATATAGCTTGAATATTTGGATTAATTAATAACCTTCATATTCCAAAGTGTATTGAAAAAAATTTCAAAAGGAAAGGAAATTGGTAATCCTAATTAAATACATTCATATTATAATAAAAAATTAAGTCTCTTACACCCAAATGACAATATTAACAATCAATATGTGTACACGGTACTTAATTTTATATATACCTATATATAAATATATAGAATTCCAACTTGTCTTGTCCCTTTTTCACAGATAAAAAATAAAAAAAAAAAATAAAATTATAATCAATTTTCAACTCTGGAAACTTTTTTTTTAAAAATACGAAAGATTGGTATAAAAAGAATGTTGAAACCAAAACAAATTCTGTTCATATAGATTTGCCGCTGACACGAATACTTCATAATTGTTTTTTTTTTTTTCTCTCTCTCTCTTTCACTCAATTCTTTTCAATTTTCAACTTCGTTGCATCAACATGCACAACAATTGCACAACTTTTTAAATGAAAAATGTATACATATTACGTTTTCAATTATAACATTTGAATCAATATCTATAGGTCTGGGTCTCTTCGTCTTCAGCTGTACTGATCTAATAGATCAGTTGTATATACAATATAGAAAGAATAAAAAGGAATTGTTATTTTACGATACCTTTCAAATAAAATATAGATGATGTTTTCTTGTATCATTCTTGTATTTTATTTATTTATTTTTTATTTTATTATTTTTTTTTTCAAAAGTCTAATAAATACAAATGGGATCGACATTACAAAATGATTGTATTTTAACGCTAATAAGAAATAACAATGAAAATGTTTTGATTATTTTTATTGTTTTTTTTTTTTTTAGTAAAATATTAAAACGGTTTTGCTGTACAAGAAGACTTAAAACATATTTTTAAATTTGATAACAAAAGTAAAGAAAGTTATTAATAAAAAACAAATCTTCCTTATAGTACTGGGATGGATAGGATATGGAAGACTTCAAATGTCAAATTTTGTTTTTGATTAATTATGTTCATAAGTTACATTTCTCAAAACCATTTATAAGATCTAAAGCGGAGTAATACAAAATAGGATCCAAGACGCAACACAAAGTTTGCTATGGGACAAATAGGTAGGATTCCCCTCAAAAAGAAGCTGTCTGCACCAAGCTAACACCCAATACCATGGATTTTGACAGAAGCGGGAGGGGACAGAAGCTGTCTGCACCAAGCATCAAAGTGGAGATCACTCCTTCTAATTTTAGTTTACTTCAAGAAAGCATTCGACTCCGTTAACAAAAATGCAACATGGAGAGCTCTGAAGAATAGGAATTCTCCAAGGAAAATAATTAACATAATTAAGAACATGTATGAAAACGAGTAACATTCGTTATTATAAATGGGAATATTAGTGAATAAATCACATCTAATGTGGATGTGAAACAAGAATATCCCCTCTCACCAATGCTACTTTTCACCAATGATATCTTGAGGGAAGCCAGCAGTGTTCAAAGAGGCATATGTTGGTCAGATAACACAAATCTAGCAGATCTAGACTTCACACACGACATATGTCTTCTTTCCATTGAATATTTCTGTTATCTAGGAAGTATCATCTCTCCTACAGATGGAACTAACAAAGTTGTACAAAACAGAATTGATAAAGCTAGAATAGCCTTCGGTAGATTTCTTCCTATATGAAACGGTTTGTAAATATCAACACGAACCGTACTAACAATATTCAACTTGTGCGTAAAATCTCCCTTAACATATGGCTGCCAATTATGGCTGCTCACTAATTTCATTAAGAATAAATTACAAGTTTTTATTAATAAACGTCTCAGGATAATATTCCGAATATTCTGACCGAACAGAATAAGAAATGCAGACTTGTGGACACTAAGAATCGCAGAACCAAGAATGAGGTAAATCTCCAGAAGGAAATGAAGGTAGATTGGCCATACACTAAGGAAAAATGAAGAATGCATAACAAGAATGGTGCTTACCTAGACTACACTAGGTGGAGGCCAGGTCAAGAGGCAGACTCTGAACAAAATGGAGAAGAAAGATGCTATATAAATTAAGGTGACAGGAAATATCCTGGGACGAAATAATAGAAACAGCTATGAATATTAATAAATCTAGAGCTTCCCAAGAGGAAGAATAGGAAAAAATAACATTATATTAACTTCTCATCAATTATACAATCATTTATTCAGCAAGTCATGACTATAAAAGTTATGGCTATAGCAGACAATGGGTTAAATCTGCTTTGCAATTTCTCTCAGTGGCATAAAATCATAATTTTCGAATACATTAAAAATGAAGTCTAACTTTTATTATACCCATAGCCTATATTTTTTTTCCAAACAATTATTAAAATAAATTTTAAAATGAAATAAAATACACACTAATATACCTTTCTTTATCTATTAATATCAGTTATTTTAATAATCAATTTTTATTATAATCAATTTTTTGAAAAAAAAAAAAAAAAATATTTTACTAAGAAAATCAATTTTAAATTTTTTTTTATTTTGTTATTGTTTATTATTGTTTTAAATGAAAGGAAAGGTTCAATGTCCTTGTATATTCGCAACCAAAAAAAACAACAATTTTTTTACGAACATGTATGCAATAATTTATATGAAATTGCTTTATCTGAAAAAAAGATACTCATTTTAAATTTAATGATTACTTGCAGTTATTACACAATACACAATTGATTTTACCAGTTAAATATGAGTTATAAATTTTGAAATTAAAAGTTGTTTTTTTTTCTAAAAGCTGACTGTTATTATTTATTGACTTTTAGATTTATCTTATGTGTGTGTTTGTCAATTTAATATTTATTTAATAAGAGTTTTTTTGCAAAATTAATTTTTAAATTACAAAACTATGAAGAAATTTTTAAAAATTTAAGTATTTTGTTGTTTTTTTAAAAAATCTATTAAATATTATGTGAGCTTTTTTAAAATTGTACTTATTGTTGCAACCTTATATTATTAATATATATACGAAGATTGATTATTTATTTATTTGAAATATTAATTATATATTGCTAAAATATGTACATACCTATAAACATTGCTATATGTATTACTTAGTCTGTAAACATTTTGAATTTAAGAATTATCTGGATAAAAATTTTACATTATCATAACTTTCTACATAGTTGTAAAATTGTCAATATACCGTATAAATCGAACCAAGCTTTGCTAAGGAAAAGTTAGTAAAACTAAAAGATTCAAACCGGAACCACTACACCACCGTGGGTTACTTCCAAAAATATAGTTTTATGGCAGGTTTTCATGAGAAAATTTTGCTCAGTATTCTAAACTTTGGAAAGAGAGGTATAAAGTATACTCTCAATAGGAGAGAAAGAACAATATGATTATATTTATATTTTTATATGTTTTGACAAAAAAAAAATGACATAACCTTATTTATTAATTTTTAAATTTATATTTCGAGAATTTTTCAATTCAAAGTTAAAATTTTTTTAATTTAAAATAAATGATAAAGTTTTAATCAATTACAAATAATTTGAAATAAAAATTCGTTCATCAAAGCATAATGTAATTTTTTTTTTTTGTTTGTTTACAAAATTCAAATGTCATGTATCCATAAAAATATTCATAAGTATGCAAAAAAGTTTTGTGTAGAATACACTTTTTTTTGTGTGTAGTAACAACATTATAGGAAAAAATGTTTAGAGAATATATTTTTGCCACGTACTATGTTTACTCTCTCAATATTTCTCTATGTATTATGGTTGAGTCTCCCCGTATTACGGAGGACTCTCTCAGTATTTTATCTTTTATATATTTTATTTTTAATCTAATATTACTACAATAAATTGTAATAACATCAGTTCGACTCTCGGCGGCAAAGGCCATTTTGGGCCAGGAATTTTATCTTTTTTTCTTTATCACACAAATAGTATTTTTGTATCTTCTGCCAATTCTCTAACTTTTGCCATAAAGTAACATATATATAGAGTATTCACGTAGAACAAAATTCGTTAGTCATTTCTTTTTAAAAATCCCGTCCCATTTTACTCAATATCCAGTCCCATTTTTACTCAACACTCAAAATTAATTTTAAAACTCAAATATTTTTACATAAAAATTGAGAAGAATTTTTTTTAAGCTCTAGAAAAAAAAAAATTCTTCATAATTTGAGTATTATCATATGATATTATATGAAGAGTATATGTATATGTATGTACATATTCACATATTTACATTTTTATGCATATTTTTATGAATGTTAAGAAAAATGTATGTGTGTACATATTTTTTTGTAAATGTAACTTTTTTTATGTGATATTTTTCTCTATTTTTTTTTTGATGTATTTTTTATGTATTCTTATTTTGATATTAAGAATTATAATAAATTTAATAAAGGCGCGCATTTTTAAAAGTGTCAAGTGTTTATTTTGTTACAAGTGTTTATTTTGTTATGAAGATATTATTAAGTATTAAAATTTGAATTAAAAAAATTGAGGAACAAAATTTACATGTAAGTATTAATTTATAAATTTTCTATTAGAATAAGTATTATATTTTAGACAAAAGCAATTAAAAAAGAAAAATAACATTCGCTACATGACAAGTTATCACTATTAAAGTAATTACATATTTTTGCGAAATTTTTTTTTTTACAAAATTTGAATTTCCAGTTAAAAATTTTTTTTCATATCCCCCAAAATTTCGTGTAATTACGAGGTATAACTTGTCACATCATAGCTTATTGCTTTTACTATAGCTTTTCTCTAAATTTCATTGCATTTTTCTTATAACTTATCATGCAAGATGTTACATTAGAAATAGTAATCATAATAATATGTATGTACCTACATACATACATGTAAAAAAAAATTTGGATTATGAATTTTAAAAGTAAACTTAATTGCTACATTTATTTAGGAATAAAAAATACTTTACTCATGAAACACCTTGCATTTTTATATGTTCTAATTTTCTTCATCTGAAACAATGCGGTATATTTTTATAAAGCCATGTAAAAATTTTGTCTATTAATCTTCTGAAAAATATTATAATACTTTATGTCTTTTATGTAATAATCTTATGATTATTATGTATTTGATGTATTATTATAAAATAATAAACTTTTTTTTATAAATATACTTAAATTTGGTTAAATTCTGAACATCAAATTAGCGTTTCGGCCTGATAGATATATTCCGCATTGTCAGAAATATCTATTTTCTCTGCTTATTCCTTTTGTCATTCCTTCATTTTCTTTATGCATGTTTTAAATGAAGAATGTTTAAGGACGTAAAAGCAGATTACCGTAAGAATGGTACCCCTTGCATAGTGTGCAATAGAAGTAGACGTAATTTTGACGGTAGGCTGTATGAATTTCCAAAAGAGAAAAATTTATTCGAAATGTGGGTATCGGCATGTAGTGTAAGTATAGAAAATTTAAAAACAAAAAAATTATTTATTTGCGAAGACCATTTCGAGAAAAAATTTTTAGGGAGAAAACTAAAAAAGGGAGCTTTTCCAAGTTTGTGTTTGCCACATAATAATATTGAAATCAATCCTATAACTCCACTATCTAATTTAAACTTTCAGTCAAAAGAGTTTTCAAATTTTAATAAAGAAAATATTTTTTCTAAAACATTTAATAATAACTCAAATATTAAAGTTTATAGTCAAAAAAATTTAGAAAATTTAAAAGTACCCTTAGAAAACATTCGAACGGTGTCTCCAAATGAATTGTCGATTAATTTTTGTAGGCATTGTTTGAAATTCCAAAAAAAAGAAAATTTTTATTTTAAAAAATTTTCCACATGTCATAAAACATTAGGTCATATAAAAAAAAAAAATGTTTATTTAAAAAAAAAAATTATGTATTTAAAAATTCAGAATAGGAAATTACAATTAAAAATAAAAAAGGAAAAGCAGGATTCTTTATCTAATACAATTGATAGGCAGTCTCATTTAGCAAACGATGCCAAAACTTTTTTAAAAATGAATTTCAAAAATGGAAAGATATGGTCAAAAGATGAAAAAAAGGTAGCTTTAAATATACATTTTAGTTCTCCAAAAGGTTATTTATTTTTAAAGAATGCGATAAAGTTAAATTTACCCCATTTTAGTTCCCTTAATAGGTGGATCCCTATTAAATATTTAAATGTAGGTCTTAATGAAAAGAATATTAATGAATTAGGGATTATATTTTCAAATAAAAATTCTCTTGAAAAGGAAGCAGTATTAGTTTTCGATGAAATTAGTATTAGAAGGGATCTTAACTATAATAGTGCATTGGATCAAATTAGTGGTTTTTCGGATTATAGCTTTAAAAGAACGAAAAGCGTTGCAAAATACGTTTGTGTTTTTCTCCTAAGGGGATTAGTACATAATTGGAAGTATGTTCTTAGTTTTTATGCCACAGAGAAGGGCATTAGTGGCGAAGATCTTAAAAACATTTTATATATTAATTTAGGTGCAGCTTTTAATTTAGGTATTAATGTTAGGGCCGTCATATGTGATCAGGGTGCTAATAATAGGAAGTGTTTTAATATGTTAGGCGTTTCAAAAACAAAACCCTTTTTTTATTTTAACTTCAATCAAGTAGAAAAAAAAATTTTTGCTCTTTACGATCCAGTGCAAGTTTATTGTATCGACGGTATGCTACAAACTTTAACAGGCATTACGGAACTAAGTTCCGAAATATTTTCAACTTATAATAAACACGAATGTTATTATTTACTGTTAGCTCATTTAAATCAGGATGTTTTAGAAAATTTATTTTCTTTGATTCGGTATAGAAATGGATGTAACAATAATCCTTCCGTCCATGAATTTAGTAATATTTTAGCAAAATTAATGTCGGTTAAGTTAATTAATTATAAATTTGAAAGCTCTAACTGTGAAGAAGATGACGCTGAATTTTTAAATATAGACGATTTAAAGGATTATCAATTAGAACAAGATGATTCGGATTCAAATGATCAAATTGATGACGATTTAACTAATTTAGTTAATAATTATTTAGAGGGATTTCAATCTAAAATTTTAGAGGATAATCAAACTGAAGAGTTAAATATTGTTTCAAATAACGCCGAAAGATACATTTGTGGCTACGTTATCTTTAAATTGATAAAAAAAATTTCTTGTGATCAATGTACTTCTTCATTTTTAAAAAATTCTAATGATATATTATTGCTTGATTCGGAGCAATTTATTTATCAAAAAAATTATAAAAATGAATCAGAAATCCTGAACTTGAAAGCTCCAACCGAAAAAATTTTCGAAATTACACAATTTCATATGAGCATATTTGATCACTATTTTTATGAAAATTATCATGAAAAAAATTTAAGGAAAAATATATTTTTATGTTGTTTAGAAGCCACAAAAAAATCTGATAAATATCCTACATGGTTTAGGGAAAATGATGAATGCTACACGCATAAAATAAAGTTTTTAGAGTTACTAATTAATCTTTTGCTAAAAAAGCAAGCAAAATGGTTAAGGGAAAAGCTTTTAAAAAATGACGAAAAAAAAGCTGAGAGTAATCAAAGTAAAATTAAAATATTAAATGCATAACTTATTTTTAATATATTTCATAATATCCGTCTGTCTGTCTATTTGTCTGTTTATTTCCGTCCGTCTGTCTGCATATGTTTGTACGTCTGTCTGTCTATTTGTCTGTTTATTTCCGTCCGTCTGTCTGCATATGTTTGTACGTCTGTCTGTCTATTTGTCTGTTGTTTAAAAATTTTTTCTCATTATAGATTTAGCAAATAAATTTTTGTATGTAATTTGTAATACTTATTTATTAAAATAATTTTTATTTTTTGAATAATTTACTTGATACCTATATTATTTTCTTTTCATGAACGAGAAAATTGGATGAACACGATTGAAGTACCTAATCATAATATAATTTTGTAAATATTGAATGTAAATAACTAAATTTAAGTTAATGAATATTTTTGTTTGTTTTCGATAATTTTTTTTAGTCAATGAATTGTTTTGTTTTGTTTATACCTATGTATATATTTTATATTATATTTTTTTTTTGCTATAAGGGTTTTTTATGCCGAATGGAATATAAAATATTATATATTTTTCAATAATGTAATGCAATACTTATTCCATTTGGCTTTTTCCTTTATTAACTAACTTAAGAATTAATAATAAAACAGAATTATTTAAAAAAATATTGAAATTTTATTAAATTTTATATTTTTACCTTTCATGTCCATTTAAATTTTAAAAAAAAAAATTTGAGTCAATCAAAATAACGAACTAAATTCTTCTTAAACGTAAAATTCTTATATATACTTATTAAAATGATAAGATTATTTATGATTTTACAAGCCATACAACTTTTAATAATAAGCTTGTCTGTCGCACATTCATTCAACATTAATATCAAAAGTTACAAATAATAAATATGAAAATAAATTTTTCTATTTTGATTTACAAGAAGAACGAAAAATACACTTAGCTGTTTTAATTTCATATTTCACACATGCATCAATAAAAGATGTAAAATCTCTATTTAGTTTTTTTAATTTCAAATCAAAGTAACGAAAAAAAAGTAAAAAGACCTTAAATATTTTATATGTGTTAATATACCTATACACTATGCATGCAGTATAGATTTAGCTTTTCATACTTTTATATGGAATAAGAATAATGTATAAAAATAAATATGTATGTATGTATGTATATACCCTTCATATAGTTTTTTAAAGGTATATTAATAAATACTCAAAACAAGAAATTGAGAAGAATTTTTTTTTATTTATGAGTTTAAAAACAAATTATTCTCAATTTTTAAGCAAAAATAGTTGTTATGAGAATAATTTTTGAGTACTGAGTAAAAACGAAAAATATTTTTTAAAAAAATTGGTAAAAAAATTTTACTCTACGTGAATACTCTATATTATATGTTACTTTATGCTTTTGCCCAGTAAATTGTTGCAATGAATTTTAATGCAATGAATTAGCCTTTAAATCAGTAAAATTAATGTATTGCATACTCTTAGGTTATAAGAACTCCTATCTGTTTTTCAGCTCGACTCAGCCACCATTCGTCATTGGGTTTAAATTAATGGCCTAATGAATGATTAATGATTATATTTCTTTAATAAAAAATACATTAATTTAAAAATATAAAAAAAATATAAAGAGATGATAATTTTAATTGAGTAATACAACTTACAGATAAAAAATACCAATTAACTCAAATATGAAATTATTATATAAACAAAATAGAATTATATTTATTTAAAATCTAAAATATTTCTACATGTTATAAGGCCTAGTACTACCTCATGTTTAAAGGTCGTAAAGGTCACGTGGAGGTCATTAAAATCAATTTTAATAACACGAATATAATTCCATCATGTAACTATGTGGTAAAGACAGGCTTATTCCTCTAATAATTTAGGAATTAAAAAAAAAAGTGTCACATTTATGAGATTTTTTATATATCATTTCTTAATTATTAAATTAGAATTTATTTTAGCGACGCCAAAAATGAACTAATTCTTAATATTTTTGGTTCTTACTTAATTATGAAATAATTACTAAGTTGTAATATCAGTTATAAACTAACTCACAATATCATTTTGCAAAATTAGCTGTCTATAACTATACTTGGACGTTAATGAATTCGGACTTACTTTGTAGTTCCGATTCAGTTTATTTAATTTGTAATTGAAATTCTTTAAGAACTGTTTGTTGAAAAGTTAAGTACTTATACATTTTTAAAGTGAAACTTAAAGAAATAAGTTAAAATAAAATATTTCCAAATGTATGTAGGTTACAGTACTATTCCTAATTCCTAATTACTACTTACTATTTGTTAAAAATAAAATTACATTTTGAATATATATATATATATATTACATCTTTAATTAGCCAAATGCCAAAACTAATTTTCCGTTTAAAAAAGAATAACTACTATTAAAAAAAACGTTATCTTGTTAACTATTACCTTTCACAAAATAGAAAAATTTCTATTTTCATTTCACCTTAAAAATACAAAATTCACAAATTACAGAGTAAATAAAAAAGAACCCAAATATATATATATATTACTTCCAGTACATGTACTTACATCTATATTTATGTTTATTTAAAAGTACTTTAATTTTATTACTTAGAACCGGTAACTTTATAAGAATTTTTTAATGATTACTTTTTTGTATTTAAAAAAAAAAAAAATTTACACAGAATTTAATTTTACAATTAAAAAAAAAAACAAAATGGTATTTTAAAACTTAAAAATTTAGTGTTTTTATATTATTTGTTTATTTTTCAAATACTATTTTTAGTATTAAATCTTATAACATTTTTTAACTTCTTAATATCTTACACGTACCCATTAATAGATTCTGTGGGAAACTTTTAAATTATTTTCACATGTTACTGTGAAAATGGAACTTTACTTTGGAGCACTTAACAAGTTAAGTAAAATGCTGAAAGATAAGTAAAATTGTATAACATTAAAATATTGTTTTCTAATTAAATTACAAAATTTTTGAGAATATTGATTCCAGAAGAACTTCTGAGTTTGATTACTATGTAATGGTTTAGTAATCAATAAAGTAAATAGAAACGAAATGACTGTGCATCAACGTTAGCTATGGGTAACTGTATTTCATAGAACAATTTTAAATTGAGATATTTCTATAAGCTTCTAATGTAGGTCCACCTCTAGATTGGACTTATATGAAATTTTGATTAAAAGCGTTAAAAATTAGTCTGATATACACTAATAGATTACCCCATTAAATATTTGAATTAATTACTTTAAATTTATTTATTTATTAGTAGTACCAAGACAGTAGTTACAATTATTCAGATGTTATAATAGTTCCTTGCCTATATAGCATTTAGACTTTTTACATTAAACTATATTATATAATTTTATGTTAACTTGCCTGTGTTTTTGGGTTTATTTTTCATTCTATAAGTTAGTGATACATTAATATTAGAAATCTGACCATAAATTCATAAGAATTGTATGGTGCAGTAGTTAGCGAAGTGGTTCGGGTGTAAAAAAAGCTGAGTTCCAATCACATTAAAAGATAAAAAGTTATTATTAGATATAATTCAACCAGGGTTTAGAGTTGAGACCCTTAGATTTAAAGGCCGGTTTTGTAATCATTCAATTTTAAATATAGTAAATATGAATTATAAAAACTTTGAAAGATATGTGCGAAGCTTAATTACTTATGTACAAAATATAATTTTCAATCACATTATGTACAAAATATAAATTTCAATTCAATCTGCCTTCAGAAGACATAAAATTTAGCCCCAAATACTTATGGATCAGTTCGTATATAGGTATCAACAATAACTAAATTAATAAAATTCAAATCAAAAGTGTAAAATTTTCACTAATCCAGAGCGAACTATTATAGCTCACTGTTTCTATTGGAAATCAATTTCAAGGCTTCATAAACAAAAGTATAAAAAGTTATGCAGAATATTCTAGCCTCGAAAATGGAATAAGGAATACAGACTTTAGCAGGTTATTAGCTGAAAACTTGAGTGAAGTACATTAATAGAAGGAGTAGAACGGTCTTGTAATACTCAGCAATGGCGGAATATCCGGCAGTGAAAGAACAGTATAGGAGCAACAAATAGAGAAATAGAAGATCTAGAAGATCTAGAATGGAAATTTGAAGTAGAGGCTCTATCCTACGAAAAAAAAAACTGGATAGAAAAAACTTCAAAACTATAATTAAATTTAGTATTTTAATTTCGTAATTATTTCATACAGTTAAATTATCAAAATTGTATCAATTACAATTAAAAATTAATTAATTTTACAGTACCATTCTTGGAAATTAATTACCACCCGTAAAAAAATTACTGATTTACATCCCACGAGATTTTATTACCTTGTTCACAACATCTTGGATAGAATATCTATTCAAAAGATAGGATGATGAAAATATGCGGGATGTTAGTTCCTTTCGTAATTTGTCTAATTATTTGATTAATCAAGACAAAACTTCCTTCTCATTAAGTATAATTCTTTAAGGTTGATTTAATTATAGTTCTTTAATCAAACTTTGCTTCTTTTAAAACATTGTCAAACTTCTTTATTGACAGAAGATATACAACTTATTCGCACATTTTCAATGACCGTTGATCCATCCGTCCGTCTGTGTGTTTACAAAACTTTTCTACATTTGAAATATAGTAAAAGATTTTTTATCTGTAGACAAGGAGTGCATAAAAATTAATTTAATTGAAGATTTATTTTCGGTAGTCCCATCCACATTTTTGAACTGCAGCTCTTCAAAGTGCGGGAAAACCCCTATATTTAAATTGTTATAACAAAAGTTCTATAAAATTTCAATCAAGAAAGCGCCTAACAATTTAGGCTTTAAAAAAAATATGCAACACAAATGTTAACTGTTGCCAGATGTTATTTTAATTTACCGTTATTCGAAACTCAATTTTGGAAAAACTTTTGACCTCTTATATCTTCTAAACAGTTTGAGTTCCGAACTTGAAATTTTGAAAATTAGATCTCAAAAAATAAGTATTAGTCTTTAAGGAAAATGTTCTACTATTTGTAATAGAGTACTTATTTGAGGTTAAATACACTTTACATTGAATATTATTGTGTTAATTAGGAAATGTTCTTAGTAATTTTCAAGATTTTATTCCCAACTGTAAAATTATTGTTTTTTTTTTTTACAATTTCCGAATTACAATAATACAAAAAATGTAAAAACTTAAATTATGTATATTTTTACTAAGAATCACGTTCAAATTTAAATATATACTCCTGTATTATTGGTATATACGTATATTATATTATGTATATTTATTATAATAAAATCTTTAATTAAAAAAATCAACAACTAAATACCTTACGTATACAATTTTTATTCTATAGATACTTTTTTTTAATGATTTTCTTTTGAATTCCTTTTTCCTTCAATTAATTGTTATAATTTTCAATCGTCAAGTAGTTTTTTTTTTTCAAATAACTGAAACTAATAACTGATCTGATGATGATGGAAAAGCCTAGTCAATCTACAAATTTATGAATATGCATAGACTTTATTAAAAAATTTGAATAAAAAAATCAAACTACATAATATATTGAATTTCCGTAATAAAAAATTTTGTAATATATTACATGGTATGAAATAAATTTGTTAAAGGAATACTTATATCTTAAAGGAATTGATGATTGGTAGGGCAGTGAATAGTGACAGAATCATCATTTTTTTGACATATAAATATATATTTTTTTTCTATATAAGTGTCAATTTCTATTTTAGTATTTTGAATTAATAACGGTTTTATCATATTTGTTTTGGTTTGAAAGACAGTTAATAGTTTAACATAGGGCGCGTTCATGTTGAAGCTACGATAAGTGATAAGAGCGTCGATAAGAGCAAAGCATAAAAAATTTATATTTTTTATCGTTAATCAAGACGATGCTCCAATATAAACATCTCTATTTAAATCATGTATATAATTTTCTATGCTATGCTCTAATCGACGCTCTTATCACTTATCGCACCTCCAACATAAACGCACCCTTAGGAATACGGCTTTAAAACCACAGTAATCAATTTGCAATAGGGCGTCTAATCAATAGAGCGGGTTTTTTTAATACAAGCTATTTAAGAAGTTCGATAAATTGGGATCACCCATTTAACTATTAAATTACTATACTATACACTTAATAAAGGTGTAGGGGTATATAAACTTTGGTACTGTGTTTGTATCTATCAAAAGAAAGCACTCCCGAATCAGATCCCGAAAAGTATTTATATATATTTTTGTTCAACGTCATCTTCTGAGTAGTGATGTATGCGATCATTTGTCCGTAAAAACGATAACTCCAAAAAAAAGTGATGCTATCTTAATGAAATTTATACTCTTTAGGTTCCAAATGACGAGAAAAGTGGGCGAATTGCAAGTTGGCAAGATCTGGACATAAATTCGGGTTCGAGAAAAACTTCCGATCGAATGAAGGGAAAACTAGAATATCTTAGCGACCAATAAGATTGAACCTTCAAATTTAGTACAAGAATTTTTTTTTTCTGTTTCCCTTGTGCTCCGAAGATTTTCACAGTAGTAATTCAGTTACCTCTTACTCGTCTCCCAAAACATAAAAGCTTATTTTCGAAATTACTAAAGATTGAATACTGAAATTTCCTACAAGGTGTTTCTGTCCTGCTGGCTGAATGTTCCCAAAATCTGAGTAGATCTGATGATGGATTAGCCTAGTCAATCCACAAATTTATGAATATGTACCTATAGACTTTATTAAAAAAACTGAAAAAAAGCACCTAATATAAAAAATCAGACTCTATATATTGAACTTCCGTAATAAAATATTTTATAATATATTAGATGAATTGATGGTATGCAATAAATATGTTAAATTACAAAAAGCAGAAAACAAAAAAAAAAAGTATGCATATTAAATAATTATATACATGATATCATATATAATTTTTATGTAGTTACATTCTAACGATGTGTCCTATGTAATAAAAATCATCCGTAACTTATAAATATAAGGTAAAAAAAAAAAAAAAAAAAATTATAATTCGCATAAAATTGTAATTGTCGCAATTTTTTCTTACTTTAATAATTTTCAACATTTTTTCCTGAAATATTAAAAAAAAACAAAAAATAAAAAAATAAATTATGTATATAATATCTTAAGATACATTGCACCTTAATTTAATTTAACTGCATCTATTTAGAATATAATCATCAATAAATTTTTAATTTATCATTATTTAAGTATACATCTATATCTATATTAATATATATTATATATATATATTTACATATACATACTATATATATATTCCATCTCTAAAAAATTTTAACAATAAAGCCAACCTTTATGTCGTATATTTTACAATAAAACGGTAGTTGAAAAAAAAAATTGCATAATTTATGAAATAAATTGAAAAAAATATACTTTGATTAAATAATTTTTATATGCTTTTTTTCTTTTTTTTTTTTTTAAACTTTCTTTGCAGTTTTGCTTTGGTTGTTTATTGTCCCGACATTTTAATTTAATAATTTCAACACTTTCAATAAACTTAAACATCATCTAAATTTCAAGTCAACTCTCAAGATAACTAACTATATACAAGTATGTACAATTTACCAAACAAGTCTACAATCATAAAATTACAAGAACAAATAATATAACAAATAATTCGTCAGTCCACTGCTATAGTTTTGGAGAGTGAATGACTGACTGACTTTGACTGAAAGAATTAAGTTAACAATAAAAAAATAAAAAAAAAATAAAAAAATCAAACTTATATAAATAAAGATCATCGCTATTCGCTTGCAAGTCATCGTCAAGACATTTTAAAATCAATTCCTGAGATTTTTTTAATTTATTATTTTTCTAACTATTTAATATCAAGTATGTATATATATATATATATATATATATATATATATATTTTGCAGTATATAATGACTTTTCAATTCCTCTTTAGAGTTCGTTCTTTTTTTCATGTAAATGTGAACGAATTTATATTTAATTTTTTTTATTTTTTTGTAGTTTGAGGTAACAATGTCATGGTATTTTTTGTTGTTGTAATAGTTCATTCATACCTTATTTAGATGTTGGATCTACAAACAAAGTTTTTTCAAAGTTATTTTGCTTTAAACATAATGTATAATAAACATTTAGAATGATATTATGAAATATATAGAAATTCTATTTAAAAATAATTCAGCTTTTTAAGAACTTATACATACCCATAATATGGTTCTTTTTAAATTAATTAAAAAGTCTTAAAGGAATTGATGATTGGTGGGGCAGTGAAATGTGACAGAATAACATCACATTTTTGACAGGTATATTTTGTTTATTTTGTTTTTTTTTTAAGTGTCAATTTCTGTTTTAGTATTTTAAATTAATAACGGTTTTATCATATTTGTTTTTGGTTGATAGACGGTTAATTGTTTAACTTAGGCATATGGCATTGAAACTCCAGGATTCGATTTTTAATAAATTAACTTTATTATATTAAACTACAGGCATCTAATAAATATAGAAAATGCAAAATTTTTAAATATAAGTTAAGGGTTTTAAATTTTTAAAACCTATTGAATAATTATTTCCCAAATAATAAACAAAATCTTAAGATAAAGAAATGAAATTTAGATATAATATGTTAAATAATCTCATTTAAAAATATCCTGTCATTTTGGAAAATTGCGCCAGTTCGGAAAATCCAAGAATAAAATTATTAAATATTTTTTTGAACAAGGGCCAGTGAAAACATCGAAAGCCAGCCTTCAGCAGTTGCTTCAGGTAGACTTTAACATACTACAAAACCATTCTAACCACCCATTTTGAACATTTCCTTTTCCTATTTATCCGAATTTATAGTTTGATTTTGAGGATAAGAATTGGGAAAGGAGAACTTGAGGAATTGAGATTGAGAATCATTGATCAATTAGGGTAAAAAGTAATAAAGGATATTAAGAAAACGAGTTTTAATGTTTATAATCATGTAAGCGTAAGAATTCCTAAATTCAGCGAAATATAGAATGGAATATAGTTCCATAATCGCGGCATGCGCAACAACAAACAAATTTCCATGAAAAGTTGCGTCATCGTCAATAGTTCTGCTACCTTCGCCATAATAATTAGTAATATAAACATTTATCGCAATCCTTGTTTCACGTAAAATATTGAAAGGAGGGATTAATTGTTTCATTTCTTTAGAATGAAACTAGGTATCTATAAAATAGGATTATTGACGAAACTGTACGCTGATAATTAAATGCATGAGCTTTGGGGTAGTTATGCGATCGTATAGGTTTGTTTTGTAGTTTATTTATATATTCTAGTACCAATTGTCGGGTTCGGCCCAAAACGAATTGGTTAATGGAACAAAAATATATAGTGTTTAACATATTGGGAAATCAAAACTATGCAAAATAATGTTAATCTATACAAAACCGATATTGAACTCTTTCTCAAGTCAATAGTTTTGGAATTGGTCACATTCTTAAACTTCCGGTAACATTAGTTACCGCAGCCTTAAAGTAATTAGTCAAAAATATAAGTGTGGCTTCTAACATCTTAAACTGAAGGAGAAGAGTGGAAAAAGAATGTTTTGGCCGTAGACCTAAAGTTCTAAGCTGAAGAAGAAGAGTGGAAACAGAAGTTGAACTTTGGCGAAAAAATATAGTCGAAAATTAAAAGGGGAGCGCAGAATAGAGTGAATGAAGATATGTATAAGACCTTTGATAATAAGAAAGACAAAAAATAAGCAAAAAAAAAAAACAATTAAGCAACAGAACTCCTAAAATAATTTAATTTCTTTAAATTCTTTAATATCCAAGGAAATTTCCAATAATTATCCTATAGTTAGGTAAAATAAATTTATTATTTTGTCACGTTTAAATGTTTTTTTCCTTAATTTTTCAATTCTTTTTACTTACAATTTTTTCTTTTACTCCAATAAATAATTTAAACTTGCTCTAAACTTTAACTATATATAAAATAAAATAAAAAATAAAATGAAAATTAAATCTAAAACTTAAGATAGAAAAGGAAAATATTGAAAAATTTATTCTAAACGTGAGAAAAAACCATGAAATAGGAAAAAAATTTATATAAACCTAGCTTACTTATATATATATATATATATATATATATATATAATATCTAATTTTAATCTACAGATATCTAACACTCTTTAGATACAAGTATTTTTTAATTATTTTAATTTTTTTTTTTTTTTTTTTTCTTCTGTTTTTATTTTTTTTAAACTGATATTCTATTACAAGACCAACTCTACTCTAAAAAGGGGGAATAAAAAAAATAATTGTTAAAAGATCTTATCTATTCTTCTACCTTTGAAAAAAAAAAAAAAAAATGTTTCATGATAGAAAGAGAAAAACAATCATACCTTGTAATTGTTTACAATACAATTTTTCTTAAACGAATAGTTCCGTACTTATTTAATTTCAGAAAAAAAATTTTAATTAAGTTATTAAAAGTAAAGAAAAATTTCAATTTATTTGTTTAATTTGGATTTTTATGTTTTGGTTTTTTTTTACATTTAACTTTAGTTTTCGAATTAAGATTAAAACTTCCTTCAAAAAAATATATAATAGTCATTCATAACATTTTATTGTTATGTCATAGTTTTTAGATTACTTTTACAATGATTACTTTTGAGTCCTGTTCAAAATTATATTTTCAAAATCCATTTCTCTTTGATTATTACATACAAATAATGTCGACTACTATTTTATATATACACATTAATATGTATACCTTAGTATATATAATTGTTGATTTTGATGATGATGAAGATGAGAGAATATGAACGTTGTCATTATATCGTGATTACTGATTACTTTTTAGAATTTGAAAAAAAAATGGTTAATTTATTCCATGAAATTAAATCAATTAGAAGTGATCAGATTATTATAATGAAATCATGGTGGAGGTGAAAGTTTTTTCAATATAATTTTTTTCTTTTTATCAAATACGTCTTTCCTCCATTTTCCTTTTAGAGAAGGATTTGATAGAGTTTTCTCTTAGTGAGTTAAGGTATTTATATAATTTTAAATAAATTTGTTAAAAAAAGCATATATTAGAAGACACTCCTTTTAGAAGAAACAGAGTAATTAATTGTCTTAGATTTTACTTAAGTTTAAAGATTCTGCGCAGAATGATTTTAACTCAGCTTGAATTCTAATCTCAATTTTTCAATTTTTCAATCAAAAACTATGACTGAACTTGGAATTTTGTGTTTGTAGAAGTGTAGTTTGAGCTTAAGCTCAGTTTTCTATTATATATTCGTTGCTCAGAGTTATGCGTTCTATCCTCAGCTTTATTTTTTCAATAGTCGGTTTTATTTATTCTGTGCTAAGTTTTTGCATGCTGCACATTAATTCATTGTTTCTGAGCTAGAAAAATTTCTCTTAAAGTTCGAGCTCAATTTGATGTATTCTTTGCTCAGTTTTTTGCATTCCATTCTCAGTTTTGTTAATTTTATAAATAGTTTTTGCTTGCAAGCTGTGCTGGAATTCTTATTATAAAATTCGTTTCTGTTTGAATAATATTTTAGTTCAAGCTTAGTTTTATGTATTTACTAATCTAGGTAGAGAAAAAAAACTTGGCTATCTTTCCAATTATCATTCTATCTGTTTTTATAGAATTCAATTGCTTATTTTTATGCAGATTATAGTTATATCTAACATCTAAATGAAAATATCATCTTATTCCCATTATGCCTATTAATTTATATATTGGTTATTATTTAATTATATTTAAGATATTGGTTATTTTAATTTACAAAATGAAAATAAAACCTATAAAACAAGCTTTATCGATTAGAACTTTTGAAAAATTTGAAACTGATTTTATCGGAGAATAACCATAGAACTGACTCTATTGAATCAACTACTTAACATTAATTAAATAAACATTTTTTTTTGATAATTTGTAATAACTCAATAAGGTTTCGATTAGTGATTGATTACAAATAATGATAATTTAATTTGATTATTAACTACTTTATTTTTATTTAATCGATTAATTAATGATTATTTGACTGCTTTAAAGTCAATTAATTAATGAGTATTTGATTAGTAAGTAGTGCCTGATGCAATTGGAAAAAATACATTAAACTAGTCAAATAATCAAATATTAATTTTTTTGACGAATGAGTATTTTTTAATAATTATTACTTTATTCAACTAATAAGTACTGTAATTAATTAATCATCGTGTAATATATGAGTATTTGATTATTGATTAGCAGTAGAGACCAGCACCCTATTGTAGAGATACATTAAACTAGTCAAATAATCAAATATTAATTTTTTTGATTAATGAGTATTTTTTATTAATCAGTACTTTAATAAGATATTAAGTAATGTAATTAATTAATTGCAGTACTTTCAATTAAAAAATTTCGATATTGCTGCAACTGAAACATATCAAAATATTTTTTATTTAATTATAGTGATAAGCAGTTGGTAAAATAATATCTATAGTAAAGTAATAATTTATTTTAGATATATATACATAATATATTAATGTATACTTATATTCATGTATTTGATGTAATAAAAACATCTTTTTTGTACTTATTACAGTTAGTTATATCATATCTTTTATATTTAATTATCTAGTTTAAATTCTTTTGTATATGAAACTTTAACTGGCGCTTTCTTTATTTACATTCATATATACATATACTTATATGTATTTTTATTAAGAAATTTATTTAAATAATTCAAGTAATAAAAAACTATCTAATGTATTTTTTGTAATGTATCTGTTAATTTCGAAGTATCTTTAAGTGAAGTATCTAAAAAATCAAAGTACAAAAACTCAAAAAAAAAAAATTTTTTTTTAGATTTGTTTTTTTTTTTTTTTTAATTTTAAAATCATAAAAATGCATTACTCCATGACTATAAAATGTTTTAAAAAATCCATAATCATAAATCATATATGTTTATATACACATATATATATATATATATAAAAGTAATATAAATTTAGATTTACATATAGTAAAAGTACTTATAAACTGTAAACTATCAACATAAAAGTATACTTAAGATAAATTATCATTACAATTTTGAAAATGTTACGGAATAATAACTAAGTATATATAAAACATCTAATATAGAAAATATATGCCTATTAAATTAAACTAACTCATTTTTTTTCTCATTCTACGAAAAATCTTAAACTCATAAAATTTTTATGGTTTCCACTTTTTAAATACATATATATGCATTTTAAGTAATTTAATATAAGTACTTACGTATAGATACATATATGTGTTTTAGAATAAAATTATTTAAATTCAAATCCTGTGTCCAATGTATCTATATGCTTTTATTGTTTGAGATTTATTTAAACAAAGCTTCATTTATTATCTTAAAATTCGTTTTAAGCTATTATAAAAGCGAAAAACCAAATTATCATATGCAGCATTGACTCTTTCTCTGAAGAATCTGTCGAAGAACTATACAAGAATTTAAAATATAAATTGTTGTGCTACACATGAAATTCTAAAAATTAGTTGAATGGATCATGTAAACAACGAAGAAGTTTCCCAGCTAATTGGAAAACGGGGCAAATTTAATTGAAATAGGTAAAACCAAAAATATGATTAATTTGAACCGGAATTCGGTAATCTAGAGAAATATCAACTTCAAAAATCACCCTGAAAGACTTAATTTAAAAAAGTTGTGCACATAAGCAGGCGGCGTTAGTTACATAGGAAAGGAACTTGTAACAGAAACTAAAGAACTTCTAATTTCTTAACTTTTAGCAAAATATTTTGATTAGGAGTTTTAGACATCTCGTTTTTTGAAAATCTCGTTTAAGAAAATCACATTTTTTTATATTCTGGAAAATACTGATAATTTTGATTTTGTATCCAAATCTCTATAAACGAGATTTTTCAATAAAAAATGCGATTTTCTAAAAATGCGATTTTCTAAAAACGAGTTTTTCTAATACGAAATTTTTTATCATTTTTTATCATTTTTGTCTTTGAAAACTTTAAACTCGTTTTTGAAGGCCTTTAGAAGCGTCCTAGAGCAATTAGTGCTATAATTCGTGATCACTACTAAATTTCTTAATTACCATGTATAAAACCAATTTTTTTATAATTTTTGTCTTTGAAAACTTTAAACTTAATATTGAAGTCTTAGGAAGCGTCTTAGAGCAATTCTAGCTGTTTTAGAACAAACTAGTTGCCTCTTCTCAAATAAATTTCACAAAAACCATAAGTAAAAGATCATTTTTATAGGACACTTATAACAGGATCTACTTTAAAATAACAGTAATACACAATTAAATTGGCAACAAAATCAACTCGTTCCAATTTGATGCAATTTGAATCCAAAAGCATATATATTTATTTAATTGTAATAAAATCATCATATTTCTATGTTAACAAGAATTTATATTTTTATAACGCCTTAAATGTGTTTAAAAGCTGTTAAATCAATAAAATATTTAAATTTTTATGATAATTTTTAACTATTAATTTTTTTTTTACAGTTTTTTATTTCATATCGCAAAAAAAATTCAGATTAAAATTTAAGTATATGAGAAACGTTTTTAGATTGCATCTTAGCTGTTTTTTTTTTATAAAATTCAATTTATTAGTTTTATTTCTGGGGTGTTTTATTTTAAAACATAATTTAATTTAAAATGTTGCATAATCAAATGCTCAATATCATAAAAAAATCCTATTTGATATGGCATGTCAAATATACCTAAAGATCTTTTCGCAAAAAAGATCGCATTAGAGCTAAAAAAAAAACAAATTAAACTTTTTTTAAATTTATTTAAAATAAAACTGGCATAAATGTATCTGTAGGTACATATTCATTTCGCGATATTTTTTTTTATTTTCTCAGAGTATTTTTAATAGTATCGTGGCCAGTCAATTCGATTCACAATATTGCGTGAGGTTATTCTTCCTCGATAATTAATTTTATATACTTATATTCGACTTATGCAAAAAAGATTAAAGATTTGTTGTTAAAATGTTATGAGAATTTAATTTTAATAAAAATTTACTCTTCTACTTTATTCATTTATTTTTTTGCAAATTTTATAACAAAATATTAATATAAGTTTAAAAAGTATTTTATATTTTATCTCCCCCTTTTTTATGAATTTATATAAATGCAAATTTTTTTGCGTTTACTATGTTTTAATGAGATTTTTTTAATTTTAATTAAAATACTTGAATAAAAAATGATGAAAAAAGATTAAAAAACTGTAAAGATATAAATTTTAAATTGATGACAAATTATTTGGATAATCAATGTTTTAATGTATGTATAGTATGAGTATACAGTGTGTGAATTTTCTACAATTTATTTCTATCTATCTATTTTTTCAAAATTTATTACATTATTCACCATGTATCACATAAAACAAAGTTTGGTTATTTAAAATGGGATCCTTCTCTGTTCCATGGTCTAATTTGGCTCATCTGCGAAGTCATTTTTTCTTTAAAAAAAAGAGATTCATATCAAATTTTATTAAAATCGCTTGAGACTATTCGAACTTTGCACTCTCGAAACTTCTAGATTGTCTATGTACCAAGTTTAAACTCATGCCCACGATTATAACTCGAGATTTCTTGAAAAGTTTGGTGTGATCCGTGGTTTGATTTTGCCCATTTACTGAACTTAGCCTTCCCAACTAGCAATTCTAGGTCACCAAAACGTTGCCACAGCAAAAATTCGCAGCTATTTAGCTATTTTTACTAGGTCCAAAAATTATGAAAATGTTCTTATGACGTTATCATGATGTTGCGGTGATCAAAGTGGTGATCATATTTTGGCTTTCACGACGTTTTGACAACGTAACAAAGCAAATTAGCTGTGTGACTATTATGATACTGAAACTACAAAATAGCTATAAAATAGAAATACCTGTCATGATAGCCAAATAGCAACGGATGTGTAAAAGTTATGGCAAATGCAAACATGTTTGATTTTCTATGTCACTTACATGACAGCTTAATAGAAATATATGCTTAAAAGCTGCTATTACTGCAAGATCATTCGCCTAACAAATTTGCTATTCTGATAGTCAAAATAACTTCCAAAATTATTTTGCTGTTATAATATCACAAATTGTAAATAAAATTAAATTGTTTGAATATATAAATAAATATTTTAAAAATTACAAAGTTCTTATAAATACAAACTTTGTAATTATGTAATTTATATCTAGTCTAATAGTATAAATTATAATTTTTATATGAACAAATATGATTTTCCAGAAGATAAGAAAGACTAAATTCACTTGCGATTAATATTTTATCGATTAATTTTCAAAAATACTTCGAAATAAAAAATGCGCCATTAAAATATTGAGTATTTAATAAATAAATAAAAAAATTATTTTTAAGAAAAAATTATTTTCTCGAAAATATATTTTAAAAATTTTATTAAATTAAGGTTAAAGTTGTAACAATTGATAATAATAATTTAGTAGGGGTTTTAAGGGCAATAATCATTCTTTTATAATTTATAAAACTTAAATAATTTTGGTAATTTTTTCTGCCATGTTTTTTTTCTACCATGTTTATTTTTGCCTTTATTAAAAAGCTATATATCTTTCATGATAGCTAAAAAATTAGTTTTTCAAAATAAATATTCTGATAGCGAATATAAAATCAAAAGGTCACAAGAATATATTAATTAGAATTTAAAGCAATTTAGATTTGTAGGCAGCAAATATTCTTTTTTAAAAAGTTATATAACTATCAGGGATTCATATTAAGTATATTTGCTGAATTGCTTGCAATCACAGCTATTATGCTGTACATAAATTAAAAAAAAAAACGAGGAAGACTGTAGTTGCCTTTGCCAACTTTTAGATATCCATGCATTTATGTTGTAAAATATAAAAAAAAAAAATAATAAAAAAAAAATAAACATCATATTCATATATTAAGACTATCAAGATAGATAATAATCGTCATATTCATAATGATTATTATCTATTAATCTAAAATACAAACTACACATACAAAGAATTTCAAATAAACATGTTATATAAATATATATAAATTATTTATCAAGCCATTTACCTATTTACTTAAAAAAAATATTTGTGTTAATTTTAGCTAATCTTAAATTTTTTAAACTACGCATCATTTGAATCATATGAAATCGTAAATTGATAGATACTACAAAACTAACACAGCAATAACAAAAGCAAAAATAAACAAACAAAAAATTCATATAACTGCATGTTGTATACAAGTTGAACTGCAAAAATTTAAATTTTTATATGAGTTATAAATGTTTGTTGTTCGAGACCTATCCGAAATTTTGGTTGAATCCTAACCACAAACATAGAGACAGAAAATACACACACACATAGCTAGATTAATTTACTTTTCGAAGCTGATCCGAAACGTATCTTTGACATTATATCTAGCTCATCTAGATCAATGCGTTACAAACGGTGGAGCAATTTTAATATACTCGTGGTCATAATATTATATGTATACATACATATATAATAAAAGAGTATAAAAAAAAAAAATTGGTAATCAAAAATTATCTAGGTATTGTAATAAGATGAGCCACTCCAACACGTGAGCAATTTTTGGGTTTGCTTTAATATTTAAAAAAGAAAAAAAAACACAACGAAATTGAAATACATATGTAGGTTAGGTATAGAAATAAGATTTTATTATATGAAATGAAAACAAAAAACTTGAAATCTCACTATGGAGCAAAGTGTGTCGAAAGTAGCGAGATAAAACAAATTTAAATTAAATTATTGTTTTAATATTAAAATATTTTTTATTTTAGAATACTTAATTTAAAATCTTAAAAACATTACTTAAACAAATAATTTAAAAATGTAAAATAGGTATATAAGGTATAAGAAATTAAAATTAGATTTTATATTATGTTTTTTTATGTCTTTTACAATACTTCTTTTATCAATAATTCTTCACATTTTTATTAAAATTTTTTTTTTAGGTTATGAATTCTAAATCTAATTATATAATTTAATAAAATTAAAAAAAATTATTAACAATTTTAAACACTTTTTATTACTTTTTGCCACTTTGTGAATAAAAAAATGAATAAAAAAAATTAAGGAATACTTTGCAATTCATTTTCAAATATCATTATACTTTATATTATACCAATACAAAAAAAAAATAGTGGTTTTGAAAGAGCATTGCAAATATATAGTTCTGTTTCTCTCTTGCAGAAATTTTAATAACAGAAAGGTTTTGCATACACATATTTACATACATATATTTTACCTAATTTTACTAATGAAATTTTTTTTTGTTTGGTGTACAAAATACATTAATATTTGTGAATGACAGTGGCACATCTTATTAATAATTGACCTTCTTTGTTGATAATAAAATAGCTGTGGCAGCAACCAATTACATTTCACAGAAAATTAGCTCTGTACATATCTAAATGTTTAAACTAGCTTTCAATGCATAACTATTTAGCTTTGTACAAAGTGGTGACATTATAATAGCATTAAACAAAATTACAAAAAACATCTCAACATAGCTTATTACAAAAAACATCTAAAAAAACTAAAGCAACATCCGATATACTTCCTACAAACACAAGTTTTTATAAAAAAATTGATTTGAGTAGGTATATCATTTTCGCTGTCAAAAAATAATGTGAACAAATAGTTCTTAAGAATGGATGTATATTGCAAACAAATGGTTGACAAATGTTTCTTAACAAACATATATTCTTGGTAATTCATTAAAATCAAAAAGAGATTTTTTTGTGCAGCCTATGTTATAATCAGATCTCAACATTTATATAGCAAATAGTGCAAGACAAAATAATGATGCTATATATATGCTATATATGTTATCGAAAAAATTAAAGCAAAATTTGTATGTCTATCATTCAAAACCGATTCTGTTTTTATACCTTTGCTACACTCTCTAAAATCGTTTTAAATTAATCTTGTCTATGAACATTATATTATACCTAAATAAATATTTTAATTAAATTAAACTTTAAACATTAAAAACGTTTTTTAGTCTATGAAATTAAATAAACTTTTCATTTATATAGTATTTAAATATTAATAATATTTGTTGGAAATAAGCTATTATTAACATAGATCGAAAAAAGCTATGATAATCTCAAATATGGCAATTTTGTCAATTCGACTATATTGCCATTTTTGTAGCTAATGCCAAAATTATGCAATATAGTAATTAAAGTAAAAACACTTTACTTATTGCCAGTTTACTAGAGTAACAAATAAGTTTTCCAAAAAGCTATTTTGCTGTTATTGAAAAAATAATAAAAGCCAAATAGCATTACTTATTGCCAGTTTACTAGAGTAACAAATAAGTTTTCCAAAAAGATATTTTGGTGTTATTGAAAAAATAATAAAAGCCAAATAGCATTATGGTAATAAAAATTACTTTAACAGCTATTTAGCTGTCATTTCGACTATATTGTCATTTTTGTAGCTAATGCCAAAAATATGCAATATGGTAATTAAAGTCAAAACACTTTACTTATTGCCAGTTTACTAGAGTAACAAATAAGTTTTTCAAAAAGCTATTTTGCTGTTATTGAAAAAATAATAAAAGCCAAATGGCATTATTTATTGCCAGTTTACTAGAGTAACAAATAAGTTTTCCAAAAAGCTATTTTGCTGTTATTGAAAAAATAATAAAAGCCAAATAGCATTACTTATTGCCAGTTTACTAGAGTAACAAATAAGTTTTCCAAAAAGCTATTTTGCTGTTATTGAAAAAATAATAAAAGCCAAATAGCATTATGGTAATAAAAATTACTTTAACAGCTATTTAGCTGTCATTTCGACTATATTGCCATTTTTGTAACTAATGCCAAAATTATGCAATATGTTAATTAAAGTCAAAACAAAACACTTTACTTATTGCCAGTTTACTAGAGTAACAAATAAGTTTTCCAAAAAGCTATTTTGCTGTTATTGAAAAAATAATAAAAGCCAAATAGCAGTACTTATTGCCAGTTTACTAGAGTAACAAATAAGTTTTCCAAAAAGCTATTTTGCTGTTATTGAAAAAATAATAAAAGCCAAATAGCATTACTTATTACCAGTTTACTAGAATAACAAATAAGTTTTCCAAAAAGCTATTTTGCTGTTATTGAAAAAATAATAAAAGCCAAATAGCATTATGGTAATAAAAATTACTTTAACAGCTATTTAGCTGTCATTTTACAGTAAATCGCTATTGCGTATATTACTTTTTTGCTTATATAAAAGCATATTAGTCGCAAAAGCTATTTAAATTTATTTTTGGTTGTGCTTACGTTTTCATGACTCGAAAACTTGTAAATTAGCATTAGTTGCAAAGTAGCTATTTTAGACCATTAGGATGACGTTGTAAAAGCTAAAATTTAGCTGCGAAAACTAATTAGAATATAAATGTTAGTTGGGTTACTATTGACGGAAAAACATTCATACCAAATTCCATAAAAATTAGTTGAAATTTACGTGAGTTACAGTGCACACATACGAACACACAAAACATTTTTCGGTTTAGAAATGGAACAACTTTTGTTCGGGCAGAAAACACTATATTCATTGATTTCAAATTAATGGCTTAATCAATAATTAATAATTATATATTATTAATAAAAAATACATTATTATAACAATATAAAGAAATGCAAGATATAAACAAATAATTTAATTGAATAATATAACTCACAGATATATAGAATACCATATAACTCAAATACAAATTATTACAATGTAACAATATAAACGAGGATAGAATTATATCTATTTAAAAAAAAAGACGTTTCTACATGCTGTAAGGCCTAGTACTATCTCATTTTTAAATTATATGTGCAACTCATTTAAAACAATTCTAAGATTATGAGTATAATACCCCATGATCCAACATGTGCTTATGGTATAGAGGGGTTTATTAGCCAAACAGTTAGGGCATAAAAAAATCATAACATTTAATCTGTAAATAAAACAAATTTACTACATATTATCAGACTAATTACCAACCGATTTTCATAATTTAATAATTTTTTAAATGTTGATATTTAATCAAATACACGGCCTTTTAAACATTTTCCGAAATTTTCCAATTTTAATTTTTAGTCATATAAAAATATATGCATACGATTACTAATTCTCCTTCCTCGAATTTCGAGGTGCAGGCATATCCTAGTATTGCTTTAAAATGAATACTACAGCAACAAATTCTACAACTGTTAAATCTCCTTTTAATATTTTTTTTTAAATTTGTAACAAAGACTTTAAATTCATAAGTTCATTATTATAAGTATTAAAATATAATAAACAACTTTATATTTATATTTCATTTCATTTAATTCTGTTTAAATTTTAAACAATTGAATTAATGCGAAAACTTTTTCAAAAAAATTAAATTCTAAATTATTTGAAAATACAAAACTGTCGCCATTTTTTTTTTTAATTTTTTTTATTACTTATGTTTTTTTGCGTTTTTTGATTTTTTTTTTTTAACTTAGAACTTTAAATTTAAAATTAAAACTGTCTACTATCATATACTCGTATGTATTGAATAACAGCTTATTGTACACAAATAGTCATAAATTAGTATTATATGGTGAAAACCATTTTTTTTATTTGTTGAAATTTTCTAAAAAAAAAAAAAACCAAAAATTATTTCATAAGAGTTAAAGAAAATTATTTTTTATTATCCATTTTTTTTGAAGGTTTAATAAAGTTCATATTGTAATCATAAAGTATATGGCAGCTGGATTGGTGTAACTAGGTGCTTACAAAATCCTTTAAAAAAAAAAATCAATTCAAAAAATTTATGAATGTGTAACTATAAACAATAAGCATACATTTGCTCTTGTAAATCAGTGGTTTAAAGGGTACCTAACACTACATCAGGTTTTTTTTTTACAATATGGCAAAGTATATCGACGTGTATGATGGGTCACTCTGTAAGACTTTCTTATGATAGCAAAGTAAATTGACAAGTATAACCAGGACTTAAACTTTGTTAACTGAGCTCCGAATAGTTATTTATTATAAAAACTTTTCCTAAAAAATCGTTGCATATCTGCCAAAAAAAATGCTTTTCTAATTAAATCATACAAAGATCTCTATAATCTACACCTTTTCCAATTCTAATTCAGAAAGTATCAATTTTAATTCAGAAAGTATCAATTTTAATTCAGATTAGTCAATTTTTTAATTCAGAAAACTGAAACCACTGATTTTAAAAATATTGTAAGTTTTTAAATACCATTCGACTTTCTGAATTAAAATTGATATTTTCTGAATTAAAAATTAACTAATCTCAATTAGAATTGATTTTTTCCTTATTAAAGTTGATACTTTATTTTTAAATTACACTTGGAAAAGGTATAATTAACTAGAGGCCTTTTCGATTCAAACTTGGTAATTTGATAATTTCTAGTACATTAGAAGGCGTTTATGATCATTTTCAAGCAGAGGAGAAGTGCGGTAAGAAATAACCTGTTTTATAGAAGGCATTTTAACAGTCGTATAAGAAGGAGATAAACCGTTAGCACTCATAATTTTTAATTTAAGGAGTAAATAATGAAATGAAAAATATTTAATAACTAATTAGAGCATTGTTCATATCATAGGTACTTTAGTTTAATTTGCTTGACCCTTCCACAACTTCTTTGTAAAATGACCCCCAATTTTTTTATATGTTAAAAGGTGAACAAAGTTTAAAGAGTGAATTTAGTGAATAAAGCTTTCATCACTGTATTGGTCTATTTTTCCGGAATACCAAATAGTATTAAAAAGTTAGGTGTCAAATACGCAACCAGATAGTGAGCGATATTTTCGCGAAAAAATGTTAATATACCTTTGCGCTCATTAATCGCCTAACTTGGACCCTTAAATGAAAATTCAATGTTAAAAGTGTCTATGACATTTTTTCTGAAAAATTACTCTCTGTCTGCATATCCGCTAAATTTAAAAGAATCAGTTATCGACTAGAACTAACCAACATATTTTTCGAAAATAAATTTATCGAACCTGAAAAAATAACAATAAGATCACATCACTGTTTAGTGAATGGACACAAATTTGTATATATATACATACTCATATATAACAATACAAAAAATCACCTTTTCTTATTAAAAATATATATACAACAGCAACAACAACAAACATAATATTTTTTTAACAATGAAATCGTTTGTCATAAACCATGTCTACTTGTCATAAACAATTTATATTTGACCATACAGATTTATGTCATTTAATGCGTTGTATTGTTGTTGTTTAATGTTATACGATGACTGTTACTGTTATTGTTGTTGTTGGATTTTTCAATTTAGATACGCAACAATAAATAGTTTTTAATTTTCTTATTTTTTTTTTTTCATTTATATATATACAATATACATATTATTATATACATATACCTAATTTTATACATACTACATATATAAATTTTCTCCTACTGTAACTAAACTCTCTTTAAAAAATTCTGTTGGGACTTATTATCATTTTATCATTTCATCATAACTAGATAGTAGATATATGTATGTATTTATAAGTTTATGATAATGAAAAAAATTGATATTGATTATTATGATGCCAGATTATTTTATGGTTATAATATGAATACTTTTATGATATTACTTGTTGTTATGTTGTATCTGGATATTACTTTAGTACATATCATATACTTACATACAAAAATATGTACAATCTTTTATCATGTACTTACCGTATATGTAATAATGTGAAAATGATCGGGACACAAATATAGAAAGAATATATTTGTATACAAACAAATATACAAACTTATATTTAGGTTTAAAATATTTATTAACAATTCAGGAAAAAATAAAAATAATATAAATTTTTCTTTTCAATTTCTTAAAATGGTTGGAAAATACAAAAATAGTAACTATTTTTTTTTTTCTATATAAAAGTCTATTTTAATCTTGGGTTTTTTTTTAGTTTAAGTTTAAGTACTTATATGTAAGTCATTAAATGAAAGCTGTTTTATATTATAATTATAGACAAGTAATGAAAGGAATCAAGGATTTTTAAAAAAGTACTCTTTCCAAAACTAAGCAATGCTTTCCATTTTAAGTTTCCATGGAAACTTTTATTGTATAAGCAAAGTTTGTAAAAACAAATCAAGAGACCCATTTTCAATTTTTAGTATTCAATTTGTAACTAAAAGCACGGTTACCACATGTTGAAATAAAAAGCTGGAGTTTTAGTTTTTGTATATTATTTAAAAAAAAACTTTGGACAGGTATTCGAGGTATTTTAAACCCATACAGACCCTAAACTGAGTTTCAGTAATCTTTTCTTAAATGAATTTATTAAAAATTTAATGTATCTCTTAATATTTCAAGTTTCAAACTTAAACCATTTGGAATAGAAGATTAAGAATAATTTCTGAAAAAGCTGAATTTCACATAACGGTAAATTAAAATACCATAGGGTAACACTATTTAATCTATTTTTTTAAAGTTTATAAAGACAGTCGCTGTTTGTAGATTCCAGATTGAAGATACTGAATACACCTTATAGAACTTGTGTTATAACTACATAGTGATTGAAATATAGGGATTTTACGAACTTTGGAGGGTTGTTGTTACTGCAACAGGTGGAGTAACATAAAAAGTTATTTCATAAGATGATGTAGAAGTTTTGTAAACACTCGGACAGACAGACGACTGAGAAATAATACATAGGTACACTTTTTCAAAACTGTTTTGAAAATATGCTAAAAACTAGATTTTTTTTTAAGTGAAAATCCTTATATTAAAGCATTATTAAATAAAATATAAATATGGATTTAAACTTTAAAGGAATAATGGGTTAATCTGATAAAAATAAAAATTATGTTTAAGTCTGCTTAAAACAAAAATATTTTTCACATCATATTAGGATTTTTTATTAAACATTTTTTTAAATCCTAATCGATATTATGATAAGCTTATTAATAGATATTTATATAAATAAATTAATAATTTTATATTAATTAAAAAAATTTACCGAAAGTACATGAAATTTTTATATACAAAAACAAAAATTATAGAAAAAACAGATTTTTTTAATTAAAATGACCAAAAAATATTTCTGGTCACTTTAATTAACATTTAATATTAATTAAATGTAGGTTTCATTTAGCTACTTTTGGTTTGGAGTCTGATTAAGGAATTTGTCATTTATTATAAAGTATTTAATGAAATTTAATTTTAGTTCACTTTGGTAATAATTTTCCAATAATTATCATGTTTTATATACAACTTTATATAAGTGTGTAACATAGTTGTGACAATTATTGTCTTTTATCCATTTGGGGTGCTATAAATATAATTTAACAATTTGTAGCTTCCTTTTACCAAAGTTTTTCCAAAATCCACGGAAAGATCCTTTAAATTTAGAAGATATTTTTTAGAGTTGGCGTTTTTCAAGTACGAGTACAGATACTGGAAAAAATATTCAGTAAAATTTAACTTGATAAAATACAAACGCCAGTAACAATACTTAAATTGTGATTTTGTCTACTTAAGAGTCAAAGTACTGGAATTTCTACAGCTCTGAAAATACCTATAAAAGTAACTTGCAGCAATAATTGTATTGCCGCTTTCAGAAAATCTCGTTGTTGGAAAAAATCATTTTTCAAAAATTTCGTTTTAGAAAATGTCTTTTTTTAAAAAAATCCTTAAACGAACAAAACTCGTACTATTATTATTTCCGGGCTGGATAACTAGAAGCAGTTCTCTATTTATATTTAGCCTTTCGAAAACACCACATTTCAAACGGCTCTAAATTGTTTAATGCTAAAGGGGCTAATTGCCTCCTGGAAAATATGTTCAGGGTAGCTTAATTACTTTTATTCACTAATTAAAAATTCAAATTTTTTATCACTAAGATAAAAATTATTTAAGTGTTGCCATTATCACTAAAAACTCTTTAAATTCAATAAACTCATTTTATTTTAACAGCCAATTAAGAAATATTTTTTATTGCTTAATTTTTATATTTATTATGTTTGCAATTAATCTAACTTCTAAAAATTACTTTTATTTTATGAAATTATACAGATTTTAGTACAATTATTATATTAAACTATGCAATTAATTTAAAATATTAATCATTAACTTAAATCGGCGTCGTAAGGCAGTTAAAGATAATAATAAATAAATTAAACAACTCCCAATATTTAATCATATCATAATCTGCAATGCTTAGAGGTATTTAATAAATAATATTTTTGATTTTGAAGTGCACTGGACTGTCTAAAACAATTTGTTTTATTATTTAAATATCTTTGATAATTTTTAATATATTAGAAAATATATTGAAAATCTTGCAAATAAGTAAAGACATTCTATAATTAGCAATATCTTAACTTAACTTTTTAACTATTTTAACTTTTTAGCTTTCAATGTAATTACATAAAGATAGATTAATTAAGTTGTTGATAACCAAACTATACAAATTAAGAGTGCACATATAAATTTATTGATAAGTACCTTATCAATTTAGACGAGCTGAGCATTATTCAATTAATCAGAAATATATATTAATGCAATACTTTTTACTCTACAAGCTACCTTAAATTTTTAAATCAACTTGTTACTGTATTTAAGATTTGTATATTCCTCAAGGAATTGATAGATCATTTATTGAATACATTATATCAAAGATATTTTGTGAACAGATTTGACAATCGTATGTATCACATTCATTAAAATGTCCTGAACTATAACAACAACTAGATTAAAACAATTACATTAACCCAAATTGATAAACTAAACCATATTTAAACTTTAAACCCCCTGAATTTAAATTTAATTTGCAAAATTGTAAGCCTTAGGCTCAGACAAAATAAAGAATAATTGAATACATATACGTAGATAAATTTTTAGATTGAAATATTTATACCTACACATAAAATTAGATTAACATTGCAAGTTGCAACTGCAATTAGAGTGAAACAATTTTAGAAACACTTGCCTTAAGGTTGCTTTGTTTCCAATTTTTTATTGTAAATAGTTTTTGTAAAAAATTATTTGCAGTTTGTGGAGTTTCCAAAGGTTTATTTTGCTTTTTTTTTAAAAAATAAACTTAATATCGTAAAAAAAGTTATTATCGTAAAAAACTGTAAATTAAAACTGCACATGTTATTAATTTATTAAAAAGTTTAAAATTAAATTTAGATTTAATTCATTTAAAAAAAAATATTTTAGTTAATAAAAAAGGCTAACTAGATGACATTAGGTAACTTGATGGCAACAGGTGTCAACCCATATGATTTCAAACGTAAATAATCTAAGAATTTATAATTAGTTAAAATATTTTATTTTATTATGGACCGACACTTATTATTTATTATGGTAAACCGAATAATTACAAGTTACCAGATAGACATAATTTTATTTCCATTCTTGTTCATTTTCACCTATACATGAAATGTCAACCAAATGTCAACCTGTTGTTACCTATAATTATTCGTTTTTACTCTTTAACATCCACTGTCACCCGGTTTCGGTTATTAGATGTCTCTTCCTCTTTCCATGTTTAATCATTGTTTGATTTTATTGTTGTTACAAAGTTAAAAGTACTGTCAATATTCCATCAAGTACTTATTAAGTAATGTCTATAATAAGATTTACTTTCTATGTAATTTAGGAAAGTAACTATAGAAACTATTTCAATTCAGAACGAAATAATATTTTAAAAATACTAAAAAAAATATAAAAAGTTCTTTTATTTAATAAAATCAAGATCGTTTGAATGTCAATTTGTTAGTTTGAATAGAATTAGTAAATGTAATCTTAAAGTACTCTAAAAAAAATTAAATACAACCAACCAAGAAACGGTATGGAGTAAAATTTCTAAAACCTTTATTAAGTAATAAAATAACTTTAAAAAGGTTTTAAATCTGTCATAAAATATCTTGCCTCTATAACGATTTTAAAAACAAAAATTAAAAATGATTACAAGTCCTAAAAATTTGATATACTTAATTAACGTATGTAACCGGATTTTTTAAAATACTTTACACTAACTATAGTACTCACAAAAGAAAATAGTTTTAATGTAATTATATGTTAATTTTAAGAGATGATCCTCTTTTTTATTTTTTATTATTATTGTTTTTCTTTTCAGATTAATTAAAAATTCTCTTACAACACAATAAAAAAATAATAACAAAAAATAAATAAGAAAAATAAAAAAAAATAAAACAAAGATGAAGTTTTTTAGATACAATTGTACTCATCTCATCTCTCATAATAATGTTTAGGTTTGTTATAGTACAGTGCATTACTGTAGTCAATTATCCCTGATGTATTTATTCAATACAACAGTATTTCTCAACAGTTTTTAATTACGAGTAGTAAGAGTTCTAATAATAGTTATTATAAAATTACTTCTAGTTTCAAATGCTTGACATGGTTTAGTACTTATAAGTACTTATCCTTTTAGAATATTGGTAATTCTTTTACTTCTATTCGAATACAGGAAATCTTTCATAAAATTATTTCTTTATTGTGTTTAAAAATTAATGTAATCGTTTATTTCTTCAAATTCAGGATCAATTACTTCTAATTTCAGTTGCCTTTCACAGTTAAGTAATTACAAGTAATCTTATATTTTAACAACACTTGGTATTCTTTTACTCCTATTCGAATACACAAAATCTTTCATAAAATGATTTCTTTATTATGTTTAAAAATTAATGTAACCGTTTATTTTACCAAATATTCAGGATCAATTACTTCTAATTTCATTTGCCTTTCACTTTTAAGTAATTACAAGTAATATTGAATTTTTACAATATTAGGTATTCTTTAACTCCAATTCTAATACACAAAATCTTTCATAAAATTATTTCTTTATTATGTTTAATAATAATTGTAATCGTTTATTTCCCCAAATTCAGGATCAGTTACTTTTCACAGTTAAGTACTTCAAAGTAATCTCCCTTTCTTACAATACTTGCTATTTCTTCACTCTTATTCGTATACACAAGCCTTTCATAAAATGATTCCTTAATAAATTCCTAAATACTTTTTTTTAGAACTAAAACAATTTTTTATAATTAAAGAATTCCTTTCCCTATAATAAATTTCAGGAAAAACATTTAATTGATTGAAAGTAACGAAGTACCTACTAATCTTATGTTTAAAGAAGTATGTTAAAAATTTAGTAAGCCGCACCTGAGTGTCATTTTTACACAAAATTTGCAATCGTGATTATATTATTATATGTTGAAAAACTCTGGTAAGTTGAATTGCAATGTAACATATTGTTTTGTATCTTGTTAATCTGATAGATGACGGTTTTTCTCTGGAAAAAAGTTATTTTTTTTTTGTGTTTCTGTTAGTTGATTGTTTCAAGTGATTTGCATATAATGCAGACATAAAAATGTACAAAAAAAAAATAAAAACAACAAAAAAAAACAAAAACAAAAAGACAAACAGAAAATAAACCAAAATTTACATATAACATACCGGTTTATTTTCGAATTTTTTTTTTTATGATTACTTTTAATGTACCAAAACCAAGTACTTGTTATGTACAACATTATACAATATGACATATAATATTAATATTATTGTATATATATATTGTACATCTAGATAATATATGTATATTTATATATTTGTATGTTGCAAATTGTGCATAAATGTAATTGATGGCTGCGACATTTTTCATAGAGTTCAAAAAGAAAATTTTCAAAAAAAAAAAATTATAAGATAAAATTAAAAAAAAAAGTAACCAACAATATACTTCAAGGTATTTACAATATTATGTACTTGTATAATGCTGGAGCCAATTGTATTGTTGCAATATTATAATTTTTTTTTTTTTGTTTTAAAATTTTGATTATTTTATTGTTGTTTTTTTTTTTTTCAAAAAGCAATTGTCTGTCATTGAAAATTTTACATATATATAGAATATGTATGTAATTTTTCTATATGATTTGTCTATCTGTCAGTCAGTACGTGTTCATCAAATTTTTTTTAGTTTTTATTTGATAGAATAATAGTTAAAAATTTATTTAAAATATTTTTAAATAATATAAGTACTTATATATAATATTATATTTATAAAATACATAGAATATATGTGTCTATATATATATATACAGAGTTATATAAACATTATTTTAATTTGAATTATACTTATATCTTATTATTGAAGAATGAAGCATCAAATGATCTTTCCTCTATGGTTAAGTAAATAAATTTTAATTTAAAATTAAATAAAGATGCAAAAGGTTAGAAGTCAAAAACGTTCTTAAGATAAAAATTTTATATCTTTGATGAATTAGGAATAATAAATTAAAAGAAAAATGATTTAAATGGAAAATTATATTTTGTGAACAAGAATTTTAATTTTGTTTTAATTAATTAAAATACATAAATTGATTAAAGAATTTGTAAATTAACATTTACTTAAGACCACCTTAGATAAAATTTTTTTGAGTTCATTCTTTTTTTTTTAATTTAACCTTGCAGATTTTTCTTTAGATATTCATAAGTAATAATTATGTACTATAAATGGTTTGTCATTGCACTTAATCTACTTTACTTTATATTATTCACTTACGTTAAACTTTTGTTGAACCAACTGTATTGTTAAAGTTTGATAGTAATACATATTATCCTTGGTTTACACAGTTTAACTGTTCAGATGGCGCAACGTAGTTGCAACTAGGGGACAATACCGTATGTGTAAGATTAACTTAAGTTTAAGAGAAACTTTCTTTAGAAAAAAAATGTTTACTCTAAATATACTACCTAATTTGTACAGCCCCTTGTAATTCTAAATTTTACAAATTCTATTCTGAAAATCCTTTAAAATCCTTAAAACTAATTTTTACCTCTTTTAGCCTTTACTCTTAATTTTGATATTAAAAGAGTTTTGTAAATTTAGTGTGTTTAAACCTTACTCTACTCAAATAAAAATCTACACAGCTACAATGAGTAGCATTATTATGCTCTCCACTGCTTCTCGTGAAAAATAAGTTATATTATGTTTGCATAATTTTTACACAATTCATACTAAGTACATAGTTCCCAAAAAATTTTTATTATCTGCAAACAAATCGATCAAATGCTTTAGCTAAAATTTCAATTCTTAGTACAAAAAACAAATTTAAGCCTATATAGATTTTTGGACGAATGCATAAAACTGAGTTTGAACTCAAATTTAATTTTTCCAAACTAAATAACGAGTTCATGCCTAATTTTTTTTCTAAACAGCAAGTTGTGAGTTTTAACTCAGTTTTATACATTGTTTCAAAAATGAGGTGTGAGCTCAGGCTCAGGATTATGCATTCTTCGTATTGTGTGATCAAATCAAAAAAAAACTTATCTTATTGGAAATTAAAATTTACTAATAAAACTTAATTAGTCGAATCATTTAAATTTAAGAACCATCAGGATTTATATGAAATCCGGGACAGAATCCTTTTCAAGTCCGGATAAAACCCTAATATACAAATATAATCCTTATGTTCACTGGATAAAATTTTTTTTAAAAACAATGTATTTTGATAACTAACCTATTTTCCTACCTTTTATACTTTTGATAACAAACCTATTGATTTATTTATTTGTAGTTCCAGACAATAGTAAATATTGCCTGATAATATTAATCTTTTGCCTATTTGACTTCTTATTAAATTATTTTAATATTTTAAACTATATCTTTTTATTAGTATGATGCGACCAGAATTTGAACCCGAAACTTTTCGATTGAAAAGTCGTCCCTTTACCACTGATATATCGGTTACATATTGATTATATTAATTACATTAAAATTAAATATTAATCTTCTGATTGCATTTATTAAGAGATAAGTCTAGAGTTTCTTTAATCCGACAATTATAATACAAATTTATATATTACAATATATTTCCAGCAATAACTGTATACAATCCCGTTAAAATCTCGTACTTAAATAACAAAAAAAAAATATAACAGAATCTCTACAGTTTATCCTTTTTCTAATAACATTTTTCTGTTAAATGTTAAACAAAATCAGATAAGTATACAAGTAGTTGTATATACATAAAAAAATCCTAACAGTAATACCCACATTAAATATACTTAACTATTTTTAGGTTCAGTGAACTCTGTCAAAAATGAAAATACACAGGCATTTTTGGTACAGCATTTGGTAATTTCTGTTACGATATTAATCTACACATATATATTTCATAAATTTTTGCAGACATTTTGAAATCTTTTTTTTTTATTTTTATTTTGGTTTTTGTTTTTGTATTTTTATTTATTGTTTTGTATATTTCTTCATTTATTTATAAGACTTATAATAGTGTTATTATATTATGATTTTTGTTTTTAATCGCCTTCAGAAAATCCACATTTTGTTGTTTTTTTCACCTCATTTACATTTAAAACATAAAAAAAACTAATGGAATATTAAAACATATTTTTAATAGATTTTATGTTTTAGAGCGTAAATTAAATATAAAAAAAAAATCAATTTTTTTTTTTCTAATTTGCATTCACTAACAAAACATTTAATATATGTTTCATTATTTAAAAATTTTTAAATTGCATTAGAAATTATTGGAGCAGTTCCTGATTTCGTAAAAAAAAAACAATTAAATAAAATTTCGGAAAAACTTTAATAGTTTTCCTTTGTTTATTTACTTATATTAAAATTAGTTTTTTACTGCAACTCTATTAAAAGAATTGGGTGGAAATGAAATTTATTAATTTAAAATTATTTATATGACTATTTCTCCATATAGATTATAAGAGATTAAGAATTAGAACAAGCTTCAATGATTTATTCATTAATCTATGAATTAAAATTATGTCAATATCAATATCAGTTATGGAATCACGGTCTATCATTTTTTTAAATCTTTGAATTTTACTTTGTAAGATTTGAATTTCAAGATCTTAAATCCAATAGCCTATCAACAATGACGCTCTCGTTTCGCTTGCGTTTCGCTCTTATTACGTAGTCAACAATGAAATTTCCACAATGAAATGTACATGACAGCGTTTTTTGACATTGTTTTGTTTACAAATTTCATGAATTAAAAAATATTCAAAAGTTTATTTCTATATTATTTAAACCTAGGTAGAAAAAAAAATTAATAATTTTACTAATTTTTTATGCTGACAATATATATTTTTATTTTGACACAATACCGTTCAGTTATTTGACATTTTAATACGTAAAAAAAGTGAAAACGTTAAAAGTTAAACAACTTTTTTAATGGCTGCGTAATGGCTGCGTCAGAGCTGCGAATTTGAAGAAACTTTCATAAAATTCAATACATTTAACTTAGTTTGACAGATAGCTACGTGTAGAAAGCGAAACGAGAGCCTTAATTGCAGATAGGCTATAACAGTTAGGCTACTAAATGACTTTTATATACATAAATGTTGATTTTCTGTTGATTTTTTTGTTTAGGTAATAGTACTTGTACTCTGTTTATCTTATATTAAGCACAAGTAAATTATAAAAAGTCTATTGAAGTTAAATGTATATTGCAGCGTACATAATTGTTTTATCTTTTTATATTCATAAGTATTTAATCAAATATTCAGGAGGAAATCAGTATAGTTTGGCATTAGGGTAACTAGTTCAATAATTGTTCTCCCAAGTGTAGGTGACTCATTCCAATACTCTAATGTAAGCTATATAAATTAGTTTTTATACATGATGTAACAGAAGATAACAAAATATAAATAAATTAAATAAAATGGAATTACTTTTGAATTAGCATGATTGAAAAGTAATTCCAGAACTAATTGCAAAGAAATACTTCCAGTATATAGTTACAAAGTTTTCTTCAGAATTTTTGATATTAATTTTAGAATTGATTAAAAGTAACTAGTTTCCGGTACTCATTACTTTAGAGCACTATTAACAAAACTGGTGGGAAGGAATTACTTTCAGAAATTTTTAAAAATTCAATTACAAAAAATAAAGTATTATTTTAATAAGTACCTAAAATGTAATCGAATCTTTATTGATTAAATTTATAAAAATTTTTTGATTAATTGTGTAGCAGATCTTTGTGTAGTGATTAACTTTGATTAGTTTTAAAAGAAGAATATTACAGAACTACTTCCCCAATTTTTTTCTAGAACAACTACTTTCCAAATTTACTCCTCGATACTAGAAAGAGAGCTCTAGTTTTAACATATATTGCATCGTGGAAGTGAGTACACTTATATATTTGTACTTAAAACATTTTATAATTAGATTCAACATAAATTTTTGCACATTAGATATTTCGCATACCTTTACTAAAAGTACTGAATTACAGTGTTTGTACTTCAATTTTTAGTCCTACATAGTCCAATCCGTTAACACAGGTATTATATTCCATATGGTATTTGTATTTAGTTACAGTTAATGCGTTAAAAATTCATTTTATATACACAAATAACTAAATACTTCTGTTTAACTGTTTATACCCGTGCATACATATATGACATCGTTATACCCGTGCATACATATATGACATCGGGTATATTAGATTTGCTCCTCCGTTTGTAACGCATCGATCTAGACGAGCTAGATATAGTGTCAAGGGTACGTATCGGCTCAGAATCGAAAAATGAGTCGATCTAGCTATGTGTGTCTGTCCGTCCGTCCGTGTGTCAGCACGATAACTCAAAAACTAAAGGAGCTACAGTTCTGAAATTTTCACAAAATATTTTTCAATCAATTTCTAGGTTCCCTATTTTTTTTGGTTAAGATCGGACCAAAACTTCGGGTAGCTCTCGAACAACTAACTTTTTTAACTCCCATATTTTCATATAAAAATTTGAAATATATCTGCACATCTTGTATAACATGAATTTATATGAATTTTGTTTTTGTTTGTTTTTTTGTTTGTTTTTTTTTTTTTTGTAGATAGATAACGATTTTGATTTCGATTTCATACGATTTAAATGATGCGTAAAATTTTAAAAAAATTTTAGATTTGGACTTTGTACTTTGAGATTTATGAATTAAAATGAAAAAAAATTATGAATATGATGATAATTTTTGATCATGATGATCTGATCATTATATGAGTATGATTATAATATGATGCTTATTTTGCTTGGTTTTAATATAAGTATTTGCGAATTAAAAATTAATTACAAGAGATAGAATTGAAAAATTAGAGCTAGAGTTTTGAAATTTACACAAAAAATTTTTTTGGACATTTTTTAGGTTCCCTATTCTTTTTGGTTAAAACCAGACCAAAGCTTCGGGGAGCTGCCACACAACTTATTTACACCAATATGAATTTCCTCAAAAGTAATAATACCAGGAAGATGAAAATTACACACGGTTAGTTCCATAATGAATCAAGCACTTATATGAAATTACAAAATGTTACGGCTTCATTTTCGGGGGGCTGCCATACAACTTCTTTGCACCAATATGAATTTCTTCAAAACTAATTATACTATGAGGATGAAAATTACACACAGTTAGTTATACCTATATTGAATCGAGCACTTATATGAAGTTTCAAAATGTCACGGCCCCATTATCGGGGGGCTGCCATTCAACTTATTTGCACCAATATGAATTTCTTCAAAACTAATTATACTACGAGGATGAAAATTACAAACTGTTAGTTATATAATGAATCAAGCACTTACATAAATTTTCAAAATGTTACGGCCCTATTTTCGGGGTGCTGCCATACAAAGTTTTCAGTTCAATAACTGTGAATCTAATAAAGCTAGGAGGTTAAAATTAAAATTGGGCAGGTAAAGTAATAGGACAAGTTACTTGGCAAAGTTGAATATCACTCGGACCAACTTTTAGGGTGGGGCATTTTTTTTTTTTTTTTTTTGTTTTTTTTAAGCAAAAATTATGGGATAATGAATTAATATTTTTTTTTTTGTTTTTTTTTTTAATCAAAAATTATAGGATAATGAATTTGTTTAAACTATTTTACTTTTTTATATTTTTTGTAATATATTCTAGCATTATAGAAATAAATAACGGTTTATTTTTCATATTATAGTGGGTATGCACGGGTATCTAAAAGTTGACAAGGGCAACTATAATCTTCCTCGTTTTTTATATAAAAGAACAAAACTACAAAAAAAAAAACAAATAAGAAATTAAGACAATAATTTTTTAGACAATACAAAAAACCGGATGAGATTTACACTACCTATTCACTAGTAATAGTTATAATTTTCATTGAATGAAAAAATGTTAAAAAAAAAAATGGAATTTAAAAATCCATTTATATTAAAAAAACAAAGCCATTCATTTTTTTTTATTATGATTTCCTAAAAACAAAAGAATAAAAAAAATTAGATATTACCTTTATTGGATTTGACATAGGAAGTTTACCCTCAAGGTTTAGTAATTCATATAGAAAAATTTTCAAATGTTCGTAAGTCGTAATGAATGTAAATGATTTTAAAATAGTCAAAAGTCATAAAAATTAAAAAGATAACACAATGATTTAATATTATAAATTGAATAAATGTTCCGGATAAGCTATCACCCAAAATTATTATTTTACAGATCAAATTTATTATATAATGTCCATAAATGGAAACAATCAAAGGCAATAATATGTTAATGGAACTGATGAAATTATAGGTACACATGGAATATAAAATATGGAATTCGACCAAAATTGGAAAAATGAAACAATTTATTTAAATGTTATATGGAAATATCTTATATACCTATATTAATAAAGTTATTTGGTACTTGTATTATAAAGTTAAAAAAAAAATAAATTATACGGTGCACAATTCTGAGTTTTTGGTAAAAATTAAATTAAAAATTTCTCACGGAATCTTGTGGGGCGCCAAATTGCTATAAAGTTGTAATATAATTTGAAAATCTCTAAAATTTTAAAATAATTATTAAAAAAAAGTCTGTTCATGGAATGTAGCAAGAATCTGAATTCGAAAAATAGGCTTAAATTCTTCAATTAAGTTTAGTGTAAGTACATTAGGTGCTCTATACATAGAAAAATGTAAAGAGTGCCGAAATGGAAGCCGAAGACTTAAAAGCCAAGGGTAAAATTATGCATTTATAGTAATAACAAATTTAGAGTGCTTAAACTTCTTTACAGATAAGTTTTTCCCTTTTTTTTTTTAAGCGCTAACTGTTTAACTATTAGACTAATAATATCATAGGTACATGTTGGAACAGGGGGTTATTAGAAATGATCTTAATGAATTCCATATACAATTTAAACATGAGATAGTACTAGGTCTTATGATTTGTAAAAACGTCTTGGATTTTCAATAGATTCAATCCTACTTTTGTTTATATTTTAATATTTTTTATTTGAGTTCTATGGTATATCTGTGAGTTATATTATTCAATTAAATTATTTGTTTTTATATTAAATTATATTATTATAGTAATGTATTTTTTATTAAAGATATAAAATTATTAATTATTGATTAAGCCATTAATTTGAACCCAATGGCGAATGGTAGCTGAGTCGAGTCGAAAACCAGAAAAGTTTTTTAACTTTCACTGGGATTTGAAGGCGGGACTTTCGCATGAAAGGTCCGCTCTATAACCAATGTGCCACTTAGTCTGTAAGTAACTTAGTACGTTTTTATTAGTCTGTAACTTTAACTTAAAAAAATATTTAACATGTCAAATTTAAAGGAAACTACTAGTAGTAAGGGGCCTAGAGGGGGAGAAACCTTTTAAAATACTGCAATAAAAAGAAAATCTCTTGGAAATATGAGGCTAATTAACTCATTCTAAACACTTTTCCCATATGAGAATTTTGAGATCAATATTCGAACAAATTACGTTATATAAATTCTAATAAATCGTACGAATTAAGAAACTATTATAAGTTTTTATATAATTTTAATAAATCGTCCGAATATTGGGAACTAATATAATAATTGACTGCATTTCATAATTTGTAGAATATAAAAGACTGAATGAATAAAATTCCGCCGAAGCTTGTCACATTTCCTTCATCAACATTTAATAGAAAATAGGAATATAGAAAAAGTTCATGTTGTTAGTGAGCGAGTCAAGCGTTTGATGATGGTCCACCTGTTTATCTTTTTGACCTAGATCCCTATTCGTAATCATTCACTAATTCAGCCATTATTCTCTAGATATATTTTAAATAGAAATTGATTATTAATTCTGCAACTATCTTTGATAGTTTTAAGGCAATTAAAGTTAAGGCAATTGGTCTATAACTTTTAGAACTAAATCATTGTATTAGGGAAGAAATGATTTGTTGTATTTCAATTCGTAATAAAATTTATAGACTTAAACAGAAAAAACTTTAATTTTATTTCTGCTCTTCAATAGACCTAGAAAGAATATGAAGATTAAATTATATATGATTATTGAAATTTTTGCACGTTTTTTATTCAAACCTTGAATTTTGTTTTCTGGTTCAATAGTTATAAGTACTTGTTATAATTTAATTAAAAATACACAATTCAAACACATAACCTCCAAATTTTACTCAAATTTCAATTAATAATTTTAAATAAAACAAATAAAAATTAATTTTGAAATAATAGCTATATGTGTATAAAATATATATTTACTTAATTAAATTAAACATTTAATAACATTTCGAATTAGATTCAATAGTCAATTTATTTTCCTCTATTATACATATGCTATTACCAAAGATTGAATCTTATCTAAAATAATTTCAAGAATATCAAAACTTATACCAAATGCTATTTATAAGTTTTCGTTTTAAGCCATTTTTAAAAATTTTTTTTTATCTTTTATTTTCAATTTAAATGGAAAATTCAAAAACAAAAAAAATGTTTAATCATTTATGACAATTTATGTTCAAAATTTTTTTTTGTATAACAAATATAATATACAATAAAACAATGAAAAATTGTATCTTTCGGATAAGTATTATACTTAAAACGTATATAAGTTAGGGAATCCAATTACGATTATCGATTACCCGAGTACCCGAGTAATTGATACTTTATAAGCAAGTTGGAAATGGATAGGGCACACGCTGAGAAAACCGCAAGATAGCATAGCAAGGGAAGCACTAGAATGGAACCCACAAGGAACCCGAAGACGAGGCCTCCCTAATAACACCTGGAGGCGAACGATTTCGGAAGAGCTAGTTTCAATTGAGAAAACATGGGAGGATGCAAAGATAACTGCTCCAAATAGAGTCAGGTGGAGATGCCTAGTAGATATCCTATGCTCCCAAGAGGAGTAATAAGGAAAAAAAAAAAAAAAAAAAAAAAAAAAAAAAAAAAAAAAGCAAGTTCCGAGTAGTCGACTACTCGGAATATTTTTTTCGAGTATCGAGTATAATATTTAGACAAAAAAATGTAAATATTGCACATTCATTTAACTACATATTAATCAATCGAGTATCGGTATTCTATCGTTTTTTGTTCTTTTACTTCTATAATAAAGTTGCTTAGCAACCGTTGATTTTTAACTAAGTTTCAAATATCATACCTACATAAAATAAATAACATTTGTAATTTGAAGTTGTATGACGTAAAATTTGCAAGAAAGTGAAATATTTAAAAAAAATTTGTGAAATAAATAAAATAAATACTTAATTTTTTAATATATATAGCTGCCTTTGGTAAGTGAAGTGTTTTGAGTAAAATGTACTAAATTTCATGTAATAAATGCATATTTAAATACGTATAAATTTCAATTTTCAATTTTTATGTTGTGATTTTTTATTTTAGTGATTTATTTACATATACCCAAAAATGTCTTCGAAAAAATCAGAGGTATGGAAATATTTTACAAAAAAAGAGAAATCGCAGTCTGTTTGTAACATATGCAAATCTATAATTCAACGTCCGGGATCTAATACTACTGGAATGATAAATCATTTAAAATTACATAGCATATCTTTACAAAAAAGAAATTTGGGCGGCACAAATGAAACTGATGCATCTTCTTCGAAAAACACAAAATCAGTTGGAAATGGAATAATAAATTTCATAAGTCGAGAATCATTGAATGAAATATTGGCGAAATGTGCGACGAAAGATGGATTTAGCATCAAAGGAATTACTTCATCTGAAGCCATTAGGGGTTTCGTAGCAAGTCGTAATTATAAAATGCCAAAAAGTGAAACAACGGTAATGAAATATATAATGGATTTTTATAAAGAAAAAAAAGAAGAATTAATTGCGTCGTTATTAGAGCAAAAAAAATCTGGAGAGAGATTCAGTATTACTGTCGATGAATGGAGTGATATAAACGTTAGAAGGTTCATGAATATCACTCTTCATTCAGCAACAAAGCCACCTGTAGTCTTGGGTCTATCTGCAATAATAGGTTCTTGTGATTCAAATGCCACCATCGATTTGGTAAAAGCAAAACTTAAAGATTATGGACTTGAGATGGATAATGATATCGTCGGATCCACACATGATGGAGCATCAGTCATGGTAAAATATGGGAAAAATATTTTACCATTTTCTCAGTTATGCTACAACCATGCTATACATCTTGCTGTACTTGATGTATTTTATAAAAAAAGTGGGAGTTTAATTACGAATGATGATGCGGTAATTGATACAAATTTCCAAGATGATGAGAATTTAGAATATGATGAAAATTCAGCAGATGATGATTGTGTTGAAACTACCGAACAAAATGATGAGGTAGCTGATGCATTTGCTTTTGATGGTAACTTAAATTTACAAAATGATTCAGTTAGACAATTACCAATCTTTCGTGAAGACATTGGCAAAATTCTTGATGAAACACGAAAAATTATTAAATTTTTCAAATATTCTTCAGTTCGGAGCAGTGTTCTTGAAAAGCATATAATAGATCAAGAAGGCAAAAAGTTACGATTGCTACTCGATTGCAAAACAAGATGGAACTCAATAATACCAATGGTAAATCGTTTCATAAAAATATACGATTGTATACAAAAGGCTCTAATGGAATTAGGTCAGCAAAAATGTTCAGAAAAAAATATTAAAGTTTTAGAAGAAATATCACATGTTTTACAACCGGTTGAGCTTGCTGTTAAAGAGCTCAGTAAAGATAATAATAATCTTTTAAAAGCTGAAGGAGTATGCATTTTTTTGCTAAACAAACTAAAAGAAACAAATACGCAGTTAGCCATGGAAATGTTCACTGCTTTGAAGAAAAGAATTGAAGAAAGACGAAATGAGGATGTTGTATCACTCTTGCGTTTTTTACAATCTGGAAATTATCCTAAACCAGATATTAACTGCCATTTTACTTATTTAACAAAAAGTTCTATTCATTTATTGGCTAAAGAAACCTTCAAAAGGCTGTTCAATGAAGATCCTGCAAACACACAGATGAATACAGAGTTAACAATTGAAAATGAAGAAATAATTTCAAATAATGGTTTGGTTTCAAATTATGATGAACTCCAAAAAACAATTGAATTAATTATGACTGTTCCGAAAGAATATAATGAGAGAAAATCCACATTGGAAAAAGAAATGAAGTTGTGGGAGAAAGATTGTTCAAAACGAGGTGACTCTATTGGAAAACTTTTTACAGCACTATTGACAATACAACCAACGTCAACAGTAAGTGAAAGAGTGTTTTCGGTAGCTTCAGCTTTTGTCACAAAAACCCGAAATCAGTTAAAAATGGAAACGGTTGACAAACTTGTATTTCTAAAGTATTATTTTTTAAATAAAAAATAGATTTAAAACTAAAAGTGTTGCATTTTATTTTAAATTTAATTAACACAACATGGTGTGGGTAATTTTTTCATTACCCGGGTACCCGGGTATCCGGGTAATGAAAAAAAATAAATACTCGATTACCCGGATAACTGAAAATACGATTATTTGGACTCACTAATATAAGTAAATATAAATACAATACATTTTTTTGAATGCAGTTCAATCCCATTTTTCCGCATTTTTTCTGTTGATTCACCTTTTTTTTCAATACTAAAGATAAGAAGAGTATTGTAATCATCTTATTATACCTTCTCCCAAGACTATGCTGTCCAATCATCTATCTAATTACAAATCTGAGAACGAATTATGTATATATAACATTGACATTTAATAATTGAGAGAGATTTGAGATTCGACATTGGGTTGAATGCATAAATGCTCTGAGCTTGGACTCTAAACTCAACTTTTAGAACAAAAATCAGGATTAAACTTATAGTTTCGTTTGAGAAAATTAAATTTGAGCTCAGTTTAAGTTTTATGTATTCGATCAAGTGGCTCAAATGCATAAAACTGAGCTTAAATTTAAATTTTATTTTTTTTAAGGAAATTGCGAGTTCAAGTCTAATTTGTATTCCCAAAAAAGAGTTGTGAGTTCAAGCTCAGCTTTATGCATTTAAGCCAGCGCTCACAAATAGAGCGCTAGTATCGTTTTTGTGTGCCCATAACGCTCAAATTATGACTATTTAAATTTTATTGTAGATTCATTTAATTGCGTAGAGAAACGTTACCTTTTCTGTAATCAGGTTATTAAACCGCGGAATCGTTTTATTTGTGGATACCCAACCCTACTTTTCTGTTTCTAGCTAGCGCTAGACATTTACAAATAAATCGTATAACAATTTCTTTCTAAGTGTGTACATGATGGATTGAATGGGTTACGTGGTCAGCCCAGATCCCCAATTTGCCAGTGTCCCATGAACAAACCTTCTGCCTCTGCAAGATAGCTTTAAAAATTTTTCATTCAACCTACAAGTTAAGTCTGTAAGTATATAATATTTAGACCGAAAAGACAATGGGACAACACTAACTTTCTATAGAATATATACAAAAACAAAAACCAAATTTCAACCTTCAATCTTCTCAATATTGTATTGAAGTCAAAGAATTGCAATGAACTTTTACCATATATATTTATATATTAAATAAATATACTATATAATATATGATTATAACTATTATTATTTACTTTTATTATAAAAATTTTAGGATTCTTATTCTTATATAAAATTGTTTATATTATTTTTTTCTAAATTAACCATAGTTACGAAGAACTTGTTCTTTTTCGAAAGTATTTGATGTTTTTACTTTTTCTTTTTTCCTCAATTTTTCTAAACTTTTCATTCTATTTTCCAATTTTTATTATTTTTTATTTTTCTTTTTATTTAAAAAAAACAGACAACAAACGTTGAATACGTTCAATGTTTTTCTTCATCATTTCATCAAGAAACAAATAATAGTTACAATACAACAACAAATACAATGAATACCGGACAGTACTCTGTATTTACTTCTTCAACTGACATTTAAAATTCTGTTTTTTTATACCCGTGCATACATGTATGAACATCGGGTATATTAGATTTGCTCCTCCGTTTGTAACGCATCGATCTAGACGATCTAGATATAGTGTCAAGGGTACGTATCGGCTCAGAATCGAAAAATTAGTCGATCTAGCTATGTGTGTCTGTCCGTCCGTCCGTCCGTCCGTCCGTCCGTGTGTCAGCACGATAACTCAAAAACTAAAAGGGCTAGAGTCTTGAAATTCACACAAAGTCATTTTTAGACAATTTCTAGGTTCCCTATTGTTTTTGGTTAAAATCGGACCAAGCCTTCGGGGAGCTGCCATACAACTTTTTTGCACCAATATGAATTTCTTCAAAACTAATTATACTATGGGGATGAAAATTACACACGGTTAGTTTTATAATGACTCCGGCACTTATATGAAGTTTCAAAATGTTAGGGCCCCATTTTCGGGGGGCTGCCATACAACTTCTTTGCACCAATATGAATTTCTTCAAAACTAATTATACTACGCGGATGAAAATTACCCTCGGTTAGTTATATAATGAATCGAGCACTTATATGAAGTTTCAAAATGTTAGGACCCCATTTTCGGGGGGCTGCCATACAACTTCTTTGCACCAATATGAATTTCTTCAAAACTAATTATACTACGCGGATGAAAATTACACACGGTTAGTTATATAATGAATCGAGCACTTATATAAAGTTTCAAAATGTTAGGGCCCCATTTTCGGGGGGCTGCCAAACAACTTCTTTGCACCAATATGAATTTCTTTAAAACTAATTATACTACGAGGCTGAAAATTACCCTCGGTTAGTTATATAATGAATCGAGCACTTATATGAAGTTTCAAAATGTTAGGGCCCCATTTTCGGGGGCTGCCATACAACTTATTTGCACCAATATGAATTTCTTCAAAACTAATTATACTACGACGATAAAAATTACACACGGTTATTTATATAATGAATCTAGCACTTATATGAAGTTTCAAAATGTTACGGCCCCATTTTGGGGGGCTGCCATACAAAGTTTGCGATTCAATAACTGTGAATTTAATGAAGCTACAAGGTTAAAATTAAAATTGGGCAGGTAAAGTAATAGGGCAAGTTAGTTGGCAAAGTTGGACATCACTCGGACCATCGGAATTTTTGGGTGGGCCATTTTTTTTTTTTTTTTGTTTTTTTTTTTTGTTTTTTTTTTTTTTTTTTTTTAAGCTAAAGTTATGGGACAATGAATGAAAATTTAGTTTTTTTTTTTGTGATTTGTTTTTTTTTTGTTAATTTTTTTTTTTTTTTTTTTTTTTAGCTAAAGTTATGGGACAATGAATGAAAATTTTGTTTTTTGTTTTGTGTTTTTTTTTTTTTTTTGTTAATTTTGTTTTTTTTTTTTTTACGTCAAAATTATGGAGTAATGAGTTAAATGTATAAGGGAAGTAAATTACGGTTTATTTTATACACCATAGTGGGTATGCACGGGTATCTAAAAGTTGACAAGGGCAACTATAATCTTCCTCGTTTTTTTTATTTTCAAAAAAAAAAAAAACAAAATAAAAAAAAAACGCAAAATGAAAATTCTTAAAAAAAAAAATAAATTTCATGTTTCTTTAACATAAAAAAATCAAAAAAAAAAAATCAAATGAAAACTTTAAAAGATTCATCCCGCTTTTTGAACAAAATAGAAAAAAAAAAAAAGTAAAACAAAAACAGAAACAGAAAAAAACGAAACCTGGCAATCATAGCAAATCATCATGGACGGATACAACCAAACCTTCAATTTTTCAAATTTAAAAAAAAAAAAAAACAACTAATGAAAAAATCAAGGGTTTTTAAAAAAGCACATTTTCAAAATTAAACAAGTGTTTCATATTCTGAGTTTTGAGTAAAAAATATAAATAAAAATAAATTGAAAATATTCTAATTAATTTATTTATATAATTAATTCATTATAAATTACTATCCGATCGGTGCCTTAGTGGTTAGGATTTCGGCCTTTCAATCGAAGGGTCTCGATTTCAAACCCTGATCGATAATTATCTAATAAAAAAATATAATTTATAATTGATATCGTAATCAAATCATAATATAAAATAAAATTTAACTGTCACATCTGAAAAGGAAAGGCAGATCCACTCACTTATAACAGTATATGTGAAAGGGGACTGTTCAGAAATAAATAAATAAAAATAAATTGAGAATAATAATGAAATCAATATTTAGAATAAAAGCCCAAATGCAATCAATAAAACGTGTTAACATGTGTCAAAACATAATTTCTGAATTTTGTCAACATTTAACCTTTTAAATACATACACAGACGACTTAGTTACTGATTTTAAAAATAGAAAATTTAAATTTTTAAGTCTTAATAGCCCTTCCCTATTTAATAGGCTTCCAACATTTTTTAGATAAATCTTATACTAACCCTCCTTCACCCGTCAAAATTTTTTAGATTCATAGAATTAAACTGTGAATTGCACCAAAATTTGGATCTTTTCTTAGAAGTTTATTATTAAAAGCAAAAAAAGGATGGTTAAAAATTAATAGATAAATACTTACACTTTCTTCGATTATATCAAAGCCCTAACAAAGCTCCTTAAAATTATGAAAAACCTTTAACACATATTGAAATATATTATTTGAGCATGAGATTACTTCAAAAAATTTAGACAGGTATTCACCTTACAAGTGTTTAAAAATAGTAAGATTTCAGTTTAAGACTCTTGACAACTTCCAAGGAGTGGGCGTTACAAAAAAATTTCTTAAATGACTCGTACTAATTTTTAAAGAAATTCAACTTCTCCCTAAAATTTTCTTCTTCCAAAACTAAAGTCGTTTAGAAGTTATGAGGAGTCAAAAATTACGAAGGACATCCGAACAGAGAAACTATATAAAAACATTTTTTTTAAAATTTATTGAAAATGTAATTTCAATACGTTCCGTACACACATACACTCACACACTTCCATATATTATTATATTCTGTTTTTTTTTTTTTTAATTTTTTTTTTGGAATTTAAGTTAAAAGCAATTTTCACATCTTTTCCTTTAGGCTAATCTGTTATCCCAACTCCTATCCCAACTTTTTTCAAAGATTTTGTTTGTGTTTTTTTTTTTTTTTTTTTTTTTTGATTTCTTATTGTATTTATTGTACTCACTATACAGTACTGTAAAACTCAACACATATACGAGTACTTGTACTCTATAAAATAACAACAACAACTAAAAGTGTAATATTTTTTTTTCTAAATTCTATTCGGATATACGAGTACATATACAATAGATGTAGTACTAAGTACATGCATATATATGTACATATATATATATATATACTTACTTATTTATATAGTGGTTTATTGTGTATAGGCACGTACTTTATATAATTGTTTTTGTTGTAACTATTATTGCTGGTTTGTACCAATTGATATTACATTCGTCTTGCAACAATAATTTTTTATTATTTATTTTTTTTTTTTTTTAAATAAATATATATCCATCTCTTTTTTGCACATTCTATAAAAGAACCTTTTTTAGAAATTGCTTACCTTTGAAATAGTTTTAAAACACAGTTTGGTTTTTTGGTTTTTTTTTTTTTAATAGTTTCGTGGTAAAATTTTAAATGATCACGTAAATCGGATAGAGTTCCTGGTTAAAAAAATGAGGAAAAAAAATTTTATATATATATATATATATACATATATATATGTGTATAAAAATAATAATCTAGAAATAATTTTATATTATATGTTTATTGTGTTATTTTTTTTTTTTGAAAAAAAAATTCAATCTTTTTTTTAAAGTCTTTGTTAAATTAAAATCAAGTCGCATCATCAATTTGGATGGATGAAGCAGTTGTTGGGTTGGATAAGTTGGATGATCAGAAGAAAAAAAAAAAATAAATGAAATTCTTTGTTACTAGAAATGGTCTTTGGAAAGGCAAAAAGAAAGCAAAAATTCATAATGCTCATAAAAAGTACAGCTATATAGTGAATTGCTATATTTAAGACTTATATAGGTGCTATACAAGTTATTATGTATATAGATAGATTATTAGCATTTATAAGACAAGGCCGTGCTTATTCATTTTATTTATCTATATCTGTTTTATCTATAAATTCAAAATGAATTTATTTAAAAGACGTTTAATATCCCTGATGACTCATTTAGTCTGCAATCCTAATTACATGGAGCATTTATATATAGTTTTTGAATATTAAATCAATTCGATTGAAAATTTCGATATAGACTTTATTTTAGGTAAATTTCCAGATCCTTTTCAAAATTTTACTTGGGTCCGAGTTAGCGAAGGGGAAATTTTTGATTTTCAATTTTTTACTCCTCATAACCACGGTGTACGCGAAAAATTGCATATTATTTGTATACATCGTTGGAGACAGTGTTTTCTAAAGCTTTCTTTCAGCATAATTTCCAAAAAATACAAATGTATAGGACTTTTTATGACTCTTCTGTAAACTTCTCTAAATATACGGCTCTATAAATTTTTAAAAAGTTTTTTTTAAATCCTTAGGGCTCTCTGTCGAAAATTTGAACCTGAGGTATCTATATGAGCTAAGTTTGTAAAAGAAAGTATACCCGAAACCGGATTCGACGCTGCGTTTTGTGTTCAAAGTTTTCCTTAATATCACAATTATCGGTTTCGGTACTCAATTGTGAGCTAACTCGATTGAACGAATTTGAACTGATTACATGTAATCAATAACTATAGAATGGCTCCATCATCATCAATATAAGTTTAAAACAAACTGAATAAAGCTGAACCAATTGTATTAAACTTAAATTAACTTAGATTAAACTTGTATTTAACCATTGGAGATCCTAAACTGGTAGCTGCCTCCATTTTTTGCAAACATTTTAGAATTGTATGGCATAAAGTTCTGTCGTGTTTGATTGATTTTAAGCCCTGGTCTCTCCTTTGTAACTTATAATAAGTCTCAAAACTGATAACTGCCTTCAGTTTTGGAACATTTTTCAATAAACAATTTAAAATTGTAAGGCATAAAATTCGGTGGTGGTTAATTGATTTAAGCGGCTGGTTCCTCTTTGGTAGTTTGCCAGAAAGTTCATATTCTAAGATATTCCTAATTCCCGGAAGTGATAGTATTGCAACATAATACAGGTTTCTTATACTTTTAAGTAGTATTTATAGTCTTAAGTATTTCTCTAATGCGCTTGGTTTTGAATAGGCAATCAAGAAACTGTACAGTATACTTAATTGAAATCCTATTAGCTTACTAACTGTCTTCAGGATTAAAATAACTGCCCGGAACTGATTAAAATGAATTGCAGTATATTAAAGACTTGAGACTTGCAGACTTGCCTAAGCCTTTGATTTGCCAAAGTTTTCTCTTTAAATACCTAAAAGTATAATTTACAGTATTGGTATTACGAAAGTGATATCAATGTCATAATACTTTAATATATAAATATTTTCAAATAAATAGTTTTTAACGAGATTATTAGAAAAAAATTCCATTCACAAAATATGTTCAATCATTTCAAGCCAATTGTTAAAAGTTGATATTGTATATTCATCAGCTGCTTCCGCATCATCAATTGAATTTAAAAAAAAAAATAACGAAACACAAAATATGAAACAATAATGGAATGATGGTATTTAATAAATTTGAAAAAAAAAATAGTTATAGTCTTTTTTAGTGAGAACCACAAATCTATAATCACTTTCTTTTAGAACAATAAATAACTTTAATTAGTAGGTTTTTGTTTTTTTGGATTCCTTTTTCTCATTTTGTTAATCTTATTCTTATAGGAAATTCTTTAAATGACTCTTTCAATTTAATGAGCCTTTTATATTATTTATTTTAATTAGCATAAATAACGAAACTATATATATATAACATTAGCATAATTATAGAGTATCACTTTTTTTTTAAACTCACTAAAAATGCAGGAATGTGTAAATTTAAAAAAGATTTTTTTTTTAATTCTTTCCGTTTCATTTTAATTAACACCTTCTTAAAAAAAAAAGTAATCTTAGGCCCCCAATTATTTTTTTTTTTGATCTAATTCTAATAATAGGAAATCATTTCAGACATTTTTATTCAAAAGTTTTGATTATATAAACATTTCATGAATCTGAATGGATTAAACCTCCAAAACAAAAGTTTGATGATAGATAAACACAATGGTTTAATTATATATAACAGGGTTTATCTTATTCAAATTTAATATAAAATTGATTCAGTTTTATAAGAATTATTAAAATAATATTTTGAAAAACGTATTTCCTACTAACTGCAAGATTTATAGACTTGGACTTCAGTTATGGTTATTCGTCATTGAAATGCATACGCAAATGATTCTATTGGAAATCTACATTTTTGCAGGATGTATTCAATTCTCATAACAATAATTCTCATACAGGCTCTTGCAGGCTTTTATACAGAAGTCACAGCATTTCAACTAAACTTGAAACTTACCTAATAATTTCTTAAATTTTGAAAGAAGCTACAAGAACTTAAGAAAAATTTCTTCAAGTGAGTTATCTCAGTGTATGCCAAAAGGTAATTAATTGACTTTTAGATTTTCTGCAGTATCAATCCTCTAGAAGAACAGGTTATTAGAGTTCCTAAGTGAAAAACAAATAGAATTTCTTCTGCCCTGACAAAAGTTGTTCCATTTTGTCGGAAAGAAGTAAATCCGATATTTTCTTTCCGCCTGCGTGTCTGTGTCTATTAGCACGATAACTCACGTAACTTTCAACCGATGTGGTTGCAATTTGGTATGAATGCTTTCTTCGTCAATTGTAAGGTTAAGATCGTGGATGGGTGAAATAGGATCACGGAATTGGGTGACCCCCATACAAAAACACCAGACTTTTCGAGAAATTTCGAATTATAATCTTCAGAATGATTTTAAAATTTGTTCGTAGAATATTGATGGATAGCCATCCAGAAGAGCAGCTTTCATAAATTCTTTCTCTAGTTATGGGTTCTACAGATTCTAGAAGTTTCTGGAATGTCTGATTCTGAAAAATCAAAATCTCAACTGATTATAATGAAATTTGGTATGAATGTTGGTTTTTTGCCAATATAAAGAACGACTTCGGGGATGCGCCAAATTGGACCACAGAATCTGGGGCTTCAGATTTAAATTAATCAGATTTTACAATACAAACGACATTATACAGGAAGAAAACCTTATAAAATCCAACTTGGATTTATTTAATCTGTAATTTTCAAAAAGGAAACTATATTCCCTTCAAAATCCATGGTTTTTTTTAAACTTTCTACTCCTATAAAAAAACGAGGAAGAATGTAGTAGAGTAGACTGTGTCAACTCTGTGATACCCGTATGACCGTAACATATATATTATATCATCTGGTTAATTACTTTTGGTAAGATTTCAGACACCCAGCTTTATTAGGTGGAGAGTAATACTCATATAAAATTAGAAGTTGTATGGCAGCTACTCGAACCCACTGCAGTATACCAACCACATTTTGCAGAAACTTTGACGATTACACTAAACTATTTTTAGCAAAATTTCAGACATCCAGCTTCATTAGGTGGAGAGTAATGCTGATATAAAATAAGAAGTTGTATGGCAGCTACACGAACCCACTGCAGGAGACCAACTAAATTTTGCAGAAACTTTGGCCATAAAACTAAACTACTTTTGGCAAAATTTCAGACACGCAACTGTAATAGGTACAGATAAATACTCATATAAAAAAAGAAGTTGTATGGCAGCTACCCGAACCCATGGCCAAAATGGCTGGATTTAAATAGCGATTTCATCAAGATTCTAGCTCCTTTAGTTTTTGAGTTATCGTGCGGACGGACAGACGGACGGGCGGACGGGCGGACGGGCGGACGGACATACATAGCTAAATCTTTTTTCGATTCTGATCCGATCCATACACTTGAGTCCATATCTACCCCCCCCCCCCCCCCCTCTTTCTTTGCGTTACAAACGTAATGGCAAATTTATTATACCTTTTAAATTTATAATAATTTATTATATTTATTGTATAAAAATCTTGTGAAAGAGTTGCCGACTTTAAAAAAACCTAAGATATATTTAAGTTATTTAAGTTATTTTAAATAACTTCGGTCATAAATATTTATTTTCTTAAACAATGCTCTTAAATGAAAATTAATATTAATTTTTTTTTAAATATTAATTACATTTAAAATATAAATAATACTATTAAATTATTATTTAATTTTCTACCCACATCAAAGGCGTCTCTTCCTCTATTTCAAAAGCAAATTAAAAACCGAAGTCTATTGAAAAAATATTTTTTAAAATAAAAATTAATTAATATTTATAAGAAGTCTGAACTATTGAAATCTATTTAAAAATCAACAGCACCTACAAAAGCACCTTTGATTTGTGAATAAATAAACCAGATCTTTAAGAGGAAGAAGTAATCAATCGCAATCGCTTACAGGTTATTGTCTATAAAAAGTTTTAAAATTTCGAAATAAAAAAAAATTTAAACTGAATCCTTCAAATAATTTTACCTTTAAAAAACTGTTTTTAGCAAATTTTCAAAAAAAAATGTGCCCATATAGTTAAACATTATTTGTCCATCTGTCGGAAGTTTTACAAAACTTTTGAAGAGAATTGAAATTATTTAAAAACACAACTTGAAAAAAAGACATTTTAACCAAACATTTAATTTCATGAAGGAACTTCTTTCTGCAGCTAAGTTTCACCTGTTACTAAAATAGAGCCCCGCCCCCCTCAAAGTCCTAAAAAGCTCACTATTTTATGAAAGTTCTATAAGAGTTCTATAAGAGTTCTATAAAAAATAATAGTACAATTTGGAAACGCCCAATACAAAAAGCTATTTTTTATGAGATTTATATAATAACACAACTTAATAAACCTACAACCCTAACCCTACAACCCTATCATACCAAACGGTACTTTAATTTACCAAAATGTGGAATTAAATTTTTTGCAAAATTCTTGCCCCCATATATCTATCAAACGGTTTATATTCGTAACTTGAATTTTTGAGAACTTAAATAATATTTCATTGTGTATTGAAAAAGAAAACTTCTCAGTACAGGGTGAAATAAAGTTTTTAATACAGACAATTTTTCAAAACACTTTTTACCCAAAACTTATTATGCAACATTTGGTTTAATTTTGAAAATGGTCCTTTTAAAAAACCCTTGGTATTTGTCATCACTTGTTTTTATATTATTATTTTTCAATTCCAAACCTTAGTTAAACCCTAAAAACAAAACCACACAATAATTTTAAAAGAAAAATATATAAAAAAAAAATTAAAATATTCATAAGAAAATCTTACCACACCTTTTAAACCATATAGTTATAGAGTTTACAAAAGAAATACAACATTTACAAAATATGTAAATAAAAAGAGAGTTAAAACATAAATTTAACTATTTTTTATTGAATTATTTTTTTAGTTATATTTTTTAAAAAGAGAAAATTAAAATTTAAATGTCTGCATTTAAATACAAATAATTTGCACATTTATAAATTAAATTTTAAAATTTTTCTAACAAAAAAAATGTAAGTTTCCGAAATCGTTTATAATAATTGAATATGTAGTTTATTTCATATTCATAGTGTGTACTTTAGAAAATTGATGTGATGCTCAGCTATAATTGGATTATAATATTTTGGATAATTGATGAAAGGAGGTTTGAAGTGAATTAAACTCGTGATCAATTACCGTACTGATTCTTGTACGAAATATCAGGGCTTTATTGCACCAACACTTATTACTAATGAAATAATTATTTTTTTGAAAAGTAATTGTCTTTGACTTATCAGACTTCATTGGTCAAATATGTCAGATATAGTTTTGGTGCACCAAAAAGTGATAATTTGATTATTTTATTAGTGATAAGTTGAAAAGAGTGCAATAAGACCCAGAACATTTACCAGTCTAGAAGAAAAATTCAGAAGAAATACTAGATACTATCTTCTAGCGCTTCTTCTAAGTACAAAAAAAAAAATTTAAAAACATCAGGTATTCCATTCGGATTTAATACATTTAAATGGCAATATTTATCTGCAAGAATTGTTAGAACTAAGTCCCAAGCCAGTATAGTTACAATTGTAAGTAAATAATTTTGTAAAATCGAAAAAATTGGAAAAATCTTAATCTGAAGATATATCTAAGATTGTTGGCTAGTGTAAAATTTTAATCCACTTTCGATTGACTGAAATATAACTTATCAACGATTATTTAAAAATTTTCTAAAAATCTTATTGAACGGCATATTGTTTAAAAATGGATTCAAGTTTTTCTAAATAAGAAACCTGTAATACATGCAGGACACACGGATATCATTACGCCTAAATTTAGGCAAAGGATATAACTCGGATTTAATCCAGTGATATAATGAGATAAATACCATGCAAAGAAATATTGAAAACCAAATATCCCCCTTTCGGGAAGCCACATATTATGCCACAATTATTCTATTTAAGCCCACTTGATTTCCTTATTTATAAACTTGTTTTAAAATTTGCAATACCAGATATGAGCAATATTTTCAAATTAGTTATTTTGATTGGCAATATGAGAATTGAAAAAACCCATGAAATTTTCAATTATAAAAATCTTATACACACGTATATCTTATAATTTCTTAGAAACGCATATGTATTATTCAACAATAGATGAATATAGACACTTCTTAAAACCATTGATCCCTATATACTGGATTGTAACTAAGAATTTATTTTTTTATGTAATTAATTTGCGGTTCACATTCTATATTAGAAATGCATAAAAGTTACTTCTTCTTCTATATAGTTTATATTTCCATAGGATTTCTAATCTTCAATAGATACACTATAAAACTTATCTTGAATTGCCATCGTTTTCTTAGACAGTACACTACATATATCATCTGTATATGACATTTATTAATTTTATTTAATCTATGTACATTCTATAGATTCTGTATATTCTGTATAAAAGAATCTAACGAATATAAATTCAAACGCCAACACTATTGACAACTTTCACAATCAATTTTTTATGGGGCATCAATCCCTTTTAGTAGATTCTCAATATAGATCGCCCCTTTGAGTTTTTAAACCACAAAAACAAGCACTCAAAAAAAAAAAAAATCTGAGAAAAAGAAAATTTTATAAAATAAAATTGCATGAACGCCAATAAGTGGTTTTTTTTTTTTTTTTTTTGAACCACGCGTTTCCAAACCGATACATTTCACATAACGAACTTCATTCTGTCATGTAAAACAAGAAAGATTTTTTAATTTTTTTTTATACCTTAGATCTTCGCAATAAGATTGAATTTCAAAATTTTTGCACAAGAAAAATTAAAAAATGAAAAATAAATAATAATAAAAATTTCATGCATTTTTTATGAATTTTTATGAATTTTTAAATAAAAAAAAATAATAATAATATAAAGGTAAATAAAACAAACATAATATTATCTTCGTTACATGATCTTTTTATGCGTAATAAATTTGAAAAAAAAAAAAAATTATTTTAATAGGCATCTTGAACATTTTTAGTAAATTTTCAAAAAAAATATAAATAAGTATATAGTATTGCTTTGCCCATTTGGCACTCTGTCCGATTATTTACAAAACTTCTACATCATATGAAATAAAGAAGTCCCTCCTCTAATGCAGCCACACTCTCTCAAAGTCCGATGAATGTACTAAGTATATCCAAATTGTTCTAACGAAAGTTCAATATGATAAACATACTTTCAAAAGTCAACTGGCAGTTTTATAAGCTTCATAAATACATGTAAAATAAATAATATATATAGTGTTGCCATATTGTATTCTAATTTTCCGTTATACAAAACTCAATAATTTCCAACTTCTTTTATATTTATCAAAAGACTTAAGCTAGAAACTTGAATTTTCGGAGAAGTTTGATCTTTTGAAATGAAGAAAAGTCTTTGAGAATTTTTTTGTGTTGCCAGCCATGTAAGGAATCCTAAACTAAAAATTCACTTTTTTTAAACAGCTGTATTTGGAATCCCATCTATGCTTCAGCATTATGTTATAGAATAATGTTAAAAGTTTTTCTGAATTGTAAAGGGGTTTCATAAAATTGAAAAAAGAATCACTTGATTTTTTACATCTTTCCGTATTAAATAAAATTATAGGAAAAAAAATGTACTTTTTTAAAACCCCTTTTCATGGTCTTTTTCATTACTTTTTTTTGTTAGCTTAACTTAATACAATATCCAAACTGTTCAATCCAACTTATTGTTTGTATATATATATCTAACAAAAAAAATTTTAACAATCAAAATGAATTCATTAAATTTATTTTTGTAAAATTTTAAAATTAAAATTTTTTCATTTCTTTGAAATAATTTGAATAAATTTTGAAAATATTTGATTGAAAAAACAATAAATGAATTCATATTTTAAATTGCGAAATAGTTTAAAAAAAATTCTGACTAATTATAATAACTTCTTTTATATTCAAACAAACTAGTATGTATACATTAAGTGAATGTTTGATTTAATGTCAAAAACAAAACGTCGTTTTTTTTTCTCGAAAATCGAGTGTTGAACATAAAATCTCTAAGTTGTAAATGTGAACATTACAAGTTGTGCACAGAATTCCATTTAAAACATTTGGTTAAAACAGAAAAATGGTTTTTAATGAATCAAATTTGAACACTCCACTCCTTTCTAAAGTCTTTCGATAAGTCCCGTCCAATCTTGCTTTAAAAAAATCTGCTATACTAGAGTTTCTGGAGCAATATTTTCAATACGTTCTATTAGAATTTGAAACCTTCAAAATAATATGCTTTTAAAAACTTTAACTAATATTAATACCTAAAAATTCATTCTTTAGTTCTATTAAGTCATTTTATTTTATGGATTTTCTGTAGACAATATATCTATATGGTAATAATATGACAATTAAAAAATAGTCGCATCTTTTCAGAAATATAAAAATTCCAGAATTTCTACATAAGATTTATGATTTTTATTTATAGCAATAAATTAATTTAGTTACACTTCCACACATTTATCATTAGATTTGTAAATTGTATATTGTCGGTTTATTTAATGAATTTATTTTATTTTATTTTTTTTTTCTTGGTACATGATTTTTTTGATATTAAAAATACTTAAACCTTTTTTTTTTATTATTCTAATCTTTTACATAAATCAGTATCACATTTAAGCACACTTTGACACTTAAAGGTCTTGCTTTGGTCAAATTTTTTGTACTTAATAAAATTATGCAATATAGTCACAATTCTAACAATTTCTTAGTTTTTCAACTCAATTTTTTCAAATTAAAATGTTTTATAGGTTTGGTAATTGTACAAAGTAATGAAAATTTGTAGCAGATTACAAAATTTCAGCCAAAGTACTGTATTTTTAAATTTTTTTAAAAATTATTTATTTTCCAAATAAGATTATTTAAAAGTTAATTGTATTTGAAAGGAAGGTACAAAAATTCATCTTATAGATATTTAATTTTGTTAAACATTCAAAATTCAACAAAAAAAAAACAAAAGTAGGAAAAATTCAAATCCTACAAGTTTAGTAGAAATTTAAAATCTAATAATTGTAGTAGTGTTCTTCTATCTTCAATGGCTCATAAAATTTGTGAGTTAAAAATTTGCATTTACAAGCTTAACCCATGCGGTATCATAAAAACCTGTATACAAAACTGTATTTCAAGTAGCAGCACAATTACCATTAGTACCATTATCTGATACTGATTATACTTTATCAATATCATTTACTCGAATTGAAAATCATACAAATTTCAATTTGAACTCATATAAAATTGAATCTTTAATTACCTGTATTATAAGTTTGTAGTAAAAACTATTGTGTGGGTACTGGACTTTATGAATGAAAACATTTGTAAAATACTTTGATACTTTGAATATAAATGAGTTCTGATCATAGTATTTCTTGGTACTTACTCGAAAATGCTTAAGTATCAAAAATTAATTACAAAAGTAATTAAACTCAAAATTTAATTACATGTGAATCGCAAGTATTTTTACTTCATTCTTTTCCTAAAATTTTGGAAGTATCGAAAACCAAGTAATACTGATACTTTACAAAATAACGAGTATCAGAAAAATGTACTTACAATTCTATTTAAGTACCATTTTACTCAGTATAATACTATTCTGGTATCCAAATATAAAGCTTACAATTGTATTTCCATTTATGAATATCGTTTTCAATTATTAGTACCGGATTTCTTCTTAATTCTTTTTTAAAACTCTAATATAAATAATCTTAGCCTAATATTTTCACCTTTCAATAACTGGTGCATGGTCTGAGTAATTATGGTCCGGCCCGAGTATTAATAAAATTGATGATAAGTATATTTTTTTTAAGTGCTAAATGTTTAACTCTAAGACTAATATACCTGTCTATACCATAGGGCCGTCTATGTCTATACCATGTTGGACCATAGGGTATTCAAGTTATTTGAATTGACCTTAATGAACTCCACATTCAAACGCATTAGATTTTCAGTAGATACAATTCTGTTTTATAATTGATTTAAACGGTATTCTATATTGAATCAGCATTGAATCATTAAATGATAATGAAATTAGAAGATACATAAACTAGTATCAGCTACCGATTTTTAATCCATGTAATCTCTTATTATTTGTAAATTTTATCTTCTAAATTCAATGTTGCATAAATAACTATAATTAAGTATAATTATTTAATATTCAAGTAATATAAAATTTTTAAACTGTATACGAGTACAGAAACATATCTTTTCCATTAAACTTCAAATTATTTAAATAAAACTTCTTTTAATATTATTAATTAATAAAATAATTTCTGTAATATTATTTTGTATTGGAATTTTAAACTATTTATTTAAATATTTATAAAACGTTTCATTTACTAAAAATCAATTTCATGTTTAAGTCATTAGACATATACTTGCATCTTAAAATATCATGCAGACCTTCATTTAATTTAAATTCATTTTAAAAAATAATTAAATAAATAAATTCTTTAGTTTAAATGAAAATTATTAAAAACGCTAAAAATATGTTAGACATAGAATTCACTGTTTTTTAATATACTATTATATATGTATATATACATGTAGTTAATATTATTACGCAACATTAAAAACTGTAAAATAGAGTGAATAACTTTAATTATCATTTATCAGTTGAAAAAATTTGCATTTACAAGCTTTAACATTTATTGAAGATTGCATCTATAAGATGGTTTTATTTTTTTTTTTTTTATTCTAATTTCAATTAAAATTTTTCTTACAAAATACATTTTTTTTTTTTTTTTTTTTTTTTTTTGTAATCAAAACATATTCAAATTTATTTCACACCGTTACAACAAATACCGTTTTTTGCAATATTCTTGTGGTGCAGCACGATGCATTTTTTTGTTGTACAACTATATACAACTTTTATTATTATAAATAAGATACAACTGTTCATCAAAAAATCTGAAAATATTCATCTATAGAATTAAAAATTTTTTTTTTATATGTAAAAAGCAGCAGAACATCAGTTTCAGGAGAAAATGAAATAATAATAAATGTGATAATCAAAAGTACTGAGTATGTACTGAGTAGTTAACTATATAGTACTTAATGAAAAAATCAAAAATCATTACCTTCAAGTAAACAAAATACAGGAGAGACTTGTTATATGAATGAATATAACTGTTGAAATTAAAAAAATATCCAGTTCTTTGGTTTGATATTAAACAATAAAGTACAAGTACTGACTTTGTTTTTCAATTACAATTCAAGTTTTTTAATCTGGTAATACTCATATAATCGTTAAAATCGTCTTAATCGTTCAAAGCTAAGAATAGCGAGCCTATCGCGATATTGCGATCGGGTAAGAAAATTACCGAGTAGTATTGTACTTACAACATCATGCTGGACTTAAAACATTGTAACCACAAACTGAGATTAAAAGATTATTATTATATTCATTTTTTTTGAATTACACCTGCAGCACAGTTTTAATAAATTACAACATCAACGTGGACAGTACTTTGCTCATTTTTCTTATGTAGAATTTCTTAGATTTTAATTGATACAATTTTATTTGCTAAAAATATAGTGTAGTTCAGTGTAATAAATATATTTCAGTTATCAATTACTTTTGTATCTGTGAATTATAATTTTGGATTTGAATCCGAGACTTTCGAATACAATATCAACCGTTTTACTACTGCGTCTTAACTGTGTCTTTACTACTCAGCTGCTCTACTGTTATTACTTTGCAATTTCACAAATTGATGATAAAGAGATTTAATAGAGACTTGGTTTGGATTAACGAGACTTTACTGTGTATATGAGAATTTTTTTAAACAATATGTTGCACAGTTTTTTTTTGCACAACTAAAGTACTCTGTTTTTTTGTTTCTTATATTGCAAAATTATAATCAACATAATGTTGAATGTGATTATTTATAATGCAAACAAGTATAGAAGTGTGTACATATGTGTATATATATTCCATTTAAATATAAAATCAGTGATTTGCAAATACTCTCGACATTGAAATCATCTTATCTTCCTGTTCTGTTCTGCTTTTATTATTGTATTGCACACATTTTCTTCAATTTCAAAATACTCGTATATAAGTATGAAAAGTTGTAAAAATGATACACCACGTTTTTTTTTTTTAAAAAAAAGCAGATCTTTGAGACCTCAAAAGTGTTTTATTTTATATATATAGATTTTTCATTATTATACAATTTTATTTTTTTAGGTTTTTGTTTATTATTAAATTTCAAAACCACATGAATATACCCTTTCAAGTAAAGTCATTTTTAATTTCGTGAAGAATCCATTGTGATCGGTGAAAAGAAGAATAAGAAAAATAGCCTGAAGCGTGATCCCAAACAAAACTTCCAAACAAATATTATACAAGAATATAATAATATAAAATCAGAAATGAAGTAAAATGTATGTATTTTTTTATTACAAGTGGTGCAATAATATGCTGCCAAAATAACAAAAGAAAGAAAAACGAGGAAGTTTCTTTTTCCTTTAAATCTTTTAACCAACACACAATAAAAAGTCAAAACATTTTTTTTTTTTTGGCCAGGATTTAATTTGCTGCAACAGAAGGAAGTCAACATACGAAAAAATAGTGATTCAAATTGGTTCAAAGCTGTTACAAAAAAAAAACAAAAAACAATCTTTTTAATTTAAATATGAACTTTAAACTTTTAAGTTTTGAAATAAACGTGAATATTACATATAAAAAAATATTTTACAAGTTGCTTCACAAGTCAACAGAGACTCTCAAAATTTGTAAAGCTAAATTAAAACATTAAGAAGATCTTTTAATAAATTACACTTTCTCTTGTGTGGAGGATAGCAAAATATCCGGGCCTGATAGTGTTTGCCTTTTTTTTTACACAATGAAAGTAAGTATGAGAGCCTGAGAGTAAATTACAATTTACAACTACTTGTTTCCAAGTACTCATTGCTTTTTTACAACTGGTTATTTACAAGCACTAATAACTTTTCTTTTTGGAGATATTTTTCTTCATTTAATGTTAGGGATTCAATTTCTATTATATAATCCCAAGGTAATAAAAAGAATAAAACCAGATTTGAAACTTTTTTAGAGTTATTTATTCGTCACACGGTTCTACAATTTCGTGTGCAGCTAGAACAGGTGCAGCAAGAATTAAAATTAATTAGTAGGTGATTGTTATATAGTGCTTTTTAAAAAATTTAATTTTTTTTATTTTTTGTAGATATTTAATATAACAGAAATGATCATCATTGTGAATACCTCATTGTTCACCCAGATCTGGAAACTTTTATTAATATTTTGTATATCTGTCTACGCAAACCAGAAAAATAATCATCATAATGGACCGACGTAGATGTGTCGATTTATACAATGAGAATATCAGTGAGCCATTCACAATATAATGTAAGTGTGAAACAAGGATGCCCCTTATTCCGAAGCTACGGTTCACCATCGTGTTAGACGATATCCTGAGGAAAACAAGCAGTATTTAAACAGGCAAATATTGGTCGGATGACAAATACCTAGAAGAGCTAGATTTTGCTGACGACATATGTCTTCTGTCGAAAAGTGCAAAGAAGATGCATATTTTAAATTAAATATCTATTCTTAATTAAACCACCTACAGCTAACATCCCGTAAAATTAGCCTATGTTGAACATCAGTTGTGTATTTACACTTTGCAAATGACCATATCTAATCAAATTTGACGGTCGAGCCATTAATATAGAGCTAGTTTCTGTTATTTAGGGGGCATCATCTCGCATACATATGGCACCAACAAAAATATATAAAACAGATTGGTTAAAGCTTGAACAGCCTTCGGTATACTTCGCTTCATATGGAACAGTTCGCTTATATCAAGACGAACCAAACTAACAATATTCAATTCGTGCGTTAAATCTACATTAACATATGGCTGGGAATCATGATTGCTCACTAATTCAATTTAGAAAAAAATACAAGATCTCAGTACTAATATGCCAATATTTTGGCCAAACAGAATAAAAAATGCAAATTTGTGGGCACTAAGAAACGAAGAGCCATGCACTGAAGAATGCAAAACAAGAATGGTGCTAAATTGGAATCCTCTAGGTGGATCCAGGTCAAGAGGAAGACGCACAACATAATGGAGAACGGTGCTGGATGAATTAACTACACGCAAAATATCCTGGAATGAAATAGTAGAACAAGCTACAAATAGAAATTAAGTTCAACCTCTATGCTCTCAAGTTTTAAAAATGGAAATATTAATTATACCTTTAATATCTAAAATACCTCGAAATATCTTACTGAATTACTTTACAATTATGTTGTAGTATTCCATAAAATTATGAATATATTATGAACATATCTACTACTTCTAAAATATTTTATAATTTTTTATTAGATGGCAGAAGATAGGCATAAAACTATATATTTAAAAGCTATAAAATAGAGACAGGTCCCCTAACAGTTTTTTACTTACACACACAGGTTACTTTTTATATTGATATCATATACAAAATGCATTAAATCAATAAAACTACTAAGGCAAACACTTATTTAAATATCTTACCAATAGAAATGCAAAACAATTTCAAAACGCATGTGAATGATCTGAATATTAAATAACATAATAATACAAAAAATGATTCAGTCTTAAAAATTTAAAATTTTTTAAACTATATTCAATCGAAGCCAAACATACAATATAATTAAACGAACAATATGTAGATATATGTAGATTATTATATATATATATATATATATTATATATATATATATATATATATATTATATATATATATCTATTCATATATTCAAAGGAAATAATGAAACAAAAAGAAACCTTCATCCTGTTTATGCGAACCAAACAAATTGTACTTAACAAAAGTAAATATCAGTTCACGATTACCCTGCACCTTTTCATTGTGACAGAAGTCTTTAAAAACACGTAAACTTCATTTCTAATTTATTTTTCATCTATAAAATTTAAATCCGCAGACAAATTTACTTGTTATTACGCAATTTAAAAACAAAGGGGTACAAAAAAAAAGCCACAAACCTATATAATGAAATTCAAAGAATCTATATACCTAAATCGTACTTAACCTAATCATTAAAAAGTTCTTTCAACTTTTTATATTATTTTTTAATATTCTCAAATCACGCATTTCTTGAAAAAAAAAAAAACTTTAAATTGAAAGACTCAACCTAATCCAAAAAAAACAAAAGAAAATCATCAGACCACTTAAATTACTAGCTTCTTTTATTATTCATGACACATCAGGATCAAATGTCCTAAAAAATACATATCAAAAATTATCAAAAGACTCAACCCAATCCTGAATTAAATATCAACGAAATTTTTTTTTAAGTAACTATTCATTAGGTAAAACAAAATAAATCCGAGAAAAATAAAACTAAATTCGATGCCATTCAAATTTTATGATTAGTTTCTACTGTTCAAAATAAAAAAAAAAAAAAAACACTCAAGTCACTTGATTAATGGTTATACGTTACTAATTATACAATCAAGAATTTTAAAAATTTAAATGTTAAAAAAAATTGAGAAGAAAAAAACTAAAAATTAAAAAAATATTCCGTTTCTTAATCCGACATACTGAAAAAGTACTCAACAAAAAAAAAATGATTGTTTTCAAAGAGTATGGTCAGTGACCACCACATGTCAAATTTAAAAGTCATTAATAGTCATTTTTATACTTTTAAAAAAATCTTAAAATTGTCTTAAAAAACCTAACCTCAAAATGTGAAGAAATTGAGCCTTACCTTATAATTAGAATGAATTCTGTATATTTCAAGTACTAGTGCAATTACCAATACAATTATCAATACAATTATCGGATATTCATTACTTTGTCAAGTACTAGTATTATTTAGATTTCGATATTTAAAGCTTAAAAATTTAAGTACAAGAAAAAGAATCCAGTAAAAATACTTGTAATTCCCAGACATTACTTAAACTGAGAGTTTAATTACTTTTGTAATTATTTGTTGATACTTAAGTACTTTCGAGTAATTAATTACCCAGAAATACTTTATTCAATTACTTTAAATTGAAATTAAAACGAATGAAGCACAAATCTTCAAATGTCAAAATTGAATTTTGCTTTAAGAAATGTTAATTATGTTGATAAAGGGACTCATAAAAAGTTTTGGAACGTAATTCTTAGTCAAAAAGTTTGTACTGAGCTTCGTTTTCGTTTGTAAAGACCAACACTCAACAAAAAAAGTCAAAGTTCTAAACTTAAAAAACTTTATTAAAACTTCTTTTCATTTGGTAATCTTTTAGGATAAAAAAAACTTTAAGACTCGATGGTGACCACCTTCAATATGTTTAATACAATTTTTATACCCGTATGACTATATAGTCAAAGGGTATAATAAATTTGCCATTACGTTTGTGACGCAGAGAAGGAGGGGGGGTAGATATAGAGTCAAGTGTATGGATCGGATCAGAATCGAAAAATAAATCGATTTAGCTATGTATGTCCGTCCGTCTGTCCGTCCGTCCGTCTGTCCGTCTGTCCGTCCGCACGATAACTCAAAAACTAAAGGAGCTAGGATCTTGAAATTTTCGCAAATTCGTTTTTTTGCAATAGCCGTCATCGCTATTTAAATCCAGCCATTTTGGTCCATGGGTTCGGGTAGCTGCCATACAACTTCTTTTTTTATATGAGCATTACTCTGTACCTATTATATCTGCGTGTCTGAAATTTTGCCAAAAGTAGTTTAGTTTTAAGGCCAAAATTTCTGCAAAATTTGGTTAGTCTAGTGGAGTGGGTTCGAGTAGCTGCCATACAACTTCTTATTTTATATGAGCATTACTCTCCACCTAATGAAGCTGGGTGTCTGAATTTTTGCCAAAAATTGTTTAGTGTAATGGCCAAAGTTTCTGTAAAATTTGGTTGGTCTACGACAGAGGGTTCGAGTAGCTGCCATATAACTCTTTATTTTATATGAGTATTCCACTACACTTAATAAAGCCAAAAGTAAGTAACCGGATGATATAATGTATATGTTACGGTCATACGGGTATCCCAGAGTTGACACAGTCTACTCTACTACACTCTTCCTCGTTTATACTTAAAACTTATTTCAAAGAATTGTCTAATTAATTACTTACATTCAGCAAAAGAGGGCAGATAAGATTAACACTTGCTAGGCAAAGTTTAGATAAGAGTAAAGTTAATCCTACAATTATATCTTACAATTATACAGATAATAAAGTTCGCAAAGTGTACCTTTATTTTATGCTACGGCGAATTACTAAAACTGTTATTCAATACATGTATACGCAACGCATCTCCCTTTGAGCAATTTCCGAATTTTAGCTTCAGTTTCTTGTACAAAGATTAACTTTACAAAAAAAGTCTCCAAAACGAAAATTAATAGTCCCCAAAATTAAAGGCTTTGTTTTTGGCATATAAAGTATATAAATAAAAATTTTTCAAAGTTTGATACAAAATTTGTTTTGGAATATTTTGTTTAGCGGAAGTCTAAAGATGACAGGCTTCATTTTTCAAATTGTTTTTTGCAGATATATTATTTATGAAACAAGTTACTAGGGTTTTAAGAGTTGTATACAAAATCCATTAAAGGGAAAGTCAACATCCCCAAATTTTGCCAAGTTTTTGTTAAACTTCCCTGAGTTCGTACAAATTTTGAGGACTTCTTTAAATTTTGGTTTTGGGGGTTTATTTCATACAACCAAAAAGATTTATAATATCATTTCTTTTTTTTCTTAATATCATAACTCTTTAAACATCCCTCAGTTACTTCAATCTGACAATTATCAACAAATAAATTTAATGAAAACCCTTTCATTAGTCTGACAGACATATAATAACAAAGTAGACATATTGAATATATATGAAGAGTGCAGGCAAATAACAATCAATGTCAATTTTTTTCGAAAATGCAATATGGGTATCATTGGAAAGGCAAAAATGAGATCTTTCGTTCTATCAACAATAAATAATGTAAAACCAAACGAGATAAAAGTTTTAGCCTGTTCAAAATTTCCTGTACAGGGAAAGAACAATCAATGTCACAGTTTTAATGGAAAAAACAATCAATGTCAGTTTCTTTTTAATATGGCAAATTTTGAATTGTTTTTATTTACTTGACTTGACTATTACAAATAAAAATGTTCTAACGGGAATTTAAAATAACATTTCCCGTTCGAGGCCATAGTTACATGGAATGTGATAAAAATATGGGATTAATAAAACAAAATCTTAAAATAGAATTGCCTGATGAATGGAACGATCATTTTGAATCTTCACGGGTAAAACCCTCGCCCTTTGTCATTATTAAAAGTAAACAAGATATTTTCAAAAACTGGGGCAGTTATTTGGAAAATAATCATTATAAAAAAAAATCTCCATTTGCAACGAGGCCAATTTCTGAAATCTACATAACAAAGGAACACAGTCGGACACTCCAATTAAGAAACACATATAACGGCCCATGGAATTCGTACATAATCAGATATAAAAATACTGGTAACAGTTCACAAAATTTAAAGCCTTCTTACACTAGCCTAATTCCACTTTCATCTGGAAAACATAATGATTTAATGGTACTTAAAGAATTTTGCAGAGACGAAGCGCAGCGGTTTTTTGAAGCACTGCCGCATTCGAATCAAGTTTCGGACACAGACGATAATAATTAAGCAAATCCATACGTTTTAACGTTATAAAAATTTAAACTTAATGAATTACTTAATTTGAACTATTTATGTTTTTATTTTTTATTAAATTATTTTTTGTTTGATTATTTTTTCCTAAATTTTTAATATTTGATTGTTTTTTCGTACAAAACTGAATTTTTTTGAAACTAAGTTTTTTTTTTTGTAAATAAAATAAGAAAATATTAAATTATTTTAATTTTTTTGTATTGTATTTCTTTAAGAATAGGATAAACATTAATTATGAAGCTTGTTTACAGACACTTTCAGAACATTTTTATACGCAAGAAGTCTTTGAAAATATTAATTGAATTTTCTCAATTTCTAAAAAAAGTGACGTTGATTGTTATTTGCCTGCACTCTTCATATACATATACTTTTAATAAAATATTTTAGTTAAGCTTCATAACTTTTAAGAATACCTTAATGATACCTTAAAATTTAAACATATTTATAAAGATGTGGGTACCTTTTATTGCTTTAGGAAAAATTTACAATAAAGTAAAAAAAAAAAATTAAAATAAAATTTTTATTTAGATTTCAAAAAATAAAAAAACTTCAGTAATTAACCAATTTTTACCACGTTTATTTTGTAATTCTATTCATTTGTTTTTTTTTTTGTTTTTTTAAGTGTGTCGGCCCAAAAATCAAATGTACGTACGTATAAAAAACAAAAAACATTTTTCATTTTTAATGTACACATAAAAAATAAACACACAATCAACCGACACACGAAGTCATAAAAACACTTAGTGAATTGTAAGTCTTTAAAAAAAATTGTAATGAGTAAAAATTACTTTTAAGAACATTTTTATTTTCTTTTTTTATTGTCCCTGTATAGGGTTATAAAATTTTAAAATATTATGTACTTTTATATAAAAAGGGTTGCCAGTTTCTAATTAAATGAATTTTCCAAGTAAGATCACTAAAAATAGGCTATATTAAACCTAACTTCGACTTCGACGTATTCCCAAACTTAAATCAATGATAATTTGTTTAACCAATGTGAACTTATTACTGATAAGTTTTAAAGTTACCCCCGTAAACCTTTTGAAGTCACTTACATTGAAGTCACCCAAAATAGATGCACGGGGTTTCTCTGATAGTGTTGGATTTATCAACCAATTAAAATCATATTAGTTTAAATACTACATAGATTTTTATTTAAAATCTGTGATACATATGTTTAGCTTTGCATATGGAATACAAAGGGAACCTGGGGGAATTTGAAATTAAGGATTATTTAGGTTAGGATAATTGCTCCCTTAAGAGAGTATTTTGAATAAAGTACTTAAATGTTAAAAACAAATGGGTGAGGTTTCAGACCAATATAACATTGAATGCTGGAATATATTTAAAAAGGAACTCACATTTTGACTCAATGACACTTTTAAAAAGATTTGACAATTTGACAGTTAAACAAAAAACATGTCACAGTGATTTTCATTAATGAAACAAACTTTTACAAAATTTTCTGCGTCAAATTAAGTTTTTACTTTAAATTAAACTAAGCCAAATCGTAAAACTCCGAAATCTATAGTTGTCTACGACTTTTTTGAAATAAATCTGGACAACCTTTAAGATGATCGAAATAACCTTAACAATTGTAATAATTTGGTAACTCTAATATGTTTGTGCATAAATCTATCAAAAATAAAGAAATTAATATAATGCAACAAATTGTTTTTTATTTTTTTTTGTTAAGACACGGAATTTTTCTATAATCCGAAGGATTTAAAAAAGAATTAAAAAAAAAAAAAGTTCAAAAGAGTCAATAAAGAAAATTCTGCAGGTGTGTACAGGTTTACATGATTGAAATGTTTGTTCGTGTTCAAACAAACCAAAAAAAAACAGTATTGGAAAAAATGTTTTTTTTTTTCACTATAAAAAATTTTGTTTTATTTTCTTTTTATTTAAAATTATCATGGTATTTTTTTTAATATCTTAATTTAAAAATGGAATGCAACTTTCGTATATTTGTTCTTTTTATGTTTTAGATTTTTAATCAATTTCTTCCGGGTTTTACCAAATTCGTCAACATTTTCTTTATTTGTCTTATAAATACATTAAAAGTAATTTAGATTTAACTCAATTTTTTTTTTAATTTAAAATTTATAAACCTATTTTGAAAATACTAATATATTTAACATAAAACTTTAAAGAATCATTTAATCCGAGAATCCGAGACATACGACCAAATAAATGAATTTGGTAATTAAATAAAAAGTGCTTAACTTTCTATCCCTTTTGAATTTTCATTATAAATATTATGTACATATAAACTTATTTGTTGGATTATTAAAACGCTTAAATCAAAAAGTCTAATCGTTTTTTAAAGTTTTTTGGTTAGATTGCAGACCTTTCATGCAATAAGCCCGGGTTCGAACCCCAGTGAAAGTGAAAAATACTTTTCTAATTTTCGACTCAACTCACCTACCACTCGCTATTGGGTTCAAATTAATGGCTTGTTCAATAATTAATAATTATATATCTTTAATAAAAAATACGTTAATATAACAATGTAAACAAATGCAAAATATAAACAATTAATTTAATTTAATAATATATCTCACAGACGTAGTATACGATTTAACTCAAATACAAAATATTGCAATATAAACAAAAATAGAATTGTATGTATTGAAAATATAAAACGTTTTACATGTTTTAAGGCCTAATACTATCTCATGTTTAAATTGTATAGGGAATTCATTAAGATAAATTCTAATAACACGTATATAATATGACCCTCTATTCCAACAGGTACCTATAGTATAGACTGGTTTATTAGTCTAACAATTGAACAGTCAGCGCTTAAAAAAAGAAAGGAAAGGTTTTTCATTTATGTTTAGGAAAAAGTCATATTTTCATTTTATTTTCCAAATTTATTACAGTAACCTATAAGTCACTCAAAATTATTTTTTTGCTTAGTAAATCATTCATCGCTCTAGAGTTGGGTTACTAGCCTATTTGGTTAGATATGTTATAGGATTAACACTTTTAATTAATTAAAACCAATAATACCTCCATTGAGGTTTTTAAACGAAAAACAAAGAAAGCAAAGTGCTCCTTGTGTTTACGATTTGCCTTATATTAAGAACAACATTTACATCTTTCTTCTAAAAATTTTATCGAATGGGGAAACCCCATAATCTTTCAATCCTTAATATTCTACATCCAAATCCCCAAAAGTTTGATTATTAAATCTTATTTACAATTTTAGATATAATTAAGACATATTAACAAAGTCCCAGGATCTATATCAAAAATCCACAATTCATATAAAATTTTTTGTACTATTGATTAACCTTTAAACTAAATCTACAACCTGAATCTGAGAAACCTCTACAAAATATTTCAATTATAGTACATCATATACCTACTATATTTTTTTTTACAACGAAAGTTCCCATACAATTTATAAAAATATTTTTAATTTCATTTTTTCTTAAATGTTATAATTTTAATTTTCCCATCAATATTCGTATTAATATAATAAAATAATAATTGTATTAATATTAAACTATTAACTAATTAATAATATAAATATAATCAATAAAAATTTTTAATAATATTATAAATTATTAAAATCTATAAACTTGAAATTTAATTACATTTTTTATTACAAACACCACACCAGTGTTCATCTCAACAAATTTAATATTAAAAGCTCTTTCATAAAATAAAAAATTATAATTAAAAACTTTTATGACATTATATAAATGTATATATAAAATATAAGTTCCCACAGAGACCAAAGTAGCAAAGAAAGTCAAAGTAATCATCATTCGTTTATTTACAAAAAAAATACAACAACGCCATTAATTAAAACAAAAAAAAATGACAGAACAAGATGTCAAAATATGTCAAAATAAAAAAAGTGGAAAATGTCAAATAAAACTAATAAATTTTTTATATACTGTGACTGTCTACTAACTAAATCAATATAAATAAATACAAACAATACATTAAAATTTCATTTTTTAATTTTTTTTTCATAAAGGTGTTATTTTATAGGTCCATTATTAAAATTTTCATGATTTAATTTATCAAATAGCACAAAAAATAAAAAAAATAAACATAATCTTAAATAACCTATAAAAACAATCATATGAAAATTTATTTCCCTAATTAAAATAAATCCAACTAAAAATCCCCTCAAAAAAAATGTAAAACAGTAAGACATATAACCGCATTAGATATCATATAAATATGTGTTACAAAATTCTACGCATTTGTAGATACACAAATGAAATATCTACAAAATACATATTGTTTTTTTAAAACATATATATACTTTTTTTTTATCACATTTAATTAATTATACCGTATATAACATATAAAATATACCTTTGATTAAAAAAATATCTTACAATTAAGTTTAGATTAAAAATATTTAAAACGAGGAAGAGTGTAGTAGAGTAGACTGTGTCAACTCTGGGATACCCGTATGACCGTCATCCGGTTAATTACTTTTGTCAAAATTTCAAACATACAGGTTTATTAAGTGTAGTGGAATACTCAGATAAAAGAAGAAGTTGTATGGCAGCTACTCGAACCCTCTACAGTAGACTAACCAAATTTTGCAGAAACTTTGGCCAATACACTAAACTAGTTTTAGCAAAATTTCAGACACCCAGCTTAATTAGGTGGAGAGTAATGCTCATATAAAGTAAGAAGTTGTATGGCAGCTACTCGAACCCACTCCACTAGACCAACCAAATTTTGTAGACTTTTTGGCCATAAAACTAAACTACTTTTGGCAAAATTTCAGACACGCAGCTGTAATAGGTACAGAGTAATACTCATATAAAAAAAGGAGTTGTATGGCAGCTACCCGAACCCATGGACCAAAATAACTGGATTTAAATAGCGATGACGGCTAATGCAAAAAAACCAATTTTGCGAAAATTTCAAGATCCTAGCTCCTTTAGTTTTTGAGTTATCGTGCGGACGGACGGACAGACGGACGGACGGACATACATAGCTAAATCGATTTATTTTTCGATTCTGATCCGATCCTTACACTTGAGTCTATATCTACCCCCCCTCCTTCTCTGCGTCACAAACGTAATGGCAAATTTATTATACCCTTTGACTATATAGTCATACGGGTATAAAAATGTTTAATACAAAATGCCCTAGTCTGGCAACAACCAACCAACCAACCAACCTTACAATACAACTAACCATACCACTATATGTATTATCTTTTAAATTTTTCCATATGTCACATCATACATAATTCATTTAATAAAATTTTTTTTTAAAAAATTTTAATAAGTTATTTAAATTAATACACGGTATGGTTTTTTTTTTTTTTATCTAAACAGACACTGCAGTAGGTAAAAATTGAAAAATAAAAAGATACTTTTCACCAAGAAGCATTCACTACCTTACCATAACTATAAAGAAGCAAATATTGGAATAGTTTTGGTTCCATAGATTGATCACACATTGATTTTAATCTTATATATATATATAGTTAGATGATATCAAGTTAACCAATAAATATTAGAGCAGATAAAAACATGTTTTATTTTTTAATTTAAATTCTGTAGTCCAACAAAAAAATGGATAATAATTTAAAATTTGGTTGGTGTTAAATTTACTCAAATCATAACTGAATTTAATCTTCTACTTAGTATCTTTGTTATTGTTTTTTTTTTTTTAGATATTTAAAGGGTCTAATTTTGTAAAATATGTAATTTATATCAAAATACATTTTATAGTACAGGGGCTCTAAAAATTTTAAATTTTTAGATAGAAATTATTTTAGAATTTATTAACGGCTGAGAGGCACAATTGTTAGAGTGCCGACCTTTCAGTGGAAGTGAAAAAGACTTTTATCTGATTTTTCGACAAGATTAAGCTACCATTCGGTATTTGATTCCATTCAATGGCTTAATCAATAATAATTATATATCTTTAATAAAGAATACAATATAAACAAATGCAAAATTTAAACAAATAATTTAATTAAATAATATAACTCACAGATATAGATAACATGTAACTTAAATACAAAAGTATTACAATATAAACAAAATCAATTGTATATTAATCATATAAGGCGTTTCCACATGTTATAAGGCGTAGTATACATTCTCATGTTTAAATTGTATGTGGAAATCATTAAGATCAATTCGAATAACAAGAATTTAATATAAAAAGTCCCTGTTCCAACATGTATATGTTTCCAAGTTATAGACAGGACTATTAGCCTAACACTTTAACAGTTAGTACTTGAAAAAATAGAATAGAAAACGTATAGAATTTGCTAAGGATCACTTACGATCTACTATAAGAGAGTCACTTAGGTTCTTTGATAAAAGTAAAAAGTTCCATTGTGGATATCAACGACACGGCCTGATCATATTCCTTGTAAATATGTGACTTGATTTAATTTAAACCATCGCTTAAAGTTTTGTAAATCTGAACCGATCTTTTAGATACCTCAGACAACCAGACAGCGGGCGAATGATTTTTTGATAAATAGTAATATAAACATGTCTTTCCCTCTATATGGCTACTCTATGAAACCATTAGTTAAATTGGTTATATGCTGTTTCCGTGTTAAAAGTCAATGTTTATACCCGTATGACTATATAGTCCAAGGGTATAATAAATTTGCCATTACGTTTGTGACGCAGAGAAGGAGGGGGGTAGATAGACTCAAGTGTATGGATCGGATCAGAATCGAAAAATAAATCGATTTAGCGATGTATGTCCGTCCGTCCGTCAGTCCGTCAGTCCGTCAGTCCGTCAGTCCGTCAGTCCGTCCGTCCGTCATCACGATAACTCAAAAAGTAAAGGGCCTAGGATTATAAAATTTTCACAAATTCGTTTTTATGCAAAAACCGGAAGCGCTATTTAAATCCAGCCATTTTGGTCCACGGGTTCGAGTACCTGCCATACAACTCCTTCTTTTATATGAGCATTACTCTACACCTAATAAAGCTGAATGTTTGAAATTTTGCCAAAAATAGTTTAGTGTAATGGGCAAAGTTACTGCATAATTTGGTTGGTCTACTGTTGAGGGTTGGAGTAGCTGCCATACAACTCCTTCTTTTATATGAGCATTACTCTACACCTAATAAAGCTGAATGTTTGAAATTTTGCCAAAAGTAATTAACCGGATGATATAATGTATATGTTACGGTCATACGGGTATCCCAGAGTTGACACAGTATACTCTACTACACTCTTCCTCGTTTTTTTTTAAAATAAAAGAAGCAACTACTTAAAAGTTAAAAACTAAATTCACTTGTAACTACCTGAGTCTATATTTTCTTGAATAAGACTTACAATTGACCCTTTATATATACAAATAATCTGAATTGATCAACTAGGTCATCATAATAATACTCCGGCTTATTACGATTTTTATTAGAAGATCATTAATTATTAAGAAAATGCTTCTTCAATTTTAAGATAGAACATAATTATAATTAGTATCTAATGAATTAATATTTTCATATGTTACACATAAATATTTCACTGGTAAAATTACACTTAACCTAAGAATAATTCTTTAATCCAATGAGTTCTAAATGGATTGAAATCTAAATAAAAGTTGAAAAGAAACTTGAAAAATTATAATGATAAAAAGAAGATAAATTTTTTTTTCACTTCACCTGTATAATATACAGGTATATTTTAATTTATACATATATCTAATTATGTTTATCAAGGTAGTAGATCTTTAACAGTTAAATTAGCATAATCTATCTTATTTGTGGTGCTACTTTTTTTTCCTTTATTACATTTTACATATACGTATGTATATTTTAAAAATTAAAAATTTAAACAAATCTGGTATCTAGAATGTTTTTTTTAAATATATCTTTTCAATACATTATTCATGTTAATTGGCATTAACTTAATCTTGTTATTCATACGGTTATTTAAAAAAATTAATAGGTTTTTATACCCTACACCTATAAAATAGGTAAAGGGGTATATTAACTTTGGTATGGTGTTTGTAACCACCTAAAGGAAGCGAGCTAGATATGGAAAAGTATATATATTTGTGATCAGCGTGACCGCCTTAGTCGATATAGCCATGTCCGTCCGTCCGTCCGTCCGTCCGTCCGTAGGCACGATAACTCAAAAAATAATGGAGCTATCTTGATGAAATTTTAACTGTAGGTTACTAGGACTGAAAGTACGGCGGGGATTGCATATGGGCAAAATCGGCCCATGGGTTCGGATTCTGGACCTTTTAATCGGTTTCAGGGCTAACGAACAAATATAAAAAATCACGATAACTCAACAACTAATGACGCTATCTTCATCAAATTTGTGCTGTAGGTTACTAGTAATGAAACTACTTCGGGAATTGCGTAAGGTCGGGATTGGACCATGAGTTCTGAACCTAGAGCTTTTTGATCGAATTTAGGCCAAACGAGCATAATTCCGAAACCAATGAAGATAGAACCTCCAAATTTAGTATCAGGGTGTCCCTTCCTATTTCCTAACTGTCTTGTGAATTTGGGTCCCATTAGAGTAGTGGGTCGGGGACCAGCCACACATTTCCGAAGACCTTAAAGCATATCTTTAAAATTAATAAAGATAACAACTTGAAAAAATGTAGAAGCTTCCAATTTGTCACAAGGGTGTTCTTTACTATCTCTTGCGTGTTCCCCTAATTTGGGATCAATTGGAGTGGTGGTTCTGTACCCTTCTCAGACCTCCCAAGTTTTAAAGGCTTATAATCGAAATTACTAAAAATAGTTACTTAAAATTAGGATAGACCGTTCAAATTGTGTACAAGGGTTAACTAGTACTATAAGTACAGCGCGGACTATATAAGGGCGAAATCAGCCCAACGGTTCGGATTCCGGACCTTTTAATCGATGTCAGGGCTAAGGAACATATATAAAAAATCACGATAACTCAACAACTAATGAGGCTATCTTCATGAAATTTGTGCTGTAGGTTATTGGCAGCGAAGCTACGGCGGTGATTACGTACGGTGAGGATTGGACAATGGTTTCGGAACTTAGAACTTTTTGATCGAATTTAGGCCAAACGAGCATAATTCCGAAACCAATGAAGATAGAACCTCCAAATTTGGTATCAGGGTGTCCCTTCCTATTTCGTAAGTGTCTTTGAAATTTGGGCCCCATTGGAGTAGTGGATCGGGGACCAGCCACTCAGTTCTTAGGCCCTTAAAGCATATTTTCGAAATTAATAAAGATAATAACTTGAAACAAATGTAGAAGCTTCCAATTTGCCACAAGGGTGTTCTTTACTATTTCTTGCGTGCCCCCCTAATTTGGGATCAATTGGAGTGGTGGTACAGAACCTCTCTTATACCCCCCAATATGTAAAAACTTATCATCGAAATTAATAAAACTAGTAACTTAAAATTAAGATAGAGCGTTCCAATTGTGTACAAGGGTTAACTAGTATTGAAAGTATGACGGACTGCATATGGGCGAAATCGTACCATAATTTCGGGTCCTGGAACCCTTGAAAAGTTCAAGGACTAACAAACATATATCTTACAAACACCATAACTCAAAAAATAATGCCGGTATTTTGATGAAATTTAACAGTAGGTTACTAGTAATGAAAGTACCATGGGAATTGGTTGTGGTCGAGTTTAATTTCGAAGCCAAAGAATATATTTCCTATGTCCTATGTGTCTCCGAAATCTAGACTTAATTGTAGTGGTTCAGCTATGTTCAATGGTACTTGCTGCATTTATGTAAAATTTATTTTTATATTTAAATGAATTATATGAAAAGGTGTAAACTTTTAATTGTATTTTAGAAATACATTTATTGCATATTTTGCGTTTATAAGCTTTTCTATTAGGTATATAAACTAACCATTTAAAATAATTGCAATTTTTAAAAATTTGTATAATAAATTTATTGTGCTTTGATTATCTTTATACCCGTGCATACATATATGACATCGGGTATATTAGATTTGCTCCTCCGTTTGTAACGCATCGATCTAGACGAGCTAGATATAGTGTCAAGGGTACGTATCGGCTCAGAATCGAAAAATTAGTCGATCTAGCTATGTGTGTCTGTCCGTCCGTCCGTCCGTCCGTCCGTCCGTGTGTCAGCACGATAACTCAAAAACTAAAAGGGCTAGAGTCTTGAAATTCACACAAAGTCATTTTTAGACAATTTCTAGGTTCCCTATTGTTTTTGGTTAAAATCGGACCAAGGCTTCGGGGAGCTGCCATACAACTTTTTTGCACCAATATGAATTTCTTCAAAACTATTTATACTACGGGGATGAAAATTACACACGGTTAGTTTTATAATGACTCCGGCACTTATATGAAGTTTCAAAATGTTAGGGCCCCATTTTCGGGGGGCTGCCATACAACTTCCTTGCACCAATATGAATTTCTTCAAAACTAATTATACTACGCGGATGAAAATTACACGCGGTTAGTTATATAATGAATCGAGCACTTATATGAAGTTCCAAAATGTTAGGGCCCCATTTACGGGGGGCTGCCATACAACTTCTTTGCACCAATATGAATTTCTTCAAAACTAATTATACTACGAGGCTGAAAATTACACACGGTTAGTTTTATAATGGCTCCGGCACTTATATGAAGTTTCAAAATGTTAGGGCCCCATTTTCGGGGGGCTGCTATACAACTTCCTTGCACCAATATGAATTTCTTCAAAACTAATTATACTACGCGGATGAAAATTACACACACGGTTAGTTATATAATGAATCGAGCACTTATATGAAGTTCCAAAATGTTAGGGCCCCATTTTCGGAGGGCTGCCATACAAAGTTTTCGATTCAATAACTTTGAATCTAATGAAGCTACAAGGTTAAAATATAAATTGGGCAGATAAATTAATAGGGCAAGTTACTTGGTAAAGTTGGTCATCACTCGGACCATCAGACTTTTAGGGTGGGCCAATTTTTTTTTTTTTTTGTTTTTTTTTTTTATTTTTTTTTTTTTTTTAAGCTAAAGTTATGGGACAATGAATGAAAATTTTTTTTTTTTTTTTTTGTATTTGTTTTTTTTTTGTTAATTTTTTTTTTTTTT